>CM073575.1:17856411-19056411 GCA_037074715.1 Magnolia kwangsiensis | reverse complement strand
CCTGGAAGGGTTATCCATTCTGTTGTAGTCGGGTCGGTGAAGGTTTGGAGCACCACACTACACAGTTTTTCCACACTTGCAGCCACAAATCAATATTCAGAAATTTTTTAGATTGATCTGGGATGAGGAAAGTAAATACTCCAAAAACACGCACCACCTTAAACCCAAAGCAGAATCGGATAACCAACTGCTCCACATAATTCATTCTACTCACGGTTTGGGGCACATCCAACAGCAGCCTTATACATTTATTACACAGGGAAAAGCTCACCGGTACTATACAAGATTGAACAGTATATCATTGATCAGGGATCAGTATTTCCAATTTTACATATGTTTAGTTGAAGTGGGAGTGAAATAACCTCAAAAGCGCCTCGATTTCTGCTGCGGATATCCTGTATTTTGCATCCCCATCCCACTTGGATCTTTCCTTCTCAACTGTTTCAAGATCAATTAGGAATTTTTGTTTAACAAATGGATGAAGAATCATATACCAAACAACACTATTTTATTCATAAAAAGCTATCCGAGTTTATGAGACCTGCTGATGGGCCTGAGCAGCAGAACCCCGTTGCATAGGAATGCCGCCAGGATTAATACCACCCATCCCTGGCTGAGAGGCAAGATTAAAAGCCGTCATGCCTGCTCCAGGTATCCTTTGCATCCCGACTAGCATCTGCCGAGCAGTAGGTCTAGAAGCCACCACAGAGGCTACACTCCCAGAAACTGTATTTCCAGATGCCTGAACCCACAAAACCAGCATATAAGCAAAGAATCCATGGATCCCCAAAAACTCTAAAACAAGATAAGAGTTCCATTCAAATGCATCATGTCTATGTTTATTCATCTTCCCAAAAGAACGACTAATAGATAAGCATGATGGGGCCCTGTAAGATTTGCAGTCATGCAAACAGGAATTCCTGTTCTGGCCAATTACCCCTACATGCGAAGTGATGCATAGATTACTCATTGTATAATATTTGCTGTTCTTAATCCACAAAAGTAGTGACATGTTTCCAGTGAATGATGGGCCCTCACGTGTAGTCAGGAACAGTAAAAGGTTGTCATGGAAAAAAGTAAAGAACGCATATACATCACATAAGCAGATGCATGCACGAGGATATTCAATCATCACACAAATGCAGACGTAATGTTTTAAAAAATTTCTCGTTTGTTGTTCTTTATCCGCACGCTTCCCATTAAGGATGGGCCCTCACATGTGTAGTCAGGAACAGTAAAAGGTAGTCATGGAAAACAGTAAAGAATGCATACATATCACACAAGCAAATGCATGCACGAGGATATTCAATTATAACACAAATGCAGACACACATAAGGTTTCAAATTTTTTCTTGTTTGAACTCATCTTAACTCTCACTGATCATCCCACCTTTGAACATGACAACACACCTATATAACTAGCAAGCATTTGGCAATTCTAAGCATGAGATGTTAAAGAAACCGGCATATCTTGATGTCTCAAATAATAATAATAATAATAACAATAACAATAACAATAACAATAATAATAATAATAATAATAGGGGAATTATTTGTTACTCTGACTGCATATGACGCTTGATACATAGAGAATCAGAAACTGTACACGTGGGGGTATATTAACTCAAATAAAACCAACTCGACTGTACACCCAATGATGCCAACTTACAATCCTGAGAACAGATTAGTTGAACAATTCTAACCTCTGATTCATGAATGCTTGCTCGTGGAAATAAGACCATTGGATATTTTCACTTCTAACCATCAAATAAATGTCAACCAATACGATATTCAGATAATCAAATAAGCACAGTGTTGGATTTATCATACATCTTAACATAACTTAAACAGTTTAATTTGACTACTTGTACGGTGCATGTGCAATTTCGAAGTGCCTACGCATCATCCATCACACTCGGCTAGGGTATCAGAGTATTTCTTATAATAATTATTAATATCGGTTTTGCTAACATTCCCACCTTCATGGGTTACATTAGCAACGTCCCCAAAGCTTTTAAGTGACACGTAGGATGCCCAATCATCAATCCAGACATTCAGTAGTACCATTGGGAGAAAGACATGGCGCAAGAATCAAATCGATCAGATGATCCTAACCCTATGAATGCGGCTCATTTGTTCAAACTTCTAACCATCTTTTTTTTTTACTAGCCATAGATCTCATGGTTAGAATCATCAAACCACAGAAATACTTTGGAATCATAAGCAATACAAAGTGGGATCTATCAGATAGATGGTTCAAGATGATGATTGAACCTATTTTGTTCTCCACTCAATCTTAACCATGGCATGCCGTAACGGTTGTTATGGGGCTTTAAAGGCCATTGCATAAAGATAACGGTACCAACCGTTACACGTTATGGGGTCGTAATGGCCGTTATGGGAAAAATGACCCATAATGGCCATTATAGCCCCCGTACCCTCCCTTTATGCCCCTGTAAAAGCCTTAATGGTCCATTACGGGGCCGATATAAAAATTTTCGGTTTTTCATTTCAATGAGAGAGAGAGAGAGAGACTGTAACGGTAGTGGCCATTACAGCACCATTACAGCCACCATTACCATTACAGAATACCTTGATCTTGATCGTCTATTTTCTATGCTATTTGATTGGATGCTTAGGATCATCTGATTGGCATGATTTTTGCACCATGGCTTGTCTAATTGTATGAACGAATGGATGGTCCAGATCGATGATTGGGCATCCCACATGTCACTTAAAAGCTTTGGGGAGAATGCTAACGTCCAATGAAGGAGGGGACATTAGCAAACCTAGTGGTGGTAATGGTAATAGTGATAATCATAATAATAGTAATTATTAGGATGATGATTGATAATCATAATAATTCTACAGAGATAAGCATAAAATGCAAAGAAGAAAATTGGCTAGTCATTTAGCTGTTACAAGAATAAGATATCTCTATCCACTTCACTAGCTAAAGGCAGCTCCATAATTCATGAAAATAACACCTTCCTAATTTCATCACAGGTAAATTAATGAGGTGATGCACATTCAAAACAAGTGAAATCTTTTGTTCCCCACAGAATGATAAAAGGGGGGCACACCTTTCGGTAATCTTAACCATTGGTCTGAGGGGCCATCATGATATGGACCATGCCCCAATCTCTCTCCTATCAGATGAGCATAGTATCTGATGAAAATGGACGCTGCAGCCAATCGTCTAAATTTAGCCGGAACAATCAGACATCATCGTTCAGTGTAGGAGGCATCTCCCATCACCACGGGGCATACAACATGTATGATTTGAATCACCAAGAGAGAGGGACTACATGTATAGTTTGTAGGACCAAGTTTTTTTTTTTTTTTTTAATCAACATAGTACGATTTGGATCACTCAATCAAATTTCTTTTTGATTAATCAAACATAGTATGTTTCCTCTTTATTAGAAGTAATGCGGTTTAAAGTTCAGCTCAAATGCAATACCGGTTGAGACTGTTGAACGCTGCTTGTCCCTTCAAAATCTGTATTGACATCCACCGGACGAGCGGGGTAATTGACAGCTTTCTCTCCCGGTTGGCAAGGTACCAGTGCACTGAGCATTGATGCGACATTTACCTGGTCAAATTAAGAAAGATATGGCGGAATCTATGCTCCATTCATCATGATACCCTACCGTAAACATTTAAGTGCCATGCAAGCCAAGTGTAATGTCAGACAATGTTATATACTGCCCTAAAGTTGACTATATCAGTCATATAGTATAACTTAGTATAAGAACCCAAAATTCCCAAATATGGACTTACTTTCTCCCGGGTAGTGGGTCAATACGGAAATACCTGAAAAGCAAAAGGAGAAACCAACAAGTTTAGAGAGAGAGAGAGATGGGAAGTGGAAGAGGGAGGGAGGGTCAAACAGTACATGGCATACACTCGTAAATTACAGACATAATTTCCAATAATTGTCAAGTAATGGTTTGATATAATGTGTTTGATAAGCAGATGACCAGATGATTGCTAACATTGAGATTGTTCAAAATTCAAGCTTGCCAATTAGTTGTTCAATAAGGTAATAATCAGCAAAATAGGAACATGATTTCCTGCTCCATGGCGAACATTTACCATAAGTTCAACAAGAAACTCATTTAGATACCAACATGGTAATTTCTCCACCATAACAAGTCCACAATAGCAATCCAGATCACATATGACTTTAATCTGTTCTTGTATTGTTTATTTATATCTATTTTTTTTGTGAAAGGTAAATGACCACAATCCGGGTTGCACAATCCAAAAGGGGGGTTTGGTAATTTAGGTAACATCAGGATTAAGAAACCCAGACCTAGCCACAACCCTACCTAAGAAAAGGAAAAAAAAAAAACTGCACTTTCAGCTGTCATTTAACACAGATCATATATCATTCATGGTACATGTGCTTGTCACAGAATCATGATTTCCTTAGTAAGCACTTTTTGCTTCAGATTGAAAGACTAGAATACAGGTAAACAGCATTATTTCCCTTAAACCTAATTTCCTACCAGTGCATTGTTAAAAATGTTCCCCATACTATGCCCCTGAATTCTACATGAAAAACAGTTCTTTTAAACCATGGACATCCAATATCCACAGTTTTATGCCCTCCAGGACTGTGAATGCGTTGTGCGTGGTTTAAAAATTGTCCGATATGACTTGTTATCACCCAAGTCATACCAGTTTTGTGGGAACCAAGGCAAATCAGGACCAGGTACAGTAAAAATCCCTTAGTCTGACTCGCCCCTGACTCAATCCATATCATGATGAGTTGATCGATATCCAGGCAGGTCAAGATGAGTTGGCAGCAGTCTGCGTCCATTGAGTCAGTGATTTGGACAGTGTGGACTGCTATACAATTATGCCATTGCACGATTAAAAGAGTCACAATCATTTTGTATATGGGGCTGAACTAACACAATAGTCCAGCCCCTAAGACTAAGCATGTGGCACTGTGGCAGAGCTTTGCAGAGCTCTTTCATTTCGAAGAGACAAGCATAGAGGTGAGAGGACAGAGGAGAGAGGAGAGAGGAGAGAGAAACCTTGAATTGTAAGAAGAGACAAACATGCATGCACATTATGTTATCACATTGTGTTATAACTTGTCTTACTGCATTGTGCATTGCACACACATTATCATCATCATCATCATCATAGCCTCAACCCCACTGCTTGATTTCAGCCTTACAAATCCAAAAGCACATACGTATAGGAAAATATCGTCTGTACACAGTGCACCAAGAGTCCGTGCACACGTATCTCCCACCATTCAATAACTGAGGGTGGAATCTACACACATTTCAAAATGCACACTTTGAATCGCTTATCAGATCGTCTTCAAATGGTGGAAGATGAATGCTTCCAAGATTCCCTCCGACCGTCTTTTAAAGCAACAAGATAATGCTTGCTAGATACCCACCGACCATCTTTTAATGGTAGCACATGATTCCCATGCCAACTTTTGACAAGACCGTCTTTTAATGGTGATGACAAGAGCCAATTCCCTCCCTCTCTCCCTCTAAGATTTGAAACCAGCAGTCCTAGCACATACATGCATCCATCCATACATAGATACATACATGCATGCATGCATACACACACAAACATACATACATATAGCAAACAACCTCTAAAGCATGCTGGGTGTAATAAAGAGGGCAACATACTTGACATTCCAGTCCGGTTGCATAGCCAACATAACAAGCATGAGAAAATGAAAAGATAGTTTGAGGGTTAAAGCATTACTCGTGCTCTAATGCTTGTGCCGCAGTTATACGCTTCCTAGGATCATATCTGAAGAGGAAGAGATCAAAATCAGAAACTGATGCACTCAAAAGTCATCATTGTAATCCTTACATGACAGACCATTCAGGAACAACAGCAGTTAACGTGTGTTCAGTTCCTTAAATAGTAATAACGGATGCAGTATAGAAAATATTTAAGAATAAGCCTGCAATAAGTGATAAAGGGCTGCTCAAAAGTTTGAAGGTTTCACATACTCGAGCATTTTTGAGAGAAGGTCGTATGCAGCACTTTTTTGAGACAGATGAACAAAACTAAAGAGACCAGGGCTCTCATTGCTGAAAGAACATGAATGGAAGAGAAGCCATGTTAATCCAACATAAATGAATCCATAAACAAGAGCAAGAGCTAATAATCATTATGAGGCATCAAATGACAGAACTTACTACTTATGGCCTTGGATACGTTGTTGATCCAATTGCCAGTGTGGAAGATGAACAAGCATAGGCCACTTTTCTGGTGTGGGATGGCCTACAATAACATAGCTATTAACAAAATTCTGTAAGAGATAATCAGTGAGGAGAGGAAACCAGCCTATGCCTTCTTACCTAAGACCTTAAATATCTTATCCAGTTGATCGAGCTGCAAGAGTTATAATCAAATATTAGAAATCACCATAGCAAAACACCTGGAATGAGTAATGCCCTATTTGGTAGACACCTAGAACGAGTTCATTTTATTTTATTTGCCAGTAATTATGTATTAGAGATCTTAATCTCTAATGCATAACCACTATCAAAATGAGATAAACTCATGTTTAAGCATCTACCAAACAGCAACAAAGAATATATATTTGAACCCAAGAACTGCTAATCAGACAAAGAAGTGCACCAGTGTGAAAAAAATAAAAAATAAAAAATAAAAATTGTAGTAGAAACTACTATTGTACCTGAAAAGGGTTGGGTGTACCTTTGACTTCCACTCCTTGAAAAAGCGGCTTCAAGGTCAGCAATTCAGCAAAGATGCAACCAACAGCCCACATATCTTATTTGCAAATTAAGGAGGCAGTTCACACTCATATATTGGCATTTATTAATCAGTTGCCTATTGTAGAAATTAATAACAGTAACATACAGCAACAGGATACCAACGGCACTGGTATAATGCTTGGCCCCAAGAAGCAGCTCCGGGGCACGATACCAAATTGTTACCACAACCTGTCAGAAGCAGTGGCCACATATCAGCTTATGGGGAAGTAAATTTCTAAATGGTTTGAAGAGCACATAAACAATAAACAGACAGGCATGAAATGCATGGTCCCAAGAATTTTCAAACATGGTCAAAATTGCATGTATGCATTAAAAGTTAACCAGTTGCTAGTAAACTGCATGCACACACTATAAAGTAACTAGTTGCAAGTAAATGAGCTTATAAAGATTGCAGAAGCTTGGTGAATACATTTTTATCAAATTACAAGATGGAAGAGATGAGGTAGCATTACTAGCTCCAAATTCATTATCTAATTCCCAAATGAAATGCAAGGACCCCTGAAGAAAATGAAGTTGATAGTAGTGTTAATGAACTTTCTTAGCAGTACCATTGCCCTGGTTATGCATTATAATATTTTTTACTTGGTTCTTATCCACATTAAGAGACTGGCATGATCAGATCATACAACTTGAACAAACAAAGGAAGAAGCCTTTTTTAATATATAAGCATCCCAAGTTTGAAGGGTCATAGACTCCTTGCAGATTAATGTACACTGTACAGCACAAGCTGACAACTCTCTGTAAAAGGACAGTCATATCAGAGTAACTTTTGAGTAGCACCTAGAGGTCTGCTCGCCAAGAGATGCCAAGGAAACTGCATTCATTTGGCAACTGGCAGATGAAATTTTGAAGAATAAATAAGGTAGCAAGTTCAAGCCCTCCTATCATCAACTGTCATTTTTTCACAAGAGAAAAAAAAAAAAAAAAAAAAAAAAGAGCAGGTGAGACTCGAGAGTCGAGAGTGACAGCTTTCAGTTCCTGATAGTGCATAATATGTGGCCTTATGATACAACCTCCGTACAGTGATTACTTTGTCCACAATAATCTGGTCACACATTTTAAGTCCACTGGACAGTCCCACAGGGAGGAACTTGAATCAAAAGGTCAAGTTTCATGCCATAGGCAAGCACCACTACGAACTCTGCAACTCCTAAACTGGAAGATAAGTTTGGGTGAAAGCTCCAAAAATAAGCAACCGACCAATAAAAAAACAAAATAACATACCCCATTTTCAGACAATGGCTTCAAGGGGGCCTGGTATATCCTGGCAAGCCCAAAATCAGCAATTTTTACAACTCCCTGTTCGTCTCCCTCACCCATGACCTGGCCCACATAAATTCTTACATGAGGTAGAATATAGAATGATTTCAAGATGTTAACTTTCCAAAAAAGTTTCATTTTGAAGAAACATAAAGGACAGCTCATTCCCCAACTATTATCTAAGGGGTCGTTTGGATGCTTGTAGAATCTTACTTGTGTAAACTCTTAACACAGGTAAACTGTTTCATTCTGTCATGTTTGGCAAAGTGGTAAAGTGTTTACCAGGTAAACAGTTTTCTGTGTTTGGGTACTGGTAAACTGAAGTTATGAATTAGAAAGTGCTGTTATGAATTTGGAAAAATAAAAATAATAATAAGAACCGCTAGACTGCAAAGACTTAACAGGTAAACTGGATAACTCTTCTTTGGTGTCAAGGCAATAGCTACGAATAGTCATTGACTCCCAGGAAAGGGTAGAAGAATGGGACCTGTTATGAGTCAAAACAGATATCTCCAATAGAAAGAGTACCTCTTTGATTTCGTGCAAAAGGTTCTTTTATTCCCCCGTGCTTGGCTGGTATCTATACCTAGCCAGGCCAGGAAATCCATAGACATTTATTGAGACATCTCTAACCTCTTTTGTTTGTCTCGTCCAGAATCTATTTTCCTTTCTCATTCTGATCTTATTGAAACAATTGAAAACGGTCAATTCTAAAGTTCTAAGATGTAACATTTTGGGACTGTTTTTGTGTAAACACTTCACAGGCATTTGCTACCAGTGTTTCAAATAGCGCCTGTAGCGTAGCGGTAGCGTACACTACATAGCGTAGCGTGGTCGTAGCGCTATGTAGCGTCGCAAATAGCGTAAATCCCCTGTAGCGTACACTACAGCTACGTAGCACGTAGCGCCCGTAGCATAAGCTACAATGTATTTTTTTACTATTTTATTTTTTTCACGTTTTTTTTGTTTCTAATGTTGAGGAATGTAACACTTGTATTATACTTGATACTTTTAACCTGTGGGATTTTTATTTCTTTTCATAATTGTGACTTGTGATTTCAATTAGACATTATTAATTAAAGTAGTTTGCTTACGAAGTTGTTGATGTGATAATTATTTGATTTGGCTTATATATGTGGATTGGCTTTTGATAAATGATAACTAATAATTTTTTTTAACATGCTTATAATTGATAAAATGAATCATCTTTTAGGCATTTTTATATTTTTTTTTTCCTTTTTTTCACTATCTATTATATTTGTCCTATTTTTAAATTAAAAAATAGAAGTTTCATGTAGCTTGCGCTACACACTACGTATTTACACTACACGCTATAGAGGGCTGAGCACTACGCACCATGCTCCCGCTATTTAAAACACAGTCTGCTGCAGGTAAAGAATTTACATGAGTGGGATTTTACAGGCATCTAAACAACCCCTAAGGGCATAATCTCAGGGTGAAATTAGAAATTTGAATAGCTGGGCAAATAAATCAGATCCTTACCAGGATGTTAGATGGCTTCAGATCTCTATGTATTATCCAATTACTGCACCCAAAGAATCAAAAGAAAAAAAAGTTCCGGGCAACCATAAACTATAAAAAACAGTATCGCAATACTAAATGCATCATAGCAATGCCACAGGAAGCACAGCATAACAGCACCAAAATCATATATATAACTATGCAACTGGAAATACCTATTTGAAGGGGAAAAAAAAAACTGAAACAAACCTATGAAGATAGTTGAGCCCATTGAGCAGCTGCCAGAGCAATGACTTAATTGTGTACTGATTAATGGGATGGTTGACCTTTTCTCTGTGATGTCTGATGATTTCCTGCAGAGAGAAGCAATGAAAATGCTGAAACTATTAACAGCACATCAAAATTATTGCCTTCACCAGTCTTCACAATGACAAAGAAGCTACAACACCAGTTACATAGACACAAAAAGCTTGGTGAAGGAATCTCTACATAAATTAAAAAAAACAACAAAAAAGAAAACAAAACAAAAGACCACAGGCCAGGGCCAAAGTCAACCGGCCACCCAAATACAATCAAATTCCAATCCTTGTGGCAACGACTCAAAAGAGATGCCAACAAACTCTGGCTGCACTAAAGCCCGCCCGAAAACCAGTGAGTCAATTCTCCACTTGAGGAGGGGCACAGGGACCACTTTGTCTTACAAAATTCTGGCATTCCTTAAGCCATGCGTGCCACAGAAAGTAGCAAATGGGAACATCTTCCAAACAATGTTTCCCTGACTGGAGAAAGAGCCATCAGGCCACCCAGCAGTGACATCAAAAATCGAATGATCAATCACCCACTGATCACCGAAGAGAGAAAAGGTAAACAAATTTCTCTTGCTGCCTGACAATGAAGGAATAGGTGATCCACATTTTCATTGTCAGTCCTGCACATGAAAACATATTCGGCAATACCATCTTCCTTTTCCTCAAAGTATCTATAGCGAGCATTTCTTCATGATGCCACCCAAGCAAATGCGTGAACAGGGAGGATGAAGCCGGGTGCCAACATCACAGATCTAGACATCAGGTACGTACCCGAGAACCCTCAATTGATCGATCATTTCCAATTCTTTCTTTCAGAATTTGACAGTCAATACTAGCTTCATAAAGAATGCACATGAGCATAGCAAAGCCCCCTTCTTCATCATCATTTAGATATCTTCGAAGGCTCACATTACAAACAATTGAGCCTCCCACGGTGTCATAACAATTCGCCACCTCTTTATCAAAAGCTAGTGAAAAGAAAGAGAAAGGAACTGCACAAGTATGAACTTCCAAGCCAGGGGTCTTTCCGAAACCACATTCTATCCCCTCAACCCACCACAAATCTCATCCCCTCCTCAAACAGCCCTCAGTTCAAATATATCGACTCTCATATAGTATGTCCATGACTGAATTAAGTAAAAAAGTAGCAACATCAAAGAGCATAAATCGCAACCATCATAATTACACAGAAAAGAACAAATTTCCAATGTCACATCCAGAACCAAATAAAAAATTAAATCGGCATTTTAGCAACAAATTTTAAAAGAAAACAGTAGATGGAGGATCCCACCAAAAGGATATATAGATAACGCCATAAAATAAGCAAAACATTTAAGATTCAACCAATATGGCCACATGAACCTGTCAAACACAGTCACCACGAAACTCTTTGTGAGTCTTTTTGCCAAGGTATGACGTAACGGCTGTTATGAAACAGTAACATTGGCAACCGTTAGGCGTTACAGGGAAAACAACCTGTAACGATTTGTTACGGGGCCAACACAAGTTTTTTTTATCAAAATAAAAAATAAAAAAGGTGCCAGGGGGCCACCCCAATCATAACAGTAATGGTGGTGACTAATACTATTACAGACGCCGTTACCCTTACGGAATACCTTGCTTTTTACCTAATTCCCACTCCCTAAGGGCCGGTTTGTTTTTCAATTCACAGGGTAAATGCAGTGCAGATGGGTAATTATTATTTACCCTTGTATTTGACTGTTTATTACCCATAGCAGAGCCTAGCATGTGCTGATATTTTACCGTTTATTAATAGATTTGGAGCCTAAATATGAAAATTTGCACTTTACTATTTGTGAAAAATATGAGAGCTAATTTAAAGATGGGATGGAAGAAATAGAAGCTAATTTGAAGATGTGATTAAAGATTTGGATGATTATTTCCTAAATTTGCTTTTATTATTAACAGATTTTTACCATCCTAGGTAGATTAGATTAATTTGAAGTCAATCTCTTGGTTGGGGAAATTCTCATTGAAGATTCATTTAGAGTTTATAAAAGGGGTTGTGGCGTAGGAGATGCGCATTCCAAAATTTTATGAGTTTTTTCTTGAGTTTTGTAAAAAGAAGTTTGATATCAATAAAGTATTTCTCACTCTCTGCTCAAATATTCTCGTGGGTGTACTATTGTCCATTTCTTTGCGATCCAAGTCTCGAGAACTTATTGACTTGATAACTGGGTTGCACCATTTTGGTATCAAAGTGGGTGATCGCTGGGGAACTATCGACTTACGAAGCATGTAATCAACTCATGCATGCGGTATACAACTCACTAATTGAGTGGGGAAGCTCCGGCATGGAGAAATACAAAGACCAAAGTTCGAGCACGTGGACACGTAGGGGGAAGGTCCCAACCAACAACAGGCAACCCCAGTTTATGACGACAAATGATCGAATCCTTTAGTTGTTGGAACGTGGCAAAAAACTCAAAATTGAAGTAGAAATTCCAAAATGACAAAGAGATTCACAAAGGCAAAGTTAAAGTCAATATCTGAAGTGATTAATGCATTAATGTTGGACCTATACTTGAATTCACCAATGCATTAATTGATAGATCCGCTAATAGTGGCAGTCACATTGATGGACATGCAAATAAGTCTCAACACTCAAATTGAAGCACCTTTTACAAAAGATGGCTATGACACGAAAAACGAGACATGTTTTAGGATCCACGAAGAACTCTGAAGTTACAACAAACAAGTTAGCACCCATGAAACGCAAGCAAAAGAGACATCATCTACAGTGGACTCCAACAAAGGTTGCGTCGAGCCGACACTTAGGAGCGTACCACCAGCTTCCACCAAGGAAGAAGAAGATTCGTAGTAGAGGTGGTACAAGTCCAAAGGTTGAATTGATTTCCAACTTGATGATGACTTCTTTTAAAGCTAAAGAGGACTGATGAAAGCCCACGGCCCACCAACGCCCACAACCTACCACAGGGCCCAACATGTGCTGATTTTGGGTTGTTTATTTATAGATATAGGGCCTAAATATCAATATTTGTAATTTACTATTTATGGATATGGGGGCTGATTTAAGGATGTAATTGAAGATATGAAAAAATGTAATTGAAGATAAAGGGGCTACTAATTTGAAGATTCAAAGGATAATTTCCTAGATTTTCCTTTACTATTATTAGGCTCTTACCATCTTCGGTAGATTAAATTGATTTGAAATCAACATATTAGTTGGGGAATTTTTCATTGAAGATTCATTTAGGATCTATAAAAGGGGAGATGGTGTACAGGGTAGGTGTTCCAATATTTTCTAAATGTGAGTTTTTCTTAAGCATTGTAAGAGAAGAAGTTTGATATCAATAAAGTTCTCTCCCCCTCTGCTCAAATGTTCTTGGGAGTGTACTCTTGTCCATTTCTTTGGGATCTAGGTGTTGAGATCTCATTGACTCAATAACCAAGATGCACCACAAGCCCATTCCACACATCCAAACAACCCTTATCTGAATACAGAAACTCGCTTCCAACTAGTAACACAATAACAAATGTTTCATCATTTGATTCTGTAAATCCATTGTTAGGGAAGTTTGATTTACCATGCACATGACCTTCTTCACAAGGTCATCCCTATCATATGGTGCCAGAAAACCATCACAGAGGACATGATGGTCAATTCATTTTCTGTGCATGAGCACATCATTTTATGAACATACAGCCATGATGGAACTCAATGAAAACGGTACTAAAAAGGTACTGAAAACATCCAGGAAATTTGTGGTAGACTATTACTCACATAAAGGTCATGCTCGGCATAGTCGAATGCTAGATAAAGTGACATATCAGCATGATTGATGTGAACATTCACGAGTTTGACAACGTTTTCATGGGAAATTTCCCGAAGCAACTGCACATAATATGAGAAAATTAAATAAACAATTCACGAGGTAAGTCAACAACAATCCTCATAGTGCAATATAATCCAGATTTTCATTGCTATAAGCACAGTAAATAACTGTGTAAATGTCTATATAATAAGGAAAAAAAAATGCAAAAAGAGAATAGCATAGTCAAGGGATGATTCCAGGAAAAGAATACTACAGAGCTAACTTCCAGTATGAAAATTAGCAATTGCATTGGCTGTTGCAAAGCAAAACATGGGTATTATCCACTATCCAGCCCGAATAGGCATTGCTTTATTTCGGGATAAGTGGGACCTATCATTCAGGGATCCAAGCTGTTCAACTAGTGAGCCCACTGTGGATTGTAAACTTGCCCAAATCCTCCAAAGAATCCTAACATTCCAACCACTGGATTTGGTGCATTCACATGTTTGCAATTGGCTATGTTTCCTTTTCAGTCACCTGTTTCCATGCCAAATTATCAAATGGTATATGTTGCCACCATCACCTATCCACAATAGCACCCACCAGATGAACAGCATGGATTTGGGGGGGGGGGGTGCTGAAACTAGTTTTATCAGCTAAATTTTGAAGGCTACTGCTTACTGTTTTTGTAAGATAGGAGAGCTGATTTTTTAAAATATGGTTGCTGATTTGAAGATACTCTTAAGGACTTTAGGGATATTTTTTGGGTTTAAATGTTACTATCTTTCGGCCATTCCAAATTGGCCAAATCTTTGTAGGCAAAGTTGTTGATATCTTATAGTCTATAGATAGATTTGATTGATTTGAAATCAATCTAATAGTTGAAAATTCTTGATTAAAAATTTAGAGGGACTTCAGGTGTCTTTTAGGGGGTGTTTGGCGCAAGAGATTAGCTGGTATTAAGTGGGATGGAATTACTTTTTTCTAATAAATGCACTCGTCGGTGGATTGTCTCTTAATGCCATGTGAGATTGAGCCTATTCACTTTGGTGTTTAGGTCATCTAGGAGGTATGGCTTAACTACATGTTTTGATTCCGTATAGTGTTTGGGTGTACGTGCAATAAAACTTACAATCTCGAAAACCGTGTTTGAAAACCCAAGTTGGGAAGGAATGTGGGGCCCACCTTGATGTCTGTGAAGAATCCACCCTGCCCATCCGTTTTGCGAGATCATTTTAAGACATGCTACCAAAAGTCTGGCGGATCCAAAACTCAAACGGGCCATACAAGAGGAAACAGTAGGGAAAGAAATTCCTACCAATGAAACCTTCCCGAGCTCCACCTTGATGTTTATATGCCATCCCAACCGTTTTTAAGGTCATTCCTGCCAGGATGAACTGACAACACAGAAAACCTTAGTGTGATACAAAACTTTTGTGGCCATATGAATGTTTCAACAATGGTCACTCAATTCCAACTATTTTCTCTAATGTGGCTCACTTGAGTTTTGAATCCACCTCATTTTTGGTTGCATGCCCTAAAATGATCTCGCAAAATAGACGGGCGGGGTGGATTCCTCACAAACATCAAGGTGGGCCCCACCTCCCTTCTTAGCGTAAAAGCTTTAGCAAGAAATCCGAAGGATTCCAAAAATCCCTGCTTGCAATGGAAGGGATTGTGGAAAGCCCTCCTTACTCCATCATTTGAACCGGCGTAGGACCCTATGTTGGAAACCCTATCTTTGATATGACGAACCAAACAAGGGATGATTTTTCTAATGAGGGATTTGAAGTTCCATCCCACTTAATACTAGCCAATCCCTTGTGCCAAACAGGCCCTTAGAGTCTATAAAAGAGGGTTGTTTGTTCTAGGAGGCACGGAGCATTACATTTTTTTTAGTCCTATGAGGACTCATTTAAGTATTTGTTAAAAGTGAAGAAGTTCTAATAAAATTCTTTATCCCTCTCTATCCCAATATTCTTGTGGGTGTGTTCTTCGTCCATTCTAACACATCAGGAATCGAAATCGCATTGATTCGATAATCTGCAGAAGAGAGGCATGCAACTCCCTAATATCTGCCTTTGTTGTATGAATGCTGAAGAGACAGTTGATCATATGTTAGTTTACTGTCCTCTCATCTCTGCCATCATGTATGACTTCTTCCAACGTTTTAGTGTCTTTGGATGTATTCCCGGCACCGCTTCCACCTTATTACATTACTGGCACGGTTTCTCTTTCAAGAAGTCCAAAGAGCGTATTTGGAGAATGGCGATTATGGCTATTTGGTGGGCAGTCTGGACAGAAAGGAATGACTGTTGTTTTAACAACATTCAGTCTTCGGTGCAAGCTGTCAGAACTCGGGCTAAAAATCTTCTTGTCGAATGGGCTGCTAATGCCCCTTCTCTTAAGGGCTGTAATATGTTATTTCTGGGCTTGTAGTTTTGGTTCTGCCCTCTCAGCAGATCCTTTTTGTTCCTTTCGTCCCGTTAATCAAATCGTTACTTTTAAATAATAATAAAAATTGCATTGATTCGATAACTAGATTGCATCATTTAGTACCACCTGGTGATTTTTTTTACACCACATTGTCTCCTAATGACTTCAAAGAGAGTGAGACAAGAAGGATCCACACAATCAGCCCAACTAATCCAAGTGCTCATAGAGCATCTAGATCAACTCATGCATATAGTATACGATGTCACTAATGAAGTGAGCGAGTTAGGGTATGGGGGAATCTAGAAACCGATGTTGGAGCAGAAGAATGCATACAGCAAAGTCCCTAACATGGTCCTATCCAACAAGTTAGTGAAGACACCAATTATCATATTCTTCAATTATTGTAATCTAATAGAGAATCTGGAATTAATGAAGAAATTTTAGAATCAATGCAAAAACTCTAGAATTCCAATCTTTACATGTAGATGGCTTCACTAATCAATGCAAAAACTCTAGAATTCCAATCTTTTCATGTAGATGGCTTCACTAATTGGCTAAGTAGAAAAGATGCCCAAGGGAAAACTTATGCCCATGACCTCCATTAAGGATATCACATATTTGTCAAGGGAACAAATTGGTAAATAAATATACCATGGAATCTCATACCTTGACATCACGGACTACATTTTACGAGTATGAAGATCAGAAAATTCAAGATACATTAATGGTGAAAATCGTTCAAACAATTTAATTTTGGGATTGTGACTTAGCAACAACAGTCTCATAATTTAATTGGTTAATTTTGAGTTAATATATGCCTCACATACAATTCTTTAGGACCACGCATGTGAGACCCACCTTGATGTATGTATTGTATATCCATGCCGTCTATCCATTTTGCCAACTCATTTTAGGGCATGGTCCGAAAATGAGGCAGATTCATATATCAAGTGGACCAATAGTGGGTGGTGCCCTAAACATGGGGAGCACCTCGATGTATTTGTAATTTTGTATATCCATGTTTTCAATTTGTGTTGCCAATTCATTTTAAGGGATGGTCCCAAAAATAAGGCAGATCTAAATCTCAGGTAGATCACTAGTGAGTGACACCTTAAATGTAGGGCCCACATCCATGCATTTGTTGTATATCAATGTCATCCATCCTAACATAGGACAGCATGGTCTACCCTAGATGTGCGGAATTAAAATTTAAGATAAAACACAAAATAAACAATCAATTTTTAGCGTGGTTATTCATCATAAATAAGAATTATCTGAAATAAAACTCATCAATGATCATTGTCATCCATTACAATCATGTACTACTAAAGATTCAAATCTGAAAAGTGGATCCTACGAAAGAAAGGACTTTCATGTCTCACAAGAGTCAATTCAACCATCCAAACGTGATGATCTAATCCTTTAACAAACTGCTAGATCAAACAGGATAATCAGTTGGGGACGTTTGAATAAGTCAAAGAAGTAGGAAATTCACAAATAGAATTCCAAATTTTTACAAATAAACTAGATGAAAGAAAGAAGAAATCAGAATAAGATTAAAATGATTAACCGGAGAAAGAAAGTAGCATAAGGAGTAGGAAGATGAATGTCTCACACCTGGCTGTGAAAAAGCTCCATAGCTATATTCTTTTCTCAAAAATAAATGAAAAAAAAAAAATTAAAAAAAAATAAAATCAACTACAATGTTTAGGGATTAACTCCCTTTAAATAGAATTTTCAAATAAAAGGAAAAATACCAAAATATCCCTAGTTACTTATATTAGAAACATCTTATACGGGAAACTAACAAAAGTCTTAGTTTAGAAATAACCTAAGTAGCAAACTAATATATATATATATATATATATAGAAATTTCTTAATACTAGAATTTTATGAAAATCAGGAAATTGATTAAAATAGAAATTTCTAAAAATAGAAACTTCTAAAAAAAGAAATTTATGCAATAGGAAATTAACATAAGACTATCAAACTATAATAAAAATAAAAAAATCTACAACAAGCTTCTCTTGATTTTCAATCTCATCCTATCCATAGTGATGCTTGTGAGGCCTGCTTCCATCGACGATAAACTTTAAACGGTTAGATGTCCTCATCACATCCTTTTTGCAACTCATTTTAGGGCATGGTACAAAAAATTAGGCAGATCCAAATCTAAGGCAGACCACACAATAGGGATTGAATTCCCACCATTAAAAATTTCTTGGGACCAAATTTTTGTTAGATCAAGCCGCTATTTGTGTTCTCCCTTCATATAGGTCTATGTGACCTTATCAATAGGTTCAATGGCAAATAAACACAACAGTGTGGAAGTTTTTAACAATGGGCATTCAATCCCTATTGTGTGGTCCACTTGGGATTTGGATCTGCTTCATTTTAGGGATGGTCCCTAAAATGAACTGGAAAAACTTATGGATGGCATGGATATACCACACATAAATCAAGGTGAGGCCCATGCAACGCAACAATGAAAGTGCACTGAGCGGCGTACGCCATAGAGTATTAAAAAAATTAAGTGTATGTTTGTCCGTCCGTTCATTTTTCTAAACAGAGGAGAGAGAGAGAGAGAGAGAGAGAGAGAGAGAGAGAGAGAGAAAGAGAGAGAGAGAACTGAAAAGAAATGAGAAGGAAAAACAGAGGGAAAAAGAGAGGTGGCACACAAGAGGGGAAGAAATAAGAAGAAGCAATTGTTGTCGCTACTGCCACAACAACCCAAGTCAAAGAAGAAACAAGTATGTTTTTTTTTTCTTTTTTTCCTTTTTCCCCATTTTCTTTAAGATTACCATGCGCAACAACTGTTACAGGACCATTACAATTGTTATGACCTATAACGGCGTTACCATCCAAAAAATTTGGGGTCCCCATTTCAGACCCGTATCGTGTAATGGCTTCAGCCGTTAACATTACGTACCAGCCATTACATAACCGTTTTTGCACACCTTGATAAAGAACATGTGGAGATCCTCCTCTCCGTACATTCCTATATTTTCTTTTTTCTTTTTCGGAGAGAGATCCCTATATTTCTCTATTGGCTATCTAAGTAGGAAAAAGCCTGATGCAGGACAATGAACCACTTGCTATAAAAGCTCGAACTGTTAGAGCATGAAAAATTAATTCTTTTATCTCATAACCCAGGCCCCACATCTCGTGGGTTAGGACCTCAACCGAATCCCCCTTGTGAGCCCCAAATCACATGGGTACCGCCTCACACGGGCCGCCCACCCCAAGTGTGTCCCCGCATCCCACAAGCTACCCCACTTGAGCCCGTTGTGAAATGCGCATTAATCAACCCCCGGTAAAGAGTCTCAAACACGAGACCTCCTCCATGGGTCCCGCCCACCCCGAGTGTGCCCCTGCATCCTACAGGCGACCCCACTCGAGCCCGGTATAAAAATGCCCCTGCATTAAAGCCTCAATGGTTGATCGTCCTAACATAAATCAAAACTGATTTTCTGATATGTTTGTCTCATGCCTTGAACTTTGAACAATCACTCTCCCAAAGTTTCATAGCATGACTAATAAGTTTAGTCCCACGATAGTTAGTGCAGTTTCATGTCTTATTTATTCTTACAAATGGGCAACACGGTACCTTTTTCCCCATTCTTTCGGCATCTTCTTTGATCTTACGGTCTTGTTTTGACAACATTGTTGACCAAAATATGCATGTATCTCCTGTGCATTCCAAAACTCTACCAGTGTACGATCCAATCCTAGGGCCTTTATTGTCTTCATCTTTTCAAAGCTTCTTTTAGTTCAGCCATAATCCTACAAAAGTGTCTATGGTTTACGGCCTCATTTGTGTTTATGATTCCTCTTATCCCTATGCTCTTAAAGTGATTATTTAACGCTATCTGAAAATAGCATCTCCACCTTCCATTGATCTCATTTTCCTTAACCAATATCCGCTGGTAATGATTCGTAATGCATCTCACCCTTCAAAAAAATCTCTTAGTGCATCTAAAATGATCTTTGTCCATATCCTTTATCTCTCTTTTTCGTAAGTTTAAAGACATCTTTCTCACCTTCTCTTGTCCCATCATCGAATTCCTCAAGGTTACCCTCACTACTTTCTCAGCATGCCTTTTTAAGTGTTTCTATATTCTTCTAAATCTTCCATATTTTTGTTAGCATAGATGTGTATTAGGATAGACATGTATATGGACGTGTGTCTATACAGCCAGTTATACACAGCTATAGGTGTTTAAGAAAGCCTCAATAGGTAGATTATACATATCCATAAAGATTGCCCAACCATTGCAATCCATGTTTTGCCACTTTCCTAATGCACTTAGCCATCTCATTCCACACAACATTAACTTCTTCCCAATGTTGTCAAATCGCAATTGCGATTACAATGATCGCATATGCAACCATTTTTCTTTTTCTTTTTTTAAAATTAAAAATATATGTGGGAAAATTCAAAAAAAAAAAAAAAAACTACAAAACAAATTATAAGGAATTAAGGAAAACTTCTATCAATTAATAGATAACTATACTTAAAATACATTTGAGATAAATAAAATCAGTTAAACAATGAATTAAACATTAAGTGCTTGAATCTTGATCTTCCAACTTCCAAGAGAGGGAATGCAGGAGAGAAAGATTAAGACCACTTGAAATTAAGAAATGTAAGAGAAGAAGAGAGAAAGAGAGTTTTGAAGTGAGCATATAGCAAATGGAGGAGGTTTGGAAGCCTTTTTATAGGCAAAATTTTTTAAAAAAATTTTGCAAAAATAAAAGTGCCAGCCGTTGGCCAATATGCGATCGCGTATATCGCATATATCATATATGCAATCACATATTTTCGCATATGCCATATGCAATTTGCAAATGGATATGCGCATATGCGATCACATACGCGCATATGCAGTCACACATGACAACAATGCTTCTTCCTTAACATTCCACTTTCCTTCTTCCATAAATTTATTGCTAAAAAAAAACTGCTTTCTCTCCATTTAAATTGCACTGTCTTGTTTTTCTACAACTACTAGTTTCACTTCATCTCTTCCACCTCTTAATATAAACATCCATATCTAACCTGCGTTGCACAGTCAAACTCCCCTGGTATAATCTTGCAGTCTAAAATCATAATTAGAGATTCACATGGATTTTAGGATGTCTTTTAGGGTATATAAAGGGGGGTTCTTCTAGGAGATGGGGCATTGCATTTTCTAAATTTTGTGAGGTTATAGTAAGTATGTGTAAGAAGTGAAGAAGTTTCAAGTAAGTTGCTTATCCCGTTCTATTCTAACATTCTTGTCGGCTTCTTTGTCCATTTTTGCTATTTGGGTATCGAAACCTCATCGATTCGAAAACCAAATCACATTATTTAGACCGCTATCCTAATGACTTCCTTTAGTTCCCAGGTAGGGAACAAAGGGACTGATCATCCTGCTTCATGTCAGAACACAGCCTCCCTAGCTGCGAAGCAGGAAGTCAGAGATTTTCTATTTGATTATTCATAGGAGAGTTAGATCAAATCAAAAAATTCTAGGGCATCACTCATTCAAGATCCCCCAAAAATATAATATTATCATAGCTGCAATCCACATCCACATCGTTTTCAAAAACCCTTAATTACACAGATTTTATATGCTGCTGAAACAGCTAAGAACTAACCCAAGAATACTGTAATCACGAATCGAACAGAGAAGCATCGCAAGAACTACAATTTCAGGAAAAACCAAACACATACAGTCTATGAAAATCAGACCTATTGAGATATGAGATGTTAGGGTTGCAAGGCATAGGATGAGATGATGGAAGAGAAATGCATGCATGCTATACATACCATAATCTCTCGGATGGCAGTGGGAGAGACGCCATCGCCATCTTTGGATTGCTTGAATTTCTTGATGGCGATGCATTTGCCCCTGTTAGACTGGAGCTTGCTCTTGGCGAGGAATACCAGACCGTACGTTCCCTCGCCGATCTTTCCCACCAGATCGTACTGCTGCAGCCACGCCGGTCTGTTGCCGCCGCCTCCCCCGCCGCGGTTGTTGCCGCTCCCGTCCCCCATCTGTCTCTCCTTCTCTCTCTCTCTCTCTCCCTCTCCCTTGATCTCGAAGAAAAACTTTGATACTCTGGCGTAGTGAGACAGATGATACGCGGGCATATACAAATCGCTGGCGAATTGCTTACCTGGAACACAAGTAATTCATATTAAACCGTCAAAACCCAATCAGATGTATTATGAACCAAAATGAGCTTATTTGATCATTTTATTATCAGATTAGGGAATATTTTATTGTACGATTCAAAACGAAGAATATCCAACGGTCTGATTTCGACAAACAAGTGTACAAGAATCAGAGGTTGGGATTTTTAAGACAATATGATTTTAAAGTCTTTAATTTGAAGACAGCGGGTTCCAAACGTTAGCCGGTTTGATTCAGTTAATGCATACGACGTGTACTATTTCGAAGTGCCTGAGTATTAAGCGCCATACACAACCGGAGTATAAAAACCCCGCTTTTCAGACCGGAATATCCCAGGAAGCTGACTAACTCCAGTCTTTTGCGCTGTATCCGGAGTGAGCGTTCGTCTCCCAAAAACTAATGCTTGGAAGTTAAATGAAGTGGATCCTATCCGTCCATATAATGTTCCTCTCTGTAGGTGACTCTCTTTTTAAGATTCATGTGGAACGGATGAGTAAATGTGATTAGTAAGTCATGACCGTTCGTTTCAAAGCCTCTGTTTGCATGATTGAGAATGTGTGATCCGTGTGATTTTAAGCTGCGTCCTATCAGTGGAAATGCCTGGTGCACGGACGGACTGGATTTTCAGAAGCACCTGCCACGTGTCAGTTATGAGAGATGAATATCCCCTTTCCTAAATAGAGCGAGGGGAAAATCTCCACCCGGAAGGTTCTTGCGTGCCGTTCGGTATTAAGTTCGTCCAGATGGGACCTACTGATCCGTGATCCTCCAACATGATGCAAATCTCAGATAGATTAGAAGATCCTGTCCAGAAAAAGTAATATTTTTTGGACGGTTCAGTTGTATTTCCTTTCTTGACCGTCTGATTGTCCAAGGGTGACCAAATAGGGGATGACCGATTCAGCTGATGAAAGAGAACCGATAGCCCGATGGCTGGCAAGGACAGAAAAAGAAACATTCCCTCACCTGAATTCACTTTGCCAAATCTCTTCTTTTTAATGAAACCATTTTTCTTTTTCCATCCGCCTCAAATTCCTATAAAGGGCATATGCCAAGCTGCAGGTAAAATAAGAGTTGATTGCCTATCAAGTAAAAATGCTAAACTATGTGAAGCCTAGGTGGGATGCATGTCTTATCCATACTGTTCATATGTTTTACTGGCTTATTTTATGTTATGAACCCAAAATTGAAGTATATCCAAATCTCATATGGACCACACCATAAGTTGTAAACATGGATGAAACCTTTTTAAGGCTTATGGTTAGAGGTGTACATGAACTAAGCTAGCTCGGTTAGCTTGCTCGACTACACTCCAAGAAGCTCAATTCAACTCGGTTCAAAGCTGAGTTCGAGTCGAGTCAAAAAAATTCAAACTCATATTGAACCCAACTCGAATTGAACTCAGATTGAATCAGCCCGGTGACTCGGTTACTCTGATATTGATGTTGTTCACCAAGTGTTTGGTGAAATAACTCAAAAAAGTGTGGTTAGTAGCAAGGAAGGTATATATATGAAACCAACACCCTTTTTTTTTCTTGATTTTTATGTTGCTTATAATGTGTTTGATAAAATACTCGTAAAATCATTGCTGCTATCTCAAATATAGTAAGAATTTGAAAGTATAATCCAGGTATTTATGAAAACACTGCAATGGCGAACTCTGCTCGATCTTGGCTCGAACTGGCCCGACCTACTGACCGAACCGAGCCGAGCTGGCCAGTCAGGCTTGAGGACTGAGCCAATCCAAGTTCGAGCTAAGGTCAGCTAGTGGCTGAGCCAAGTTGAGCTGAGGCCAGCTCGACTCGATGTACACCTATAATGGTGATTGGCAGAGAGTTCACTCAACATGCAATATGCTCCCAAGAAAAATAGGCTTTTTTATGGGTTAAGCACAAATATGCCATCATCCATCTTCAATTAGAGGTGGCGTTAAGCTGAGTCGAGTCAAGGTGAGCCAAGCTTGACTCGGCTTGTCCATGTTGTACTCGAGCTCGGCATCGAGCTCAACATTCAATCTTGGCTTGTTTGACAAAGCTGTTGAGTCGAGTTTACCTCAAGTTAAGCTCGAGCTTGTTCATACCATCATATGTTAAGTTATTAAAAATTTGGAACCCACATTACACTTATTAGTCCGCTAGGCGAGCTATCCCCCTCTCCCATGCCCTCCATTGTTCTTTTAAGTGTGGCCCACCTGACTAGTGGACCAAGCTGAAATTTGGGATTTAGACTTAACTAACATCAGGGTAAACATCTAATGAACAGCTGGCTGACCACTCCCTAATCATGATGGCCCCACAGCTCAAAAGTATGGTAATTACTAAATGCCCGAACATATTGTAATCATATTCCCCAATATACATGTGTGTAAAAGGCATAAATATTTCGGATAAGGCAATTGCAATATGCAATATGTTGGCATTATAGAGGGACTTTATGCCAAATGATTCTAGATGGTTACTTTACAGGCCGTTTTATCTAAAATCATGCATAAAAATATCACCAAATGCTTTAAGGGAGGGAATAGCCGATCTATATAGAACTTCATATACGGAGATTGACCATAAATGAGTTTTGCAGCCATTGTGGGTAGTGAAAATATATTGCATCAGCTTTCGTACCTGCGATATAGGTGGTGGTGGTCCGGTAGAGGGATAGCCATGCGAGCAGTGTTAGGGCGATGGATCGCTAGTCGGGCGCCGAGCAGCGGCTGAGTAGAGGGAAGAGAAGAAAGAGAAGAAAGGGTAAAGAGTGGCTAGGGTTGGGATAAGGTGACGAGCAACATCCGGGCATTTTGTTTTTAATTTTTTTTTAACTAATATATATATATATATATATATATATAATCATTAAATGAGCCGAGTTGAGCTCAAGTTCTAGCTTAGAGTCAAGTCGAGTTGAAATGGCCCCTGGTCGAACTCGGCTCGAACTCAACTTGAACTTCCAAAAATCAGCTTGACTCGGCTTGAATTGGCCATTCAAGCCAAGTCAATTCGAGTTGACTCGAGCCGAGCCGAGTGAGTTTTTTGAGTTGACTTAACTTGTGAATAGCCCTATCCTCAATTACATCATATGCAACATTTGTCCACACAGCAAAAGAGCCATATTATCTTATAGGTTATTGCCCACACGTACCACCATGCCATTTGTTGATATGTCACTATACATTTTCTCTTGTGTTACACATTTATTATGTGCCACCATTGTTTTGTGCCGCGCATATACATAACACTTCACGTACACTATAAGTGACGTCTCATCTTCAATTACTCCAAACATGTTACATGTGTCGGTGATGTCAATATGCACAGGAGGTGTCATACCTAGCTTTAAGTGCTCACGTGTCAAATGTGTCAATGTATGTATGGTGTTTCATCTACCATCTTGCAATTTCATACTACAGTCCAACTCGGATTCGTGGAAAGCATAAAAAATAAAATAATACTTATGGGCTTGCTTGGAATCATGAAAAGCATAAGCAATAAAATAATACTTAACAGGCTTACTTGGAACCATGAAAAGCATAAGAAAGAAAATAATATTAATTGAGAAATGTCATCTCCTGACGAACCAAAGTGGGAAATAAAACACCATTCTCCCTATTTGTCTTTTAACAAAACTTTCTTGAAAAAATAGGCTCTATTTTGAAATTTATTTTTCATGAAAAGCAAAAAATTAGATAGTCACCAATATATGCCAAATTAGCACATATGGTATAAGCAGCATATGTGGGTGCTTGGTAGCACTGTCCAAGCATTGCCTGCAGAGTAAACCAAGGCCCAAGCTTAGTCAAGGCCATGATGGGCAAACAAACAAGTCCAATTCCAGTTAAGCCAATAAGGCCCTATTTGGGAAACCTGCTTTGGGTGTAATAAGGCGTATGAAATTACCGTGTTGTATTTAATGCCATCAGTGGATGGTCAGATGCTTCTGGTGTAGACGCCAATCCCATGTTCAGCAGGTGTTCTATTTGAGTGTTGTGTATTGCAACCGTCAAGCGGCTTTTGAAAAGAGACGGTTTGCTGATTCCACACACGTGTGGTAGCTATGCCCATCTACACATCCTCACACGTGCTAACATAGGATATGTGTACGAGATCGGCTCTTTCCATCAAGTGAAATACACTGTTTAGATATACTTCGAAGAAGTTCATACTAATTCACAGATAAGGTGGGCCACGAGTTACAAAACAAATGGACGGCTAAGAAAAGTTCCTTTTGTACATTGTGACTCAGTTGAGTGTTGCTACCTGAGAAGATTCGGGCATTATTAGCAACCACATGGAGAGCTCTGATCTTTCACATGCACTCCATATTGGCACATGTCTGCCTATAGATGAACTGGACTGTATACACGTGTGTAATCAGCTATTCTCTGAAGCAGTGGGGGACAATTTCAACAATCCCTCCCCATCTCCTTCGTATCCGTCGAAGACGAAAGACCTCCCGTATTCATCGCCGTCCAAACACGCTGAGGGATGGGATAGGAGGGATTTTATAATCCTATCCCACCTAATACCCTTTAATATGCGGTAAGTTGGTTGCCCAAACAGGCCCTAAGGCTCTGTTTGAGCCCAAGTACAAATCATGCAGGATCCAAGCCATTCATTAGGTGTGCTCTATTGTGCATGATATGCAACAAAAAGTGCCCTTGAAACCCAAATGGGTTGGCCCAGACCAACTGGCCAGCTCAACCAAGTTAACAGATGGGCTTAAATTTCAGACCCATGCTCGGCCCTCAGTCCAGTCCAAGCCCGGACTGAAGCAAGCTATACCCGGAAGACCTACAAGCCAATCCGGCCACTGACGGCCATACATTCTAGTGTTGCCATATCTTCTGGTCGTGGGAGATTTCGCCTTACTTTAATAACTATAGCAACCACATCACAATTGTCACCATTCCTAAAATCACCATCAATTAGGCCCAATCACCACCATTCGATCGGTCACCATTGAATCAGCCAACCGTCATCGTAGCTCATAATAGACACTGATTTTTACCCATTGTTGCCATTGCTGTCACAAATCAAGCTCAGCTACAGCAACCCCCAGACCCAAGCTCAAGCCCAGCCATGTCTGAAGAGGAGCCCAAGCCAAATCGGAACGGATTGCACTTGGCCCACTAATATTAGGTGACATTTCTCAAACTTTTGAACATTTTGTATGTTGTCCAGGGCTTTTAATTTAATAGCCACATGGATGGGTCGTGAGCCAAAAGTCACAACAGCTGGATCTGAGCCCTTAGTTCAATGTACAACCAGCGGTCGGATTCAATGTACAGGTGGGTCCCACCTGGTGAATAGATCAGCCTCTTTTGAGGGAAGGGTGGCCCTGTCAATGAGTACCAGACTCATTGGTACCTGATCGGTCGCACCCAATTTTAACAGGCCTGGGTCTCAGGTTTTGGCTATTTGGGTTTGGGTCAGGTATATGTTGTAGTCCCAGTTAAAGTCCGCTCGAGTCAGGTCCACTAGTTTTAAATATAAATATTTTACGTATGTTGATAATTCTAACAGCACGCATGCAAGACAGCCCGTTTCACACCATGCACGTGTCAAAGTGCAACATGTGTGAGCATTCTAATCCATCTATTGGATGGGCCCACCATGTAATCTTGAAATCTACAACCAAAGATGGTATGTTGCCTATAGGTTATCATTTCACTAAAATCAATGTGACCTTAGGTGGGCCATCCATAGGTCAACCACATTCCAGACTGGGATGTAGACTTTCCGTAGGTGGGCAGAGTAGGACTCTCAGCATGCTGGCTTGGGCTTGGACCAGGATGAGATTAACCTGAGTAATGCCATAAAAAATCCTGGCGTGAAATTTGGGTTTGTCCTTAGCCAATGAGCCAGACCTTAGTCCTAAGCTCGTTCCGGGGCAGATGCAGACGAGTTCTAATAAATTCAGGTTCGGCTTGGCCTCAAATGAAAAATTCTGCCCGTTTTGTGGGAAAGGGAAACAAAAGAAGTTTTAATGGTCATCCAATGATAGATTCCCATGATACCAAAAGCATTATTCAAATATAGATTCTCATAGATTTCTTTTTCTTTTTTCCCTCTCTCTATTTTTACTAACCAACTTAAAATAAGAATGCGGCATGCAGCCCACCATGTAAAAAACGAGAAGACCTTGATTCAATTAGTTCATAAATCTTACGCTTCAATGGTAAACATCTACCACTAGTGTGTCTTTGACCTACATCATTAAATTCTTTCGCGTAAACAAAATGTTTAATCAAAGAACAAGAAAAGTGATGCAAGATAATTAATCATTTGATCCAAAAGCTTAAATTGATAGAGAGTGGCGAATCAATCCCTTTATGTCATTGGCAACATACTGAACGCAATCCACTTGAGTACAATGTGAAAATGCCTCATTTGCTATAAATTTTTGAATTGATAAAAATAACAAATTAATCCATTTATCTCGTAGCCTAGGCCCCACATTGCAAGGGTTAGGAACTCGCCGAACCCCCTCGTGGGTCCCATTTCATATGAGTTCTGCTTCACATGGATCACCCACCCTAAATGTGTCCCTGCATCTCATATGCTATCCCACTTGAGCTCAGTGTGAAAATATCCCTACATTAAAAAATAATGTGATTAAATGAAAACTGTAGACACCAAGGTTGGACTCCTTTACAATAATAAGAATAACAATCATATGCCTTTCTACAATATTCTACTTGGATTGCTTTGGCTTATCTTTACGTCGTAATTTATTTTTTAAATATTTTGTTTGAATAGCAAATGAAAATTTCATCTTATTTCTCTTCATGCATGATAACTTTAAATTTTGTATGTGAGAATTTGATTATAAAAATATCCACTCACTATTTTCAATCTTATTATCCTTTTATTATCAAAACAATTTAAAAGATTTAAATGGATATTCTTCTTCTTCTTTTTTTTTTCCACCACCCAAGCAAGCCATATTCAAGTCTAGGCTTAGCCTTTTATTTTTCATGTTAGAAATTACACTCAGGTCAAGCCCAAAACATCTACTGAACATAATTCAGAAGACTTCGCCTGAGGTCCCCATAGAGCGGTCTAGCCATTGACAACCCATGGTTTTGAGCTGGATGAGCACAACCTTTGGTTCAATGATCTCAACCATTTATCTGATTGACCATCACAACGTGCGAACTGTTGAAAGATGTTTTAAATTTGAAAATTTCTGGGCTGCTCAACCAGTCGAGGGCCTGACTCGATGGGTCGATGGTCCACTCGACCGGTCGAGGCCCGCTCGACTCAAAGTCCAGCAAGCGTTTGTTCTTTGGGTGTCAGCACTACTTAACCAGTCGAGGATCAGGCTCAACCGATCAAGGGTGCCCTTCAACCAATCGAAGCCTTGACTTGACTAGTTGAGGGATACGCAGATTGTGCACAGATTTTGCGCAGATTGCGTAAATTTGAGGCGATTTCAAGGAGGTGCGTAAGTGGAGTTTTCTAAACTATAAATAGGGGTCCCTACGACTATTCTAAGATATGTTAAGGCTTTCTAAAAGTTTTTCAAGGGTTCTTAAAAGGGTTTTAGAGTTTCTAAAAAGTATAACATTAGTGAGATTTGAAGTTGTTCGAAGTGGATAAGTTCTCTCTCTTTGTAATTTCTATTTTCATAGTGAAATTCCGTTACTTTATGCCGTGGTTTTTTCTTGAAAGGATTTTTCACATTAAATTTTTGTGTTTTCTTATGATTGTTTGGTGTCATTGAATTGCTAACTTAGATCTAGATTTGTGTGATTCTGCAGCATAAATCCCCAATATGAACCATGTCAAAGACTTACCTCAATGATGAAATCCCAACTCCTTATTTAGTGGCCGAAATGGACAATGAATGTTTGCATCCAATCAATGCAAGGTCAAAGATTAGGATCCTCCCATCTGGGAGATAGTTGGGACATGGTCCATCGAAAGTGGACCCCACCAGAACAAAGTTCTGGAACGCTGAGCCACGACCCACAGTCATACAACCTGGAAACTCAGAGGATACCGTGCATGGTCCATCAAGCCCTGGGCTGTGTCTGTCCTACACAGGAGTGTTCCATGGAAATGGCTAATCACTGTGGGCCCAGCAATAAGTGGTCTGGACCACCGAACTAAGGCCCCACCGTTCCGAACTGAAAAAAAGAAAAGCCGAATTCCCAGTGTATGAGAGGAGTCATATGATACTCAGGTAGTGCACAGCGCTTGATACACAGGCACTCAGAAATTGTACGCCTGATATATGTTAACTCCAGTGAAACGAACTGAACTGTGGGGCCCACCGTTGATAAGTCACAATCCATCAGATCAATTGACGAATCCTCACCTCTGATTAGTCAGCGGTTGTTCGTTGAAATAAGACCACTGAATATTTTTTCCTTTTTAGCTATCCAATACGTGTCCACCAATCACCCATTCATATATTCAGAGAAGGGTAATTTTTTTTATTTTTTTATTTTCATGATACATGTAAACTGTCATAGATGGATTTCTAACCGTTGGGCAATTTCGATATTCCGACAAGAGAGCGGGGGCATTTATGGACATCGAAGGATTATTTCATGGGGGAGCATGGGAAGAGATCACATGGGTGGGTCCCACAGTGCATGAAATGACGAGCTCGTCTTTACCAACCATAGATTCCGACGGGTGAGATCCAACTATTTGGGCGGTGTCAGGTGGGGTGGGATCCAGATCGCCTAGAGGTGACACGTGGCGTCGAAAGGAGGGTGCATTGCTTGTGGACGGCCGGAGGGATGGAGGAGCTTATCGCATCTGGACAAAGATGGAACCGGTGGGGTCCACTCAAGGTGACAGCTAAATTCGAGGGACGTGGGTCCCAGTCAGTGCCATCTGAGACCAAGTCCATCGGGAGAAAACCTTTGTTACTCTGGATGGATGATACGCAGGATGATACGCAGGCACTAATAAATTAGTTAGCTACTGCAAACGTGGCACATACGGAACTCAGATTAAACGGTCCAAATCATAGGTCTCAGTTTAAGATGTACAAAGAACAAAATATTAAGATTATTTGATCATCTGACTGTCGGGTTGGTGGAGATTATTGTACGCGTAATGAAAATATCCCATGGCTGTATTTTCAACAGAAGTGTCCACGAATCAGAGATTAGGATTGTTCAATCAATTTGATTTTGGGAGCATGTATTAGAAACAGTGTATTCCACAATTTGTTCGGTTTAATTTTACTAAATATGTTACACGTGTACAAGTTTGAGTGGCTGCGTGTCATGCGTTGACAGAGTATCAAATGATTCGCTACTCGTTTTCTTGCACGTGATACGCGGGTATTAGTTTGACAATTGCGGACAGTGGATAGGAAATCCAGACCGTTGATTTTCTGTTTACGACATGGAAAGACAAAGTTATAAAATATTTTTCAATTGGATAATCTTAATTCCTCATTTGTGACATGAGAAGAGAAACAAACAGCCGTCCACATGGATCTGAAAGAAATTTCCAATATTGACCGCAGGGATCTTCCAATCTAGGATGGACATCGTCTATCCACAGTGGTACTCGAAGGATCGTGATCTGAATTATCGAACCATGGGCCACGCTCATCAAAGAAAAAAGGCCCGCGTATATACTGCCCATAGCCACTTGTCGCGTGCCATATGTATCTGTTCTCAGTCCACCTGGAAAAGCGACCGTTTGGCTCGACTTATTTTAAAAGAAAAAGAAATTGGTAACCAGATGATGTTTTAGGTATTTCTACACGAGCATGGAACTCTGTCAATCAACACAAAGGCGCACACACGTGCAAATATGAGGCACGGTGGTGAGGTCTGAGCCTTTTACATTGTTTGAAATAATAGGTAGATCTTCGGTTTAAAAAATGAAGCAATTTTGCTCTTCGGAATCTCAGATTGAGACAATGTACAAGGCAAAATATTAATTGTTTTCATTAGTTTCATTTGGGTGTGGATGCATTCATGTGGACGTGGTTATTTTATATGATGATTAGTGTTGTGATGATAATAAATATCTAGTGTTGGTCAATGACACAGACGGTCAGGATGAGCCTCTACAGGCATCGCTGCATTGTGTTTTTATGGCTCATATTAGCATGTCATATATTAATGATAAAATATTTTGAAAACTTTTAAAATAAGTAAATAAATTCAATTAAGTTTTTTTTATTTTTTTTGGGTGAGAATCATGAAACCCACTTATGCAATTGTGGTGGTAATGGTCTTGATGAGAAATTAAACCCCTCTTATAGAGGTAATTTTTTGATAGAGAGTAATCGGCATTAATTCATTTATTTAGAAGTATTTTATTAGCCATAAACGCATATAAATATAGTAAATAAATAATGATGACTTGTTTTTTTATTTTCATTTGCTAAAAAGTTAAAAAAAAATATTGATGAGATATGAATTTTAAAAATAAACTTTAATTGTATCACATAAATTAACTAAACAACACCATAAGGTATGTGTTTAATTTACCCATGTTGTCTATTCATTTTTGAAATATCATGTCAAGGCATGAGCAAAATAATGAAATAGATTCTAAATGCCGATACATTTTTAGTGATAGTTTTCATTACCACTTTTTTTCTTTTTTTTTTTTTGTGTTATCTATTGGAACTTTGTTTTTGCCTCATATCTTTAGGCTCATGACCTAAAATGACTTGTAAAAAAAATGAATAGCCGACATTGATATGATACATAAATTATGGCCGAGTTGCTTATCACAAGGTTGAGTTTTGCTTAAATTTTGAGGTGAAACTCCTATGCAATTAAGAACAACCAGAATTTGTCATAATTATAACTTTACTACTAGTTACAGGCATTTATGCTAAACTAAACAGATCCTATATGTAAATTAAATATCCAAAGCCCTTATTAAATCACAGAAAAATCACGTGTTTTTATTTCACATGAATTATTTATAAGATTCTAGCGGATTTTGCTTACAAGCTGCAAAACATAATTGATAATTTCAATACATAAATTCCATAGTAATTGGCTATAAATATCAAATATAAGATATCAAATGACTTCTAAGAATTGATTTTCCCTCTTTCACAATTGAGGATCAAGCATATGTGGTCAATGAGACACACATGTAGGGATGGTCCAATAACGTGAAATGCCGGTGTTCTCATATACCATAAACAAGCTATTATGTCATAATCATAACAATGACTAATATAATTCATTTATTTTAAAATTGAGTACAAGGCATTGCACATGATCCACAACATGATTGTACGGCACAAAGTCCACAGCATGGACAATTCCAATCGTCATAAAAGTCAATACGTGAGATTAATGTTTGGCAAGTGAGATTAAAAAATAGGAAAATCTTTTTTATAAAAAAGACTCCTAATATTATTTTTCCTTGTGGTAAGTTCCTCTAGAATGTTTCTAGTAGAATGTGACAGCTACTGCAGTGCATGCATGACAACCAATCCATCTACCATGTGCGCCACACGTGAGCATTGGTGGGATTAAGTCGGATGGATGACAACCAATCCATCTACCGCAATGTATGCATGACAACCAGTCCTCTGTATTTTGATGGATTCAAATTAGTATAAGATTGCTTGGATTGTCAAGTCTTCCATCTAAGATACATTTATCCCATGGTCGCTTAATCTGAACAGTCCATGTGATGCGAAATCCCATAAAACTCTAAGGGACAAAATTTCATCATGATTTGAAATTTTAATGGGTCATATCAAAGAGAAATGAAAATCAATGAAAGAAACTGTTTTCATTTTTCATAACCTATCAAAATTTTGAATGAAATTAAAAAATTAAGGTCAGAAGGCTTCATGAGATGTTGCTTCATGTGGACCGTTCAGATTTTGAAATCATATCATATATAATGAGTTAAAAAAGTTCGCATGAGTTTCATGAGAACTAGTGTGTAGCATTTCATTCTCTCTCTCTCTCTCTCTATATATATATATATATATAGAGAGAGAGAGAGAGAGAGAGAGAGAGAGAGAGAGAGAGAGAGAGAGAGAGAGAGAGAGAGAGAGAGAGAGAGAGAGAGAGAGAGAGAGAGAGAGAGAGAGAGAGAGAGTGAATGCTTTGTTGCACACCAGTTGTTGCAGTGTTTTTATGGGACGGCTTCCTTGGCGACGGACCCTCCTTCACCTGCACAGAAACAATGTCAAGGGAACCCTGGCTAGAGCCGGAGAACCTCCGATGCTTAAGTTAGTTATTTCGTCAATAGTCAAGAACTTGTCTCGGTTAGTTTTGCGTACCTTTTACTGTTCCAACCTTAGAGATTTATAAAGTTTGCCAATCCTTATCTTCAGAGGATTCTTCTCCTGGGATCACTCAGGATCCCGAGAATCTTGGGATCCTCTACCCGTATCCCTGGATTTCCGTAGATCAGCATCTGTCCTTGTTCAGCCACTTTCCGTCTCGGCTGGATCTCGACCGACTCTGGGAGAGTCTCGGCCAGGTCGTGACCGACCCCGGGGGAGTCTCGGCCGATACAGGAGGACGGATTCCCAGCCATGCCCGACAGAATCAAATCCCTGAGGGGATCCTACTCTATCGGTTGAATGGCTTTCACACGCTCGGCCTTTAGTGGGGTCACGCAGGCGAGGTTATCACTCTGACAGAGCGACTTTATTCGTCCTTGCTTGCGCCTCCCGGCCTACCTTCTGTTCTGTCGGTGTTGTCTCGGATTCTTCAGGCAGTGTCGACGAAGCCGACCTACTCTCATGCGAATCTCGGAACTTTACCCGAGCTCGACACATTTTCCCCAACACCAGTTTATATATAATTCTTAGTTCTCAAATTTCTCCTAAATATATTATTTCAATGATTAATTCCATTTTTAATTGACAATAATAGTTGGAAAATGGAAGATATTTTATTTGAATGTCTCATCCTTAATAACATGTGATGCTTATTTTTAGCCGTCATGCGCACAATCTCAGGCATTCCAAAGGCTTTAATTTAAGGGTAACTAGGGTCCTCATAATCTCCATCCATTACTAATGTCAATAATACGAGAAATCTCTTCTACCCGAATATCTATTTGTTTATACAAGTAACGAGCATTTATCAATGACAGAGGAAACTTCCCAAACATGGCGTGGTGTGTAGAAAATACAAGCACCTTTCACCCTTTCACCAATGTAAGGTAAAAAAAAACCCAGGAATCTCTTATGTTACCGTTTAAATCTGAAGAGATAATTCAGTCAGCACGCACTGTAGAAATGGAATCGTCAAACCTTGTACATGGTCAGGGGACCACTTGCGCTTTTGATTAAAAACATGGACACCATGGCAGTGTGATGGTCCCTTACACGTACGCATCTACTGTATTCTTGGGGTTAGCCAGCCCAATGTAGACCATGTAACAGCGGGTCCTACATCTGGATGCGGTACGTCCCTAAAATTAGACTTGAGATGAAAACTTAAGAATTCAATCATTTGACATTTAGCTGTTGAAATTGGACCGTTTGATTAGTCCATTTCAAGACTACAAATCAGATGTCGATGATAATAAAATAAGATAATTTTGGGTCCTCTACTGGGCACTAGGAGGGACTATTTGAACGGTTTGGATTGAGATACTTGTGGGGAAATTGTGCAGATGTGAGGTGCATGGGCACGGACAGTTGTATGCTTGGAGTTGGATGAGTTTGTTTTTCTTTCCCGAAAGGTGGACGAGTTTGTTTTTGTCTCAAGCGTGACTCAGGATGGAACGCTTGTCTCCACCTACAGGGGGCCACATGATGAGTGGTTCGATGATCAGAACCGTAGATATTGTGGAATCTATGGACAAAAGAAACTTATGCGGAACGGATGAGTGCGAGCACACCAATTTAAAACAAAGAAAGGAAAATCTTCAATGGATGGCATTCAGCTCTGAAAATCAATGGTTAAGATCATACGAAGGATTATTATTTAGGATAATCTGGTAGTAAATAGAATATCAACGGTTCACATCATGGGACCCCTGGTCGGTGGCGTCACACTCTGGAGGGACAGAGAGAACTCTTGTTATTTCCGGCGACGTAGATTGGTAGTCTACGGACTACCAAAGGGAAGTGGTCGACGGCCTTACAATGGGCTCAGCCTTATTTTCAACTGAGCTACGGACCACACATCATGCGAGCGGGTCCCACAGACGAGACAAATCAAGTTCGAATAGCTCTCTGCATTTCTTCCTCTTGGTAGCCTATTCTCGAGTACAGGGAATTTATCTTTGCAGTGATGATGGGGCCCACCTTGTGAGGACCCATACACTGCATTTCTGTGATAGGCCCCATCAGCTTCATTTTTTCAGTGGTCCAACTAAGTGGGCCGCTGGATTGACAGTTGAGATGGTTGCTTGGCTCCCACGTGTTGAAACGATGGGCCTCACTCGTTCGGTAGGGACACATCAATACAAGGATGGTTCCCATCATTCCAGCACTGGGAACCGAGCAAACCTTCTGATTTGATTAGTCCACAGAACTACCGTACTTTCCCTCGCAGAAATTTCCATCGTAATTTTTTCTGAAAGGAAAAGGTATTTCTTGCAGGAGAAAAGGATCGTATACAGCGGATGTATCGGAGGCACTGAGACATCTAAATTTTCCCGCCATAATTTCACATTCGCACAATATCCAATCCGTGGGAAAGGTTGTACACATGATGATGATTCTTGTTGATGAATATTAGGAGTATGCACTCATCGAGTGGGACACACCATCCAAATCAATGTCCAACCGATGGTATGATTCATACTGGTGTGCCCCATCTGATTGGTGGATCGGCCTTATTTTCGTATCTGGTAATCAACATGGTGGGGTCCACATTTTGTAGCTGTTGGTACACCCTACACATGACGTTTGGCGGGGGAAAGGAGGGCTGTATATAAATACAGCTTCTGTATATAACCAGATACATAGCTCAACTGGCAGACTGAGTAGAGATACTTCGTTTCAACACTTGGGGTCTTGGTATCGATCCCTGGCTGGGGCGGCTAACATGGAGTTTGTGTACTGACATGTGCGTGTACTAACCAGCTAACCCTTAAATAAAAAAAATAAAAAAATACCGCTTCTATATCCGATCATTCCAATAATTTTGAGAGGAGACGCTGCTCGCACGTGCCAATCCCCAGACACAAAAAGGGGGCCCTGGCATGACATTGGCACACGTGTACTAGATCTGGGCTGTTCGCCGACCGGACACACTGTGATCGTGATCTAAACCGAAAGCAGGGCAGACAACTTTTCAGGTGGGCCACAACCGTACTTTCAAGTATAGACGGTTGGTATTCCTTTCCCAAAAGATCATTTTCCCTCAAACCGTAGCCCGCGGGAAGAGTGGACCACCCTGATTTTTGTTAAAGAGAAATTCCACCACGAAGGCCTCATTATGAACGGCTTAGATCTCTCAAAAGAGTGCAATTAAATCTCTCACAAGAGTGCAGTGTTGACACGTTTGGAGCGCTTGCTTCACGCATCTGAAAATGGACGCTTGCAAGTAGCAGTCCTGTATGAAAACGAGACGTGTTACAGGAAACACGTGAGTGGGTGTTGCCTGCCCGTGGGCCTACTTTAATATATGTGTTGTATATCCAGGCAGTCCATTAGGTTTTTCTTTTTTTTGAAAAAAAAAAAAAACATTTTCTAAGCTAGTTAGGTCTGAATTACAAGCGTACCACACGCCATGGATTGAATTCCCTCATTAAAAACTTCACAGGCCTACACCAGTCTTGGATCATGCTCATATTTTTCTTTCCCTTCTTCATGTATGTGTGGTAAATAAATACTACTGTATGCCCTAAGAAGTTTTAATAGTAGGCATTGAATGCCCACTGTTTCCTATGACGGTCGACTGGAGATTTAGATCTACTTTATTTTTGGGACCACGCTTTAAAATGTGCTGAAAAAATGGATGGACAACATGGATTTAGAATACATATATTAGGTGGGCCCCAAAATTAGGGCAACACCCAGAAACCATCATCTTATAGTGCTTAATCCACTAACGTTTGGCAATTAATTTAATTCAAGTGTGTGTGAACGGATTCGGTGCAACCCTTCCCGCGGGTCCACTTTGATGTATGTATACTATATCTATATTGTCTATCCGTTTTGTCAAATCATTTGGCATGAGCTGAAAAACAGAGTAAACTCAAATCTAAGGTGGACCATGCCATGGGAAACACTACAAAAGTTTAAGATCAAGCTTATATTTGTTTTTCTTCCATTAATTTAGGTTTGTGTGACCTTAACAACAAATTGGATGTTAAATAAACATTATAGAGCTTATGAAGTTTTTAATGATGGGGTGTTCATTTACAATCGTTGCCTATGGTATGGTCCACCTGAGATTTGAATCTGCTTATTTGATCTCATGCCTTAAAATAATATGGAGAAATAGATGGAGAGCATGGACATCGAATACACATGTCAAGGTAGGCTATATGATAAGGCCACACCTTCTTAGGCGAGGCCTAGGCTTAATCTGCTTTGGATTCGCACATGGCCCAAATCAAATCTAGACATGTCAAGCACTCACAAAATCTAATTTTATTCTAAAAAAGATACGGAAGCATTGGTTAAGTGGTGATGAGGATTTTAGCCTTTGGATTGGGATTACAATGGGAACATACACCAACAGTTCAAGCCATTCACATGATAGGAAACCTATTTTAATTATGTTTCTTTTACTTTGAACATAGATGTTTGGACTCAATTTGGCCAGCGACCTCACCACCAGCTAGCTATACCTAACAAAAAAGAGAGTCTTAACTATGCTTGGTGTTAAAGAGTTATTGGCTTCACGGTGATATTTGTTTTATCCAATATGTCCATTATTTTTTCAACTCATTTTAGAGCGTAAGTTAGAAAAATGAGGTAGATACAAATCTCAAGTGGACCACAAACAAGAAACGGTAGGGAATGAAGACTTACTTTTTATAGCTTTTAGGGACTAAAAGGTTCGGATCAAACTTACATTTGTACTTTTCCTCCTTTAGATGTTTGTAATCTTATCAAGAGTTGATGAGAAATGACCATTACAATCATTGTGATCGCTTGCTATTTGAGTATGCCCCAACTTTGGCTTGGCTCATGATTTAAAATAAGCTTATTATATGGATGAACAACAAGGATAAAAGACATACATTATGGTGAGCCCTAGAGAAATTTGACACCACCTAACTGGTGATGTTGGGGTCACTATCCAAAGCTTGTTTGGACGGTCTATTACATTTTTAGGCAAACAAAGGTTAAGGAGCTGTTTGGCACTGTAGATTTAAAGGGATAGGAGGGGATTTGAAGGGGTTACGAATCCCTGGTTGTTTGGCTGCATAAAAGAATTGGGGGGTTTTAAATTCAGGGGTTTCTAATCCTCTTTTCCAGGGGGTTTGTAATCAATGGTGAGAGCTCAGATTATACCTAAAATCATTTCACTAGTTGTATGTGTAACATGTGTGTCACTGTATATTATCATTCTATTGGGCACATGACCCACTAATGATGATTAGTATTGTCCAAACATTGCTCATGTAAATTTGCACCAACCAAACATTGTCCAGCATCGTCCAAACATTGTCCATGTAAATCAACAATTAAAAATCTTTGGTTAGTCACTTGGACATAATCTTGTGCTTGTGGCCGATTTGAGACTTGAAATTTCATCAATTTAGGCAAAACATATATTTCAGTGGGCTTATTACAACCGTTATGTCGAAAATTACATATCTCACTAATTAAATATATTAAAGTTAGTTTAGTAATTAAATTCAAACCCCTATAAATATACCATGGATAGGTAGTTTGGATTAAAGTTATGGTGCCAAACGCAGTGGGAGGATTATAAATCCAAGGGGTTGCTAATAATGGGGTTATGGATTCTGAGGGGTTCCAAATCCACGCTCCCAAAAAGGCCCTAAGAAACTTCAAGTCGAGATGATTGAAGAGCTAAGATATTTCAATCCTAGATGTTTCTTATGAACAAGTAATCCCATCAAATAAACGGTCCGCGTCATTTAGAAGCACCACAATCCAACGGTTAATGTCCGGACGTATCCTATTGCAAATTTGTAATACGTGGACACGTATGTATGTATAATTTCGAACCCTGGACGATTCCGTCGTATAACGGTGAAACCAGAGACATGGTCGGGATATAACAGCCATTTCCAAATCATCGATAGGCAATTCCGACATTAACTAACAAATAGCTGAGCTGGAGCATATTGCCTTGGAGCAACGTTTCCTACAGAAAGCCGGCCCAGGCCCAGATTCCTCTCTCTCTCTCTCCTTATCGATTTCTCTCTGCTTCTGCGGCTTCTCTGCTAGCGTGGATTCTCCCTGTTCTCCAAGCCATCCTTGAAAAAGAGAAACCCCCAAAAGAAAATAAATAAAAAATAAGGAGCACCTGTTTCTGTGGTCCTTCCTTTTTCTGTAAGGAGGGGGAGAGAGAGAAGCGAGAGTTTTGGTAGTCCACCGCCGGGGGCTACGATTTTCAGAAAATGCCGCATCCGTTTCCCAAACGGATTTCCGGATTTCGCCGTGGCTGATTTTATAATGCGGCAGTCTTCATGCCACGACCCACCCGCGGGAGCACCGAATCTCCCGTTGGTTCCCACCCGCTGCGGCGCCACCCGCCGCGTTACGCCCGCAGGCAGCAGCTCTGGCGCCGTCGAGAAGCTCCTCCCCAACGGCGACCTCTACACTGGCGGATTCTCCAGCAACGCCCCCCACGGCTCCGGCAAGTACCTCTGGAAGGACGGCTGTATGTACGAGGGCGACTGGCGCCGCGGCAAGGCGGCCGGCAAGGGCAAGTTCTCGTGGCCATCCGGCGCCACCTACGAGGGCGAGTTCAAGGCCGGTCGGATGGACGGCCACGGCACGTTCACGGGATCCGACGGCGACACGTACACCGGATCCTGGGCCGCCGATCGCAAGCACGGCTACGGCCAGAAGAGCTACGCCAACGGAGATTTCTACGAAGGCGTTTGGCGTCGTAATTTGCAGGAAGGACAGGGGCGTTATGTATGGAAGAACGGAAATGAGTACGTCGGTGAGTGGAAGAACGGTGTTATTTCCGGGAGAGGGGTTTTGATCTGGGCCAACGGTAACCGTTATGACGGGCAGTGGGAGAACGGCGTCCCGAAGGGGAACGGCGTTTTCACGTGGCCTGACGGGAGCTGCTACGTTGGGAGCTGGAGCCCCAACTACGAACTCAGTGGTACTTTCTATCCCGGCACCGCACGGAGCCCGTTCTCCCCACTCGAGGGCAACCATGGCCATTTCCCGTTGAGGAAGCGGTCATCAGTCGACGGAACCGCCAGAGGCAGCGCAGTCGAGCGGAATTTCCCTCGGATTTGCATCTGGGAATCGGACGGTGATGCTGGGGACATCACCTGCGACATCATCGACAATGTGGAGGCATCGATGTTCTACCGGGACGGGACAGGGCTGGATCATGAGGTTGTCATAGGCCAGCGACGGCGGGGCCCATGCTGCTTTTCTGGAGAGGCGAAGAAGCCCGGACAGACGATATCAAAGGGGCATAAGAATTACGACCTGATGCTTAATCTGCAATTGGGCATCAGGTAATTTATTGGGTTGCTCAGATGGGGTGGATTGGATTTCGTTTTGCGCATTGGTTGATGTTGGTTTTGAATTTGTTTAGGTATTCAGTTGGGAAACCGGCTTCTTTTCAGATGCGGGATCTCAGGCCGGCGGATTTCGATCCTAGAGAGAAGTTCTGGACGCGGTTCCCACCAGAAGGGTCGAAGGTTACTCCCCCACACCCGTCGGTGGAGTTCCGATGGAAGGATTACTGCCCCATGGTTTTCAGGTACTGGTTTGAGGAATTTGTTTAGGTTTTCAGATTTTGATTTTGATTTTTTTTTTTTTCCTGCGATGAGCTTCAATGCGACTAGGATTTCGATTTGTCTTTCAATGTCCTTTGAAATCGAATGTCTCTCTGTTTTTAAATTTTGCCTTGTGTGGATGATGGTTTGGTGGTTGTTCAGACATCTGAGGAAGTTTTTTGGGGTAGATCCAGCGGATTACATGCTAGCCATTTGTGGAAATGATGCACTGAGAGAGCTGTCTTCCCCTGGGAAGAGCGGCAGCTTCTTTTACCTGACCCAGGATGATCGGTTCATGATCAAGACCGTGAAAAAATCTGAAGTGAAGGTGAGTCCTTAACAATTTCATTCTACCCTTTATTATGAGTATGTGTACTGTTTATGAATTCACTGGCTGCATAATGAACTGAAAGATGTTTGTGTTTTTGCTCTGTTAGTAGATAGAGCTGCCTTTGTTTGTCAAGCTCCTGGATTTTGGATTATACGATTAAGGTTGCATTTGGCTGACCATTATTGGAGCCGGCAAACAATTTATAAATTTTCAGCTCCAAAGCTCAGTAGAGTTTCTAATAATCAAGAAATGGGTTGTGTTGGAAAGTAGTAGCTCTTTGGCATCCACAAGAGTACCATTTCATAGATTTTGAAAATTTTACTAATGGCAGTAATCCCAAAAACCATGAACTATTTTCCTTGCAGCCTGAGCAAAACATATCCTAGGTTGATTACCTTCATCTATAGAAATCAACAAGTTTGAATTCAAATCTGAGTCACTGTCCTCTTGATAACCAATGTACAGGTACTCATCAGAATGCTTCCTAGCTACTACCAACATGTTTCTCGATATGAAAACTCTTTGGTCACAAAGTTCTTTGGCGTGCATTGTGTTAAACCGGTGGGCGGGCAAAAGGTACATATCTACCTGTGCAGAGATTGAAATTCTGTTGCTGAGAGTTGTTTATGCATTGAAATGAACAATATCCTTTCGCTCTTTTTTGGCGAAAACAAAAAATAGGTCCGCTTCATTGTCATGGGCAATTTGTTCTGCTCGGAGTTCCGTATTCATAGGCGATTCGATCTGAAAGGATCCTCCCATGGCCGTATGACTGACAAGGCTGATGAGGAGATTGACGAGACAACCACCCTCAAAGACCTTGACCTCAATTTTGTGTTTCGCCTACAGCGCTCCTGGTACCATGAACTTCTCAGGTATTTCACTCTTCTTACAGTGGATTTTTATGTTCTTTAAATAAACAGTCTTGAGTTTTCTTCTTTCTGGTTGAGAAAATGTGTGTAGTTCTTATAATTGGCTGTGTTTCAGACAAATTGATCGAGACTGTGAGTTCTTGGAAGCAGAGAGGATCATGGATTACAGTCTCTTAGTGGGTGTACACTTCTGTGATGACACCTCAGCTGATAAGATGGGGATGTCACCATTAGTTGCGCCTCTTGGTAAGTTCATTTCCTAATTTCTGCGTGTGTAAGTTTGTAACATTGAATTTATAAGGTAGTTGAAAAATCTTGGGGATGACCTAGATGATGGGGGCATTTTTGTTCCTTTTCCAGATAAAAGGGAATCATTTCAAGGAGAAGGAGCTTTATCGCAATGGCACATCTTGCAAGCAGAGGGACATGATACGGACGTGACTTTGTCTGGCCGGTATATGTTTCTTGAATCCTTTTTTGATTTCTTGTAGTTCTAATTTGCGTGTTCTCGCTTACACTGAACTTTTTCAAGACCCACTTCTGCAAAAATTAGATAAGAAAACTGGTCATCAATTATTTATTAGTTTATTCATCATAAACAGCTGTGAGAATATCTTGCGGTCATGCTTTCCCAATTAGATGGAAACAAGGTTACCAGTTTTATGGGTCTGTTGAGTTTTATCATTTCGGAATTATTAAAGGGCAGGTTGCCTTGGAGAAATCAGGAATCTTAATACAAGTAGGGAATGGGATATAGATTGGATTCTTGTTTTTTTTTTTTTTTTAATTTTTTTAATTATTTTTATTTTATATTTTAATGTTAATTTATTTGGGTTTGGGGATAAGGACAATGTTTCTTCATATATCCATTGCCAGCTTTCGATTGCCTGTGGCTTATTAAAATAATTTCAGTTTGTCATAAAGAAAATGGAAACAATTAGAATCAGACGTTTTCATTTTTTGGTGCCACCTGGCATTCGCATGGCTGGACTAGATGGAAATATGTAAATTTTGAATGGTGGAATTATTCCTGGAGTCATTTGTCAGCTAGTAATGGAGAATTGCTTAGGTTTGGCTCCTTGCTGCTTGTCATTGGAAAGAAGGAAGGCAAAACGACGACCATGATTTTTGAATTATTAGTGGTTTGTCCTAGAGTGCTTATGATTGACCAGGAGTAATTTCATTTGATCTTTTGGTAAAAAGTTCTCTGCTTTAATCCAAGTATAAATTTAGTTGCAATCATTAGTTGAAAGTTTTCAGTTGCCTATATATGTTTTGAACAGAAAGCCGTTGGTACGACTGGGTGCAAACATGCCAGCAAGGGCAGAATGCATGACGAGAAGGAGCGATTACGATCAGTATCAACCCTATCTCTCAAGTGGAGGTGAATCGACGCCTGCCCCTAGCAGCAAAGTCTCCCAAGTGATCCTTTACTTTGGGATAATTGACATCCTCCAAGACTATGACATCAGCAAGAAGCTGGAGCATGCGTACAAGTCTTGGCAGGCCGATCCCACCTCCATTTCTGCCGTCGATCCGAAGCTCTACTCGAAAAGGTTTCGAGATTTCATTGGCAGAATCTTTGTAGATGATAGATAGCGAGTGCCATGGAGAAAGAAATCCCAACAAAACCATTGGCCATGAGGGAAACAGAAAATCTGGAGATGTCATGGATTTCGGAGAAAAATATTGATCCTTAGTTGAATGCGGGCCACACCCAATATGTGAAATACAGGTGTTGGGCCGCGGAGTGGGAATTTCAAAGAATTCGGAGACGGGCAGGCTAATCTTTGGGCTGAATTTTGGAGCTCAGCCTCGAGGAACTTGTACATGTTTGATGGGGGGAATTGGATTCTGATATATTTTTTTTTCCACTTTTTTGGTTACCGAAAAAATATATGGGTCGGAAGGCAAGAGAGAGATGAGAGTGTTTTGTTTAATGATAGATTTTAAGGGGGTATTATTTGGAATAAGAAATGTACAGTGAAAGATAGAGAGGGTGAATTTGAAAATTTTTTGTGCGTTTTCCTCATTTTTTTAGTGTTGTTTTTGTGTTGGCTTTTGCAGATGAGAGAGAGAGAGATGGGGGAGAGGTGTTTTGGGTGTTTCTCATTTCTTTGGGGTTAGTAACTTAGTTTGGTAGCTGTTGTTGTTGTGTTGGATAAGTGGCTTTTGCAGGAGAGAGAGAGAGAGAGAGAGAGAGAGAGAGAGAGAGAGAGAGAGAGAGAGCATAAAAAGCAGAGAAAAGCAGTAGATGAAAGATGCTGAGAGTGTTTGTTTGCTTCTTTTTCCTCCTTTATTTTCTGTTCTTTTACTTCTTTGGAGAAGATGAAGAATACGGCAAAGCAAGCTGCACTTAGAATCGGGGTCTCCCTCGCTCCCTCTTTTGACGTGGGGGCATTATGGGCATTTCGGGAAAGGCAGAATTTCATACACCGGCCACATGTGACGTTTGATACGCAGGCACTCGAAATTGTACGAGTGGCATCCATCAACTCAAATTAAACCGACTAAACTGTGGATTTCACCATTTCTATATCATAATTTCAAATTCATGCTAGTTTAAGAATCCTGACCTCCGATTTGTGGACACTTGTTTATTAAGACACAACGGCTGAATATATTTTAATTTCAATCAAGTTAATGTCCACCAATCCGGTAGTTAGCTAATCTAATAAATCTGATTTTTCGTCCATGTATATCTAAACTTGGACACTTAATTTGTACGATTTAATCTGAATTATTTGTATGCCCTGTATGCAATTTGGAAGTAAATTTGAAGTGTCTGTGCGTCGTCCATCACGCTACTCCAGAGCATCGAAGTTGTTCGGTGGGGAATGCGAGGACAGTCACTGGAGTCCGTGTCGAACAGGTCAAAGTCTCTCTTTAGTCCGCCCGTACGTTCGTTCTCCCTTTTAAAATGTCTAGGGACTTCAATGGTAGTTCACCGCTATTTTTAAATGATGGTGACTGATTAATCCATGTGGTATATTGTCTAGTGTCTGGAAGCGGATTGGCTGGTGTATCATACACCAGCAATATAGCTGGTGTGTTGACGTCAGCAAGTTCTGTGGGTCCCATCACGAGGTATGTGTTATATCCAAACCGTCCATCCATTTGGCGAGCTCATCCCGAGGTTTCAGCCGGAAAATAAGACAGATATAAAGATCAAGTGGACCACACTGCCAGGGGAATTGAACGTCTATCATTAAAACCCTTTTGGGGGTCACATAAGTTTTGGATCAAAATGATATTTGTTTTTCTTCTTCATCGAGGTCTTTGTGACCTTGCTTTATGATGAGGTTTCGAATGTTTTAACGGTGAAAATCTTTATACCCGCTGCTATTTGAGGTGTGGCCCAGTTGAGCTTTGGATATGATTCATTTTTTGGCTCATGCTCTAAGATGATCTCATCATTGTATGTCAGATGGATGGTTACAATTAAATTGATTATGATCCAGATCACTTAGGTTAAATCAGATGGATGGTTGGGATTTTTCACACTATGTTCCAACCAGCGTTGGCCAGCAATGCCAAAAAAGATTAAGAGTTCGGGCACTTGTAACACGATGGACTAGCAAAGCGACTACCATTTGAGAAAATGGTGGTGAACTCGTGCTAGGTGTCTCGAATACCACGCCTTTTGGCAACCCTTCCCATTAATGGTGAGTCATTTTCGTACATAACTGACACCGACGTCAATCCAGACCGTCCAAGCTGTGGGCCAAATTGTTGTAGGTGGGTCATGAAAAGCACATTTATTAGACCATCTGAGTGGCTTGCCATTGTTCTTAATTCGGCGAGCTCTTAATTCGGCAGCCATTGTTCAGCAGGTTGAAAGAACTCACTATGCTCCACCTAGGGCTGTACACGAGTGGATAGAGTCAAACTTGGCTCAACCTGGCTAGCCTGGTCACCGGCCAAACCTAGCCTGAACTTGGCTCAACCCGGTCATTGGGCTAATATGTTCAGCCCAAACTTGGTCCGATTAGCAATTGGGCGAGTTCGGGCCAGTTTCGGACTTTACAGAAAGTTTATGGGAAGAACTTCGGCAGGTAATTCATGTCCTATTACAAGACCCTTGATCAACTGTTTAGATAGTCAAACTATAGACTGCATAAAAAATCTAACTAGTTACGACATTATAATTTCTTTTTTTATTTAGATGAATTTACGCTGTTCAAGTTATACGTCCATGAGGTGAATGAGTCACTGTCACTTCAAAGATGAATGATGAACTATCCCATAAATTAAGAGAGAGATTGAGAGAAAGAGAGAGACATATCTTATTAGAATGCATATGGGCGGTTTTGGATCTTTGAAAAAAAATAATCCCATGGTCTGAGTCTTGACATATCTTATTAGAATACAGTGGGATGCATAGAGATGGAAATAATAGACTTGTGCTTTGACATATCTTATTGGGATACATTGTGTTCTCTTGATAAAGTTCTAATGCTATTAAAGAAAAAAGGTTGTGTGAATCACAGTGAAGAAATTGCTATGCATATTCTCTAGTGCTTTGCCCTTATATGTGGAACTTTAGCACTCTATTTCTATTTAGCTTTAATTAGATCTGGACTTGTTAAAGTTGGAACATGCAATATTATCTTTGTCTATTCAACTCCTATATGTCAATAATGGAGTCAGTGGTTTCTTGTGTGCTAAATTTTCTTTAAGCTGACATTTTCGAGTGTGTGTCTCTTCGGAAGATTTCTGGTAATTATGCCAATGTTTCTTATACAACTTGCTGCCACTATAGGGTGGAGAGGCATATGCTTGTTTCTTTAATGTTCTTGCACCAAAACACAGTACCCCAGCTATGATGTGTGCAAAGGATCCTTTACAAAGAGCTAAATTAGTTCCTCAGCATGCAGATAGGATGGGTTGTAAATGGTACCTAACTCCAACGGATATTGTGGAAGGTTCACTGAATCTTAACCTTACTTTTGTTGCGCATATTTTCCAGTGCAGGTGAGAATTAGAAGCCCTCAAACGGACGCTGTGGATTTTCATTGAGATGATTAGTTAAACCTTATGGTGTTAATCTAGAATATTTATCTTTGTCAAACTTGTGCTCTTTATTATTCTTGGATGCTAGCATATAAATTAGCCAGTTCACGATAAAATGTAATTTTTTGTTTCTTGAAAGATGTAATTTATTCAAGAATAACTGCATCTAAGTAATATTTTAGTTGTTGGTTAGGAATTCTTTGTTAATTAGTTCAGCCTTTCTAAGGACAACTTTAATGGCGATGGTTTTATGCATATAAGTGATTTTATTAATGTCATTTAGAAGAAGTGGCATGGTAATGAAGCTTCACATTTTGGAAAGATGATTTGAACAGATTTAGGCTCCTTTACGTAGAGCTGTCTGTAGTTGCAAATATATTCTAATAGGTTTTGTCACCAAAGCAAAGCCTATTAGGCAAGCAAAAGAGCCTAGCCTGTTTTCATCATAATCATGAAGATACGATGACACAAAACTATAGCCTTAAAGCCTATCAAGCACTCAAAGGTGCAGATTGTTGTTGGCCCACTTAACTAGTGCATTTGCACCGTAATCATGGAAATCTGGTAATACCCAACAATAGCCTTAGAGAATGAGAGAGTCGACATTGGAAAGGGAAGGGACTAACTTGAAATTTCATCAAGAAGGATCAAAATCCTAGTGAATTATAAAAAGGAAATCAATTAAGCCAGAAAATCTGAAAATAAATACATGTTTATGAGATCCCTACCATCCAAAAAAAAAAAAAGAAAAAAGAAAAAGAAAAAATGAAACAGTAAATCCACATTCCACAAATCAATACATTGAGAGAGAGAGAGAGAGAGAGAGAGAGAGAGAGAGAGAGAGAGAGAGAGAGAGAGAGAGAGAGAGAAATCATACTGGTTAGATGGACGGACGAGCGAGTCTCCGTTGGTTGGGCGGTGAGACGAGCAGAGAGGCGGGGGTCCTCTGGTAGTTGGACAGACGGATGAGCAGTGACGAGCAGAGCGGGATGAGAGATAGAGAGATTAGAGAGGTGAGAGCCGAGAGAGAGAGAGAGAGAGAGAGAGAGAGAGAGAGAGAGAGAGAGAGAGAGAGAGAGGGCGAGTCGGGCCAAACTGGGACCTGTTCGAACTCAGCCCGAACTCAGTTTCGAGCTAAAGAATAGACCCATCGCGGGCCGAACTCAGTTCCGAGTCGGGCCGAGTTAAGCGAGTTAACCGTGCTAGGTCGGTTCGTGTACACCCCTAGTTCCACCTAGTTATTTATTTATTTATAATTTTAAATTTTAGTTTTTTAACACAATCACACACACACCCCACACACTCATGCTAGTGGAATTTCACCACCGATGGGTACTCCCTTGACCGGGAGTTGAAACTCCTAAGAGTCTACCACCCGAGCAAGAGTAAGGACTCAGTTGATGCCCATGAAAGTTGTGTTTGGATGTAACTTTTTGAACCCATCCATCCAAGGTAGGAGCGGATCAGGTGCATCCATTAATGTGGGGCCCACCTTGATGTATGTATTGTATATCAGTAAGGGTCCACATTGATTATGTATTGTATATCAACGCTGTCATCTATTTCCCAATCATTTTAGGGCATCAAAAAAAAAAAGCATATCTAAATCTCAAGTGAACTATGCTATAAGAAACAATGGTGGTTGAGTGCTCCACCATTAAAAACTTCCTAAGGCCTACTATAATGTTTATATAATGTTTATTTGCCATCCAACCTGTGAAGGAAAAAATGAATGCTAGATTGAGCCTAAACTTTTGTGGCCTATAAGTAGGTTTTAATGGTCAATCACTACTATTTCCCATGGTATGGTCCACCTAAAACTTGAATTTGTTTCATTTTTTGGCTCAATCCCTAAAATGATTTAGCAAAACGGATGAACGGTGTGGATATACAATACATTTATCATGGTAGGCCCACAATGAAGGATGGGCACATCTAATCAACTCCCATCCAATGGGAACAAGCTTGTATAATAATATTTTGTTGTGTTGTCTAAAATTTATTTGACACTCCATGGGAATAAGCATATGGCTCATGTTATGGATTGGTAATGACATATGAAGCACATGATTATTGGAAGATATATGGTATTTAATGTTAATTACCCAAACATCCATGCGCATGTGACACATGCACGTGTGTACACATGGATATTTACACGTATAAAATGCTTGAAGGTCGAATATAGCATATGTGAAATAGTTAAATATAAGAAGTCTCAATTATAATATATATACTTGTGTTGTGGTTCAATTTACAAATTTGGTCATGTGATAAATGTAAGCATGTTAGAATTGAATGTGCGGCTCAATTCAAACTAAACAACCATAACCCCAAGTGCCAAGATGGGCAAATATGCACTATGTGACAAAAATCGAACAAAATTGCTCACCTATTTAGCCACTTGCACACTTTTTTTTTTTATATATAAAAATGATTAGGTAATAGTCAGATGGTAGGGTTTGTCTTCTGAAGATAGGTTACATGTTTGCCTTCCATATGAAATGATTTTTCAATACAGATAAAAGAACAAAAAAAATAAAATTCTTACAGTTGATTGTGGAGAGTAGATGCAAAACACATTTATATATGGAAAACTTTGCTAGATACTTGAACTGAATACAACATATGAGCATAGACTTGAATTTCAGTTAAAGTTTAATGGTTACTTGATTACTGCTACAAATTACACCAATGAATATAAATTGCAGGTAAAAGTAAATGATTATAATACTGAACGTAATTGACTGGTAAAAGTAAATGATTATAATAAGGAATGTAAATGACAAATAATTAAAAGAATAATTGAAAGAAAGATTTAGTTTGATTCGATTGGTATGAGATGATTTTTTCTACTAATGTCCTTTGTTATTTATAGTTTCAAACTGATCTCTTGGATACTGACGGTTGCTATAACCATTTCAACATTACTGACTTTCTAAATATTTCTCATGTTCTGATGGTTAGTGTAACTGTTTCAACACTAAATGACATTCTCAAGACTTCTTTCCACCTATCTCAGTAACCGCTTTAGGCCTCCTTGTTAACTCGACCACATTCTACTTTTTTTTTAAATGATTAGTATGTTAATACACACCCATGTCAGTACACACACTCCATGTTAGCCACCCCCACTAGGGATCGATACCAAGACCTCAAGTGTTGAAACGAGGTATCTCCTCTCAGTCTACCAATTGAGCTATGTCAGTTGAAATAGCTGCTCGGTTAACCTCTTGAATAACTTTTGGCTGCTTGATTTACTTTTAAATTTTTTTCAACAGTTCTTTATATTGTCAACTTATCAACTGCGACTTTCTAAAAAAACATTCCAAGAATTCTTGAAGATATTAAATAGGTTATATGTTTCCTTTGTTATAACAATTGTCTTTTTTAATTAAACTTCTCAATAATTTTCGAAAATATAGTACAACATGTGCTGCTTACACAACAAACCTAGCACGTGCCATGTATGTATACATATGGTCGTCACTCTATATAATTTATGAAAAATGGACTAAACCACATTATTATTATTCAATTTATAATAATAAGATGCAAACTGCCTATTGACTATAGCTATGGGATGATATTATGTGGCCTCACTATGATATGTGTGTTTTATTCATGCCATCCATCTATTTTTTAAGATCATTTTAAGGCATGACCTAAAAAATGAGGCAGGTCCAATTCTCACGTGGACAATATGAAATAGTGGTGATTAAATACCCATCATTTAAAACTTTTTGAGGGCCTCAAAAGTTTTAGATGAAGCTGATATTTGTGTTTTTCCTTCATCTAGGTCTTTGTGACCTAATCAACAAGTTGGATGGCAAATAAACAATAAAATGACCCATAAAAGTTTTTAATGGTGGGCATTCAATCACAAATATATTCTTGTGGTGTGGCCACTTAAGTTTAGCTCTATCTAATTTTTTGGTTCATGCATTAAAATGATATCAAAAAATATACAGACAATTTAGAAAAAAATGCATACACCATGGTGGGGCCCACAGGGAAGTGTCAGTAGGCAATCCAAGTCCTAATAAATAAGAATGGATATACATGTCTTCAATTTTATTAAAAGTAGTGTCATGTCTAAATAATTAAGTAATTTTAATTCACAAATAATGGACGTGAAACCGATTTAGATGAGGGTGTCGGAATAGAACTTTTCCAGCAACCAAATACAGTTTTGATTACCTCACTTTAGATTTATAGACATTTAATGATGCTATTTGATTATTGGCAACAGGGGAAGAAAAAAATAGACCTAAATTCTTTGAGATTTCAATTTTGTTAGTTTACAAATTGGACAGTTAAAAATGCAAAAAGTATCAAATAATCATATTTCAACAAACAAGCGTCCACCAATAAGATATTAGCACTTTTCAATTAGTCTGGTTTTTTTAGGTTTACTTGGAGAAAATTATCACTGTAGACCCCACCTTTTATCCAGCGTCTTTTACGAAGGATTCAAAACTTACCTACCCAACTTAAACCCTGCATGTACGGACAAAACATTTGAGGACGAACATACCCCCACTTTTAAAAGTAATTTTTCGGTTGACCTATAGCTACGAATTATAACCATAGCTAGAGGTAGAATACGCAGCGGTATTTTCGTCCTCAAAGGCTCTGTTCGTACCTGCAAGGTCTAAGCTAGTAAAGTAAGTTTTGTATTCTTCGTGAAAGATGCAGGATAAAAGGTGGGGTCTATAGTGGTAATTTTCTAAATTTGAGTTAATGTATAGTGGGTGCACCGTTTCTAAGTGCCTGCGGCCTACGTGTCAAGTGTCATACCCTTCGGGGGGGCTGTGTGAGGCCCATAGAGATGTCTGTGACATTATTCTGAAATCAAGCACATAAAAACTCATACAGGCCATACCGCACGAAACAGTGGGGATTGAACGCCTTGCGATGACAAAAGTTTTGTACAAGGATGATATTTGTTCATACAGTATATTTATACTGAGTGGTAAATTTTCTATGAACGGTTTGGATGGCATATAAACATTATGGTAAGCTCTAGCAAGGTTTCAATAGTGGCCGATATTATTCCCACTGTTTTGTTGGTGTGGGCCACCTGAGTTTTGGATCTTCCTGATTTTTAGAATCCTGTCCTATTGTGGTATTTCAAAACATATGGACAGAGTAGATTTATCACGGACACCTCTGTGGACCCCACACAGACCACTCCACTCCCATGCCCAGCTCGGATAAGTATCAAATAACTTTGCTCCGACGTATAAGGAAGTTTCACGTACAACAGTTCATCTTTCCTGCGAGCATGCCACATGTGTGGGACATCCGGTCCATGCAAAAGGTGGACTGACCATGGGGATCATTTGGGGTAGAAGGCCTATCTGTTGATTGGACAGGCCAGGCCGTGTAAATCAATGTAAAACCGATGGACGTATATGGCACACCTTAAATAGCAACCGGTCAATCTGATCCTCAAGGCAAAGGATGGCCCACCTTTCGGACGCGGATGATATGCCGAACATAGGACACATTGGCGGGAGATACGAGGTTTGCTTGACATCGATTAGGTGGTGGAGCCCACACCACCCCGGTGGTGTGTGTTATGCGTTGAGCGCTGTGGGCCCACCCTGATGTATGTTTTATATCCATGCGGTTCATCCATTTTTTTAGCTCATTTCAATGCATTAACCAAAGAATAAGCAGATCCGTAGCTCAACTAGGCTACACCACAAGAAATAGAAGGACAATGACACCCACCATTAAAACCTTCCTAGGGCCACCCTAATGTTTATTTTCCATGGAACATGTTGATAGAGTTACATGGACCTAGAGGTGTACATGGGTTGAACCGAGTCGAGCCTGCATTGCTTGACTCCACTTGGCCTCTAACTGATCTCACCTCGAACTCGGTTCAACTCATTCCTCAAGCATAACTTGCCAGCTCGGCTCGATTCGGTGAGCAACTCGGGCCAGTTCAAGCTAAGATCGAGCCAAGTTTGCACGTGCAACATTTTCACAAACATAGACTACACCTTCAAATTCTCACTATTTTTTTTTTAAAACACACGCACACATATAGCCACATACTCACGCAGAAGTGAGATTTCATCACCTATGGATACTCGAACTATCAGCAATGGTTTTATTGGTATTTCATCAAACACCTTGTAGACAACATTAAAATCAAGAAAAAATGAAACACCTTCCTTACCACCGACGAACACCCTATTGAGTCATTTTTTTTTACACACTTCTTTGAGTCATTTTATCAAACACTTTATTTAATTATTATTATTTTAAAATGTTAGCTTGTTAGTACACCCCACTGTCAGTTCACACTTCACTGTTAGCCACCCCCATTGCAGACCACTACTAAGACTAAGTGTTGAAAGGAGGTATCTTTCACTTAGTCTACCACTTGAGCTATGGATCACGGTGTCATTTTATCAAACACTTAGTGAGCAACATCAATATCAAAGTTATTGAGCCACTTAACTAGTTCAATCCGGGTCGAGCTCTAGCAAGCTCGAACTCAGTTTATATCCTTACTCTTGATATGGTGGTAGGCCCTCAGGAGTTTCAACACTCGGTCAAAGGTTCGAGTATCCACATGTGGTGAAAACCTACTATAGTGTGAGTGTGTGCGGGTGCGTGTAAAAAAATAAATAAAATAGAATAAAAAGAAGTTCGAGCTCATATTGAAATTTTCTCTAGCTCAAAAAATAAGCTCGAACTCAGTTTTGAATCGAGTTGATTTAGGGAATCGAGTCAACAGTACTAACCGAGCTAACTCAGTTGTGTACAGCCCTGCACAGACTTGAATGAAAGTAAAATATAAATAGTAACGTGATCCAAAACTTTCATGGCCTCAAGAAGTTTTAAATGGTGGGTGTTCAATCATCATTGTTTCCAGTGGTGTGGTCCACTTGAGCTTTTGATCTACTTCAAATTTGGGTTCATTCCCTAAAATGAGGAGGCAAAACAGATGGACCGCATGGATATAAAACTAATACATCATTTTGGGCCTCGTGGTCGTGTCCATGTGTTGGGCGCTGTGTGTCCCCACGTCCATCGGTTGTGTTGCCAACACCACCCGGAGGAGGGGGCGATGGACTGAAATGACATGAAATCCACCCCGTCCATTAGATACTACACCCTTTTTTGGCTTTGATCTCAGGTGGCCACCCGTAAAATTATACCTAAAACCTCCAAATGTACGTGGTATGGCCCACCTGAGTTTTATAATACTGTGATTTCTTGTTAATTCTTTCATGCTGACGAGGAATATCAGGTGAATGGATTGGATGGCATATAAAAACCAGATAGGACCCTTCACAAATCTAATGAAGAGAAACCCTTCCCAATTCTTTCCTATTTCGTTCCCCACATGAATATTACATCATCATAATTTTTATATTCAACGAAAAAAATCAGACACTCTATCTGATAGACAGGGTGGATCTTATGAAAGTTCCACGTAGAATGCTCTCAGTGAACGAAAGTACCACAGCACAAGTTACACCCGCGCGCTTCGGTATAAAATTAGGAAAAAATTTTTAAAGGGCGAACAGAGAGGGAAGAGAGCGCATTAGGTGAATTTACGAAATCGAAATGCATGCGTCAAAAGCATCAAAATAGCTGCAGATGGGCAGTACGCAGGAACAGGCCTTTTGGTGGACCCTTGTTCATCCAGATAAAGCAATCCAAAAATGCTGGGCTTGTACGCGTGTTTTTATTCGAGCTTTTATTTCGAGGAAGGGTCTGCAGTTCTACGGCCTATATTTAGTAGGGCCTATCTACCGCATTGGTTGGGAATTCACAGCTTGAAAATACCAGCAATCTTGCTCTCCACCGTTTACTTCCCTTCTTGTACCCCACCTGTTTGAACCTAGTTACAATAATCGAGCACTGTGGTCCCATCTCATTAACTGTGTGAAATCCACTCCGTACATCTGATGCCCCATTCAATTTTAAGGTCTGGATTTAAAATTCAGCCGAATCCATCAGTGTGGTGGGACACACCGTGGGTACGAGTGGGGAGGAGACATTAACCATAGGTTGTGTGGGGCGCACCACGGTGTGTATATTTGATCGGGTCCATTGATCAGTTGCAGCACCACTGAATTAACATGTACTTCAAAATCAGCATGAGACAGAACATAGGAGGGAAAACTCGCGTGAACTTGTAGAGGTTTGAGGAGTAATTTAAAATTGTTCCTCTTGGGTGTGGCCCACCTGATCTTTCTATCAATCTCTCTACAGTTGTTTGAACAGAGGAAGTGCAAAACTTTTGGGGATTGGGTCAGGTGTGGCTCATATCGTGGGGCCCACCTTGATATATTTATTCTATATCCATGCATTCCATCTTTTATTTTATTTTATTTATTTATTTTTATAATTTTAATGCATGAATCCAAAAATAAGATTCAATTATTAGGTGGATCATAACATAAGAAACAATGGTGATTGACTATTAATAGCCAGCAAAGTTTTGGATCAAGATGATATTGTTTTATTCCTTCATAGAGGTTCACGTGATCTTCTCATCATGTTTGGATAACAAATAAAAATTAGGAGGCATTTGGCCTAGGGTATTAGGTGGGATGGAATTACATTTGGTCTCATGCAATTCCATCTAGCATTTGGAGTGGATGGAAAAGGTTGGAATTAGGTGGGATGAAATTGTATTTTGTCCATGTAGTATTTTTGTAAATTTTAAAATCTACATGGGCTCTACATTGATGCATGCATTTATCCGGTGATTACAATACCGTTTACATGTGACATTTTGGTATATATACGTGTATAAGTAAAAGACATCTTTTTTGAATTTGGTACGTTGATTACAATTTCACAGTCTATCAAACATGATTTTGCTTAATCTAGCGTTTTCCCATAGCAAAAATTTTATTCCTAACATGGAATTGGAGGTTACAATATCATGATATTTCCAAATATACTGTCATTGTACAATAATGATGTTAATCCCATCTAATACAATTCAATACCATTCAATTCTATAACCAAATCCTATAGAAACATTAATGTGAGCCCTAGTGAGTTTTTAGTGGATATAGAATAAATACATCAATGGTTCAAAAGTCAAGGCCCAATTGACATAAATTATAATCTATGGTTGAGTGAAAAATAGATAAGTCCCAAGGCATGTACATGCTTTGATAAAACCAGAATTTAGAATTATTTTAAGGGCTATCACCTATTGATAGTGGGACCCGCAACCTAAGTTGGTTTGATTTTGGTTTATGCAATATGCAAAGCAACGTCTCTAAGTACCTGCTTATCAATGACATACTTTTACTCATTATCTATGAGATTAAAAAGGTTTTAAAAAAGGAAGATTCTAAAAATTTAGAAAAATAAATTTTTTATTTTCATTTAATAAAATGAATTTTTTTAAAGACTTGTTTGCTTTCATTTTCATTTTGTTTTTTTTTTTTTGCCTCGTTCAACGGTTTAGATGGTGGTTAGATATGTGGATGCCTATTTTAATTTCTCTTATTAGTAGCGGGGGCATTCAAAACATTGTGTCAAGTTATTATGATAATTTCACAATATTTCCAAAATATTGGCAGTTTTCACTTTTTGTCAATTTTCTCACAATATTTATTCAACATTTTTTTAAAATCTCAAATTACTCACTATAAAAAGTATAAATGTAATTTACAAAATATTAATTAATCAATAACAAATATTTTTAAATTTATTTTATTTTCTTCATAATTTCATGGATAACATATCAAAAAACTATAAAATGTTAAAATCTCTCGAGATATTACCAAGCAATTCTCTATGTTAAGATCTGCTATTATGTTTGGAAAGACTACTTTAAAGACTGTATGATGATTGATACCCACGCCCTAAAAAACTGTAGTGGTGACATACATGTAACTCATTTTAAAAGTTTCATGTCCTTGGCTTTAGGAAGTTCTTGCGCTCGATAGTTAGGTGGGACTCACCATGATATTTGTGAGAAATTCATTTGTCCATCCAATTTTTTTAGCTCACGCAGGGACATTAATCCAAAAAATAAGCAAATCCAAAGCTCAAGTGGGACGCTGGCCGGCAAACAATGAGGTTTGAACATAAACCATTGGAACATTTGTGGGGCAATAGAAGTTTTGGATTTGGACTAATATTTTTGTGTTTTTAGCCAATCTTAGTAGGAATGACCTTACGAAGGGTACAGATGGCACAAAAACATTACATAGATCTAAGGGTGATTTTAATGATAGACATTTCTCTACCCACTTATTCCTATTGTGCGGTCCACTTGAGTTTTGGACTGGGTGGATTTCTCACAAACATCATGGTAGATTCTGCCCAGCTTTTGAGCATCCTGGCCAATCTACAAACAAATGTCCATTAATTAGAGATTAGGTCATTCAACATATCTAATTTTAGGGTTAGATCCATCTCACGGGATTCAATCTGATTTGATGGGAGCTCTTTTTAAGCAATTAGCAAGAATGTAATGGTTCACATGCATGCACTATAAAATTTTACCCGAGCTATATGCCTAGAAGTACTTAAACCGGCTAAATCATAGATCCTCCGCTAGCTTGGTGATGAAAAAAAAATTCAAATGATCGGATGGCCTCTAACAATCTACTAGATGTACACTAATTAGTAGATTAACAATCATTTTAGGGCCCATTTGGGAGCTAGTATTTGAAATGCATTAAAATCCAAAATTACAATTACACTGGAATCAAAGTGTGGTTCTAAATCTTCAATTTTGTTTTTTTGTAACTTGTAATTGAATTGCATTGGAATCCAAACCTTCCATTTGGAATTCTATAGTACATTTATAAGATTCAAATTTGATTAACTAAATAATCTTTAATATCCTAAATATGTGTACATTTGTGTGTGATATTTGACAAAATAATTGTATGAGCCCCTTGAAATATATAATTTGGCCAAAATTGGGGAAATTTCATACTGCAAGTGGGCCACATATGTAAGGATTACAAATAAGCTATTCAACAATAATTTTCAATCATTTATTTAAGTGACCAAAATTTGAACTAACATAATTTTAATGTAGCAACCAATAATTAACTTATTTTGAAGTATAATTAGCATGTCATGCATATCGTAGATAAATAGCTTAGTGATGCCTTTTGTTACACATATAACTATCTTACCTTTGAAAAAGAAAGTAAATGAGACATTTCACTTATATTATACTCAAATTACAATAAAAAAAAGTGAGATATCAAAACATGCATAATCTATATATTTTAAATACCCTTGATTCGATTTACCTTCAAATACACAACCAAACAATGAATTTGAGACAAATTCTCCAAATCCTCTAAATTCCATCAAATACAAGGTGCCAAATGGCATGTATAAACTCTAATTATAATGGAGCCGATTAGGTGAGACTCCCCATTAGAGGTGTACTCGAATTGAGCTAGCTTGGTTAGCTCGCTTGACTCGACTTGAAAAAGCTCGATTCAACTCGGTTAAAAGCTGAGTTTGAGCCAAGTTAAACTGATTTTTTGAGCTCAAAAATGAGTTCGAGCTGGCCTCAGCTCGAATTGAACTTGGATTGAACTAGTTCAATGACTTGGTTACTTTTATATTGAAGTTGCTCACCAAGTGTTTGGTGAAATAACTCAAACAAGTGTGGCTGGTGGCAAGGAAGGTATGTATATGAAACCAACACTATTTTTTTCCTGATTTTCTATTGCTTAGAAGGTATTTGATAAAATACCTGTAAAACCGTTGTCGTTGTTTGAAATACAATAAGATTTTGAAGGTGTAGTCCAGGTATTTGTGAAAATGTTGTAATGGTGAATTTGGCTCGAACTGGCCTGAGTTGCTGACCGAACCGAGCCGAGCTGGCCAAACAGACTCGAGGACTGAGCCGAGTCGAGTTTGAGTTAAGGTCAACTAGTGGCTGAGCCAAGTTGAGCTGAGGCTAACTTGACTCAGCTCGAGTCGATGTACACCCCTACTCCCTATCCACCTGGGTGTTAAGACCTATGACTATGGGGCCACTGTGAAGTATATGACTGCATCCACGTCATCCATCCATATTGAAAGTTCATATGAGGACAGGATCTAAAAAAATGAAGCAGTTCCAAATACCAAATTAACCATAGTGGTAATTGACCATTAAAAACTTATTATGAGCCACAAAAGCTTTAGATCAAGATGATATTTGTGTGGTCTCTTCATCTAGATGTTTGTAACCTTATCAACAAGTTAGATGGGAAATCAACCTTCTGCTTAAATCCATGAAGTTTTTAACAGTGGGATTCAATCACAACTGTTTCGTGTGGTGTGGTCGACTTAAGATTTGAGTCAGCTTCATTTTTGGGTCAATGCCCTAAAATTAGCTTTCAAAATGGTTGAACATTAGGGTCCCACCCACCTCGGTGGATCCGGGGTCTCTCTTAATCTGCTCCCGTTTAGGTTTTAACATATTTAAAGTGGGGCCAGGGCATTAATGGTTTAATTTTGAGTTGTGTACGTACCTCCTGTATCATGTTTAATTGCATGCATGCGTATCTCGCTACACTCTGCCAGAGTATCAACTCTTTCAATGAGTTACATGCAGAGTGCATGCGCTCGTCTGTCATATTCCGCCAGAATATCAGTAAGTCCGGAGCTGTAAAAGTGAAAAAAATATGGTTGGAAGGTGTTTTCATCATCTTATTCTTCTTCTCGATTTTTTGACCAAATAATGCTTCCACGAACGGAAACAACATAGTATTATTATTAATGATAAATTACTGAAACACCCTCAATTTTTTGTTTTTTCCTTAAAAATGTGGTGAATGTAAAATTGTGAGGCCCATTCGGTATCTGACTGACATCCAGCCCGTCCAACAGATGCATCGTAACATGATTATCGTAAGGACTGAAATTATTGGAGATCAAATGATCATATGGGCCAGATCTTTAAAACTAATATGCACCACTCAAAAATATCTGAATTCAATTGTAGATCATCTGATAATTCAATTCACCACATTTTTGGGTGGCATAAACATTACGGTGGATTTCAAATGTTAGATGGATCGGATTTTATATAGGCATCATGTGGGCTCCACAATTCTCGACTTCATTGACTTGAAAGGAGAAACTATCCAATGGCATTTTTGTACTTTCGTTCGGAAAAAAAACCATCCCTGAATTACTTGGGTAAAAGTATATAACGAGTAACAGAACAATACTCCACTTGGGTACGTAATATGATACATACGAACACACGTCATGAAAATATTGAGTGGAATCATCTCGATCTCATCCGTCCAAATCCTATTATGTGGCTTGGATGGATTTCAAACTAAAATTATCACTGATTGAACCAAAAATAACAATAATTTTTTTTAATATTCGAAGTTGCAATCTATAATAAATGGGTGGTTAATTTTCATATTCGTTCCTCTTGATTTTTGAACTTAAAGAAATACAGATAGGGACAGATTTTGGACGGTTTGGATTATAGAACGTACATTGTACTTGTATATACAGTGGCTAGACGTGTACGAAGTGTCATAGTCTGGAAGACTATGGTAAAATACTCATTCGTACTTGCCTTTGCTAAGATTCAACCGACAATATCCAACTCGGATCTTCTTTCGTGGGAGCTACTGTACGTTTTTGTCATTGCTTCACACGTTTCACAGTTGGAGTTAATCTAAACCGTTAGTTTGATAGGACACCAGTCAATGGACGATATTACCTGGAAATACTAACGCTTTAACCTGTGATATACAAAAATGCATTAAACAACAAAAATCAGCAATGGGTCAAAATCTGTGAAAAAAAGGCTCTGTTAATTTGATGGTTAGGATTGTCCCAGTAAATCAAATTTTGGGCAGTGGATGGTGGATTATTGATCAGGAAGAACGAACGGTTAGGATCAAAATACGCATGTGCCACTTGTACGTTACACGATCTAGAGATACGAAAATGCCGTGCTACTGGATCAGCGCTCACTAATCCAGTGCCTCCAGAGTCACAGAAGCTACCGTGCTCTGCATCGCTTTACTTACACATGGCAGATGCGGATTAGATCCAGACCGTTCATCTCGTGATTTCCACCGTTACTTGGACATTGACTAATGATTACTATGATCGGACAATCTGTGTACTTTTCTTCATTGAATGAGAGCTATCGCTCTCTTGTATCTTTGCATCCATTTGTACAGCAATGATTATTCTGGGTATTTATTTATTTATTTATTTTTGTCCGTTCACTGTAAACGACGGACGCGGATTTCCTGCAAAGGCCTTTTGCAGGAAGTTCCTGCCTGGGATGCTAGGTGGGGCCTACCATGATGTTATTTGAAAATCCACCCCGTCAATCCGTTTTTACTGATTATTTTAGTGGAAGATACGAAAACTCAGGTGGAACGAAACCTCAAGTGGACGGCACGAGAGGAAGTAGAGGAGATACAGTGACCAACGTTTAAACTTTCGCATAGCCACAAAAGTTTCGCGTCACTTCTTACAAGTTCAAACTTCGTACAAGTTGGAATGAGCCTATAAACCGTTAGTATATAAACATCAAGGTGGAGCCGAAGAAGGTTCCAACTTTAGTAGCTTTAGTTAACACTTGCTATAGTTTTACTTCTCTTATAGCTGCTTTGAGTTCTAGGTTTACCTGAGTTTTGGCCGCGTATCCTAATTAGTGAGTGTCTTGAGCATGGGATTAGAAGTTTAAGTGGGATGGAATTACTAGAATGTAATGATTACGTTGTGTTAGGGGTTTTTCTATGATTGGAGGCCATGCCACTTCATGTTTGGGAACCGGATTGGCTTCTTATCTTGCTACTACCAGTCGGTGCTCTGTAGGCCCTACCATAATGTATGTATTTCATCCATGCCGTCCACCCATTATTCCATGTCATTTTATGTTATGAGCCCAAAAATGAGCTTCATCCAAATCTCGAGTGGATAGCATAGTTGGCCCTAGGAGGTTTTTAATGGTGTAAGTCAATCACTACTATTTTCCCATGGTGTGGTCCACCTGAGATTTATATCTACCTCATTTTTGGGATTAAGCCCTAAAATTATATTTCAAAATGGATGGACGACGTGGATAAAATGCATACATTGTGGTGGGGTCCATATAATACCGACCACTAGCCACACGAAACCCAAAGTAGGAATGCAGAAACCCTTGCCCCAGCTCTGATTCCAAGAAGGGGCTTCACAACCCATTCCTCACGTGAGTTCCAAATAGGACATTGCAACCATCCATTGGATCTTAAAACCCACTCTCACCTACTCCCATTTAAACCCCTGCGCCAAACACCCCCTAAAATATTCTAAAAAAATGAATGGACGAGGTGAATTTTACAGAAGCGTCATGGTGAACCCTACCTAGCATTTGAATTTCATAAAGGGAGATCCTTTCCAAGAAATCCGCATCCATTTAAGACCAACTCAATGTACCGTTTGGATCTTATTTGTGCTTTGTATAGCTTCTGACGTGGGAAGTGGATTATCTGTTAACACGGTAACACTTTAGTGGGTGTTACCCTAACCGTGTAAGATGATCTCAAACCTCAGGAAGATCTTTGTATCTCATGTGGACCATTAAAAACTTTTTGTGAGCAACAAAAGTTTTGGATCAAGCTGATCTTTGTATTTTTCCCTTCATCCAGATATTCTTGACATTATCCACAGGTTAGATTGCAAATAAACGTTATAGAAACCTTATGATGGATCATTTGGAATTTTTAATGGTGAGGCACTAAATCACCACTATTTCCTGTGGTGTAGTTCACTTGAAATTTAGAACTACATACCGTCCTAAAATTGGCTGGGATAGACTACATGGATACACACACACACACACACACACACACACACACACACACAAAAAAAAACATCATCAAGTTGGGTCGGGGTAACACTTGATCCAATTCCAATGGGGATCGGATTAGGTCCAACCCGGCCTCACCTATGATAATGCAGCCTTTACAATAAGGATCACCATGATGTATCTCTTTTATATCCATGTCTTTATTAATTTTTAATAATAATAATAATAAATTATGTTTGGGCATGCCCAAAAATGAAGCAGTTCCGATTCTTAAGTGGACCACATCATAAGAAAAAGTGGTGATTGTCCTTTAATGGGCAACAAAAGCTTTTTCCTATCAAGCTTTTATTTATTTTTTTCCCTTCATCCATGTTTATGTGACCTTGTAAATGATGGAGTTTTTCCTCCTCAGTTCAGAAGAGAGATGGAGCAACAGGTGAAAAATCGAAGTAATTTACTTCATTCCCAAAAGATAGAGAATCCAATGAATGAAGTCTCATAACTAATATGTCATAATCATAACCATTAATCCATATATACGCTTATAAAAATAAACACTAAATAAGTTATTAATAAAGAAAATATATACAATTTATTAGACTAAAATGACATACATTCTTACACGTTAAAATTGAAAAAATGATCAACATCCGACGGGCAATATATATATATATATATATATATAGGGAAAAGGTACAATGCGCTCGAGCTCACGGCTCCGTCCCATGCGGTCGAGCTGTGTGGGCCTCACCGTGATGCCTTTAAAACATCTACCCCATCAGTCAGATGCGCCATTCCATCGTGGGCCTAGGTCTCAAAAATCAAGTCAATCCGTGACTTATGTGGGCCACACCACTTACAGAAGTGGAGAGGGGCCGTGCACCATTAAAACATTCATAATCATTTTTGGGGCCCACAAAAGATGTGGTTTGCAAATCCAACCCATCCATTATGTGTGTCCCACTTGTATGAGGGTTCAGACCAAGTTTCAGCAGCATTTAAAACTCAGGTGGGCCCCACCAAGTGATTTTATATGTTTTAACGGTGTTTCACATAATTTTAGATGGTATGGCCCACCTAAGTTTTGTATATGGCTGATTTTGGGGATATCCCATAATTTAAAGGGTACCCATCAAATGCACGGTGTTGATGGTCGACACGCATCACGGTGGGGCCCACACAGCTCGACTTCACGGGAGCTTATCGTGAGGTCGAGCGCATAGTACCTTTTCCCATATATATATATATATATATATATATATATATATATATATATATATATATATATATATATTGTTACCTTGTTAGTTCACACTTCACTGTTAGCCACCCCCACTAGGGATCGATACCAAGACTTCAGTGTTGAAACGAGGTATCTTTCACTCAGTCTGTCACTTGAGCTATTACACGCACACACACAAGCAAACAGTGAGTAATTGTTATATTTTATTCATCATATTAGTAATAATGTTTTTCTTTTTTTTTCTAAAAAAAAATGAAATTTTGGCTAAAATGGCCTTGTGGTATTGCCAAACGTACCAAAAAATAACTTTTCCAAAAAAATTATTTCTTTAGTAGCTCTGAGAGCTTTTTGAAAATCTTAAAGGTATGAAAATGCCATTTACATTGAGCCCATCACCAGTTAGGGAATGATGGCAGGGGAGATTCAAATGGGGTAAACATTGTGGGGCCCATTATGGTGTTTGTGAGAAAGCTACACGGTTCATATGTTTTTCCAAATCATTTTATGACATGAGCCCAAAAATGAAGTAGATCCAAAGCTTAAGTGGACCACTATAGACACCCACCCAGGCTAGAAATTTGATAAAGTGTGGGCGATGCTTAGGAACTAAACCTAAACTTTGAACCCAACTTAAAACCTTAGCCATTTCTAAGCCTAATCCAAACCCTAGTCGAACTTGAGCCATTATCCTATATCCTAGCCAAACCCGAGCCATTATCCCAAACCCTGGCTGAACCCGAGCCATTATTCCAAACCCTAGCTGAACCCGAGCCATTTCCCAAGCTGAGCCATACCCAAACCATCACCTAAAGTCGAGCCATATTTGAGCCATCTTCTAGCCAAATCTCCAAAAACGGCCCTTTAGCCACTCTCTGGGCTCGAACAAGCCTATTGGCTAAACCACAGAAGTAAATAGAAAGAGACGGTGATCCAATTACTGCCTGACTGAATTTCGAATAAGTATAGTGAGGGGCGGTAATCCAATTACTACCTCATCTCGAAAAATGTGTCCCCGATCTACAGTTATTGCTCCCCTCAAAAGTCAACTATGCTGACCTATTTGACCCCAGAGTTCCTCCTAATTACCATTTTACCAAGCCCTTTAAACCTATAAGGAAGTGCCAGGTGGTATCTCTCTTCCCTCCACCAATCTTAAGCATCCACATCATCATTTACCTACCATAATCCCTAGAATTACCATACCAATCCCACTTAAGTCAATCCTTCCTAACCATGGTGCACTTAAACATCCAAACCATTTCAATTGCAAGCCAAAGATCGAGCCATCATCAATAGCATTTATACTTTGTCAAATTGCATCATTATTTCTCCTATTAACCCCCTACTCCTCTAGGTTTTTCATTGAATGTATGCTTTGTGACTTGTTGAAACTCAAGATCCTGTCACATCAAAAATTCATGGTAGCCTAGTCCTCTTACATATCATACTTGTATCATCACATCTCCTCTTAACTTCATTTCTCATCTAGACATTTTTTGGACATATCATGGTAGCTTAACACCTTTCCTCTTTGTAATCGAGGTTCGTTACTTGAAATCTCATGTCGCAGATCAAGAGTCAACTGAAAAGAAGAGAGTCTATGGATTCTCTAGCTTATACAAATTTTACAGGTTATAGCCTGTCACGCCCCAAAACCCAAAAATTGAATTCACAGGAATCCTGATTGCCGAATTTGGTGCCGACAGCCTCCGTAGTACCTCATTCTCGGCTTCTAGCAATCATATGCCAGATTTTCAATCCTAGGATCCTACAAGGAGGATTTTTTTTTGTATATTTAACTAGTAATAAGCATAACCACAAGTTTACCCAAATCATAAAGGCAACATCATCATCACATATCCACTAATATAATCGTTTGAATACAATGCTGAAAGGAAAATATATATGTCAAAATCAAAGCTCCAGAAAACAGCTGCACGATCCAAGCTCAATGTTGCTGTAACCTAACATCACCTGCATGCATCTATCGTGCATAAGCTTATAGAAAGCTTAGAGGGTGGTGTAAGTGTGTGCACGAGATAAGTGCCAAGTATTCAATACAATATCATAATCATACAATATCGGAAAGCTATTAATCCATAAACCATACAATGACTTAATAAGCAGAAACATTGATAAGAGAAGGAATTATCAGCGTAAACAGAAATACTGACAAGATTATAATCATGCGATAACAGAATAAACGGAAGTATGAAAAAGTTCATAAGTTAATCAATATCAGAATACCCAATATAAGACAGCTATGAAAATGATGAGTCATAGATAATCAAATGTTGAATGACAAGGATATAATGTAATATACTATTCGAAAGAGCTAACAAATATCATCACTCTCATCTAAGTCATAGGAATATAGAAACATAACAACTCACAATGTCACACGCCAAAGATGTAATGGAATATGCAGTATATGGTGCTAATGGAATGACCATGCTGAAGTGTGATGTCGGGATGACAGTACGTAGTATCGCAGCTACGGGGTCCACCACAAGGAACCTCTATCCAAACCAGTCTCATACCTAAATTTGGATAGTTTGACTCAACGTGGTAAACTCTTGATCTCAGGTTAATCGCGTGTCCAACCGAAATCTTTGCCATAACGAAGATACATAACAATTAGTTGCACACCACCAGCCCGAGTGGATAGTGAATGGATGAATGAATGAGTATGCAACTCCTACGCAGTAGCCTATCAGCACAGTAGCCTCCCAACCGCTGGTAGCTCGCCTAGTGTGATAGCTCGCCCAGACCTCAGCCCCGCCCATAACACACCCGCCCACATCAGCGTCCGCCCACGTGCGCCCGCTCACATATACAACAGTGACGGGGTGTCATAATATCATGTCAGTCCTCATATCAGTACGGTTCCTCTCTGAGAAAATCGCCAGGGTCTATTACACTTCACACCACCTGTCGTCCCAATCAAGCGCACAACTGGGTAAGTGGAAAAGACCTCACCATCTGCCTGTCAGTAATCTGCCAATACCTACCCGGCTTGCCTATAGCGAACCCATTCCTCGAGCTGGTCAAACTCAGTCTAGCCATGCCTACTCCCTCGGACGGATAAGGCCGCACCCCTTCCAACAGACCACAACACAGTGAAGAGCGCAACCATCTGGTAATCGGCACTCAACGCTCATATACCCACTCGGTCTAGACGTTGTAGCATCCTGTGGAACCAAGAGGGTGTTTAGGAATTTTCACCCAGGGCCATCTATGGCGGCCTGATGCTCGAACAGATTTTTGGTGTCCCATCTGGTCATCCACGATATGCCTGTGGAGGCTACGACCCTGATGTCACTAGGGCGTACAGTAATTACAACACAATGCAAGATGCATGAGTCATACAATCCAATCATGCATCAATCCTGCGCATGTCATGCGCTCATGTGAGATAATCTCCACCTATCAGGGAGTCTCACATCATCCTGCCCAATGACATATGCAATGGTCAATTACATTTCGTAACAAACATGCAGATGATGCGAATGGGCATGTATCATGATGTTATGATGTCACATACTCATAAACGGTATCAATAACCGACGTCGACAATGTGGACTTTTAACCAACATTGCCCCCAAGGAATGACCCACATAGAATCAAATATATAATGGGCACATGACCTCACACAAGAGCCAAATATACGAAACAGGTGGGCCCTGGTCATGGGCCTAACACATATCACAATGGGCCTTGCCCATAGGCCTCAAATACATCTGGATGGGTCGTACCCATGGGCCTCAGATATATCACAATGGGCCTCAAATATACTTCGCAGGTGAGTCACATACCTGGGTCTAATACACATCAGTATGGGCTACATCACATAGGCCTAATATACATCATTATGGCCACAATCCATGGGCTGTAAATACACAATAGGTGGGCCCTACACATGGGCCTCAAATATATATCACGGGTGAGCCTCAATGGACGGGTCACCAATACAACAGGATGGGCCTAATGATATGGATCCCATAAATATATCGAATAGGCCGCACCAATTGGGCCTTACATACATTGCAATGGGCCATGACCCATGGGCCTAGCATACATCACAATGGGCCTTGCAACATGGGCCTCATATATATTTAAGGTGGGCCTCAACAACGGGCCTCATATACATCAAGGTGGGCCTCAACAACGGGCCTCATATATGACCTTAGCAACAGGCCACAAATATATCAAGATGGGCCTAATCAATCATATGGGCTAAATCAATCAAATGGCTGATACGAGCAGGCCGATCAATTGGACCGATATAAATGGGCTGTGTGTCATGGAGTTATACTAAGCATGTTATAAAGTAATGCCCTATCCTTACAACGCAGCTGGCCTAGACGGCTTGCATACAACAAGTACGGGCCTACCAATGAGCCCTAGGAAGAGTCACAATGCGGAAATTTAACCAACATTATACTTGCAATGTGGACGTCAAACCAACATTGCTCCCAAGGTGTAGCCCGTAGTGAATAACATTACATAAACCATGTTGGGATCACACATTGCAATGGACCTTAGGTACACCCCATTGGGCCTTAAATACATCAAATGGGCCATGTTGTATGAGCCTTTTACTCATCAAATGGGCCACATCAATGGGCCGCACCAATGGGCCTTATGTGCATTGCAATGGGTCATAACCCGTGGGCCTTAGATTGCATCAAATGGTTCTCGACCCATGGGCCTTATACATATCAAATGGGCCTAATCCCATGGGCTTTAAAATACATCAAATGGGTCCAATCCTATGGACCTTAACACATCAAATGGGTTCACTCTATGGGCCTTAAATTACATCAAATGGGCCTAATCCCATGGGCCTTGGAACACATCAAATGGGTCCACTCTATGCGCCTTAAATAGTTCAACAACTAGCTACATTCATGAACCCAATTAAATTCAATTATGGTGGGCCTCAAAAGTGCATTCATTAAGCCCAACATTTAAGAAACTAAAGGTATAAATCATTTCCTCGAAGATCTTTATAATATGGTGGGCCCCACTCCTCAAAATTTCAGCCCAAGGTCAGCATAATTATAACATGTTGCTGTCCTAAATTTGGGCACTCTATTGGAGTGGGTCAAAGGCCTCTAAAACTTTGAAAATTGAGGGCCAAGGTCCCTCATCATGCATACAATGAGAGGAAACCCAAAAAGGTGGCCCACCATTAGAAGAAATATTTTTGAATTATGGTTTTTTATCAAGGCATATTGCTGGACTGCATAGTAGAAAAAATCTGGGAGTCCAACCATCTTGGCCCATCCTTTTGGATACCCAAACGGGGTCACTTGAGGTTGAAATTTCACAGAGTGATACTTCCATAGGTGGGTCACACCCTCACAAAATTTCATAATTTTTAGATATCTCTAAGTATTTTAATTAATTTAAATAAGACATACTGTTCAGAAAAATCGGAAAGACCTGGACATCCCAACGTGGTGGGCCAGTCCGGCCCTCACCACGGTGTGTACAGGGGTCCATTGGCCCTAAAATTTGATAGGTGGATTCTAACATAAGTGGACCATACTCATAAAAAAATTCAAAATTTTTAGACATCTGTAAATATTTTAATCCATTTACATAAATCAATCTGTCCTGAAAATCGGACTGATCTGGACACCATATTATAATGGACCGGTCCCGCCATCACCATGGTGTGTACAGGCGTCCATTGGCCTCAAAATTTTGTAAGTGGGTCCTACCATAAGTAGGCTACCCCCCTAAAAAATTTTATAATTTTTAAACACACATAGGTATTTTAATAAATTTTAAAAATCCAACTGTCCATGGTGGAATGTTGCTGGAACAGTGCAGAAAATTCAGACTATCCACCTCACTTGGACCACACCTTTGGGACCCCAATGAAGGTCAGTTGGGGCTGAAATTTGGAGGACATAAAGATGAGATCCCCACCTTTCAGAAAAGTATATTTAATAGGTATGAATAGTCTCCCAAACAGTCCCAAAATCTGGTCCAAAAACAACCAGAAACTGTCCAGAAAATTCTGGACAATAACATGTACTTAGATAAAATTTATTATATAAGTTAAATAAAAAGGGAAATACATTAATGGGCTACACACATCAGGAAATAAAATGAGAAAAAAGAGAGATAGAAGGACAATCCGGCCATAGGGAAAGGGGCTCTGCCACTATTGAGCCCTCCCAAGATCAATCACACCTGCACATCATACCTAGATTTACATTTACAATATGGATCTTGCACATGCATGGCCTATAATTAAAATGGATGGTGAGGATGTCATCCCCACCATGGTTATAAGGTCTACATGACCCAAACATAATATGATATGAAATAAAACTACCATGATGGGGCCCATAGAGAAAGGCCCCATGCATGGATCATGCATGCATAAGGTAGGCGATTAGGCCACAACCATGAGATTGTGTGGGATCTCCACCATTGATTGGTGGGTCTTACACTTTCCTCATGAAAGAAAGAAAACATCTAGTCTATAGAAATCAGATTTTTTACATCTAGAGGAGCACCCACCGTTCAATCTTCTTGCTCCTATGAGTTCCTTAGCACCTTAGCTTTGATTCCAATGGAGGAGATGAAGAATGGATGGTTAGGATGGGAGATCATGAGGTAAGAAAGTGGGCCACACTTGAAGTTTTGAAAGAGAGGTAGAGGCTTGGAGAATTCTCATACGTATGAGATTTCTCTCCTTAGATTTTTTTGAGTTTGAAAATGAGAAAAAGAGAGAGAGAGTTATAAAGGGAGAGAGAGATGGGTGATGGATGTGGTGAGTGATGGGTGTAAGAAAATCTTGACTTTTGTTGCCATTTGTGTAAGAAAAGCATGAGAGGTGTAAGAACTTTTTGACTTTGAGGGCTTTTGGTGTAAGAGAGGTATGGGCTTGTAAGAGATTCTTGACTTTTGTAGTTGCTTGGGAATGGGTGAAAGGTGATGTGTACTTGACATGTGATGGATTGATGGATTGATGGATTGATGTCACACCTCATTGAGATTCTCTTGGGTTTCGCAACGCGCGACATTTTTTCGCACCGAACGTTGGCCGACATCTCTTGACTAAGGTATCGCCTCAGCCCGCAAGTCACGGAATCGGAACCGCAGCGACAGCGCGGTCGATATGGTAAAGGTCTTGGGTTGAGTCGATACGGGTTGACGGCATACGAATCAGGGTCACACGTAAATATTGGTTAAGGGTCGAAGGTTGTCGAAATTCGACCGGTAAGACCGCGAAAGTTTATGGAACGGTACGGTCTAGGATACAGGGCTTACATAGCCGACTACGAGATTTCAAACTAATTGGTTAGTGGCGACTCTAAGTCTATTACATCAATTCTAATCAGCCCATACAGCCCTGAAACAAAGATAAAAAGCGTCGGCACTGATTTCCAACTTTCACAACCACACAACTGAGAATAACGGAGATCGTACGCATATGGTTGAAAAATTCATTGGGTTGCAAAAGCTTTGGATTGGACTAATATTTTTATTCTTTTAGTTTATCCCCGTGATAAGGACCTTATAAGCATTTGAGCAACTTTATGAATGGTTTGGATTGCATGTAAACATCAGTGGAGCTCAAAAAGATTTGAATGGTAAGCAACCCCTTTTTACTATTGATATGATTCTTTCAGTAGGCGTTAAATCTTTATTCAAAAATGGATTAAATGTCAGTATATTCTTATGCTTAAGAGATGATAGACATATAAACCGTTTTAAGAATTCTTTATTAGGAATTATAGAATCAAGCTTATATATTGGACCAATACATTTTAATACTTATCCAAATTTGACGTTTAATATACAAGACAAAAATATTTTGGATAGTTTAATGTTAAATATAAAAACTGATGGATTCCAAGTTAAACCTGGAAGCCCATCATTAGCTTTAGTTTATATAATATTTTACAAGGTTATGACAACAACGATAATACCTAAAGTTTTAAAAGAAAGCCCTCAAGGATATACTATGTTATTATAAACTAATATTAGGAATATGAATATTATTGTACCTAGGTAAATAGAATGGAGTCAAGTTAGATTACTAGACAATTGAAATTTAGGAACTATACAACCTCCCCAAAATTTAAAAAATAAAGAAGTAAAATAAATTATCGAACATTCAGATAAAACTGTAGATTTACAATTTACACCAACTAGACAAATATCCTTATGTATTTCTGATATACAAACTCCTAAGAATTCTACCAGTTCAACTACGTCACAAACAGTTAGAAATAACCAACTAGAGATATCTTCAGTCTTTAGACCAACACCACAACCTAGTAATCCAATACAATTACAAGGCGTTAGAAATATTAACATGCAACCAAATATTATTGAACCTTTCTACTCTGCACAGCCAACGCAATCTGAACAATCAAAAGATTTATCTCCAACACATTCACAAATGCAAGATTTAAGTTCGAATATATATATGTCAACACATCAGAAAAAACAGAACTAAGACAAAAATTACAATTTGAAATAGATTTCAATAATATAATATATTTAGTACAAAAGAAAAATTTCTGTAAAAAATATTCCAAATCAGAACAAGATATATATAGAAAATTCCATTATCATCACTGTTTACTACATCAAACATTTATACATTTTTTCAAATGAATAGTTAAATATGATTCTAGCTTAAATATCAAAAAATTAGAACCAATATTAAATGTACTTACAAGATCAATTTATACATGGAACACTATAGATGATAAAAAGATTTTAACTTCTCATCCTCCAAATGAACAAATTAAAATACAAGTAAAAAATACAACTGTATAAGTAACATCATTTAGAACAATACTAGGCCAAGAACATCGTAGAGCAATATCAGGAAAAGATGTTAAGGCTATTTTAGAATAAAATAATTATACAAATTAATATTTATACACTATAGTGACTAGTTAACCATAATAGAAAATACTTCAGACTGTATAGAAAATATATTTGAAGAAATATACTCAACAAAATATCAGCAAAGTACAAGTTATATACAACCACAAAAGAATTTAATTCATGATGAAGTTTCTTTATTTAAACCACATGAACTACCTAAAAATATTACACTTTACCAAGATAACTACAAGAAATGTTAGCAACAATTACAAAAAAATTAGAAGCCTTAAGTATGCCTTCCACATCTAAAGACAAATCAGTTGCACATTTATCCCAACAAGAATCTCCTCTAGTAAATACTTTAAAATATACTCCTTTACCAAATACTAGAAATTATTATCCAAGACCGACTCCCGTAGATTTACAATTCGATGAACGAGGACAATTTGTACAAAGTACTTATAGCGGTGGATCCATCTATGAATGAAACATCGATGGCATGACAAAATACCAGATACTTAATCAAGCACATGAAATGACAATGGTAGCTTCTGCCCACAAGACTAAACCACCTAATGATGACTTTTAAGCCACCCAACTGTTAGTTTTAGGGTTTGCTGGCCAACTTAAGGGTTGGTGGGATAATTATTTAACACACGAAGATAGACACACTCTCTTACAATGAAATAAATTAGATCCAGTAGGAAACCCAGTATTAGATTTATCAAGCAGACCAATACAAGATGCAGTAAATACACTTATTTTTACAATGACTAAACATTTCGTAGGAGATCCAACTAATGTTAGACATAGAACTAGTGAAGTTTTAAATAATTTAAGATGTCCAACTTTAGAAGATTTTAGATGGTATAAAGATGTATTTATTAGTAAAGTTATGTTAAGAACTGATTGTAATATGCATTATTGGAAATAACGTTTTATATTAGGATTGCCACAATTATTTGCAGATAGAATTAGGCAAAAATTATTAGCATTATATCACCAGAGTATCCCGTATGATAGATTAACCTATGGAGATTTAGTTTCATTTATTACAACAGAAGGATTAGCCTTATGCAATGAAGAAAGACTTAGAGCAAAACTTAAAAAAGAAAGAAAACTTAGTAAATCAGAATTAGGCTGATTTTGTGAACCATTTGGTTATAGTCCTATATTAGCACCTTCAATATAAAAAAGAATTCAAAATAGAAATAAATATTCTAAACAACACTTTAAAAGAAATTTTAATAAACTTTATTCATGAAAACAAAAATATTCTTATAAAAGAAAACCATTTACAAAACCCTCTTATTACAATAAAGAATAAAAATAAATAATTTTACCCACAATTAACCACAACACCACCAACTTGTTTATAAATGTAGAAAAATAGGTTATTACAAGAACAATTGCCCTTTAAAATCTAAAATAAATAAATTAGATTTAGATGACAAATTAAAACAGAATTTATATAGCATTTTAAAAGAACATTCAAATACATCAGAACCGCAATCTAGTAGCAATAGTACACCAGACATATCTGACAATGAAATAGATGACATCGAAATTAAATCAACTTCTTCAGATTCTAATCATAGTATTACTAGTATGAAAACTAATAATAATTATGGTATATGTTTATGATGTAATAATAATAACTTACAAGAAAGAAAAGATAATTTGTACACTAACTAGTGACCAAAATAAGCTCATAGATTTTGCAAAACATATACAAGATGATACACTTAAGCAAAAATATTTAAAAACTTTATTAGAATATTCAATTACTAAACAAGAAAAACCAAAAGAAGAAATATAAACATACAATATAAAAGATATCTTAGATGAATTTCAATTACCAATTAGTAAATTAACAACTTTACAAGAATTACACTATGATTTAGATAATATAAAAAGACAAATTCAAGAGTTACAGTCTCAAGTTAAGGTTTTAATCACAAATCAAACTTTTTTACAAGAACAAATATTTAATAAATCATCAAATTTACAAGATTCTTCTAGCACTTATATTCCTAGTACCTCTACCAATACTTTCAAACAATTAGATATTATTACAGAAATATAACACCAAAAATAGCATGTTTTTATTAATTTAATTATCAATCAAGAATCTCATATTAATACAATATCCTTAATAAATACAAGAGCAGATATGAATTGTATACAAGAAGGACTAGTATTACCACAATATTTTGAACCTACTTCTAAAGAATTAAGAACAGTTAACGGAGCAAAATTACAACTTAACTATAAATTATCACTAGCACAAGTTTTACAAAATGGAGTAAGTATAAAAACTGACTTTTTACTAATAAAAAATATTAATAAACCAATAATATTAGGAATACCTTTTTTAAACTTAATAAAACCTTTTACAGTTAATAATCAGGGCATACATACCAAACTTTTAGATCAAAATCTTAGTTTTGAGTTTATTTAAATATTCACCTTATTTTTAAATACTTTTAAAATCTCTTCCTCCCCTCCATCATCTTTCCTAATTCAGTTTTCACCTTTTTGATATCTTTCTTTTTCTCAATTTCTATTCTATAGCCTCCCATCTATTACCAATTTCTTATTCCCATACAAGACAAAATTATCTTTCTTTATCCTTATAAGAGCATTTCTCCTTACGACCATTTAATCAGCACCAGATACTTTTACGACCACTACTCAATGGTCTTAGTATAAAAAAAATAATAATTATTTTTATCAAATTCTTTCAGGATCTTTCTCTTCCAGAAAGAAGCAGCATCAGCTTCAGAAGTCTCCAACGCTAGCCTCAATTTCATTCCACAATTGTAACAATAGTTGTTTTTCCCTTCACAAGATGTTATAGCAATAGATGTAATAGTTGTTTTCCCTGCACAAGATGTAATAATCATAGCAATAGATGTAATAGCTCTTCAGCAAAACCAACAATAGCAGATTCTAGACTAATATAGAAGCTCCAACAACAATAAATTCATTAGCACAAGACTATTTCAGCAATAGTCATTTAGCATATTCAAGACTAATTTAGAGGATTCAGCAACAACAATCTCATTAGCACAAGACTATTTTAACAATAGTTATTTTTTTGCTTTACAAGACTATTCAAGATAAAATTTCAATAGCTCAGCCTCACAAGATTACTCTAGTTTCAATTTCAGCAGCAATATTACAATTATTTAGATAACAATAACAACTTCAATTCTAACCATCTATTTTTCTCTTTTATTAGTATTATCAATGAATATTTTTTATTTGACTGTAAGAACTTTTAAGTATGTGTATATTTATAATGATAATTATAGTTATCCATTTATCATTTATGAATTATATATTTAAAAATTGGATATTCGTTTAGGAATTATTTAGAAATTGGAGATTCACATACGGATGTTGAAGCATATATTGGTAATTAAGGACCTGATAAGGATGCGGATTGGATGTGTATGACACACCACTGACCTGGCTAGTGTGGGTGCCTATCAGAAGGCTATCACTAACGCTCCTCTAGTTCCAACGAATGGTGGATCAAAGTTGCATGGCCTCACAATGATGTATTTATTATATCCATACCGTTCATCTATTTAGCCAAATCATTTTAGAGCATCATTAAAAAATTGAGTCATATCCAAAGCTCAAGTAAACCACACAACAAATAACAATGGAATAGTGATTCTCACCGTTAAAACATTTCTAAGCCCAACAAAACATTTATTTTCTATCGAAACTGTTCATAAGCTCACAATGACATGAATGAAGAGGAAACAAATATCATATTGATCCAAAGCTTTTGTGACCCCCAAAAGGATTTCAATCGTAGACATTCAATCCCCACTATTTTTTGCAGTGTGGTCTACTTAATCTTCATATCTGTCTTATTTGTAAGAACAAGCCTTAGATGATCTCGTCAAATGAATGGACGGTTTGGACATAACACATACATCATGATATGATCCACAAAACTTGGTAATGTCAACACACTGGCATCTCCAGTGTGTGTGGTACACCAGCCAATCCACTTCCACCTGATAACTACTTACGCAGCGAGTGACTGAGTAAACTCAGTTGGGCCCACCTTTAATTTATGTGGTCTATCCACTCATCCATTAATTTTTTTCCATCTAATTTAAGAGGTTGAGCCCAAATTTGAAGTATATCAAAAGATCAAGTGGATCATACCACAGGAAACAGTAGGGATAATGATTTGTACTGCTGAAATGTTGTTAGGCCTTAAAGCGATGTTTATTTGTCATCCAACTAGTTCATAAGATTATAAACAAATACAAGCTTGATCCGAAACTTCTTTAGCCTCTGAGGATTTTTCAACAGTAGACATTGACTTCAACTGTTTCCTGTAGTGTGGTCCATTTGAACATTGAATATGATTCATTTTTAGCCCATAAGCTCTAAAATTATTTGGTAAAATGGATGGACGGATCAGATAAAATATATAAATCATGGTGGACCTCACAGAGTTTGCTTGGTACGCTAAGCACAGTGAGTTACTCACCACGCAATCTGCTTTGGTGACTTTGCCAAGTTTTCGGACACGGATTGCGTCCTACCCATCTTTCTGGGTAGAGCTCTGTGGGGCCCACCGTGATGTAAGTGTTTTATCCACACCGATCATAGTTTTTCTCAGATCATTTTAAGGTATAAGCTAAAAAATGAGGCAGTACAAAGGCTTAAGTGGACCACAAATTGGGATTGAATGTCCACCATTAAAAACTTCTTGGGAGCTAGAGAAGTTTTGGATCAACCTGATATTTGTTTTTTAACTTCATCCACGTCTACATGACCTTATGAATAGGTTGTATGCTAAAAAACAATCACGGTGGCCCTTAGAAAGGTTTCAACGGTGAGTGTCATTATTACTACAGCTTCCTTGGTGTGGTCCATTGGAGCCGTGAACCTGCTTAATGTTTTGGTTCATACCTTAAAATGATTTGAGAAAAGTGATTAACAGCGTGGATAAAACACTTATATCATGGTGGCCCCCACAGAGCCCTGCCCGGACGGATTACCGTCTGAGCAGGGTAGGACGCAATCCGCATCCCAAGTTTTATGTCCCCACATTATAATGTATACATTATGTGTGTATCCATTTTGCGAGATAATTTTAGAATATAAGCCAAATATTTTTATAGGTCCAAAGCTTAAGTGAACCCCATCACAGAAAAAAAGTGGGGGTTGAACGCTCAGTATTAAAAACTTCTCAAGCTGATGTTTGTGTTTTTACTTCTTCTGGTTTGTGTGAACTTATTTTTATTTCTCGTGCTTCGAGGACTATGTAAACTTATGAATAGGTGGGATCTCAAATAATCATCATTGTGGCCTCGGGAGATTTCAACGGCACGCGCATCACTGTCCACATTATTTTCTACAGTGGATCCACTTGAGCCTTTGATATGCTTCATTTTTAGGCTTGTGCTCTAAAATTATCTTGTCAAATGGATGGACAGTGTTGATACAACACATACATTATGATAGCACCTATCAAAATTAATGACGTCACTTCATTGTCAGTATCTAATCCGCGTCCGGTCGGTCCGACCCCCCTTGGGAGCGATTAGTTGAGACCCAGATCCTCCTAGGTGGGTGGGACTCTAGCTGTGGGGGTCACAGTGATGTATGTAACTTAAATTCACACCGTCCAAGTATTTTGAAAGCTCATTTTAGGAAATGATCCTAAAAATCAATTTGACTCAAATTTTAGGCAGATCACACCATTGGAAACAATTATGATTGAATCTCCACCATTAAAAACTTTATGAATACCACTGAAGAACTTATTTGTCATCTGACCAGTTGATAAGGTCACAAACATCTAAATGAAGAGATCACACAAGTATCATCTTTATCGAAAACTTTTGTAGCCATTGAGTTTTTAATAGTCAATCACCATGGTTTTCTAGTATGAAAACTGATAATAATTATGGTATATGTATAGGATGTAATAATAATAACTTACAAGAAAAAGGAAAAGTAATTTGTACACTAACTAGTGATCAAAATAAGCTCATAGATTTTGTAGAACATATACAAGATGATACACTTAAACAACAATATTTAAAAACTTTATTAGAATCTTTAATTACTAAACAAGAAAAACCAAAAGAAGAAATAGAAACATACAATATTAAAGATATATTAAATAGATTTCAAACAGTGAGTAATTTTTATATTTTTTTCATCATATTAGTAATAATGTTTTTCTTTTCTTAAAAAAGAAAAAAAAAATTTGACTAAAATGGCCTTGCGGTATTGTCAAACGCGATAAAAACTAACTTTTTCAAAAAAATTATTTCTTTAGCTCTAAGAGCCTTTCAGAAATTTTAAAGGCATGAAAATGCCATTTACATTGAGCCCATCACCAGTTAGGGAATGATGGCTGGGGGGGTTCAAATGGGGTAAACATTGTGGGGCCTGTTATAGGAAGATCCGAGCCCTAAACAGATCCAAGGATAAGTAACGTACTGAGCGTATCAGGCGTGTGAATGTCCAAGGAAATACATATCTGACATGATGCGCGCGGCATTGAGGAAGTCATGCGTAAGCCATGAGGGCGCTCCTGCTCTGAGGTCGCTGATCAGAGTAACTTGCAGTTTGAAGTCGAGATAAGAGTCGCACTTCGATTGGATACGCTAGACCGTCAAACATCCGTTTGACAGACAACGAATCCCGTTGTATTGCAGGAAACCTAACCCGATAAGGTAATTCTGACACCCCGCCTCGGACCACAAAAAGAAGGCTCTCGGGGCACTTGACAAGTATAAGTGGAGAACCAGGTTCGATAGTATGGGCCGGGGCTTAGCTCGGACTAAAAATGTCATCCCTGTTCAATCAGTTAACAACAAAAGCTGATAAGTGTCCCGACAGCTAGAGGAACTGCACCGAGCCGAAACGACACATGAAGACGGATTTTCAGGCTGCTAGATTCGGAAACTACCATAACCAAACGTGGTCGATTGTTTCGTTCACAGATACGCATTATCTGCTTGATACGCTACACAATGCTTAGATTGCGTACAATATCTCCACGATCTTGGTATCCCACTGATTGAGTAAATCGTGCTGACAATAATGGATCCAGACCCTCTGACAGTTAGGTATAAATACAATGAAACCCCATTGCTACAGGGACACAATATCTTGCACTCTCCCTCTACTCTTCAACTTTAGACCTAGATTTCCTTGTCCTGACTTAGGCATTAGAGGGTCCACTGGCTTAGCCAGGGTTTCCTTTGCCGTTCTCATTGTGCAGGACTAGGGCGTTAAAGTGATCCAAGGTTCGGAGACTGAGGCGAGGGTCATCTGGATTTTGACCTCAACAGGGCCCATTATGGTGTTTGTGAGAAATCTACATGGTTCATATGTTTTTCCAAATCATTTTATGACATGAGCCTAAAAATGAGGTAGATCCAAAGATCGAGTGGACCACTATAGACACCCCACCCAGGGTAGAGATTTGATAAAGCGTGGATGATGTTTAGGAACTAAACCTAAACTTTGAACTCTACTTAAAACCTTAGCCATTTCTAAGCCTAACCCAAACCCTAGCCAAACTCGAGCCATTATCCTAAATCCTAGCCGAACCCGAGCCATTATCCCAAACCCTAGCTGAACCCGAGCCGAGCCATACCCAAGTCATCACCGAAAGTCGAGCCATATTTGAGCCAAATCTCCAAAAACAGGCCCTTAGCCACTCTCTGGGCCTGAACAAGCCCATCGACTAAACCACAGAAGCAAATAGAGAGAGGCGGTAATCCAATTACAGCCCGAATGAATTTCAAACAAGTACAGTCCCCGATCTACAGTTGTTGCTCCCCTCAAAAGTCAACTATGCTGACCTATTTGACCCCGTAATTTATCCTAATTACCATTTTACCAAGCCCTTTAAACCTATAAGGAAGTGTCATGTGGTATCTCCCTTCCCTCCACCAATCTTAAGCTTTTACATCATCATTTACCCACCATGATCCTTAGAATTACCATACCAATCCCACTTAGGTCAATCCTTCCCAACCATGGTGCACCTAAACATCTAAACCATTTCAATTATAAGTCAAAGATTGAGCCATCATCAATAGCATTCATACTTTGTCAAATTGCATCATTATTTCTCCTCTCAACCCCCCTGCTCCTCTAGGTTTTCCATTGAATGTATGCTTTGTGACTTGTCAAAACTCCGGATCCTATCACAGCAGAAATTTATGGTAGCCCAGTTCTCTTACATATCATGCTTGTATCATCACATCTCCTTTTAACCTCATTTCTCCTCTAGACATTTTTTTAGACATATGCTCTGTGACTTATCAGGATTCCGGACCTTCCTACATCATAATATGAGTTCGTCTAGTCTCATTTAAATGCTTTGTATTATATCATCTTATCCCCTAAGATCACCTTTGCACATGAAGTAGAGACTGTACACCTGTATAGACAAAGAGAGTGCCTAGCACCTTCCCTCTTTGTAATCGAGGTCCATTACTCGAAATCCCATGTCGCAGATCAGAAGTCAACTGAAAGGAAGAGAGTCTATGGATTCTCTAGCTTTTATAAATTTTGCAGGCTCTAGCCGACTACGAGATTTCAAACTAAATGGCTAATGGCGACTCCAAGTCTACTACATCAATTCTAATAAGCCTATACAACCTCGAAACAAAGATAAAAAGCGTGGGCGATAATTTCCAGCGTTTACAACCACACAACTGAGAATAATGGAGATCGTACACATATGGTTGAAAAATTCATTGGGTTGCAAAAGCTTTGTATTAGGCTAATATTTTAATTCTTTTAGTTTATCCCCATGATAAGGACCTTATAAGCAGTTGAGCTACTTTATGAACGGTTTGGATTGCACGTAAACATCAGTGGAGCTCAGAAAGATTTGAACGGTAAACAACCCCTTTCCACTGTTTCCAGTCGTATGCCCCACTTGAGTTTAAGATCTATCTAGTTTTTTAGTCTCACATCTTAACATGATCTTTCAAAACGGATGAACGGAGTGGATTTCCCACAAACATCTTGATGTGACCAACATGGCTTCCGGTGGTAGGAACTTACTACAAAGGCTTTTGCTCGAAATCCGCATTACCGTGATGGGATATGATGCGGATTGGGTAGCGGAACCTAGCAAGAGACGACTGGCCTTGTAGGTCCCACAGTGATATATGTATTTGATCCACTCTGTCCATCCATTTTGAAATATCATTTTAGGGCACAAGCCAAAAATTGAGGCATATCAAAGGCTCAAGTGAACCACACCACATAAAGTACTGAGATTGAAAACGTACCATTGAAAACTTCTTTAGGGCCATAGAATTTTTTGATGTAACTCATTCTTTGGCCCATGAAAGTAAATTCTGAATCTAATGGATGGAGAGGATTTGACACATATCCCACAGTGAGCCCCACAACCCTTAACACATGACGATCTCGACCCTTAACACATGACAACTATGACCTAGACCCTTAACACATGACAACCTCGACCCTAAAAAAAATATATGTTCATTCTCATTCAAAGCAATACATTATAAAATCCAAAATTTATCTCTTTCATTGTTTTCCACATTGTTGATAGAGTGCCTTTAGTCTGGTGTAGTGATGTTCATTTGATTGAGGAACCCTTGGGTCATCTGAAGTACATTGTGATGTTCCCGGTTGATGGAGATCTGTTTTGGTTGACTGAGAGACTCTGTTTATGTCTCGGTCGATCGAAAGTGTGATCAAGCAAAATGCATATATAAGTGCGGGTTTTTGTTTCTAATTTCGTATGGAAGTGTATAAGTATCTTTGTAATACGATATTAGTGTTAAGAACGAAAGTAGCTTAACACATTTTGAAGGGTTTTAAGGAAGAAGTTAGGGTTTCTCATCCGTAAGTTGTTTCATCTCTTGTTACTTTCTGATTACAGTAGATTATTTATCGCTTGGTAACATGGTATTTTTCGTAAGAGTTTTTCTACATAAAATTTTTGTGTTCTTTGTGCTTGTTTGAATTTTCTTTCCCTATCATGTTGTGTGATTTCATCTGAAATTGTTTCTCTGGTAGACAAGTCTTGTTAAAGCTTATCACATCCCCAACACATATGATAAATACAACCATCCCTCTCCATCTCATATCCCTTCCAATAATTACTTCTTCCCATGACAACAATGACCATCCTTCTCTATCTATAATCAAAAGGGACTTCTATCTCTAAGAAAATGTTATTCTATAAATAAAATAAAATTTAAAAAATATTCAAAATGTCTTTCATTTATCAGTGACTTTCATCTTTAGGAAATGTGATCGTCAGAGTAAAAATAACACTCGTTTTAAAGGTCGTAGAAATTATTGGTGGTGCCCATACATCGGTGAAGTTGATGGCGGTGATTGTATGTCGGAAAACATGTTTCAAAGAAAAAGAGTCGTGGGAAAACAACAAATGAAGAAGAAATAGATCCGTATGAACACTATGATCCCATCTAGGACAATTTCATTTCAATTTTTTTTTTAAAAAAAAACGATCAAAGAAACATTAAAGGCATTTTTTAAAATAAAGGCTTGATTTTGAGGCTGTTTAACATGACCATAAGACTAATTTGATCAAAAACCTTTTTTTTAAGACACCTCAAAGACACTCGAATCACGACCCCAGCGTTGAAACAAACGGTTGAGTGTTGAAACGAACCCTTGAGCAGTTCAATCTATTGATTTGAGCTGTCCAATAGGTTGAGCACACGTGTCAATAACTCAACACGAGATCATGAGTTATATGATACTCCGGCAGAGTTTGATGAATGATACACAAGCATTCAGAATTTATATACAAGGCATACATTAGCTCAAATTAAATGGACGGACATGTTGAACCCACTGTCGATTAGTCGGGCTGAAAATCAGATTGGTTAAACCATCCTTACCTTTGATTGCTAGATACCTGCTTTGAAAGGTTTACTTTGACTTGCTCGCATGCCACCTGTGAAATTTCAACCTAATTTCTAGGTGCCTGTGTATCATCCATCACACTCTGTCAGAGCATAGAAGATTTTTAAGTTTTCTGAATGGGAGTTTCACTGCATCATTCTCTTATTATTGAGACGCTAGTTAAAAAGAAGATAAGGGTGGGGCGATATTTGAACGAGGGTCTCTCATGTGAGTTTTGCACCGTTTAAAAATGGTGGCGACTCATTCTATTAAGATGGAACTAACGGACATTTATTCAGACCATCCAAATTGCTGGTCCCATTGTGGATGGGTTATATCTGTAAAATCAGACTGATCCGTGGTCTTACCATTCAATTCACGGCTCTCAGATGGATGATTAAAATTAAAACAGTGAGCGGTCCAAGTTGATTTGAAAATTCGTATTGTTATTATCATATTGTCACTCCATATTTTCTTTCCCGTTCCATCCACATTTGGGTCAGTGATTTGGACGGTCTGGATTGTCATACAAGTATGCCGTGCACACGTTTGAGAGTGACCTCTATTTCTTAAACGATGCAAAACTAATATAGAAGTACGTCTTTCCCTATGAACCTTACTTTTTGCTGTGGTGAATAAGCAGGGTGTCCCACCTGTTAGGTGAATTTATTGGTCGCAATCCAGCACAATCCGCGATTTAAAAGAGGTGGGCCATTTTGATTTCACAATGCGAGTCAGCGTGCGAGCTACACATGAGCAGTAGCCAATGAAAAGAAGTTTGCAGTTCCATTAATAAATTTAGAGTTGTACAAGAGTCGAGCGTAATCAAGCTTGGCACAGCTTAGCTCGCTCGGCTCGGTCCTCCTCATGCCTGACGGGCCGCTCAGCTCGGTTGGGGCCAGTTCTAGACACGTTTGAGTTGGTGCAACATTTTCCTAAACACATAAAGTACAATTTTAATTTCTCAAAATATATAAACCAGTAGCTACAATTTACAGGTATTTTATTAAACATACAATAAATGACATGAAAATCAAGATCCAAAGGAAGTTTTACCATATAATGTTTTTCTTTTAGTGCACCTAATGAGCAACATCAATACCAAAATAATTGAGTTATCGTACTGGTTCAATTCTAATTAGGTTTGAGTTGAGATCCAATTTGAATCAAATCGAGCCCAGCCAAGCTTGGACTTAGTTAGAAATTTTTTCAAGCTTCAAAAATCAAACCAGCTAGGCTCAAACTCAATTACTAAAAGAGTCGAATCAAACTTTTCTCGAGACAAGTCGAGCGAGTTAACTGAGCTAACTCGTTCATGTAAAAGTACTCCATCCATTGTCAATAGAGACTAGCGAACCAAATCTTACCGTTAGACTGCATGCAATCACCCATCAGGTACGTGGCATGATGTCAAGGTCATTCCTCTCTCGAGTCCCACTATATATATATATATATATATATATATGTGTGTGTGTGTGTGTGTGTGTGTGTGTGTGTGTGTGGCCAAAATCAGACTGGCCAATCATTTGATGGATGGCTAGGATTCACAGACAAATGAACATCATATGAATAAATGTAAGGTCGTTTTTCGTTGCTTGTTAAAGAGGAAATGAGCCATGTCAGTCAATGGCTTACTCCACTGTCTTCTTTGTTCACATTGACACTTAAATGGGCGGCCCCCCACTGTCTTCTTTGTCCACACTGACACTTAAATGTCTGGACCCCACTGTCTTCTTTGTCCACATTGACGTTTAAATGGGTTGGTGCAACTCTCGTAATTAAAGCTTTTTTTTTTTTGCATCTTAGGTCTATTTACAACTGGGGTATTTTTCTTAAGGACTGATGGGGACCGTTCATAGTAATGGTCCCTTAGGAGCTTGGCATTTAAACGGTCGCGATCACCATTCTATTCGATTTCCAGCCATGATTGGACTAGACACCTAAAATGGAGCCACTGGACCATATCACTGGGATGGTCTCAACCGTCCATTTTTCAAAATGAATTAATTATTTCCATCATTATCTCATAAGTAATTCAATGTGGGCTGTCTAAAAAATAATCAAGAGCTCAATCAACTCCAATCCTTGGGACAGATCATCCTTTCATCAGGATCGTTGGTCCCGGGCCCATTCACAAAGTACCCAGAAGATGGACGGTTTTGATAATCGTGACCATCCTTGATTGTATAGATGGCCACAGTCCAATCCTTGATTTTTGGAATATGGGCCTATCCCTGTGATGTCCCACCAGAACAACAGCTCCAATCATCACATACTTGCCACGTGCACCATTAGAAGAGTAGCGCATGGAAGTTTTATCAGCGCGCTGCATGGTAGCATTCCTCTGAAGCTAACTGTACATACAATGTGCGGTCATGATGCATCAGAACGTGAATGTAGTGTCCGTTGCTCTGGATTGAGATCTGAACCATGGATTTGAAGCTGCCCACATCGGATCGGTGATCCCAAAATATCTCCAGCATCAAACGATTTTAACCCTTGGATCCACGGCGAACAAATAAAGGGAGAAAACACAACGGTTCCAAATAAGAGTCGTCGATTGGATAGATAAAAAACTCAATTGACTGTGAGGATCAACATATCATTGGTCTCGATCCACCAAAAAACATGGCCCCACTTGTGTGAAATAGAGATGTACAGGAATCCTACTCACCTTATGTTGCATATATGTTCGGGGATTACCTACCCGACCGAGTTTGGTGAGGACATGCAGCCTACAGGAATATGGGACCCGACAAGAACCAAACAGGCAAACACACAACCGATACGGATGTTTCGGATCCCATTTCACCGACATCGGGTAACATCCCACGAGTATTGATACAAGCTAGCATTTGAGTTTGTGTCTGGACACCATCAATTTAGTTGGACTCAAAACAATGTTAGAAAAATGGCACCTGATTTTTTGGTTAGGTGTTGAAAGGTTAACTCAATCATCCCCACCTATTTCAAAGTGTGCCACAAATGTATAGTTATCCAAGCCGTTCAAATTGTGTGGCATGTTGTGAATGGAGAAGATCTAAAAAATCAAACTGATCGAGCAATACTAACCATCCAATTGAGGGCTATCAAATGGAGGAAGGAATTTTTTAACTTGTGGTGAACTATCATAGGATACTTTCGAAAACGGCGTGTTATCATTTTTAGTGTGGGGATTCTTTCGGAAAGGAGATTAGAGGAGAATCTCTGGTGGAGGAGGATCTTTTCTAATTGTGGAAGAATAGAAGGTGGATGAGGTATTAAGTATAATAATCAAGCTGGTGGGACTGAATACAGTGCAAGTCTGCCTTCGGGTGGGACCATGCAGTAGCAATCCAAGCCGTTGAATATGGATCCCACTCTGGATGCCCAGAACCAAAAATTTTTAACCCTTCAATAAATGACCAATAAATAGATATTAACGTTTAGGGTCTACTTGGATTGAGTTGCATCAGTAATGTATTATAAGTACAACGAGTATAAATTTTTTTACCATTCTATTTAATCCTTTGACTTTGATCGATAATACTCATGTTCAGAAAGGCCTCATAAAATTATAATGATAATATTTTTATATTATTTTGATATTAAATTATATAAATAATAATAATACACTAATATACATGTTTAGATAAAAGATTTTTAATATAATATAGCGTAAAATTGAATTATCTCTTATTAAATTTGTATTTGACTATTAAATTATATGTTTAAACAAATGTTGTAAATTTATAATATTAACACTTTTACAAAACATTTTGATGAAATTCACAATCCAAACACACCCGTTATATATATATATATATATATATATATATATTGGAAACGCTCACCTGCGAACTAGTTTGTACGTACTATGTACGCACTTTTTTGAGAACCCAACATATGTGATGTGGATCCAAAATCTGAATCGTTCATGTGAAGCAGCACCTCGTGAAACCCCTCAGGCCCAAGTTTACTTTGATCGAAAACTCTGATGGGCCATGAAAATGAAAACAGTTTCCTCCCATGATTTGTGTTTCTCTTTGTTATGGCCCACTAGAATTTTAGATTGGGATGAAAATTTGTCACATGTGGTTTCATGGGATTCCGCATCACATGGACCGTTCAGATTAGACACCCATAGCACGTGTGCAAAGGTTCACACGTGCATAGGTGCACAGGGGAGCATGACTCATATATATATATATATATATATATATATATATATATATATATATATATATATATATAAAGTGGTAAACATTGCAAAGATTTTCAGAGAATTATTGTCATTAGGACTTTACTTCATACTAGAGATTAAAAAAAGTTATTATTATTATTATTATTATTATTATTATTTTACTTAGTTATATCTTTGAGTCTCTCCCGTTATTTCCTCTACATGGACTTATTTTATTTTATTTTTCATTTTCTTCCATGCATGACAAGATCATCATTCCTGTTAACTTAGTTATATGTGTTTGCACAATTTAATCAATCATAAGATAATATGTATAATCAAGGATTTATATTAAAATTTCGTGTGTGATTATAATGTGTGGGCATGCCAGATTCTTACTCAATTAAATATTTGATTGAACGCTGGTGGCACTCGTACCAAAATAAATATGTAGAATCGGATTCAAAATTTTAGTAATTGAGACAGCCAATGGTTGTGATCAGCAATCGAGAGTTCCACGGAAGGCTAGCATTAGGCTTCTCTTATGGATTCTTTTTGCATTACAATTTCAAGAGTTTTCTTTCATTAATAATTATAATTAATATTTATCAAAAGAATGGAAATGTACACACAAGTAAAAAGAAAGCTAAAACTCAAAGGTTGCGCTGATGGAGCAATACTAACCATCCAACTAAGGGCTATCAAATGGGGGAGGGAATTTTTTAACTTGTGGTGAACTATCATAGGAACTTTCGAAGAGGGGCGTTGGAGATTATTTTGGAAAAGGATATTAATTATAATAAAATTCCCTCCCCCATTTGATTATAATCCTCCAAGAAAAGGATATTTTTAGTTGTGGAAGCATAGGAAGCGGATGAGGTATTAATTATAATAAATAAGCTGGTTGTTTCGAATGCAATGCAAATCTGTTTTTAGGTGGGACCATGCATGTTGCATTAATCTAACCCATTGAATATAGGTCCCATAGTGGATGCCTGTGACCCAAAAATTTTAACCCTTCGACAAATGACCAATAAATAGACATTAATGATACATTAATGATTAGGGTCTACTTGAATTGAAATACATCAGGTTTGTATTATAAATGTTTCGATAAATCTCCTTAACTCTTTTTCTTTGATTAATAACATCTGTATTTAGATATGCTAGGTAAAATTATAATGATTATACTTTTACGTTACTTTGATGTTAAATTATAGAAAAAAATATACAGATGTATGTATTTAGATTATTTTTAAAAAAAATCACTACAATACAGTGTTAAATTGTACCACCTATTATTACATTTCTATTTGACCGTCGAATTATATTTTAAAACAAATATTGTAAAACTATAATAATGACACTTTTACAAAGCATTATTGATGGACAATCCAAACAAGCCCTTTGTATATCCAAGGTGGTAAACAGAGCAAAGATTTCCAGAGTTATTGTCAAGTCTTAAGTTATTTAGTTGTCAAGCATATTTAACTTAAATCGGATTAAGAAAGTGGTTAGTAAATTTACTCCATATAAAAATTAATTTTTTAAAATCTTATCTCTTATATTTTTTAATAAAACAGTTTATATCTTATGGTTTTTCAGTTTTCTCCTCTTAAGACTTTTGTTATTTTATTTTATTTTTTCTTCTTCTCCATAGATGCCAAAACTCTCTTCCCCATAATCTTAGTTATATTATTTTCTACTAAGTTTAGATAATAGAATATTGGGTACCAATTCTCAAACTTGGAATACATTTCCAACCATTCAACAGCTAGGATCTTCTAATATCAGAATTTCCTATGCATTCCATACGCCGTGGGGCATTGAATCATTATAGTATGGCCCCATTTCTACAGCTGGAGATCGATTGAGATTTTTTATTTTATTATTATTATTATTATTTTGGGTACAAGTAAGGTTTACAAGGAAAGACAACCAGGACCGAACCCTCCATTATTGGGATCCCATGTCTTTGTTGTGTTTGCTGACATTTGGGATTGTGAACATGTGGAGCCATAGATCAGTAATCCAAGCCATTGAGTTGATAATCCTCTCTATAGACGGTGGATATGTAAAACAGCAGCCATATTGTTAAAACCTTTCAAACAATGGCCTACAGTTTGATGGTTAAGGAAAACATACTAATAATCCAGATTTAACAAAAAGTAATCCCTCAACAAAGAAGGTTGGGATTTTCTAATATGGGCTATTTTCTGATAATCCCATGTAATCAACTCAACGGCCTTGATCACTGAATTGTGGTCACTCTTGTCTTGTGTGCGACTGGGATTGTTTTGTTGCAAGCCCCCCTTTTCCTCTTTTTTCTTTATTCAGGCAGTTAAAATGAAAAATAGTCAGCAATCCAAATTCAACAAGGAAATTTATATCAATCAGAGGTCAGGTTCACCTAATCAAACAGATATTAGGGACATGCCTCATCTAGAACGGGTCATCTATTCGAGTGGTTTGGATTTACTTATTGGATGGCACATATGCTGGTGGATAAAGTACAAGTGCATGTCTCTCTCATTCGGCCAGCTTATCAAATACAAAGCCCCTACATCTTGTCTGCTGTGCAAACCAGATGTTAGACCGACCTTGAGGTGAGCCCACTCCCCTCCTATTAGTGTGGTTCTAGAAAAATGCAGTGGGCCACCCCCACCCATGTGAAGTCCTTGGACGGCAACCTAGCATGATGGGACCGTTTGTGTGTTTCCTAGTAAACATGAAGTGGTAATGCAACTCCCAACTTGAACGCAGACCATATAAAATGCTTTTATGTGAGAAAAAGAGGGACGTTCCAGACCTCAGTGAATTGCAAGAGCGTTGAAAACAGATGTCTTCTTACTCATAGAGAACTGATAATGGGTGGGTCCCACACGTTTTTAGGGGTGGGGATGGATCAGGTCAGCCCGTTGATTAATTGGGCTGACGTACTTCTGAGGTGGGTTTGAGCTAAGCCAAATTGGCAGTGGACATTGTTTTAATAAATGGTCGTCTTGTAATTATATTGGAAATTACGTGAAGGTTTGGATTCATGGAAAGCAAAGGAAAGAAAATAATATTTCACCTTTTACTTTTTATTGTTTCTTTTAAGTCTTTTTTAGTAAGAAATCATACGAAATAAATTTCTCAAGGGTTAAAGCCCAAATGCACAAATGTTCTTTTTATTTTTGTTTTTTTAATTTTTTCTTCATCTCTTTTTAGTTATTTATATATTTCAACAATGAATGAAACTTAAAGACTAATTTTAAACTAGATTCATCTGAACCTTTTTTTTTTTTTGATGGGGTTAGTTTGTTGGCACACACTCTATTGCTAGTACATATTCTATTGTTAGCCACTCCTATTAGGGAATCAATAACAAGACCTAAGTGTTGAAACGATGGTATCTTCACTCAATCTACCACTTGAACTATGGATCAAGGTGTACAGAAACAATATCTATCTATTATTGAGCCATGGAGTCATTTCTCAAATTAAATTTTACTCAATTACTTACAAAAATGGCAAAAGAAGTCATCAACCAACATTTATTTGATCCACCAAATCATCATTAATTTGTGTTTGAGTAAGCCCTACACACACATACACACCAAGACACCGATTATTCTCATATAGGAGCTTATGAGTACATGTGATGTGAGTGTAAAATCTTAATATTCCATATGATGTGGCACCATTGAAACCTATAGGGCTCAACTTTCAACATGATCCAAAGCTTTGATGGGTCATGGTAAAAATAAACAATTACCTCCCTTGATCCGCCTCTCTTTTTAATGTAACCTAATAGAGTTTTAAATCAGGTTGAAAGTTGGATATTGAGAGTTTCATTGGGTGCCCCATCACATTGACCATTCGAATTTTGTGCCCATGACACATGTACAAAGGTATGGATGGTTGTTCACGTAAGAAGGCATGCAGTTAAGCATGACATATAAAAATTTTCTCTACGAGCCAACACGCTTATTAGAACGGCTTATATCATCACATAGTGCTTGATAGTAAGTTGGGTTTGTGTTTAGAAAATGGGGGTCAAGCTTGGGTTGAACCTTACCCAACTAGGCAATCACTAATAACTTATCAAAGGGCCCTTGCTCTTGCTCCGATGGTAGACTCTAAGGGCCCATTTGCCTAGGCAGATTGGAAGGGATTGGATGGTATTAGAAGTTAAATCTTGATTGAGATTGGCCGGGCATACCACACAGAATGGGTGACCTAATCCTGAGATGTAACCATCCCATGAATCTTAAGATAAATCATTGACCACACCATCATTACCTTCAAATCCCATTTAATCCACCCTAATCGGTTCAAACTTACTTGGTTCGAGGGATTGAAAGGGATGAGAAAGTTTAATCCCAAGATTGGCCAGGTGTGCCAAATAGACTCGATATAGCAATCCCATGAATCTTATAACAATCCATTGACAACACCATCATTACCTTGAAATCCAGGCCATCCACCCTAATACCATTCAATCCTTTCCAATCCACTTGGCCAAACGGGCCTTAAGGAGTTTCAACAGGTTCGAATGCCCATAGGTGGTGAAATCCCACCGTGGCGTGAGTGTGTGGCAGTCTGTACGTGTTAAAAATAATAATAATAAAATAAAATCCAATCCCTAGTATATGTATTTGTAACTGTCTATTGAACTTAGTGTCGTCGAGCAGGTTGGACAGGGTCGATCGAGCCCGACTTAAATTCTAATCTAGTAGGTTGAGTCAAGTTGGGCTCGGGCTTGATAAATTCTCAGTGGGTCAGGTCTGGCCACTAAGCAATTAATTGCAAGTCGGGTTTGAGTCAGAACTCCTGGCCCGTTGGTTAATGCGTCAGACTCCGACCGCCCCGAACCTGACTCATTTCCCCAACCATGGCCAATAACCGTCGGATTGCAAATTCCTAATGGCTGGTTCGCTGTGTCATAATCGCACTTACCACCCAACGGCAGTGGGCCCCACCTGCAGGGCTGTTGTTGTGAGTACACCTGCCCATCACCCACTTGAAATCACAACTCCCAAACACGTAGAATCTCTCACATGGATGTTAGTCGAAAGGCCCTCATCATGTGTAGGGATGGATGACGTTGACTCGTGAGGCTGGTGCGGGAAGCTTGTAGTTGCACCATACACTGCAAAAGTACGGTATTACATATGCGTGCAGATCCCTAGCGTACACGTGGCATACATATTTCTACTCTACTTGTTAAAATCATGGCCCAGTTTGGACAGATGTGAACCCAGAAAACACACTGACTGGAAGATTCCAACCACGTGGTTATTAGCCATTTGCTAACGAATTCCAAGTTTTGAACCGTCTGATTAGTGTCTAAAAACGGATGGTAAGATCATCCATGAACTGTGTACTATTGTCTACGGACCATCCATCGTGGGTTTCACGATTTTTACCGTTTGGATGGAGGCGCCTACGTCCACATGTAATATTTGTTTGTGCATGTGTGTGATAATATCACACTCTGGCTGTTTATGGCATAAAAACCCTTTATTGCACAATAATACAAAACTCCATGACACGTGGCACGTCGAGGTGGCTACTCCCCCTTGCCACCAGCCAATGGCTGATGATCGGTGCTCTGTGGGACCCACCATGATGTATGTGTTTCATCCATGCCGTCCATCTATTCTTCCAGATCATTTTATGGTATGAGACAAAAAATGAAGTGCATCCCAATATCCAGTGGACCACATTACAGGAAACAATTTTGAATGAGCGTCAACCATTAAAAACCTTTTGGTGGCCATAAAAGTTTTGGATCAAAATTATTTTTGTTTTTTTCCCTTCATCTAGGCCTTTATGACCTAATCAACAGATTGGATGCCAAATAATCAGTACAGTGGGCCTCAGGAGGATTTTAATGGTGGATATCCAAACACTATTATTTTCCTGTGGTGTGGTCCACCTGAGATATATAATTTTTGGGCTCAGGCCCTAAAATGATCTGTAAAAATGGATGAAACACATACATCATGGTGGGGCCCAACAGAGCACTGACCATCAGCCACCGGGCTGGTGGCAGGGGAGTGGCCTATCCGTTTCCGAAGTAAAATGGGAGGATTTCAATGCACACGTGGCTCAACGTTATCTGTCCACACATTATCTCTCACCATTTCCGAATTCCGATAGCCGGAATCTATTCGGATCTTGAAAAAGTAAACTTTGAAAGGAGGGCCGCGATTAACTCAGCCAAACCGTCCAAATTACAGGATATCATCTCCAAATAAAATAAGACTGATTGGACAATCTTACAATCTGATTAATTTGTCGAATTCGGACCAATATCAAATTCTTAATTCAACGGTCCACTAAATGTCCGCCGTTCGTTCATTTGAGGAAACAAATCAGTGATATCTAAATTGGGAACCGTGATATGCATGTTTTTATTTGAGGGATTTGTTTGCCACGTTCGCAGTTTCTTAGTGCCTGGGTATGAACCATCGCAGTTTTTCTCCTCTTGCCGTACATTCTATGTATGGTTTTCAGTTAATCTCCACCACAGACGTGTTCTGTGATGATTGGTGATTTGAATTGATTCCTCCCAGTGGCCTGGACACGTCCAAGAAATGGCGTTATGAATGGATCACATGGATGGATCACATGCAAATGGACGGTCCAAATTAAATGCTCTTAATGTCTTAGGAAGTAGGTAGTTGTCAATTAAAGCGTAATTACTGATTTACGTCAAGGAGCCGTGGTTGTGAGGGAACATCGGGAAAGAGGTATGATTTGATACTCTGGCAGAGTATGGGGGACGCAGATTGGCTCGTGACCGGCCGGTGGCTCGCATCCGTGGGTCCACCGTAATGTTTGTGTTTAATCCTTGACGTCCATCCACTTTGCCACCTCTTTTTATGGGCAGTTTAGCTGGTGACCTAACACCAGCGAGAAAGCCGGTGTCAAAGCTCTATGGCCCAACCATGATATATGTGTTTTATCCACTCCATTTATCATTTTGTTAGATTATTTTTAGGGATCCATCCATCCATTTAGCTAGATTAATTTTAGGGTATGGGCTCAAAAATAAGGCAGGTCTCATCTAAGGTGAACCACGCAAAAGAAGAACAATATTGATTGAATGTCTATAATTTAAAACCTCCTTAAGACCCATTGTAATATTATTTGCCACCTCAAACCTTTGATGAGGTCACAGAGTACCGGAGGAAGGGAAAACACAAATATCAGCTTGATCTAAAGCATCCATAGCCCCTAATAAGTTTTCTATAGCACGCATTTGATCCCTACTATTTCCTGTGGTCTGGTCTCCTTGCAGTTTGGATTTGTATCATTTTTGAGCTCATGCTCTAAAATGAGCTATAAAAATGGATGAACAGCATGGATAAGATGCATACATTAGGGTGGGTCTCACAAACCTTTGACACTGGCTACTTGTCTGGTGCTAGGTCACCAGCCAAACGGCATGCCTCATTTTAAGGCATGAGCCAAAAATTGAGGCAGATCAGAAGCTTAAGGGGACCTCACCACAAGGAACAACAGGGGATTGAATGCTTACTACCCAAAACTTCTTGGAGCTACAGAAGCTTTGGATCAAGTTGATATTTGTGTTTTACATCCATGTGCATGTATAATAGCTATTCACATATAAGAGTATTCGCATCTTTCCAATAAAATATCCTTCCTCCCTCTCAAACCAGGATAAAGACGTCTTACGATAAAGTTTTGTTGTTCATTTATTTTGCTAAATCATTTTAGGTTATGAATTAAAAAATGAGCTCAATTCAAGGCTCAAGGAGAATACACCAAAAGCAATGATGATAATGACACCTATCATTAAAAACTACCTAGGGCCATTGAGACATTCATCTACCATCCAACTTATTCATAAAGTCACACAAACTTTGATGAATGGAAAACATGAATGTCTAACTTGATCCCAAACTTATGTGGCCCCAAAGAAGTTCTAATGGTGGGAGTTAAATCCCCACTATGCGCTCCACTTCAGCCCCGTATCTGCCTCATTATTGGGCTCATACCCTAAAATGATTTGCAAAATGGATGAACAATATGGATAAAACCCATCCATCATAGTGGGCCCCATAGAGCCCTCGCTTAGACCAAGCCCCTGAAAGCAAAGGCAAGATGCAATCCTTCAATCCAAAGGCCAAGTTTGAAGTAGAAGTTAAGGAAAAAAAAATGATAGTTGGGAGATGCTTGTGAAGATGTTAGGTAGTTGCTTTTGAGAGAGGACAAAGCGAGTAAGAAAAAGAAAAACTGAAGACTCACCTTCTTGCGTACAAATTGATGGATGAGCTTAATGTGCTTAATTTGAGCATGGAAAATGAGATTGACAGTCATGTAGGGTGTGTTTGGATTGTAAATCATTTTCCTTCAATTAATTATGCCTTAAGTAGTTTATCTTAGTTTTTACTTAGTGCATAAGTATGTTTAGTAAACAATATACTTATTAGCTAAGAAGCCCCCTCTTAAAAAAAGTTAATATTCCTCCGTTAATTCTTACTTTTTCTCAAATTTTCAATTCCTTTCTTGGTCGCAACATAAGCAAAGGCTTTTCATCTCTTAATATCTTTCTTTCTTAATATCTCATTCTCTCTCTCTTCCCCTCTCTCCCTCTCCTAGCTGCAGCAACAGCTGCTAGAGCACATGCAACAATCTTCCTCCTCCTCCCTCTCAACTCGAAGCCCTAACTCTAACAGGTAAGAAGGAAGAGACCATGATAAAGGGAAGAAGATGTTCAATAAAATGCATTTATTTTATTTTTTTGCTCAAGGCGATAAATAATATTAAGGTGTTCAACATTTTTCTTTTTCTTTTTTACTTTTTGACAATTTACCAAACTAAGTTTTGTAGCTTAAATAGTTGACTTTTTGTTTTCAGCTAAAAAAAAGTGACTTACTCCCGCACACCAACATCACAAAGAATAAAATAAAGCCAAGTAAGTTGCCGTGGTGGAGGCCACAGAGCAATAGCCAGCTTCAACACTAGAACGACCAACGGTCCTCCATTTCTTTGTACTCAACGAAATACAATTAGATTCTCTGAAAGTACAGAAACCAACACTAGAACTATGAGTATTAGGGCAACCAGCCCAGTCAGCATTAAAAAATAATAAAAAAAGGCATATAAATTTAAAGGGCTAGAAAATAAAATCTGCATTGAAGACAAAATCTCCATTTGTTGAAGATTTTCTCAAGTAGTCTTGAACTCTTAATACATTCTATTATAACCAAATCTAATACAACTGTATTGAAAAGAAAACTAAACAGCTAGTGTACATGTTTAATGGCCACTTCCACCTAGGAAGACCACTTCCACTAAGGCTTCCTGAATTATTTATTTATTTATTTATATTAATCTTCATGGTAGCCAAAGAGAGCATCTATAATAAAAGGAAACTAGGCTTCAAAACTAGATAAAAGAGAAAAAAACAGGATCAATCCAAGATGAAGATAACTCACATAAGCATCAGCAGATGTCATCACTTTTGATATGTTTATGTTAAATAGAAATGTATTAATCTTCATGGTGGTTAGTTTTTATGCTACCAATGTCCTACACAAGTGGTATGTTAGCGAGAAAGATTGGATAGTACCTCAATTCGTGGTACTTTGCCCCCAAGTGATCCGTCCTGAAATGGGATCATATATATACTTAGGCCAGTTCCTCTATATAATTTGTACAATACCTTATTACACAACCACTTGTGTGGGGTCCACCATGAAGTGTGCATGATATCAACTCTATCATGTTCTCTGCGTGGCTCAAAATTAGCCATTAATCCAATGCTATGATTTCATCAAACACAACCTTCTTAAGGACATGGTAGGTGATTTTTGGTTAATAAGTGGGTCCCACTCCTGATACAATGCAAATTTTTCAGTCCATGACAGATGTATAATGCATTATTCAAATTTCAAGGTAGGTTAACACTCACATGCATATGAATGGCTAAGATCAAAGTAATCAGCTTGAAAGTTTGATCTAAGCTTCCAATTAGTGTTATAGCTTCGGTCGACCATGACTTTACAATATTCCACTTTCTGTGTATATAATATGTTGTTGGAAAAGAATAGATGGGATCTACGTGATGACAACACTACCAAATATCATGTTTTAAAGTCAGTTTTGAATTTTAAGTTAAAATTTATTAATTTTAATAAATTTTAATATTTGTCATTTTTAAGATATTTTAAAATTTGAGAGTCCTAAAGTGGCTTAAAAGTTTAAATATTTATCATCCAGAGAAAATTATTAATTTTAAAAAGCTATATATTTTATATGGTAGAAATATGAATTTTATTTCTCATTTTTTAAAGATTTTTCTCTCAAAAGCTATTTTCCAAAAAAAAGGCAGTGCTCTCTTTTCTTCTGTCCATACGCCCTCTACATTAATATCAGTTAGAAAATCTGCATAGATTAAAAAAACCCAGCAAGGAATCTTGAAAATCTTCTCAGTTTAACGTGGCCAGCTGTTCTACTTCTTTTAACCGTTCATATGCGGATCACAAATTAAAACGCTGAGACAGACGTATTGTGGAAATTTTTAAAACTAAGCCCATCCACGGTGGGCTGCAAAAGACCAACGGTCTGGATTAAGAAATCAAGACCACCATTTGTCAACTTAAAACAGCCTGCTCCGCAAAACGCGGATCGGGTATTGTCTATCCTGTCAGTTTCTCAGAATTCCTCATCATGCCATCATGGCAAGATTGGTGGAGGATAACGAGCGTATCCCGAATGGTCTGAATTCAGACTACGATGCTTCGTTGATGGACGCGGATTGCGTCCTACACCTGCCAAGACCGACTTGGTACTTGCAAGGGCTCCGTGGGGTCCACCGTGTTTTATCCACGTCGGAAGCGGATTGACTGGTGTACCACACGCCAGCTATATAGCGGGTGTAAACACGTGTCATGCAAAGACGACCGCCGACGCTCGTTGAACTTGAGTTGTACGAACGGTTCAAAGGATATCAAAGTTACATGGCCCCACTATATTTATTATATCCACACTGTTCATCCATTTTTTGAGAACATTTTAGAGCATTGGACAAAAAATGAATCATATCCGAAGCTTAGCATAGATAATGATTTTTACCCTTAAAAAATTCATACAGCCTACATAATGTTTATTTTTCATCCATTCGTTGATAAGGTCAGAAATACATGGACAAAGAGTAATGAAAAATTTCATATTGATCCAAAACTTCTATAAGCCCCGGGAGGGTTTCAATAGTAGAGGCTCAATCATCAACTAGATTTTACAGTGTGGTCCAAATGATCTTTGGATCTGATATATTTTTCTATTCAAGCATTAAAACAAGCTCATCAAATGGATGGACAGTTTAAATATATCACACATGTCATGATAAGACCCACAAAACTTACTGACATCAATACATCAACTATATAGTTATTGTGAAATACACAAGCCAATTTACTTCCATACAAGTTATCAATCTACTTTAAAATATCATTAAAAAAAAAAAAAAGAGAGAGATTCAAATCTCAAGTCAACCACAACACAGGAAAAAATAGTGATAAATGCCTACCATCGAAAACTTCATGGGATAAGAGGAGTTTTTATCAAGTTGATATTTGTGTTTTCCATTCATACATGCGTGCATATTCCTATTAATAATAAGTTAGATGGAAAATAAACACCATAGTGGGCCTACAAAGGTTGTAATGTTGCTGTCATTATCATCACGGCTTCATTTGGCGTGGCCTACTTGAACCTTTGATGTGCCTCTTGGTCTTTAGCCTTAAAATTATGCGCTAAAATAACTGGGCGACATAGATAATACACATGCATTACGGTGATGATGCAATCCTTACTCCTAAATAGAGAACAAGGTTAATGATACACTGGCATAGTGTGATGGATGATATGCATGCATTTTGAAATTGCATTCGTAAGATAAATGTAATTTAAATTAAATCGTTCAAAATTTGGGCCAGATTTTAGATGTCTGACGAGCCAAAAGTTATACTTATTCGATTAGCTGAATACCAGATTGGCGGACGGTTAAAATGAAGAGAATCCAATGGTCCAAATTTCAGAAGATGGATGTCCACGATTTAGAGTTGTAGATTTGTTTAAACAATTATTTTTGGGACCGTGACTTAGAGAGTTATAAAATTTAGTCGAATTACTTTTGAGTTTATATAAGCCTGAGTATCAAGCATCATAAGCTGCCGGAGTATCAAGTATGCGGTACGTCAGTTCTATGAAAATCAGGTGATACAACCAATAAATGGGCCACACCTGTTATGTTGAATAAGAGTGTCGGTTATCCATTGATTTCAATGGTGTGGTCCACCTGATGAATAAAACGTTGCAACCTTTTGTCTTGGGTGATCTTCGTTGTGGGACCTATTAATTACATGGTACTGATGTTTTAGAAAAGTGGTATATTATTGGGAAATAGGGAACGTTACCACAAGTTACGGTACGTCGCCTGTATATGATGATGAGTTCACTCGAAAAACGATGACCGAAAATCAATATTGAAAGCAGTAGTTCGTTCCACCAGCTGGCTGTAACTTAATTTTTGTACCATAAATCTGATGAACGGCTCAGATCACTCACGTAGGCCATGTACCATGCTGGGACAGTTGCGCTTCTCGATGGGCCGCACATGGATGGTAAAGAATCAAAGATGGATTCATTGTGCTGTTGAATCAGTCAAATCATGGGATGCGAAATCAAGGGACAGACTCCTATGTAGATAGTTTACCACCATTTAGAGAATGGTGATCACTGTCCTCCTCCCACATGGCTCCCAAATACGCCTATCTAGACCGTCCAAATAGTGGTGTACAGTAACAACTGAATAAATCTCTACATGCACACTGATCACGCAATCGTAACCGCCCAATTGATGGTAATAGAATCGATGGTGAAAAGTAAAATAGTTACCTCGATTATGACCATTGTCCATCGAAGACGGAAGCGGATTCGCTGGTGTACCACACACAAGCTATAAAGCTGGTGTAGATACGTGTCTTGCGAAGACAAGCGCTGACGCACCGGTCCAGAAGAAATCAAAGTTACATGAGCCGTTCATCAATTTTTCAATTTTTCGAAATCATTTTAAAGAATTATCCAAAAAAATGAATCATATACAAAGCTCAAATGGACCACACTAAAAATAGCACTGTGGATAATGATTTTCACCGTTAAAAAATTCTTAGGGCCCATCGTAACGTTTACTTTCCATTATATCTGTTCATAAGGTCATAAATACCTGTTTGAAGAGGAAAAAAAAATCCATGTTGATCCAAAACTTCTGTGACCCGAAAAGAGTTTCAATGGTAGATATTCAATCCCCAACTGCTTCTTGCAATGTGGTCCACTTTATCTTTAGATCTGTCTTATTTTTAATCTCAAGAATTACAACAACCTTGTCAAATGGATAGACGGTCTGGATATAACATATACCTCACGATGATACCCATATAATTTACCAACATCAATACACCAGATATATATATATATATATATATATATATATATATATATATATATATATATATATATATATGGTGTGTGGTACATCAGCCAATCCGCTTCCGCCGAAGACAGGCTGGATTGTCCTGCGGTGGAAGAGTCGGCACCATTTGATGGAATGGTCGTGAACCAAATGAATAGGTCTATAGGAATAGAGTAGAGGCGTATTGCGTTAGGTAAGGACGAATAGATTCTCTGGTCAGCTGGAATCAAAACAATAAGGAATTTAGGGGATATGAATCTAATGAGGTCACAATCAAACGGTCGACATTTCAAGCCATCTATAACTCAAGATCTTCAGATGGCGTCAGCGCAACGTCCCTTTTGATTTTGATACGATTGCATTTGTATAGCGCCTCGTTTTTTGGAGCCCTTTTTAGTTGGATCGAAAGTACATCGAGCCCCTCAACCACCTTCATGTTGTCAGCGTGATCCCAGTTACCCGCCTAGTGGGGCCCACCTTAGATGATCCAACTTCCCATCCCTGATTTACATGGGCCACCAAACTATGCTAGAATGAGGACCACGAGGTCTACCTAATCATGTGAATCATGAAGTAATGAAACCAGGCTTTAACTACAACCGTTCATTTTATTAGTAGAGATCCATATTAAAATATGGGTTGGCAGCCGATCAAATCTGACATAAACACTAGACCGAGCCCAGTTGCAGCCATAACTCATACCTAGGGGTGAAAGTCAGGCCGGTCGGGTCAGGTTAGTGCTCAACCCTAGCATAACCCAACATTCTGTACCTCAACCTTAACCTAATCCAACCCAACCTCGGGTTGATAATTCTCAACCCAAGCCCAACCAAGTAAACTTCGTTGGTTAGATATATATTAATATTTTCATTATTATATTAGTCTGCTACATTTTGAATACACGTCTTACTTTTTTGTACTTATAATTTTATTTTATATATATATATATATATATATATATATATATATATATATATATATATATATATATATGTAGTTATTTATTATAAAGAAGTTCATTTTTTTTTTAAATAAATAAGTTAAAATATAGGACAACTACTCTTTTAAAAGTCGTATGGTGTATCAAGCAATCTAGTTGGGAGTGAGAAATCCGGCGCATCTTGTTAGTTTGAGTCATCGGAAATGACGTGGACCAATGAAACCCAATACTATTGGAATTTCATGTGCCTTCAAGACAGATGATCTGCATTCAATTATAATTAATTTATAAGAAATTTATATATTAATTAGGTTCAGGTTGGGTCGAGCAACCTGAGACCTCAACTAGTGCCCAAGCCAAGTTTTATCGGGTTGGTGTTTGTATGGCCCAAGCCCGAGGCCAAACTTGATACATCCTGCCCAAGCCCAACCCAATGTTGGGTTGGTCACGGGTCAATCGGGTTGAACCCGCCCAACTTTCAGCCCTACTCATACCCATTTATCAACTTAGCAACTGACCCAATGATGGATGGCCCAAAATAAGACTATCTATTTATTAAGTAGGCCACATTATAGAAAACAAATGATAACCAATGGAAAAGCTTTAAATTCATTTCGTGGCATATATTATGGTTGGATTGGCTTGAACTTTGGGTGTGCATTTTTTATGTGGGGTGACCTTGTGGGATGAGTTTGATGACATACACATTAAATACTTCATGGGCCACTTAATTTTGAAATTATTTGGCTTACCTGTTGATTGTATTGGATGGAATAAAAATAAGTGTACACGTTCCAACTTGAAGCTTCTGAGGTGGGAAACTCATCCCTAATGTCCCAAATTGTTTCCATTTGGGTGGCTATTTGAATTATTAATTAGGCCATATTTAGGATCTAGGTCTAAAATTGGGGCCAGTATTTAGTGGACGGTTTGGATGGCACTGGCCCATCACAGTGGAATCCATACCAGTCAAACCTATGGTAATTGCTGCAAGTTAGAGTGCAAACAATCATTTCCCTTACCCTGAAATATCGCTGAAAGGAAGATCCTAACCGTCCCTGATTTGAAAAGGCTTCGGCCCCTGGATTTAGGGCTATCAATGGGCCAAGTCCACCCTTCCCGTTTGGGGCTGGGTAAGTATTTGGGCCGGGTTTAAGTACATCATACATGATGTGACTCCAAAATCTGATCATGAACAGTCCATGTGAAGCAGCACCTCATGGAACTCCTTGTGCCCAACCTCCATCCAAAACTTTGGTGGGCCATGAAAAATGAAAACAGTTTCTTCCATTGATTTGCATTTCTCTTTGTTATGGCTCATTAGAATTTTATACAGGGCAAAAATTTGTCCCTTTTGGTTTCATGGGATTCCACATTACATGGATCGCTCGGATTAGACGCCCATGACATGTGGAAAGTTCTGTTCTTGTTGCTTTGAATTGGTCATTGTAAAGAGTAATTTTATCAGGATGATATATTAGTTTGTGATGTTATCCATGTACATGTTGTGATGTCATTCAACTTCTAATGGAAACTAAAGAATGTCCACTCATTTTGTTGGAAGTATGTTTTGTTTACTTCAAATATTCACATGCTGGATGAAAATCTGCAGGGAAATAGCCTTATGCGGATTCTAAATGTTGCTGCATTTGCTGTATCTGGACATGCTTCTACAGAAGAAAGAAACTGCAAGCCATTTAATCCACTTTTGGGAGAGACATACGAAGCTGACTATCCGGAAAAAGGCTTACGTTTTTTTCTCAGAAAAGGTCTCTCTAAAACCCAAAAACGCTTGGACTTGATATCATGTTGGTCAAATTTTCCCGACTGTTTTCTCATATGTCAACTAATAAATATTCCTCATACATGCACATCTGCTGCAATTACCATGTGCTAAGATTTATAGTTCTCTTTACACACACACACACACATGGTACAACTGCAACTGGCATGGGTTTCTTTCTTACCTCAATGGTGATTTCACGCACCGATGCTCGCCTTTTCTTGTGGAAGGAGATCTTATAATGTTAGGAATGCTCAGACTTCTTGGAGAAAGTGTATCCAGAAATGCTGGATATTGTTGGTTCAAAAATCTGATTAACTACTTAACCATAAATGATTGAGATCCAAACTTCGACTTTTGACATTTTCATGTATAATGTGAAAGTGAAACCTTCCAAATAAACAGTGAACAAACAGAAAGACTACGTAACCATATGCCATGACCCTGTTAAGGGTGTTTTGTAATTGTCCATATTAGCATAAAAATAATTATAATGACATTTTATGACGGCTGAAGTGGCATCTTAGAATGAATCTTCCTCCATAAATTGGTCATTGCTCTTTTGAACCATTATACGACTCGCTTTTTTAGACTACTACGTTTTGTCAAATGAAAGGAAACCGAGTAAAAAAGGAAATGTGCTTTGTATCGGATCTTGTTGTGTTTGGGAGTCCACAGTCGATTCTCTTTCCATTACAAGATCTGAATGAACATTTTGTATGGCATCCATGGGAGAGTCGAATCTGTTTCTAAAAAGTGAGAGATTCTTCTTATCATGCACTAATAATTCCTCATTCTGAAACACATGGTCATTTGTTTTCATGAGTTCAGAGAATGGTCAGTGGGTTTAGGAGTGTTGCCCTTTATTCTCTCTATTCTCCTCTCCCCATCAACACAGATCTCCACATTAGTGACCCGGAAAATAGGTAGGTGAATGATAGCAACGCTAAATACAACTCAAGATACCCCATACATTACCACTTTGAAGTAATGAACATACCTAAATTTGATATTTTCAGACCCCTAATGAACATACTGAAATTTGCTATTTTCGGATCCCTAATGAACATACTGAAATTTGCTATTTTCAGACTCCTTACTGAAATTGATGAAAAAACTAAAACATTATAACTTGCTAAATCAGCAAGTTCTGTTGAAAGCTGGCCCACTCAGCACCTAGAAGCTGTGAGTGGATTTCAGGCATGAATTGGACCATTAGAATTGGTAAAGCCAACCACGCTGGTGAACAATGCGACCAGGTAAGTTGCTTCTCTGTTTTTTTAAAAAATTAAAATAGAAGTTTATAAAGAGAATACTCATGTGATGTTTGCCTAAAGTCTTTTGGCAAATTCTTTTCCCACTTTTCTCGAGATATCGCGTTGTCATCATCAAACTGCGTACATACCTTGCAAAAATCATTCAGAACACATCAATTAGATCAAACCACGCACCCCCCCCCCCCCCCCCCCCCCCCCATCAAAATCACATTTCTCACAAGGATTGCAGCTCCTCCCCAATCTCCACCGCCATTTACTCAACAATGCGTAATTTCTGTCTAATATTGCTTATACCTAGGCTCCTTTCAGTTATGGGTTTTTGGACCTCCTTCCAATTAATTAAATGAAACTTATGACCTTACTCCCTTCCTTCCCATGGGAAATTTCTTTGGATCCTTCAGAGAAAATAAAATGAGAGAATAGACAATGCATGCTTCATATAAGTGACTCTGCCCCCAAGTGACAGATACGACCTTTTCCACTTAAAAACTTTTTCTCAATACATTCCAAAATGGGATCCCAAAAAGACGCTTCCGTTGCTCTACCCCCAAGAGGAAGACCTAAATCAGCCCCTTTGCAAATGACTTGACCAAATGCAAATGGACAATTCTAGCAGGTCTAGAATTGGCATCTTAGGTTTTCCTACTAATTGGTGCTTCTTTTCCATCCTTTCCTTTTGATACTTGTCTTTGTATTTCAAGGATGATATAGTATTACTTTTCAATCATTCAGAACATAAACTTTGCTGTATTATTTCACTAGATTCTTTTTTCCATTTGTTGTCCTGTAATGACTAGTGGTCAAGTTACTTTCTCAAACATCCATTTTACTTGGAGACAGGTCAGTCATCACCCAATGATTGTTGCGTGCCACTGTGAAGGCAGAGGATGGAAATTTTGGGGAGATAGTAATCTAAAAAGCAAATTCTGGGGCCGTTCAATTCAACTTGATCCTGTTGGTGTTTTAAATCTCGAGTTTGATGATGGTGAAATTTTTCAGTGGAGCAAGGTAAGAATCATGAATGAAATATGCTAGGTTTTGTTTCTTATAGAGGTGCAAGTTTAATACTCACTAGATTCTTTCTTCACGTCACAACGTCCATTTACAACCTTATATTGGGGAAGCTCTATTGTAATCATTATGGTATGCGAATAGAAGGAAATCGTGAATATTCATGCAAGCTAAAGTTTGAGCAGTCAATCATAGACCGAAATCCTCACCAGGTGATTAATTCATTGCCTCGTCTCTTTATACTCTTACATGGCAATTTTATATACATTTATTCCTTTCCTCCATATGAAGTTTATTGACGAAAAAAGAGAGTCAATCTTTAGCATCAGTTAATTGTCAAAATACAAGCAATATTGTACGCATGTTAGCATATTGTTTTCTGTTACCTTAGAATTTAGTTTGTTTGGTGTTAAAAGAACATGATACAGCTGTCCTATGTTCAGTAGGCCTGTGTTGTTTGTGGACTGCAATATGGCTACAGTGAGTTGAGGATGGCATCAAGCGCATTTTATTTGCTCTTGTTTATTTGTCATGGAGCATATTCTAAAGCACTTCTTTCTTATTTTATTTTAAGTAGCTTGATTAATCCTGTTTGTTTGAAAGTAGCTTGTGTCAATAATTATATATTAGAAAAAGCATGTGTCTAATAATCATGATGATACGTGTTAAGAAAACAAAGGCAAGAAAGACTTGACAAAATATTTGATATGAACCATGAGCTGGTCTCTGTACAAGTAAGACTTCCCAGGCGCAGAAGATGGTATATGTCAACTGACTTTAAGATATTTGACTAAAGAACCAAAGCCCCTTACGTAGATACAAGCCTTGGATCATTTTCTACATATGGCAGATGTTTGACCAAAGCATCATCCGATAACATGATATAAAACATAATAAGCGAACTAAGCAAAATGTTGATTCTGCATTTTCTACATAATTCAAATTCATACAAAGAAACTTCTGAAAGGCTTGAGTTTGTGTTCTTAACATTAACCCCCAAATTCTAAGCTAAAAATATATATAATCTTTTAGTTGATGCCTTTCTGATGATCCAGCTATATTTCCTTTCGCAGGAAAATAGGTCATATTAGCCGAACTTGACGTTCATTGAATTATTGGAATGCCAAACCCAGAGAATCCAACCAGAAATATTAAATGAGGTGTTCTGGGAGTGTGGAGACCCAAGTGCAATCATGCACCAGAATGGTGTACACAACTCATAGTTGATGGTGACGAACTGACAAAGATTTCAACAAAGAAGAAAGGTTATGATAGAGGTTCTTGACTATCCTGACCTGGTGGAAGATGAAGTTGTATCGCTGTAGGGGCCTTTTGCTTGACCTGCCAGAGTACGCTGATTGCATGCGCACATAAATTGTACACATGGCATACACGAATCTCATATGAAACCATCCAAATCGTCAGCCTTACTATGGAGGGGTTATATCCCAAATATCACTAAGGTATGATTGTAACTGGCTGACAGGTGGACATCTAGTGGGCAGTATTAAAAAAAATAAAAATCAATTGTCCAAATTCAACAAACAAACGCCCATTAAACAGAGGTTAGGATTGCCCTATGAATCTGATTGCCAGGCTATAACTGATCCACAGTTGCTCCCAGGATTTGGGCAGTTTGGATTTGGTTACACGTGTGCCATGTGTACGATGGGTGAGTGCATGTATATGACTCTCATACTTTGCCAGCTTATCAAGTAACTCCTCTCTTGTGCACTGCCTAGTTGCATGAAGACCTGACATGCACCTGCCATTTTCCATCTTTAGTCTCAGACTGTTGTACCCATATGCATGTCTTGGGATTTCCCTATTTTGCCGTACTCGTGTATCTTGGAGTTCAAATTTCCACACCACCTCAACTTGCATCTGCTTTGCTGCTTACAAGAGCGATGTACCTTTCAGTCCCTTATATCAACCTTTTCATGAAAGCAGTTGTCTAACCTCCTAGATGTCATCTTGTCTCTCTTTGTCATCAAACCACTGCTGATAAACCTTACATCTCTAGTTTGTGGGATGTTCTTGAGATAACATTGTCTAAGGTTGCTGCATTGCAACTTTATTGTATTTTTTCAGTTTTGGCATAGAACTTAGGCACAATAGGACCTCAATTAGGCCTTAATTGTCATGGTGCATAAGAAGTCTAATACTTCAGAGCAATATTCATTACATTTTCTTAGCTTTCGTGACTGCTGCTTGTTTGAAGATTTAGGTTCAAGAGCTAAGGCTCATACGGGGGTATAATATAGACTTGTATTTGCTTCAATCAACTAGTACGCTATTTGCTTCAATCAACTTGTATGCCACATTTGAGATTTCTGTTATACCTGTTAGCTTGTCAGTGGAAAAGTAAGATTTTTTGAATTTTGAGTTCTGACTAATATGGTAGAAATCATAACTATCCATAGTAAATCATGTGTCACCATTATCCATAGACATGCAGTGGTGGACACGGAGAATTCTATATAGTCAATTCACAGTACATCCATACAAATATATCAAACATTAGAATGTTATGTTTTAGTAGTATCTTGTAATTATTAGTCTCCTCCGTGAGATTCCTTGTTTTCAATAATGGGCCCCTCATCTTCTTTTCTGTTTGTTGTAGTTTTGGAAGCCTTGAGTTGGAATTTTGTGAGAGGTCAATCTGGGGTGTTTTTCATAGTTTTGAAGCGGCTAATGTTCTCCAGCATGTTGATGATACCCTTATCTTTTGTGAGGTCGATGGGTCCATGGTAGATAATCTCAGGAAGATTATTAGATGTTTTGAGGTTGTGTCGGGCCTTGAGAGTTAATCTAGGTAAAAGCAAGTGATGCAGGACAATAAACCACGCACTCTAAAAGCTCAAACTGATAGAGCATGGCAATTTAACCCCTTTATCTCATAGCCCATGCCCCACATCCATGGGTTAGGTCCTTGGCTAAACCCTCCTCGCGAGCCCCAAATCACACAGGCCCCAAATCACATGGGTTCCACGGGCCTCCCACCCCGAGTGTGCCCCCGCGTCCCACAAACCACTCCACTCAAGCCCGGTGTGAAAATGCCCTTGCATTAGCAAGCTTCTTGGGATTCACAATGGAGGATGTTTCTTGGTTGGCTGTATTTTTGGGCATTGGGCTAGGTCTCTCCCTTCTTCTTACCCCAAATTTCCTTTCTGTGTTGGGAAGCCTACAAAACATTTGCAAGATAAGGTGATCTCCCATTCCTTTGGGTAGAATCACCTTACTTAAGGTTGCCCTCTCCAATCTCCCTCTTTATTTCATGTCTTTGTTCGGGTGACTTAAGTTTGTCATTGCTAGGATTTTTTATTTTTATTTATTTATTTATTTTTATTTTTGAGAGAGATAACGGTTGTCATTGCTAGGATTGATAGGCTTAGGAGGGATTTCCTTTGGCAAGGTGGAGCATTCAAGGGAAATTTTCATTTATGGAACTAGGAGGAGGTGCATAGGCCTTTTGCCTAAGGAGGAGCTGGAATTAAGCGTCTCGATGATGTTAACTCAACTTTGCTAAGCAAATGGGTTTGTAGATGGGGGGTGAAGGGTAGCATGTGGAGGAACATTATTGTTGGCAAATATGGCTCTGAAATGGGTTGTTGGACGAAGGATTCGTCTCTTTATCGAGCATCCCATCTTTAGAAGGTTGTTGCTCGGGTTGCGAAAAAAATGTTTGATTGCTTGGTTTTGCTATTGGGTATGGAGTTTAAGTCAGATTTTTGGATGATGTTTGGTGTGGGGAGTGCACCCTTAGATCGGATTTTCCTAGTTTGGCTGGGCTGTCCTATTGTTGATGTTTCTACTGCCCATCGTTTCTCAGTCTCTATGGATGGGTGCGTGTGGATTTCTCTCTTCTTTTTTTCTTTAAAGGTAAGGATTTTATTGCTGCAGAAACAGGAATAAAACAGAAACACCTGAACTTAGGGAGCCCAATCCCTGAACATGACAAGCACCTGGGAAAAGACTCCATCCGCGGCTTCGGAGAGATTCCTAAAACATTGATTTTTCTTCCCAACCAGATCGCCCATATCACAGCAAGAAAAAGGATCCCCCACTTTCTTCTTCCCATCACTCCTCCAGGATCAATGTGCTATTCACACATGAGCACTTCCATGGTCAGGGCCATCACCCATGCCACTCCTGAGAGTCTGAGAATGCTCTACCAAATATCTGACAAGAAGCGACAGTGAATAAAGAGATGATCCATTATTTCCTTGGAATGAAAGCAAATGAGGCAAACGTTAGGAATACACATTCCACGTTTTCGGAGGTTGTTGACAGTGTGGATTCCTCATTGTCGATGATATCTATTTGATTCAAAGATTGATGATGTGGTTCACCACTGCTCAGCTTAGTCCACTTCCAGCCCCAGCGAAATGTGACTGTTGGAAAACAGACAGTTTGAAGGAATGGAAAGTGGTCTGCATCCATGTACACAAATGGCTCACTTGGTGACTAGACCAAGCCTAGCTGGGGCCATGGCACATACATGGCAGGGCCTGGATTCCATGCCCTTGCTTATAATGATTGGATAGTACATGCCATAAGATCATTTAATTTTACTATGGTAAGTAAAAAAACATGCATTGATGATGGCTAGTAATGTGGGGAGATTGGTGAAACAGGCGAGGAAGATGCAAGAGCAGGGTTGGAAGCCATGGTGGTTTGCCAAGGAGAAGGGAAGCGAGATGTACCGGTACATTGGTGGGTACTGGGAGGCTAGGGAGCAACACAAGTGGGAGGCATGCCACGATATCTTCGGCCAAGCGTCGACCACTAATCAAATGTTGGTCTGAGAGGTGAGCCAAAGGCTGTGTGACCTGTGACCATTCGCCTTCTGTTTTTCTTCCTCTTGTTGATCTATTCTCTTTCGGTTCTCCATGGATTGGAGGATCTTGAGATGCTGGTGGCCAATGCGAGTGCTCTCCATATTTTGAGCAGTTGAGGTGCTGAATGGCAGTGTAATACGTGTGGAGCTGAAGGTGTCGCTGGCAATGTAATAGAAGTTGTTGTTGGCTCTCTTTCTCCCTCTGTGAACATTTTTCCTGTGAGGAAAAAAGAAAAAAGAAAAAAAAAAGTATTATTTTTTCATAATTTTCAATATTCAATCCAGTTTTCATTCTCATTTGGAGTGGGTCCCACTGTTCTAACTAAAATGGCCTAATTAGGACTGGTGGGGAACCCATTGGTTGCAGAGGAAGGTTGCACTGCTGCAGTAAAAGTCGTAAAGCCCAATTTGCAGATTTTTCTTTTGGGGTTAACGGAGACCAAAGTGAAGAGTGGACCAGCTGGGGAATTGACAGGGAATGATCATTGACAGTCTATGCATGTGGGCTTAGAGGGCAACATGGGGGTTTGACATGGGGTGATCATTTTCTTCGAAAAAGAAAAGAAAACAAAAACAAAGTAAGAATGGATGATTGATTGATCTGGTCCAACCCATTTGAGCCAATGGCTGCCAATGTGGTTTTCACTTGTACATTTCTTTGTTCATGCTTTGATATTCAGGGGTGAACTGAACTTGCACCAATCCATCCGGAGACGGGCAGTTAAAATGCATTGCATTCTTGTTTCTTGTTACATAATGGAAAATGAATAGCTGGGAACAGTCTATATTCTTAGGGCCTGTTTGGATGCCTGTAAGTTCTTTTAAGTTGTCAGTGACTTACTTGTAAGTCACAAGTGAAAGTTACTTATAGGTAACCTATTTGGATGTAAGTTAATTTACAGGTAACCTATTTGGATGTAAGTTGTAAGTCACTTATAGCTTTGGATAACCTGCAAGTTACTTACAGGTAGAAAGTTGTATATACACATTGTTGATGTCAAAATCTGGTTGGCTCTCCCCACAGTGTCTCGAACCGTGGATCACTTCAACGTCTTGATCCTGCACAGCGAAAACAAGCAAATGAGACCCTAGCTAAGCCGAGGGACCCTCCGATGCCTAAGACCTGACTTGGGCATCGGAGGGTCCCCCGACTTGGCCAGGGTCACCTTTGCCTGTTTTCGCTGTGCAAAATCAAGACGTTGAAGTGATCCACGGTTCGAGAGACTGAGGGGAGAACCAACCAGATTTTGACATCAACACACATCAAGCAGAGCTTAGATTAGGGAACTGCTCTAAAATGTTATAATCATATAAAAAACATGGGATCAAATATGCTATTTTGTTAAGCCCATCAAGATGAATGTTTGAGATAAATATTAAGCTAAACCAATCATCAAGTGGGCTATAAAAGCGGGGCCACGAATTCAAAATATCTATAATATGGAGTAATAACTCAATTTAAACATTGAGAATAAACTTTCTCAGTGAAAAACTCGGCAACACAAACAAGGTGGGCCTAAAATCCCCGATGGAGAAACAGTTGGGCGGAGTGGATATATAACACATCATCCAGGTGGGCCCACGGCAGGGGTAACACCCACTACCGTGTTACCAGTAATGCAATCAGACTGCGTACTGAGTTGCAGGTATATTTTTATTACACTAAGTAAATCCAGTTGGGCGCACTATAAATGTATACGGTTTATCCAATCAGTCCATCAGTTTTTTTCATCTAAATGTAGAAGTCGAGCCATAAATTTAAGCATATCCAAAGCTCAAGTGGACCATACCACAGGAAACAGTGAAAATACTAATTTGGACTGTTGAAACCTTTCTAGCACTCATAGTGATCTTTATTTGTCATCCAACATGTTCATAAGATCACAAACACTTGGATGAGGGAAAAAAAAATCAGCTTGATCCATAACTTTTGTGGCCCCCCAGAAATTTTCAATGGTATACACTCAATTCACACTATTTTCTGTTGCGTGGTCCACTTGATCTTTGGATATAGCTAATTTTTAGGATTAGGACTTAAAATCAAGCATTAAAATGGAAGGATTTAAATTTTCAATGGTTTCCCTAACCGAGTTGGACTCGGATCGGATCAAGCCAACAGTGTTTCGGGTCGGTTTAAGTCAGATGTCCCAGCCTCGGTCCCGGATCGGATCGAGTTCGGGTCATCCCATGTAAGTTTCAGACCGAATCAAGTTGGACCCAATCCGATCCGTCTCGGTCCGATGCCCAGCTCTAATCACAGTTACACATGAGTACCTACTGGTTCCAGAACTACATATAAAAATCAAGAATTCAGTATGTAAGTTGTGTACTGCTTAACATTGCAATTTTTTTCTTAGTTATGTTTAGTCGTGAAAACCATTTGTACTCATGTTTATAAATTCCAATTTCTTCCCATTGGGAACAACTTGCATTACATCAAATGCTCATGTTCCGCCACTTAAAACTGCAAGAAAATGCCATAAACAACAAAGTAAATGCAAGATGGTTTGCTGAATAGCATCAGGACGCTACAGGAAGGCTATACTGAATCACTGATGTATTGAGTCCTCTAAGATATTGAAATAATTAAAAGATAAAAAGAATTACATAAAATAAACAAATTCCCATTACATCAAGAATTTCTATTGACACCATTCTATGGGTAATGCATCAGCTTTGTATTTAACAGGCATTCTTCAATGGGTGAGGGGAAATACTCCCAATCTCCGATAAAAATAGCTCAAGATATACCTTAATGAACTCTGAAAGTGGGGCACCACATCCTTAGCATCATGACATGCTGATGTAGGACAAAGTCAAGAACAATCTCAACAGCCAATATTGAAAGAAACCAGGCAAGAAAGTTTGATCTAGAGTCTAGTGCACACTATAGCTTCAGACAGCCATACCTTTGTAATTGGTTAATTACCCATTTTGTGTATATGATATATAGTTAGAAAGCTATCGGCAAGATTTCCATTACTTTGTGAACCTTCTCAAGTATGTTTGGGGACAGGAGACTCCACATCTGTAGGCATGGGTCACATGGGTATTCTGCATCCATAGCATGTCCATGGCATTTTTGGTGATGATCTGCACCACATTCAGCTAGTGCTCAGCTGGCTGCATGCTGTAGACATCAACTATAGGCAAATCCCTACAAATTCCCCTTTCCAATTACTGTAAACTAGTTGTGCAAGGTGGAGGGTGGGGCCAGACTGTGTTGGCATGTCTAGAGTCTGTTGGTAATCATGCATTGATAGGTCCCCCGTTATTCAAGATCAGCACTAGGTGGGACCATGCTAGCATATGAGCCATCTCAATGATGGGACACCATACTCTATTTTCATAAGATGATACACACTAATTAACAATCTGCCAAGCACCACATCACATGCACACTGACGTGTAACAATATGCATATTAAATGACAGCAATGGAGTATCAATCCTCAGGCTTTATTTGTAAAGTCTCTATTACTCGGCAATCGAAGCCCAAAGATAAATGAATTAGCTCATGCTTAACTAGCCAAGCAGATTAACAACCCTGCATCTTCTTGTCTCTCCCACATTTTAATGAGTATTTCACATTTTCGATGAAATTATGAAGATTGACCTGCTGAATCATAGGTAGTGAGTGCCTCTTGGTAGCTGGAATCAAGAGTTTCTCTACAATGAGAGACCATTAATTGATGAATAAGGAGTCAAAGCAAGGGTAGCAAGGGCATCAGCTAACCTGTTTTCATCTCTAGGAATGTGCTTGAACTCAATTTCTTTGAACCACTTGATTAGGTGCTCAGCTAGTGCCTGATAAGGCATGAGTCTGGGTTCCTTTTGTCATGGAGAACCAAGGACGTCAATTACCAAGAGCATGGGTAAGAGAGGAAGGTTGATGTCTGGTGGGCAGCTAATCATAAAAATTTCGGCCAATCCATCATCTAAAAACCAACCCAAATTGCTGGAAGAAAGTCTCAGATGAAAGACAATGATCACATCATTGAATCTAAGGGCATCCTGCGAGCTCGACTTTGTAGGAGAAAGCATTCTCAACATCCATAGCCATGAGAATACCTTGCATCCATAATGTTTTAAACACATTTCTAACCCTCCACCATGAGGAAGCTCAAGGACCTTTGCATTGTAATGTTTTAAACACATTTCTCATCCTCCACCATGAGGAAGCTCTAGTACCTTCACATTGTAGAGCCCATGGCCCACAGCCTACAATCCATTCCATCCCTACTTGTATAAATGAACAATGCCTTGGTACTGTAGGGGATGCTCTACAACCTGACATTATTATGGGGCACACTCCACAACGTCTTAGTCACAGAGTCTGTTAGCAGTTCAATTGTGTTTATCATTCACACCTTACACTATCCACTAAAGATACATGCCTACCCTTTACTTTTCTTCACCAAATAGTCACCAAGGCATATGAAGTTTCAGTCATATTTGTAAATTGTAATGGCCAAAACATGGCAATGTGATTGACAGCAGGGGCATGAAACCCGTATAAATGCATCTTTAATGCTCCTACTTCAAGCGATTTTACCTTGTCATGCTTGACCAAGAAGAGAGACTCACTCTCATATATCACATGCCACCTTGCTTTTGGAGGACACCAACATATCAAGAGACTCGTAGGCATCCGTGGATAAACCCATGTTTTGTTTCTCAATCCTTCTACTATCGAACTCCAAATGCACCCATGTATTTTCCATAATTTAAGACCCACTTTCATTTGCATCACGCACTTGTATCCTACCCAAGGGCTGTCCATCAATCCCCTTCTGATGTCAAAGCAGCCACCAGTGCTGCCTTTCTTAGCAAACATGCAGCCAATAGTTCCTCTGCAGTCTCTGAAAGAGAGAATCAATCCAAGCCATCCAGCTTTGCCAACTCTATCACCAGTAATCATTGCAAGAACAAACACCATCTTCAAAATGGTGAAAACGGCTTGCATCTCTAACAATGATTGCACGGTTCACAATCTTTGTAATCGATTTTATAAACCGATGACAATCTCCACATACCCTCAAGTTTTTTATCACCACTATCTCCTCCCCTGCATTTGTGTTTAAGAGCCCAAACACAATCGCCAGCTTCTCACTGTGAACTCCCATTGCCATTACAATATCCTCACCTTCACCACTTCCATTATTTGTATCACCATTACCATCCTTTAATGCATTCAGCGCTTTCACCGAAGCCTCTAACCCATCCAACATCCTGTAGATATCTTTGGCCTGAGGATGCAATCTATCGCCTGCTAAAAAGAGGTGAATCCTCTCCTTGTGCTCAACGTAGCTACACCCAGGTTCCTTCTTAAGCCTTCTCTCTCTCATCATCCCTCGAATCTTTGCCACACCATCCAAGTTTCCTGCTTCCGCATATATATTCGACATCAAAACATAATAACCAACATTCATTGGCTCGAACCCAATAACACTCTCGAATGCCAACTCTGCCAGTTTGATGTTGCGGTGGATCTTGCATGCACCTAGGAGGGCACCCCAGACAGCACCGTCGGGCTTCACTAGCATTGACCCGATTAGCCCACATGCATCCTCAAGCCGACCTGCACGTCCAAGAAGATCAACTATGCAAGCATAATGTTCAGGTCCTGGACGCAGTCCATAATTCTTCTCCATCTCCGAAAAATACTCCAAGCCCTTCTCTGTCAGCCCTGCATGGCTGCATGCCGATAGGACACTGACAAATGCCACAGAATCTGGCTGGATTCCTGCTGCTCGCATCTCATCAAAGAGTTGCACCGCTGTCTCTCCATAGCCATGCATCCCATAGCCAGAAATGATTGCAGTCCAAGAGATAACATTCCTATCAGGCATATTGTCGAATAGCTTGCGAGCATGTGCCAAATCCCCACACCTTGCATACATATTTATCAGTCCATTCATCAGAAAGACATTGAAACCAAACATGCTACGGGCAATGTACTGTTCAACATCCCGGCCAACACGTCGGGCACCGAGGTGTGCACAGGAGGAAAGAATGCTGACGAGGCTTACAGGGTCAGGCTGCACTCCGGACCTTTCCATCTGGCGAAAGAGATCCAAGACATCAGCAGCAAGGCCGTTCTGAGCATACCCAGAGATCATGGCATTCCACGAGATCAAACCCTTCACAAGCATTCCATCAAACACCTGCCGAGCAAGATCAACAGACCCGCATTTCGCATACATGGTAACCAGACAATTCTCAACGGAGGTATCGACATCCGTACCAAACTTAATATTACAGGCATGGAGGGACATCCCAGAACCCAGCAACGTCGGGAGAGCACACGACGGTATCAAACCGAGCATTGTAACGACTGTGAAGGGGATGCCAGTACGGCGCATGCGGCGGAAGAGGGCGAAAGCTTCCAAAGGGCGGGAATTGAGACTGAACCCGGAGATGAGGGCGTTGTAGCAGACAAGCAAGCTCTTATTAGACGGGGGAATTTCGTCGAACAGGTTACGGGCCTGGTGAAGGAGGTAGCATTTCGAGTACATAGAGATGAGAGACGTCTGGACGAAAGGGTCGAAGAGGCATCCGGTCTTGATGACGTGACAGTGGATCTGAGCGCCGGAAAAAGGAAAGGAGAGAGCAGCGCAGGATTTGATAGCAAAGGGGAAGGTGAAACGGTCGGGGGAGTGTCCAGAGAGGAGCATCATGCGGTAGAGATGGAGGGATTCCAGGAAGTGGCCCTCTTTCGCCAGCAATCTCAAGCGAGAGTTCCATGAGCTGCTGCTGCTGCTGCTGCTGCTGCTGGAGTTTCTTCTTTGGAGAGAGGAGCGACAACGGATTCTCGTTGTGGTGGAAACGATGGAGCGTTTGATCATGTCATGAAGGTACGATGCAATTGTGGCACTGGTGGGTTTCTGGGCTCCTTATCTATCCAACCAGTAGCAGCACTAATGGTGGGACCCACAGATTGGTCAATCTGGACCAAGTATATGTGGATAGGCTGGCAATGGATCGGAAATCAGTACCATTCCCCACGTATCGCCTGATATAGCTATTTCGTTTATGGAATTAAACATTGGTCCGATTAGCCTATCAGCTGGCGAGTGCAACCCCATTTCTCTGAGTCTCTGCCCATTCACCACTTATATAAAGGCATGCAGACAAGAATGTAGACAGTAATGGAACCCGAAAAATGTAGTCGGGCCATTTCCGGTTAATAACATATATCAATGCACGTTTCCCTGTGTAAGGGCCTGTTGGATGCCTGTAGGTTAGGTGAGTGGGAAGTAACTTACAGGGAAGTCATTTACAGGTGGTGTTTGGGGGAGAAAAATCACCTGTAAGTCACTTATAGGCAAATCTACCAAAAAATTGCAGAGAGTTGGGGTGAGAAGTCACTTCACTGTAAGTTACTTACAGGCTCAACGGTCAGATTCTTAAAAAGAGGGGAAGAGGGAGAAACGCACCAAAGGGGATTGAAGGTTTTGTCTCTCCATCCCAAGCTCTCTTCTCCTCCTCCCACTATGCAATCTCTCTCTGTAATTATCGTCTTCCTCTCTTCTCCTCCCATAACGGTAGGGTTTCATCGACCCTTTTTTTTTCTCTGTGAAAACGGCAGTGGCTTGACGTTAATAAGGCACGATCACTTATACGCACCTGCGCATGTGCGCATTTTTTCACACGTGTCATGGACTGCTAATCCGAACGGTCCATGTGATGCAGCATCCCATGAATCCATTCTGAATCAATCTTGGTCCTGATTTAAAACTCTAGTGGGCCATAGAAATAAGAGATGCAAATCAAGGTAGGAAAATGTTTCCTTTTTTCATGGCCCACCGATGTTTTAGATCAGAGTAACATTTAGGTTGGGTTTCATGAGGTTCTGCATCACGTGAACCGTTCAGATTATGGACTCAAGTCACGTACGATGAGTTCTCAAAAAATTCTCAAGAGAACTCTTGCCAAAACTTGTGCACGAGTATAATGCGGGAAGGGATTGAGTGCTGAGTAATTCATAAACTCCGTTGGATATCAAGTATTCCATCATTGAGTGCTGAGTAATGCTTGAACTTTGTGGGATCCATCATGATATATGTATTTGATCCACACTGTCCATTCATTTTAATACTTGATTTTATGTCCTGATCCTAAAAATTAGCTATATCCAAAGATCAAGTAGACCACACTACAGAAAAATAGTATAAATTGAGTCCATACCATTGAAAATTTCTGAAGGGCTGCAGAAGTTATGGTTCAAGCTGATTTTTTTCCCTCATCCAGGTGTATGTAATCTCATGAACATGTTAGATGACAAATAAAGATCACTATGAGTGCTAGAAAGGTTTTAATAGTCAAAATTAATATTTCCATTGGTTACTGAGGTATGGTCCACTTGAACTTTAAATATGCTTAAATTTATCGCTCGACTTCTGTATTTAGATTAAAAAAATGGAAGGACTAATTGGATAAACCATATATATTTACAGTGGCCCCAACTGGATTTACTTAGGCCCGTTTGTTAAATTGAAGTCTAAAGTCTGAATCTGAAATCTAAGCCTGAATCTTAAATCTGAAGTCAAAAAACTCGTTTGGCAACTATGGCTAAATTCTGAAAATTAAGTATTGAATTTAAAATAATTTATTTGTTAACAAGCATCTGAAATGTTTGAAATATGTTAATTTGACACATTTGTCTCTATCTATTTCTTGTTTGGAAATGTTTTACATTATAAATAAATTATTTTTTATTAAATGAAAATAAAATTATTTTATTTAATTCAAATAACCTATAAATTACTTAATAAAAAATTAAAATATCATTATTCATAAAAACAGAACAGATAATTAATTATTTGCATGTATAAGTGTGGCGGCAATTTCTTCTCGCATATTAGATATAATAGTTTGTTCAAAATTTTCAAATAATTGATGATGCAATGGAGAAGTGAATCAGAAGCCTGATGTATTTTTGAACAAAATAAATGTGAATTGGTATTATTGGCTACCGTCAATATTTTGTGGGCCTTGCATGGTGTATTTTTTATTTATCCAAGCCGTTCATACATTTTTAAATATCATTGTAGAGTATTATACAAAAAATGAGAGATATTAATATCTCCACTGGACCACACCACAAGAAAACAGTGGAGATTGAATGCTCACCATTAAAAAATTTATAGGGCTTACTGTAATATTTATTTGTCATCCAACCTGTTCGTTAGGTCACGCACACCTGGTAGAGGAGAAAATATATATATGAGCTTAATCTAAAACTTTTGTGGCCATTCAATCTTTCTTGTGGTGTGGTCCATATGAGATTTTGATCCATATAATTTATGGTCTTATATAATAAAATAGATTGAAAAAATAGATGAATGCAATGAATAGAACACATACATCATTATGGGCCCCATAGAGGACTGTCAGTAGCCACCTCACTACCGATGTTGTCAGTACGCATCCGCGTCTTCTTGCAGTAGATCCGCGTCCAGTGGCTACTCCCCAAGTCACCGTGGTCGGTGCTCTATTAGCCCCGTCATGATATATGTGTTTCATCTATTTTTATATATCATTTTAATGCTTCAACCCAAAAATTAGAGGGATATAAATCTCAAATGGACCACAACATGGGAAAACCATAATAATTTGAAATGCATTATTAAAATCCTCCTAAGGCCTACTGTACTGTTTATTTGACATCTAATCTTTTTATTAGTTCATATAGGCCCATATGAAGGGAAAAAAAAACAAAGATCAGCTTGATCCAAAACTTTTATGGTCCCCAAAAAGTGTTTATTTGTCGATGCTATTCAACACTATTTCCTGTAATGTAGCCCACTTAAGATTTTTAAATATTTAATTTTTTATCTCATACTATGGAATGATATGAGAAAATAGATGGATGACATGGATGAAACACATACATCATGGTAGGGCCCACAGAGCACCGACCATCAACAAGGGTACAGTCCGTTCCAGACGCGGATTTCCTACGAAAACCTTCCGCAGGAAGTTCCTGTGCAAGGGTACTAGGTGGGGCCCACCTCCATGTTTGTTGGACATCTACCCCGTTCATCCGTTTTGAAAGATCATTTTAGGACAAGTGATAAAATTTTAGGTGTATCCAAAACTTAAGTGGACCACACGAGAGGAAAATTTGGGGAAAGAAATACCTACCATTGAAACCTTCCTGGGATCCACCTTGATGCTTATATGCCATCTAAACCGTTTATAAAGTCTTTACCACTGGGATGAAGTGACAATACTAAAAATTTAGCCCGAAGAAAAGGTTTATGGCCACAAGAATGTTTCAACGGTTCTAACTGAATATCCACGGATTCCTCTCGTGTGGCCCACTTGAGTTTTGGATACATCTCATTTTTTGTCATATATCATAAAATGATATCGCCAAATGGATGAACCGGGTAGATTTCCCACAAACATTGCGATGGCCCCACTCAGAATCCTTGCGCAGGAACTTTTTGCGAAAGGCTTTTGCAAGAAATCCGCGTCCGTCCGTTCTCGGCGTCCAAGACGTGGTTAACGAGGACGCAGTTTGCGTACTACCCCCGCCCGTCCCTAGCTCCTAACAGCGGTTCTGCGGGCGGGCCTACTGTAATGTATATGTACATCCAAACCGTTAATCCCTTTTCTTAGATTATTTTAAGGCATGAACAGAAAAATGAGGCAGATCCAACGCTCAAGTGAACCACACCAAATAATAATCGTAGTTGCATTAAAATGCACCGGTTGCATTAAATGGAAGAGTCATCTGTGACGTGGTCCATTTGATGGATCTGGCTCATTTTTGTTTTGATGCCTTAAAATAATATGAGAAAAGGGACAGAGGGTTTATGTGTACAGATGCATCACGGTGGGCCCGCCCACAGAACTGCCCATTCAGAGCTAGGGATGGGGGTAGCAAGCAATCCACGTGTTATACGGACGGTTCAAAAAAGATCAAAGTTACATGGGTCACTGTGATGTATTTTTACCATCCAACCTATTTATTAGGTCATGTAGACATGGATGAAGTAAAAACACAAATATTAGCTTCAAATGAAACTTCTCTAGCTCTCAAGAAGTTTCTAACGGTGGATATTTAATCCTCACCTTATGGTCCAATTAATCATTGGACCTACTTCTTTTATTGGATTACACCTTAAATTATCTGAAAAAGTTGATGGACGGTGTGGATAAAACACATAAACCATGGTGGAGCATAAAGAAGTCTCACAAGTTAAAGGTTGATTTTGTATTGCGCAAACAACTTTTCAAATCACGGAGCGCATTCTGCGGAGTCATGAAAAACCACTTGGCACTTTTCGTCTTCCGTGTTAATAACGCGTTAACAAACATTACTAAATAAGAAAAATTTTCCCCATTCCGTGTTTAGTGCAAAAATTAAGCGTTAACAAATACGACCTTAGTACACAATCTGATTGCATTACTGGTAACACGGTAGTGGGTGTTACCCCTGCCGTGGGCCCACCTTGATGATGTGTTATATATCCACTCTGCCCAACCGTTTTTCCATCGGGGATTTTAGGCCCACCTTCTTTGTGTTGTCGAGTTTTTCACTGAGAAAGTTTATTCTCAATGTTTAAATTGAATTATTACTCCATATTATAAATATTTTGAATTCGTGGCCCCACTTTTATACCCCACTTGATAATTGATTTAGCTTAATAATTATATCAAATATTCATCTCGATGGGCTTAACAAAATAACATATTTGCCCCTATGTTTTTTTATAGGATTATAACATTTTAGAACACTTCTCTAATCTAAGCTCTGTTTGATGTAAATATACAACTTTCTACTTTAAGTAACTTACATGTTATTCAAACCTATAAGTGACTTACAACTTACATCCAAACAGGTTACCTGTAAGTAACTTAACTTACATCCAAATAGGTTACCTGTAAGTAACTTTCACTCATGACTTAAAAGTTACAACTTAAAAGAACTTACAGGCATCCAAACAGGCACTGAGAATATAGCCCGTTCCCAGCTATTCATTTTCCATTATGCAACAAGTAACAAGAATGCAATGCATTTTAACTGCCCGTCTCCGGATGGATTGGTGTAAGTTCGGGTCACCCACGACACCCCCGAATATCAAAGCATGAACAAAGAAATGTACAAGTGAAAACCACATTGGCAGCCATTCGCTCAAATGGGTTGGACCAGATCAATCAATCATCCATTCTTACTTCGTTTTTGTTTTGTTTCCTTTTTCGAAGAAAATGATCACCCCACGTCAAACCCCCACGTCGCCCTCATAGCCCACATGCATAGACTGTCAATGATCATTCCCCGTCAATTCCCCGGCTGGTCCACTCTTCACTTTGGTCTCTGTTAACCCCAAAAGAAAATTCTGCAAATTGGGCTATACGACTTTTACTGCAGCAGTGCAACCTTCCTCTGCAACCAATGGGTTCCCTACCAGTCCTAATTAGGCCATTTTAGTTAGAACAGTGGGACCCACTCCAAATGAGAATGAAAACTGGATTGAATATTGAAAAATATGAAAAAATAATACTTTTTTTTTCCTCATAGGAAAATGTTCAGAAAATAATACTTTTTTTTTTCTTTTTTCTTTTTTCCTCACAGGAAAATGTTCACAGAGAGAGAGAGAGCCAACAACAACTTCTATTACATTGCCAGCGACACCTTCAGCTCCATACGTATTCCATTGCCATTCAGCACCTCAACTGCTCAAAATATGGAGAGCACTCGCATTGCCACCAGCATCTCAAGATCCTCCAATCCGTGGAGAACCAAAAGAGAATAGATCAACAAGAGGAAGAAAACAGAAGGCGAATGGTCACGGGTCACACAGCCTTTGGCTCACCTCTCAGACCAACATTTGATCAGTGGTCGACGCTTGGCCGAAGATATCGGGGCATGCCTCCCACTTGTGTTGCTCCCTAGCCTCCCAGTACCCACCAATGTACCGGTACGTCTGGCTTCCTTTCTCCTTGGCAAACCACCGTGGCTTCCAACCCTGCTCTTGCATCTTCCTCGCCTGTTTCACCAATCTCCCCACATTACTAGCCATCATCAATGTATGCTTTTTTACTTACCATAGTAAAATTAAATGATCTTATGGCATGTACTATCCAATCATTATAAGCAAGGGCATGGAATCCAGGCCCTGCCATGTATGTGTCATGGCCCCAGCTAGGCTTGGTCTAATCACCAAGTGAGCCATTTGTGTACATGGATGCAGACCACTTGCCATTCCTTCAAACTGTCTGTTTTCCAACAGCCACATTTTGCTGGGGCTGGAAGTGGACTAAGCTGAGCAGTGGTGGGCCAGGTTTTTACAGATCTCAAGTCCCATGGTCGGGACTGGGGCTTCAATTCAGTCCTATTATCAAAGTGACCCTGTGCCTGGGCTTTTGCATCTTTTGCCTAAATGCCCAATAACACTTGGCCTGACTTCTTTAACATTGGTGTGCTGGGCATTTGGTTCATAGGCAACGTGCTGGGCTACAACTGGACTCAGGTCCTTAGCTCATGGACTAGAGATAGACATGCTCCAGCGTGCAGTTGCAACCCCTTTCTTTTTAAATGGTAGGCCCACCTGATGACCCAACTGGCCTGATTTTCAGGCCATGATGCATGTTCAGTACAGTCAGCCTGATCAATGGCTTGGATCTCACATACATGGCACAAGTAAGATTTGTCTGAGATCCAGCACTGCAGGGTGGCCTTGGCATTTCTCTATGAAACAATAGTAAGGATCAATTGGGGAAATAAGAAAAGAACAAGAACAAAAATGGATGGAAATGCAGTTGTAAGACAGCAATTCAAAGAAGAAGAAAGAAGGAAAGAGAGAAGATAGGAATTCATAAGACAGAAACTCACCTGTCGTTGTCTCTGCTCCAGTCGCAACTTCTCTGCATTGGCCATATCATATTCCCCATTCTCCAGGCACCTCTGATCTGGCCTTAACCTTGAATCTGTGGGGGGCAACTTCTCCTGCATACAAAAAAAAAAAAAAAACATCTTCAGTTAAACAGCCTCCTTCCACCGAAAAGCATCTAGACTTCAACAGGAATATGGGCTTGAGTTAGAAACACATGTGAGTTTCATCATCACCTTCAATCCGGGTGTGAGCTCATTCAGTGTAATGGCGAACCGTGTCAAGTTATATCTGGTGGGGAACTGAGATGGGTTGCTGCGCTTCCAGAGCAAGCTGGCCTCAGACCATTGTTCCAATCCTCTGCCCTTTCCAGAGTGATCGCCTAACACATAATGCAGGCTCTCATCCCACTTTCCAAGTAGTGTGGCCACCGTTTTTCCATTCCTGTCTTGGACTATACCTTGTACCTGCAATTGAACTTCCACCATAAGTCAACATTGTTCATAAGCGGCAAATTGTCACAATCATCACTATGTGCATGAAAGGATGCCATAGATTTCACCATCAAAGCCTTGTCCTGGCTATTTTGCACCGTCATCGTCATCATTATAGCCTTATCCCAGCTATATTGGTATATAGCTCATATCGTTACTATTTTGTTATTGTCGCTGCTGCTAGTGTTATTGTTGAAATTTTTTGCACCTTTACATATAAATAATATTCTTTAGGTTTATCATTATCATTTTCTAAGATAGTGCAATTTATTCAGGGCCAACAAGCCAAAGGGGGAAAAGAAAGCAAAAGGAATAGAAGAAAAATACGATCAAACCACTTAAGGCACCCAAGATACAAGAGTACGACAAAATAGGGAAATCCCAAGACATGCATATGGGTACAACAGTCTGAGACTAAAGATGGAAAATGGCAGGTGCATGTCAGGTCTTCATGCAACTAGGCAGTGCACAAGAGAGGAGTTACTTGATAAGCTGGCAAAGTATGATACATACACTCACCCATCGTACACATGGCACACGTGTAACCATATCCAAACTGCCCAAATCCTGGGAGCAACTGTGGATCAGTTATAGCCTGGCAATCAGATTCATAGGACAATCCTAACCTCTGTTTAATGGGCGTTTGTTTGTTGAATTTGGACAACTGATTTTTTTAAAAACTGCCCACTAGATGTCCACCTGTCAGCCAGTTACAATCATACCTTAGTGATATTTGGTATATAACCCCTCCATAGTAAGGCTGACGATTTGGATGGTTTCGTATGAGATACGTGTACGCCATGTGTACAATTTATGTGCGCATGCAATCAGCGTACTCTGCCAGGTCAAGCAAAAGGCCCCTACAGCAACACAACTTCATCTTCCACCAAGTCAGGATAGTCAAGAACCTCTATCGTAACCTTTCTTCTTTGTTGAAATCTTTGTCAGTTCGTCACCATCGACTACGAGTTGTGTACACCATTCTGGTGCATGATTGCACTTGGGTCTCCACACTCCCAGAACACCTCATTTAATATTTCTGGCTGGATTCTCTGGGTTTGGCATTCCAATAATTCAATGAACGTCAAGTTCGGCTATTATGACCTATTTTCCTGCGAAAGGAAATATAGCTGGATCATCAGAAAGGCATCAACCCAAAGATTATATATATTTTTAGCTGTAGAATTTGGGGGTTAAGGTTAAGAACACAAACTCAAGCCTTTCAAAAGTTTCTTTGTATGAATTTGAATTATGTAGAAAATGCAGAATCAACATTTTGCTTAGTTCGCTTATTATGTTTTATATCATGTTATTGGATGTTGCTTTTGTCAAACATCTGCCATATGTAGAAAATGATCCAAGGCTTGTATCTACGTAAGGGGCTTTGGTCCTTTAGTCAAATATCTCAAAGTCAGTTGACATATACCATCTTGTGCGCCTGGGAAGTCTTACTTGTACAGAGACCAGCTCATGGTTCATATCAAATATTTTGTCAAGTCTTTCTTGCCTTTGTTTTCTTAACACGTATCATCATGATTATTAGACACATGCTTTTTCTAATATATAATTATTGACACAAGCTACTTTCAAACAAACAGGATTAATCAAGCTACTTAAAATAAAATAAGAAAGAAGTGATTTAGAATATGCTCCATGACAATTAAACAAGAGCAAATAAAATGCGCTTGATACCATCCTCAACTCACCGTAGCCATATTGCAGTCCACAAACAACACAGGCCTACTGAACATAGGACAGCTGTATCATGTTCTTTTAACACCAAACAAACTAAATTCTAAGATAACAGAAAACAGTATGCTAACACGCGTACAATATTGCTTGTATTTTGACAATTAACTGATGCTAAAGATTGAATCTCTTTTTTTGTCAATGAACTTCATATAGAGGAAAGGAATAAATGTATATAAAATCGCCATGTAAGAGTATAAAGAGACGAGGCAATGAATTAATCACCTGGTGAGGATTTCGGTCTATGATTGACTGCTCCTTAAACTTTAGCTTGCATGAATATTCACGATTTCCTTCTATTCGCATGGTACCATAATGATCACAATAGAGCTTCCCCAATATAAGGTTGTAAATGGACGTTGTGACCTGAAGAAAGAATCTAGCGAGTATTCAACTTGCACCTCAATAAGAAACAAAACCTAGCATATTTCATTCATGATTCTTACCTTGCTCCACTGAAAAATTTCACCATCATCAAACTCGAGAGTTAAAACACCAACAGGATCAAGTTGAATTGAACGACCCCAGAATTTGCTTTTTAGATTACCATCTCCCCAAAATTTCCATCCTCTGCCTTCACAGTGGCAGGCAACAATCATTGGGTGATGACTGACCTGTCTCCAAGTAAAATGGATGTTTGAGAAAGTAACTTGACCACTAGTCATTACAGGACAATAAATGGCAAAAAGAATCTAGTGAAATACATACAGCAAAGTTTATGTTCTGAATGATTGAAAAGTAATACTATATCATCCATGAAATACAAATACAAGTATCAAAAGGAAAGGATGGAAAAGAAGCACCAATTAGTAGGAAAACCCAAGATGCCAATTCTAGATCTGCTAGAATTGTCCATTTGCATTTGGTCAAGTCATTTGCAAAGGGGCTGATTTAGGTCTTCCTCTTGGGGGTAGAGCAAAGGAAGCATCCTTTTGGGATCCCATTTTGGAATGTATTGAGAAAAAGTTTTCTAAGTGGAAAAGGTTGTATCTGTCACTGGTGGGCAGAGTCACTCTTATGAACCATGCATTGTCTATTCTCTCATTTTATTTCCTATAAAGGATCCAAAGAAATTTCCCATGGGAAGGAAGGGAGGAAGGTCATAAGTTTCATTTAATTAATTGGAAGGAGGTCCAAAAACCCATAACTGAAAGGAGCCTTGGTATAAGCAAAATTAGACAGAGAAATTAGGCATTGTTGAGTAAATGGTGGTGGAGATTTGGGAGGAGCTGCAATCCTTGTGAGAAATGTGATTTTGATGGGGGGGTCGATCTAATGGATGTGTTTTGAATGATTTTTGCAAGGTATGTATGCAGTTTGATGATGACAACGTGATATCTCGAGAAAAGTGGGAAAAGAATTTGCCAAAAGACTTTAGGCAAACATCACATGAGTACTCTCTTTATAAACTTCTATTTTAATTATAAAAAAACCAGATAAGTAACTTACCCGGTCGCATTGTTCACCAGCGTGGTTGGCTTTACCAATTCTAATGGTCCAATTCATGCCTGAAATCCACTCACAGCTTCTAGGTGCTGAATGGGCCAGCTTTCAACAGAACTTGCTGATTTAGCAAGTTATAATGTTTTAGTTTTTTCATCAATTTCAGTAAGGAGTCTGAAAATAGCAAATTTCAGTATGTTCATTAGGGATCCGAAAATAGCAAATTTCGGAATGTTCATTAGGGGTCCGAAAATATCAAATTTAGGTATGTTCATTACTTCAAAGTGGTAATGTATGGGTATCTTGAGTTGTATTTAGCGTTGCTATCATTCACCTTCCTATTTTCCGGGTCACTAATGTGGAGATCTGTGTCAATGGGGAGAAGAGAATAGAGAGAATAAAGGCCAACACTCCTAAACCCACCGACCATTCTCTGAACTCATGAAAACAAATGACCATGTGTTTCAGAATGAGGAATTATTAGTGCATGATTAGAAGAATCTCTCACTTTTTAGAAACAGATTCGACTCTCCCATGGATGCCATACAAAATGTTCATTCAGATCTTGTAATGGAAAGAGAATCGACTGTGGACTCCCAAACACAACAAGATCCAATACAAGCACATATCCTTTTTTACTCAGTTTCCTTTCATTTGACAAAACGTAGTAGTCTAAAAAAGTGAGTCGTATAATGGTTCAAAAGAGCAATGACTAATTTATGGAGGAAGATTCATTCTAAGATGCCACTTCAGCCGTCAGAAAATGTCATTATAATTATTTTTATGCTAATATGGACAGTTACAAAACACCCTTAACAGGGTCATGGCATATGGTTACGTAGTCTTTCTGTTTTGTCACTGTTATTTGGAAGGTTTCACTTTCACATTATCCATGAAAATGTCAAAAGTCGAAGTTTGAATCTCAATCATTTATGGTTAAGTAGTTAATCAGATTTTTGAACCAACAATATCCAGCATTTCTGGATACACATTCTCCAAGAAGTCTGAGCATTCCTAACATTATAAGATCTCCTTCCACAAGAAAAGATAAGCATCGGTTCATGAAATCACCATTGAGGTAAGAAAGAAACCCATGCCACTTGCAGTTGTACCATGTGTGTGTGTGTGTGTGTGTGTGTGTGTGTGTGTAAAGAGAACTAAATTTTAGCACATGGTAATTGCAGCAGATGTGCATGTATGAGGAATATTTATAAGTTGACATATGAGAAAACAGTCGGGAAAATTTGACCAACATGATATCAAGTGCAAGAGTTTTTGGGTTTTAGAGAAACCTTTTCTGAGAAAAAACGTAGGCCTTTGTCCGGATAGTCAGCTTCGTATGTCTCCCCCAAAAGTGGATTAAATGGCTTGCAGTTTCTTCCTTCTGTAGAAGCATATCCAGATACAGCAAATGCAGCAACATTTAGAATCCGCATAAGGCTATTTCCCTGCAGATTTTCATCCAGCATGTGAATATTTGAAGTAAACAAAACATACTTCCAACAAAATGAGTGGGCTTTCTTTAGTTTCCATTAGAAATTGAATGGCATCACAACATGTACATGGATAACATCATGAACTAATATATCATCCTGATAAAAGTACTCTTTACAATGACCAATTCAAAGCAACAAGAACAGAACTTTCCACAATTTGAGCAGCTTGGCACTATCATATTGATGGTGGTTTCCGCTGATTCAAATTGCAGACACCACAAGGGTCTTGTCAAACTGCGAACCAAACAAATGTGTCTATTATTCTCTACATGCATCGATTAGCATACTTAGGAAGTTATTTTCCAAGGTTTTATTCAAATTGGCAGTAAATTTCCTTCTATTAAGGAACTTGTTTAGCAAGCTAAGAACAAGTTATGTTTAAAACAAGAAATAGTTGTATGAAGAGCCTATAGATGCAGGCCATAAACATGGTTCTAGAGACATGTTAAGATCACTAAATGTTTCAGAATTTCTGCTAAATAATTGAGTTTTTAGCAAAGAGATTCTTCTATCATTTTCTAAAGGCCTGATGCCCTTATAAGGTTGTTATAGCCTTTGAACAGTCATCTCCTAATTTTCTATAATTGCATTGAAGTTCTTTGAGAGAGAATTTCAAATCTGGTATGTGCAATCCACCTTTAACTTACGGTTTGTACAAGTGCCAGCAAAAAATGGGTCTGGTCCGTTTTTCTCGAACAGGCACCACAGGTGGTGTCAACCCATAAGCATTCAGTGGAACTACTACCAACATCCACCATGAGCAGTGAAAATGAAGCCCAGCTACATGGCAGATGGAGCTGATCACAGTTTACAATATCATCTGGTACAACTCTGTTGTGGGATGGGGTAGTTCATTGTTTAATATTAATATATTGTCCAGTGCAACTTGGTTTCATCCAAGTTGTACCAGTTTTGATCCACAACAAAAAAATCACCAGTCCGAAATGGGACCAAAACAAACTTAATCAAAATAAGTTGGGAAGAGCCATACTGGTTTCAGTCCCCAGGCGTGTTGCACTCTGAAACCGCTATTTAAATCCACGGAGCTGATATTTGAGGCATCATACTTTCACAGTAAGGTGTGAAATGTGGATGGTTTGGATCTTGCACGTGTGCCTAGTTGGCACATGTAAGCAGGCAGTTAAATTGATGCCTCCGAAGTTGATTCTTTCAGAAAATATCCAACAACTTGTTTCCCCAACATGATGAAGTCACAAGGAATATTTAAAATTGAACTCTTTTAGGGTGCACTCAAAAGACCCTTAAGAATGGACAACAAAACCAGTCAACTCCAAACAAAAATATAATTACATCCCAAAATTGTGTCTCAGGTCACTAAGCATGATGTTCATTGGGGACATCCTTGAATTCAACAGAAAGGCTTAAGTTTTTCGGAGTCTTTCTTCAATGAATTCGAGTCATGCAAGACAACCTTTTTTCTAAAGCCAAGACACATTCAATTGCCACCCTACAACCTTTGTAACAAGGACATAACATATTCCAAACAAATGTTATGCTAGACTCTCATCAACTGGCATTTAGGGAAAGGACCTGATTCAAATTCTTCTCATAATAAAGTAATATAGCATGCATTCTAAATAATTTTCTAGCTTACTATTAGCCAACCCCAATTAGTTAGGATAAGGCTTAGAGGATGATGATGATTTCTAACTTACTATTATAGGATCTATCTTCCAATTATTTTATGTAACAGCATTTATATGATACTATATATTTCAATATTATAATGTAAGTGTGTAGGCCATGGTTATGGAAGGAAGAAGTGTGAAAGAAACCAAAGTAATAGAAATATGGAAGCGGCCATTTCAAGAAGCTTGTGAAGAACCATTTCTTCGAAATTCCTCAACATTGAAACATACACCATGACAAGGAGAGTTGAAAGGAGGAGAAATATACATGCAACTTTTATTTGCTTGCATCATCATCTAAGCCTTATTGCAAGAAGTTGGGATCAGCTACATGAATCAATTTCCACCATACCACTTTATCATGTACCATATCCTCAGTTAACCATGGGTCCTCAAGTCTTTTCTTACCACCTCTATAAACATCCTTTTGGCCGTTGCCCTTTTAGAGCCTTCAACTTGAACCAACTTACTCCTAACCGTCGCAGTTACTAGTCTCCATTGCAAATGGCCAAACCATTAAAGTTTACTTTCCCTCATCTTATTACCTACTGGTGTTACTCCTCAGTTCCAGCAAATGCATTCATTTCTAATTCAATCCATCCTTGTCCTGCCGCTCATCCATCTCAACATCATCATTTCCACAATGCTCATCCTACGAACATGTTGTTCCTTGACTGCCCTACATTCTGTCGCATAAAGTGTGGCTGGTCCTAGAGTTATCCTATAAAATTTCCCCTTCAGTTTCATGGGTATGCGTCAATCACAAAAAATTTTTGCAAAGGCACATCTCCACTTCATCAAAATTCTATGAGCAATATCCCATTCAAACTCTCCTGACTTTTATTTTCTTTTATAAAAAATTAAATAATGTACAGAAAAACCTACGTAAATGCCACACTATATAAAATTGTGTAACACATCAAAATCACAAATGAACAAGTATCCATCAAGCAACCAGTATTGAACCAATTAAATGCTAAATACTAGATTATGACAAACATGCAACTTAATGCTTTTATAAAGCATATAGAAGTATGCGTGGTTAAGCATAAAATTGTGGGCATTATTTGATGATTCAAACAAGTTCCAAACTTTTTCAACAAAGTAAAAACTAAGTTTTGGGTGAAACAAAGTAGTCAATGAAATCTATTACTATTCAACGGATTCAAGTCACAAAATGGTATTAGTGAAAACTCAAAACACAATAAATCATCATGATTTTTAATTATGTTAAAGGATTCCCATCAAAACTTCCTGAAATAAAATATGCCATGTCATGAACATACCTTTTTACCCCATTCATTCGCTTGGTCAATTAGGAACGAGTATTCCAGATCTTCAAAACATCTCTGTAAAGAAGATTGAGGCTCGTTAAAGTACACAGGAAGACAAACTTTCGTAAGATCCTTTCCAATGTTATCTTTAATCATTGACCAGAGGCTGACTCCCTTCTCTTTCTCAACTGGATCGGGCAATCTTTTACGTCGTTTAACATAAGGGTAGTTAAATCCCATAGATCTTATTGAAGCATCAATACCATTCTCAGAATCAATGGCATAATGCTCTTCATCATCGGAATCAAATGATGACCTCTGAAAATCAGACTCACTACTTTTAAAAGAACTTGACGACAGAAAATCACGTGTATCAAAAAATGCATTTTCATCATCATCTGTTTCTTCCTCCGCAGCATCTTGTCTTTCATTGTCATCATCGGATTCTGTGATACTACCTTCTGGAAAAAAACAAGAAGAAGACATTTTGCATGCACGAATAAGAATAAAATAAAGCATATCAACTAATACTGGACAAGAAACCACAAAACAAAAATAATAACAGCTCCGAAGAACAATCTAGAGGAACAAGATCACTAAACAAGCACATCATGCAAGCATATCAATTTCAGTTAATGCCTTATAGAAAAAGCAAGCATAAGTTCAAAGCAACAATTCTAAAGCACGCTTCAATTTAGGAAGATTTCTTTGGATGAGTCAAAGAAAGAAGTAGAATAATAAGAAAGTTAACCACCGAGAAACCATGAAGAAAAATGCTCTAAAATTGTCAGAAGCATGTTTGCTCTTTTTGCCATGTGAGGATGGTGCAAGTACCAACTATGCAGAATGGCGAGTGTCAAGAACAGTGGATACTCTGAAAACCAGATAGTCAGGATGTAGATAAGAAAAGATTGGTCGTAGCTCACAAGTACAGCCGTCGTCATCATCATGGCCTTGTCCCATCTATTTGGGATCAGCTTTTCACATGAATACTTGGAGAAGGTTCAATGAAAAGCTGCCCCAACTGACATCAACCCTCTTTTACCTGGGCTGGGGACCAGCAGGCACAATACTACCAGGCAGAGTTGCTTAACTCGTCCATTATAATCATGTTCAAAATATCTCCCCACCAATATTTGAGGGCTCTTTAGCGACCTGTTAAGTTGTTATAGTTCACTCTTAATTTTAACTAGCTAGTCCTGAATTTAAATCCAGGTCATGCAAAGATTATTTACCAACTTCTATGGTGGAAAATCCATGGCCACAGGCTATTTGAGCGGTTATGTTCAGAACCCTAGACAATGTTTCTTTAATCCTTTGCACTTTTCGAAGTTTGTTGATAAAAAATAGTCTATTGGAATTCACCCTTCTTTATTAGCTTAGATTTAAATTGAAATTAACCAAACCAAAACAAATAATCACATAAATATTTTTTGACCAATCTTTTTTTTACTTTTATTTTCTTTTTCTAGGTTTCCTCATCTCAATAATTTGTTTTCCTCAATGTTCCCCCTTTTCTAGTACAGACATACTATGGTGTCTATAAGTTCAACAAGTCACCTCTGACACTCACAGTTACTTGGGCATTTAGCACTTGTGTCATTTCCAAGTTACACTATATATTATGCGGGTCCCTTTCTAAATCCATTTTTTCTTTTAATTTGCATATGAAAAAATAAAACTTCCATCAAGTAAGATTTAATAATAGGAAAAAGATAGATTCACGAATGCCAAGAAAAGTTGAGTAAGAAGAAAAGATTGGCCAAAACATAGATTTACAGGCTTGTAAAGATAGCAAATGAAATGGGTGAGAAAGCTAAGGATCATGTACAAAATTAATGGACTGCCATTTGACATGGCATCTTACCACTACATTTGTCATTCTTCAGTCTTGAAGCAAACCTATCTTCCTTTGACTGCCTTTGGCTCTCATCAACTACAGTATTCTCCAAATCAACCTTTTCTGTCTACATAACAAAATATTAAAAGGTGGCTTTTCAGTATTACCAATAAGAACATCTGAGCTACAGATACCTTATGCTGTAAATCAAACAGTCATGTCAGTTGGCATGAGGATGTGATATATCCATCAAAAGGGCTCTTGAGAAAGGGGAGAAAAAAATCCTAAACATCAAGTGAAGCCCACCCCAGGTTGGTTTTTGAAACCAAAACCACAGAGGCAACAGCAAGAGAAATACTGCCCCATCAGGTTTTCAGGAGTGTAGAGTTCAATATGGAGGCAAGATAGTCAAATGCCAGCCCATCCTGGTGTAGTATCATATTACTTGTGGAAGCAAAAACTCCAACGCATGAGTAGTAACTCCATTCTGTTTAAGTGAAAATCACAATCTCCAAAAACTCAAGTGTTAAAGATATTCCAATTCATACAGGTGTGAAGTTGCACTGATTTGGTTTTCTTGGATAATGGGGATGAACTATTATTGATCTACGTGTGGTTGGCTTTAATTCTTTTACAGGGTACTTTCTAAGCTTGAATGTTGGCAGCATAATTTATCATACAAGGCACAATTCCTTCACTTCAAATGATAATAAGTCCACATATTATATACTTACAAGAAATTTAAAATAAAATAAAATAATTAAAAAAAAAAAAAAACTACATAAAAGGGTGGTTTCAGTATGTCTTGCCTTGTTAGTTTCTGCCTAAATGCATTATTGCAACTAAAAAGTTCTATGCAGCAACATCCTTTGACGTTAAGGCATTCAATATATGAAACTTGAACTTCCCAAGAGTCTCTCAAAATATTTCAGGCAACTTGCTTACATTGCAGGATGACTTGATCAGACAAACACATGCTGACACATGGCACCATCACATAAAAATGACGAAGAATTTTCCCGTGCCAATGCTGTCCAGAATAATGACAGCAGCTCAGCAGTTTGGGTCAAAATCCCAATAATCAACGGATACTTATACATAAATGTATACCTGTACATACAGAATCCACCCATACTAACCATTCATACAGCTCATCAGTCATCCAAGAAGCAAACAACAGATGGACATTTACATTTCGTGGCCTTTTCAGACTGGACCTAAACTGCTTAAGCACCACCACAGTTTTCTTTTGTCAAAACAATAATACCTAACTGTTTAGGATCACCTCTCTCCAGACAGAGACATGAGGTGTCAAATGTAGCTACCCAGGAAAAAACCCGACAAGATAACTGCCCATACAGTTATAAATAACAATAGTTTATGAAATATTAGTTCTCAGTAACACAAACTATGTTAAAGAATTATTATTTTTTAAAAACAAGGAACAAAAAAAAAAACAAATCACATTTATATAGCTTGTAAGGAAAAAGTGATTCAAGGTTTTGTCTAGAAAGCTGGGTTAACAGGGTTCAACACAACGGTTTCTTTTTTCATTTTTCAACAAACAGTGTCCTTATTAAGTGGGTGCTTATATGAATAGGGTGTATGCATGCATGCAAGCATGCATAATGATTCAACTGAACAGCATCTTCCAGTGACAGAATTCAACATTGGAGAGTACTATAAACAATTAGGAATGTTTAACAAGTCAAATGACGCCAGCATTTTGCATGGTCACATAGCACAATACTCTAAAGTAATCCCTGGAACAAAGCGCATAAAGAACAAGAAAGGGAAGCTAAACAGATAGAAGCAAATGCATATAGATCGCTTAAATACACAGAAGTGTTCTCGAAGTATTAAAAAAGTTGATGTTTCCTCCTGATCCACAGACTTTTCGAACAAACAATCGCATCTAGATTTCATGCAAGAAGAAATTTCCAAGTATTCAAAAAAAATAAAAAATAATAATAATAAATGAATCAAATAACAACTAATTCCATCAATTCAGGTCTTTTTGTTCATATTTCAAATACCAATTGCAAGAGGGCACCAGTTCCATTTTTATATATTCAATTCATCTTTAAAGAATGAAATAAATATACAGGACTACAACAGGCATTCTACTTCAAAATTAGTACAGCAAAAGGGGAGAAAGACAAAAGAATGCATCATACAAGCCATCAAAGAATTCCAGAGTTGATGAGATTTTCATATGGACTTATTATACCTCTAGCTGGCGCAGGGTCTCGATGAGGAGCGATTGCTTCTGCTTGAGGAGCACCAGCTTGTCCAGCAGTTCGGCGAACTCATTCCTCATAATCTGCTCACTGTCCTGGATTGCCGCCTCATTCAGGCCCTCCTCCAATAGCCGCTGCCTTAGCATCTCTGTCGAACAGACAAAATTGTCGACCGGGGCCATGAGCTCGCTGTTCGACATCCGTGGGAACATGTCCTTCACGGCCTGCAGCACATCCTTCCACGCAATTCGATCGTCGCGTGACTCAGCCCGCAGGTGGAGCCGCTTGGTCCCAGTGAAGATCGAGAACCGCTTGTCATCCGATCGGCTCTCACGGATCGACGAAACCTAAAACAATTACAGCAAAGGAAAACATAGACCAAATCCAGAACCGTTAAATGGAATCCTATCTTCTAACGGATAGAATGAGCAGAATCCGACCTTGAGATGGACTTCGCCCACAGGCTTCCGGCGGGATTGGGAGATGCCATTCCTGTAGCGGCGCATGCGTTTGACCGATTCCTCACCGATGACCCTCGATCCCTTCTCCGTCTTTTGGCTGAGATCGATCTTGTCCGGACCGTGGATTTTGTAATAGGATAGGACGCCGTCCTGGAGCACGAACCACCGCGGCCGCCATCCCTTGCCATAATTCACCCATTTGTAGAGAATTCCGGAGACGCCGTTGCCAACGATGTCGTTCAGCTTCACCTCACGGTGATCTAGCGTCGACGATGGCTCAAGGTGTCCCACCGATCGGGACGGCTGAGATGCCTCAAGGGGACGGGGCCGGGCATGGCCGTTGGCAAGATCGACGGATTGAGGGGAGGTGCAGAGGCTGCGAGGAGCGGAGGTTAGGGTATCGGATCGAGGCGAGTTTGGCATGTCGAGAAATTCAGGCGACGGAGACGGTGACGTGGCCGCGTTCCGTTCCGCGACGGGTTCCGTTGACACGCAGCAGAACGGATGCATGTCGTCCGCAGGGCGGGGATCAGATCATTTGGAAGAGTGGAGAACAGGATCGGGATCACGAGATTCCGGTGGCCGCGGGGTCACCGAGACATGCGGTTAGAGACGTGGGACGGATTGCTGTCTGCATTGAGAGAGATGGCGGGGAAATCGGCACGATTTTGATTTTGACGGGTAACGGGGAGGAGAATGCGGGTATATGTATACAGAGAAATGCTTTGTTACTCGGTCTTTGTCATGGTTGATACGCGGGCACTGAAATTACTTTAAAATTGCATGCGAATGATTCAAATTAAAATGTCCAAATGATGCTTCCAGTCTAGATGTATAATGAAAAAAATAATTAAGATTGTTTAATCACGTGACTTTCGGATATTTGGACATTACGCATCAAATAGAAAAAAAAAAAACGCCGATTCTCTGACGGAGTATCAACATCCATGCACAGTTTTTTCAGTTGCTGCATACGTAAATTTATTTTACAACCTAAAGCTATTAAAATAGTGTATCTCACTACGGATGAGTCAGATTTAAAGAGATTAGCGATCTAGTTATATATCTATGGTAACCAATTGTACGGTTAAAGTGAATAGTTTCTCCGTCCAAATTAATCAAACAATTGATTTATGATAAATGGATATGGCCATCCAATCATTGTGAATTTTGAAAATTATATAATAGGTAAACGATCCCGTTGTTTGGACGGTTTGGATTGAATTATGATATGGCACGTGGGTTTTGGCTGTGTGCACGTGTATGGATAGACTTCTTCTGCCGGAGCATGGAGTAATTCTTCATCTATATGTGTATAAGCGTACGTCCTGGTTATTTATGTACGCGGTACGGATATAGCCGAGGGAGGCGGCAACTCCCAGAAGTCCGCGACGGCATGAAACCGACGGTTACACCGTCGGGAGACGGGTTCGGCCCGAACCCGACGAGTAACGGCAAAGGTAAGGCGGGTTTTAAAGGGCGGTTTAGTATTGAAGGGAATTTCGTTTGGAGATTCGGGAAGAGATGCTCTCTCTTCCTGGGAAATGATATGGTAGAGATCATACTACTGTAATAAGGTAGATACATCTTCTGCGGTACACGTGGATAGGGACATATCAGATGGGAACCGTCCATCTAGTAGTCTCTACTGTGGATGACAGATTTTCCAACTAAATATATGGATGGGATGATCATAGCCATCCGATCAGTGGCTTCCAAAGCGACGGTAGTAAACAAAATGGTTAGTGGTTTATATTTAGTGTTGAAAGTGGATAGAGATGATGGCTGAGATTGTCTGGTGTGGCTGAATTTTGAAACATGTGCGTGATAGGAACAGTATATGAACGGGTCCGATTGATGGCTAACCACGCCAGGTGCGGTTGCGAAGATATGGAATACCATGTTACGGGTCCACTTCGGGCGGTTTGGGGGTGTTGGGACTGCCACGTGCCAAGTCGTGATGCCGCTGCGAACCGTTGACTGCTGGGTGCACTCGCACGAATGCATTTTTGCTACTCCCTTGTCACACGTGGTGGTGTAGTATACGTGTGAGGAATCCAATCAGGTAATCAAGAGGGGTCAACACAGATTACTTCATCCCAAACGAGGCTCGTGTGGTGGCCTAGAAATTAGAAAGATTATTGAAAGAAATTGACCAACGGTTCATGTTCATAGTACACCTGTGGCCCACCAGTGATGGGCAGCTTGGATTTCATCAAGTATCTAAGTTGATCTTCGTGGTCTAAGAACGGTGTAAAGGTGGCCACGCAGTTCCCCCACCACGAGGGGATGAGCAGCATGGATATGGGCGATTAGAGCGGGAGTAGAGCAATCTCTCCATTGACACGTGGCAGGGTGATGTGTCCATCGGACGCGGATTGGATACTGACAGGTTGAAGAGCGAGACTGGCTACTGAAGTGACGTCACCAACTTCTGTGGGCCCCACCATGAAGTATGTGTTGTATCAACACCGTCAATACATTTCGGGAGATCATTTTAGAACATGTTGCAAAGCACAAGGCAGATCCAAGGCTAGGGTCGACCACACCACAGAAAACAGTGATGAGAGTGATGTCCACCGTTGAAACCTTCTGAAGGTCCACCGTGATGTTTATTTGAGATCCCACCTGTTTATTGCTAAAGCAGACATGAAAGAAGGGAAAACACAAATCTTAACTTGATCAGAACTTTCGTGGCCCTTAGAGCTTTTTAACTGTGGGCGTCTCTCCCCACAAACAGTGGGTGGGTCCTCTCGAGCTTTAGATCTGATTATTTTTTGGATCATTCACTAATATGATCTCTCCAAATGGATGAACGGTGTAGATACAAAACGTACATCATGGTATGGCCCATATAACTGGGTGACGTCACTTCAGTAGCGCATCTCGCTACTCAACCTGTCAGTAGCTAATCCGCGTTGCCTACAGACACCTGTATGAAGGGACCACACAATATCAGTTCAGTCCAAAACTTTTGTGGTCTACAGGAAGTTTTTAATGATTAATCACCACTCTTTCCTGTGGCGTGGTCCATATAAGATTTGGATCTGCTTCATTTTTTAGATAGTGCACTAAAATGTGCTTTTAATATAGATGGTCAGCGTGGATTTAAGGTACATGCATCACTGCAAGCCCCACAGTCAAGGATCCACCGAAGCCGCCCGTTATTTTTGATACATAAACCATGTACGCTGGGGTCATGCATATGGGTGGACCTGCTTTACACATACATACACTGTAGAGAGGTGGCTCTACCGTATCCCGGTTCTTCCGGCTCCACTACATTATCTACCCTGTTGCACCGTTGATATAGACGATGGGGCCCACTGATCTCGCCAAATAGGGTTCCACTTTGGTAGCCCGCCCGATCTACTTAGCCTACTTTGATGATCGGGACCAGTCATCCCTGGGCCCACATGCAAAAGTGCACCAATTTACGTCTCCTGTGGACCCTGCGCTTACCTGCGAATGAGTAGTTGTAACTACGTTGGGCGGCACTGATTTTTTTTTAACGTGTTCCCTGTGGGCGCAGATTAGCTAACGAAGTGACGTCACCAATTCTAGTAAGCCCACCATAATAGATGTGTTGTATCCACGCCATTTATTCATTTGGAGAGAGCATTTTAAGGCAACAGTAAAAAAATGAGGAAAATCCAAAGTTTAAGTGAATCTCACCACAAAAAACAGTGAGGATAATGACACCACCGTTCAAAACTTCTTGGCAGATGCATCACATGGTGGACCTTAAGAAGGTTTCAACCGTAGGCATTTTCCCCTTATTATTTGTGGTGGGGTTTACTTCAACTTTAATATATCTCATTCTTTAGCTTATGCCTTAACATGATCTCTTGGATGGACGGTATGGGTGCAACACATACATTCTTGTGGGTCCACCAAACTTGGAATTTTAAATTCAGTAGTAAGATGTCCACACAATGAATGCTTGGATCACCGACTGCGGGTTAGATATTCCCCACTTTATTAATGACTGGGAAGAGAAACCGGTGCATCAGGTAGCTCAGGTTAGGCCGTCCAAATCACGGGTCCCACTTTACACGGATCCAGCGGATGTCATAATTGGCCTATTAAAGGGCATCAATGAATGGTCCAAATTGAAGAATAGGAATCATCAAGGGTCAAAATTCAATCTAATTACAGGTTGTGATCTATCTGCAGGTCCCACCATCCGGGCCTTTTGTGGGAATCAATTCGTATCCGTGATTCGAAATTTCAAGAGAACAACAGTAGTCGATTACCACTTATAGGTGTTGTATTAATTGGAGAAATAAGACAAAAGTAGTCTTTGTGAAAAGAAATGGATTTCAAAAGTATTGAACGTTTTAGTTGGGACGCGGATTTCATGCGAAAGCCCATGCATGAAGTTTCTGCTGAAGGATGCCGTGTGGGCCCCACCGATATGTTTACCATAAATACACTCCACTTATCTGTTTTGCTTGCTCTATTTAAGAAGTAGGGGAAAGAATGAAATGCATCCAACAATCAAGTAGACCACACGAGAGGAAATGGTGAGAATTTAGTAAGTACGGTTGGAATATTCTTGTGACCGTAAAAGTTTTATATCACGCTGTCTTTCTAGTATCTTCACTTTTATCTCGTTAATAATAATCTTATAAACCGTTGGAATAGCATATAAATATCAAGGTGGAACCCAAAATAGTAGGAATTTTTTTCTCAGTTTTCCTTATCGTAGGACATATTTAAGTTTTGTATCCACTTCATTTTTTGTTGCAACTCCTAGATGGGATTGCAAAATGGATGGACAGAATAAATTTCTCACGTTCATTGCGGTGGCCCAGCATCCTTGTGCGGAAACATCTGCGATAGGCTTTTGCAGGAAATCCGCGCCTGTTGATGCTCCATGTATGCCACGTGTACAATTGCCGGAGAAATGCGGTTTAAATATAAATAGCCACTTTACCACCGTATAAGCAAAAATTACTAGAAAAACGCTTGACTAGCTTATGAACCTCCGCCCTGCATGGGAATCTAAGCCGTTCATTCAATGGCTCCATGTGGATGGTCCCAATAAAAAAAAAATCACAACAAATGGAGAGTGGGCGACATCGTACCCTAAGAAAAACTTTGGTACTCTGGTAAAGTGTGGCGGATGATACACAGGCACTTAGAAATTACTGGAAATTGTATGGAGATGTAATGTATGAGTAAAAAATTAATATTATTTCATTATCTGACTATTGGATTTGACTTTTAAAAATAAAAAAGTATCCAACAGTTCTATTTCAACACCGAAGTGCCAACGAATCAGCGGTTAGAATTGTTCAACGATCTTATTTTTAAGACAGTGCTTAGCGACAGTGATTTTGCAATATTTTCTGATTAATTAGAATTAATGCATGCCACGTGTATAATTCGTGATTGCTTTCGGATCAAGTGTCACAGGGAGCTTCAAATGAATCCCCTGAATAAAAATAGACCCAACTAAAAAAAGACCTAACTGTTCATTTAATATTGACCGTTGAATTTAAACAGAGATCGCACTCTTTTTATCCAATATGCAGGCCTTCAAGTGGATGGGTGAAAAGGCCAGTCAATGTGATTTTCTGCACATGCTCCATCCACTAGGGTCTCCAGAATTTGGACGGTCGGGATTAAGGCACATTTTTTCTTCAGGAACGTAGAGGGTTGAGAGGCGCCCAAGAAAATTGGCCACTGACAACTATCTCCCTTAAGCAGATAGAAGCAGAAGCGGATTGCGTCCTGCGCCTGCGTGGACTATAATCCCTCCAGTAGGACCCACCATGATGTACAAGTTTTATCCACGCCGTCCATCCATTTTTTTCAGATCTTTGTAAGTTATAAATACAAAAATGAAACAGATCAACGGTTCAAGTGAACCATAACACAGGAAGCTGACTATGGGCCACCCTGATGTTTACCTGCCATCTAACCGGTTCATAAGGTTATATGGAACTCGATGAAGGGAATCATGTTTTCGTATATTAAAATAATTTGGAAAAATAAATGGACGGTGTGGATAAAACTCATACACCACGGTGGGCCCAAATAACATTGCCTAGACGGATTACCGCACACCGAGTGCTGGACGCAATTCGCTTCCGAGAGAAGGACCGTTTATTTTCAATCCAGAAGCCGTGCGACCCAAAAGTGCAAGCGAATGGTCTTTTCTATAAACCAGATGGGTGTAGATGTCAACTGTGCCTCACCCGGACGATAAGCGAGTGCCACGTGGCGTCAGCGACCCGGGACTCTCGTGACAACTGGCTGGACGAGCCAGGATCCGACACGTGGATGAACGGGGTGGTTGATGACCACCGAATAGCGTGAGTTGGTCGGACACAGGGCTAGAGTCGCTGGCCCTAGCGGGTAAGTTTTATCTCTGGCAAACGGGAATCCTACAGTACACCTGGTGCGCAGTACGCTTCATTTTTATGTTACTCCCGACAGATTTTTCAATCCCTACGTACAGGCATCGAAAAAGGGTGTGCGTACTACGCTACAGATTCGCCCTCAGTAATTTGCGGGTACGCTCCGCTCGTGATCCGGCACCGAGTTCCTCGAAAATAAAAATCCCCCCCGTACCAGGGAAGAAAGCTGCACCGATGGATTATCAAATGGAGAAAAGAAGACCGTTTTGGGCCGTTTCAATACCACTAAATAAGTTTTTTTTTTTTTTCTGCTTATATAAGCAGGAGCAGATAAATAACTTTTTTACTTAAAAGTATTTAATCATTTTAGGTAATTTTTTTATAGTTTTTTTACTTTTCATAAGTGGCAGGAGAGAGGCACAAGGAAGACGCAGAAAAAGATAATTGATAAGTGTGTTGTTTACCGAACATATTTTTTTTTTTGGTAATTAGAAATTAAGATAAGTTACTTAAAGTATAAATAATTTATCTTGAGCAACTTACGACCCACTTAGATATCACTGAATAAATTATTTTTTAACTCATATTAGGTAATTATGTTAATTTTTCACTTAAATTAGTTTAATAAGCATTATGATAAAAGTAACTAATGTGTTCACGCATAGTCAAGGGTTTGAGTATCCATAGGTGGTGAAATCCCATTGGCGTAAGTGCGTGTGAAAAAAAAATGTATCAAAAGCTACTTCTCCTGATAAGTAATTATTTTTAATATTTTAACTTAATAATTTTTCTATTTCTCTCCCATTGTCCATGCTAAAGAGGCTTTCTCTCAATGTCCATATCAAAGGAGGCCCTACGTGGTGGACTGGCCTCTCTGAAGGTGAAGCTCAAACAAAGGACAATTCATATAAAGGTGGGCCCCACATGATGGATGACCTTATATTAATGTGGATCTACATATGCATGATCCGCATCAAAAGTCATCTCATAATAATAATAAAAAAAATAACATCCAAAGCGAGCCGGTACGATGGACAACTCACTTCAAAGGTGGGGCCTACATAATAGACGGTCCACATTAAAGGTAGGCTCCACATGATCGATAGTGGACATTGGAGCTAGCCTCATACGATGGATGGCCCATATTGAAGTGGTCCCATGATGGATGGCACATATTGAAGTAGCCCCACATAATAGATGGTCCACATTAAAGGTCGGCTCCTAATAATGAATGACCCACATCTAAGGCAAGCCTTGCGTAATGGGGCAACCCATGTTAGTGGGGCCCACATGATAGACATTCAACATCAAAAGTGGCTCCACATGATGGGCAACTAATAATGGTGGGTCGCACGTGATGGATGATTTGCATCAAGATGGGCCCCACATGATGGACAGTCCACATCAAAGGTCAACCCAAATGATGAGTGGCCCATATCCAAGGTGGGCCCTACATGATAAACAGCCCACATCAGAGGTGGGGCCCACATGATGGACGGTCCACACTCCACATTAAAGGTGGGCTCCACTTGATGGGCGATGGATTTCGAAGGTGGGCCCCACATGATGGACAATAACATTGATGGTGGGCTCCACTTGATAGATGACCAACATTAAAAGCGGGCCCTACATAATGAATAATGCACATCAAAGGTTAGGCCATAATATGATGGACAACCTACATCAAAGGTGGGCCTCGTATGATGGACAACCTACATCAAAGGTGGGGCCATACAATGAATAGTTCACATCAAAGGTTAGCCCCACATGATGGATGGTGAATATAAGGAGAACCAAACGAACTTGAGAGATAATTACCTATGATGTTAAAAACCAAATATGTTTTTTTATTTTTTAGTTGATAAGTACGTTGGTTACCAAATATATTCATTGGCTAAATAAGTATAAACCAAGATAAGCTACTTATGACATAAGTAGCTTATCCAAAGTAATGTATGATTCAAATGCCCTCTTATTAAGCAAGGTGAAGATGATGATTGCCTATAAAAAAACAAAGATACAACTAGTGTCTTAAATTAAATTGTCTGAAGCGTGGCTCCCATTAGTTGACATTCAATGGAAGGTATAAAATAGAATATATTTGATCATCTTGCTTCAATAAAATGCAAATGAACGGTTTGATTTGAGCTATAGCATATGGGGTCTGCAGTGTCTAAGGTTTTGAAGCATTGTATGATCGAATTAATCAATACTGTCCATACAGGGAAAGGATAAGATGGGATCATCGACTATTAGATTTGCTAAGTTGTACAAGTTTAGATACTGTTGCTGTGTTTTTATGGGACGGCTTTCCCAAGACGGACGGCTTCCCCAAGACGGACCTTCCTCCACCTGCACAATCAACAATGTCAAGGTGACCCTAGATAGAGTCGGGGAACCTCCGATGCTTAAGTCAGTCGTCTGATCAGTAGCAAAGGGCTTATCTCAGTTCAGTACTGCGTACTTTCTTCCGTCCCAAGCTTGGAGATTTATACGGTTTACTAATCCTCATCCTCCGAGGATTCTCCTCCTGATTATCTGGAGATTTACTCATTTCCACAGATTGCTCTCAATCCTGAGAATCTCGGGATTGGCTACCCGTATTCCTGAATTTTCGGAGCAGTATTTGTTCTCATTCCGCCACTCGCTGTCTCGGCCAGGTCGTTACCGACTCTGGGAGAGTCTCGGCCGACGCAGGAGAGTGGGTTCTCAGCCTTTCCATAGACGGAATAATCTCGATGTCTATCCGTCATTTCTTGTTCCGTGACCGACAGAACCAACTCGTTGAGTCGGTCTTGTTCTATCGGCTAAGTGGCTTGAACACGCTCGGTCTTTAGTGGGCTTTTGCTGACGAGGTTATCACTCTGATAGAGTGACTTTAATCGTCCCTTGCTTATGCCTCCTGGCTTATCCTCTGTTCCGTCGATGTTGTCTCGGACTCTTCAGAAAGTGTCAGCAGAGCCGACTTACTTAAATCCGAGTCTCTAAACTTAATACATTTCTCCCCAACAGTGAGCCCTCCTTACTCCTTGCGTCGTCCGCGGCATCAAGGAGTATGATTTTCTCGGTCAGTTCGTATTAGCATCCGAGACAATGATGAGGCGTTTAATGCTCTTTGAGTCATCTCTAGCGTACGACGTTACACCTCCCGAGGCCGCACGTGTGACTAGCCGTCGATTTGTTTCGTCCGCGTATGAAATGCGGACGCGTGGCCACGAAGTTACCGCTGTTAGTCAGCGTACGCCACGTGTCGAACGGGGGAGTCGAGACGAACGACGATTCACTTTTTCCATAAATGCCTTGCCACGTGCCACGACTATAAAAGGGCCGGGCGGGAGGACCGTGAGAATTTTATTTCACTCTTCTTCCTCCCGCCTGTGTCCGCTTCCGAGTTCCTTTTTTCTTCTTCTCCTCCTCCTCTGCTGTCGCTTCTTTCTCCGTCAACTTCCCTAGCACTTGCCGTCGATTTCTCGGTGAGTCATTTCCTCCTTCTTTTATAAGCTTTAATAGCTGCGCTGCTCTCAAAGCCCCTGGGAAGAGATGTCCGGAGATGAGGGTGCGTCCCAACACCTTTGGGACGTTACGGAACCACCCTTACTGTTGATGGAGTTTGTTGTCGGTGCTAACGCCGCATTCCGGCTTGTAAGAGAAGCCGGTGACTCATCGGCTGAGCGTCCTACTCAGGTCGGTCCATCCAGCGGTGGGATGTCTCTGGTGACTCGTTCAGGGAGACCTAACCCTTGGATGGATCAACTGGAGGAGGAGGGAGGAGAGGACGAACTAGTTATGGGCGAAGGGGCGGCCATTCCAGGCCCTGTGAACCAAACTACGGAAGCCTCTGAGTCGTCTTCAAAGGGGAAAGAAGACGAACCTAGCGGTCTCGTCGCCTCCATTCTAACTGAATCCGACTTAAACCGGATCAGGGCTGGATATCATGTCCCTGACTCGGTCGTCCTCCGTCTCCCTCGTTCGGGTGATTTGCCCGACCATCCCCCTGCAGGGATGGTCGCAATCTTCCAAGTCGCGATGCAGTGTGGCTTGCGTTTGCCATTCCAGCCCATTGCTAGTGACTTCCTGTCCCGAGTCAAAATAGCTCCTGGTCAAATTGTTCCGAATGCGTGGAGAAATTTGTTCGGTGTGCCGTACTCTAGTTCGAGTTAGAGCAGCCTTCACTTACGGTCGACGAGTTCCTCTACCTTTATCAAGTCAGACCAAATCCAAACTTCCCTGGCCTCTGCTTTCTCAGAGCATGGAGAGGCAAAGGGGGGTCTTTAATAACTGACCCACCCACTTCGAACAAGTTCTGCAAGGAGAGGTGGTTCTAGGCTTGCGGTCGGTGGGAGTTGGCCGACACGTGGCCGTACGAGCCTCAAGTATTTCGCACGTTCCGTAGAGCAGCTGACTCGGTGACTCGACCCGATGGTCTTTCCTTTCTCTCCCTCTTTGTTTTTATACCATCTTCTGCTAATCTTGACTCCATAATGTCTTACAGATATTTTGAAGAAGAGGGAAAAACTTGAGTCCGGGGCTCTGACTCGGATAAGAGAGCTGAGGAAGTTGAGCGCGGGGGAACGGTCTTGGAAGTTCCTGCTGCAACCCGAGCGCCTCCATCGTGCAGGTCTAGATTCGTTCGTCTAAGGTAACTCGTCCTCCTTGCTTCGTTCTTTCGGTTCCCTGTTTGCCTCCTCATTCTTCTTTATTCATCCTTGCAGACCTTCGCGAAGCTCGTCCCTTTCTAAGGCCTGCGTCTGACAGCATGGCCGAGTCCTGCCCTGCCTTGAAGCCACTTTCTAAAGTGAAGGCCCCCCCAAGATCGGCTCTGTTGTCCGGGTCTCGGCCCTTGAAGCAGCAGAAGACCGCGACCAAGGCTAAGGAGATGGTCGTTCTGTCCGCTCCTGTACCTGCTGCCCCCCAAGTGGTCGTGCTCTCCGACCCTGACGAGAGGGCCGAGGAAACGGAGCCAACTCCTCCGATGACTCAAGCGGCTCTCGAGCCGGGACCTGTTGTAGAGGAGGTTCTGAGGCCGAGAGAGGTCTCGCGCGAGGAATCCCCGAGAAGGGAGATGACTCAACAGGAGTCCCCCCTCGCCAAGATCATCACGGGGATGATCCCTTGGGCGCTCGACCACGGGGATGAAAAAGACTTCACCAGTTATTACAATGCTCCGACTGCCCAGACCCTCGGGCATACGGCGAGGTTACTTTTTGAGGTAAACTCCTCTTCAATCCTGTGTCGTTTCCGACTAAGTTTTACCGCATAGCTTACTGTTTCTTTATCGCAGCTGGCACCTTGTCTCGTCAAAGCAAGCTCGGAGCTGACTGCCGCACAGAAACTCGCATTCGAGACAGAGACTGTGAGGAGGATCGCTGCCGAGGCTGAGGGTCGCAAAGAGATCGCTGAGAGCCGGATTGACATCATGACCGGCGATCTATCGATCGCTCGGAAGGCGACCAAGGATGCCCGTGCAGCTCTTGAAGGAGTTAAGGCCGATAATGCTCGCCTGACTTTGCTCCTACAGGAGGCTGAGGAGAGGCAGCGGTACCTTCTTCGAGTTCACGGCGGGTGCGAGAGTACTCTTGCTCGGGCGAAGGCCGAGGCCACCAGCCTTGTCCAGGAAGCCCAAGAAGAGGTGCATCGAGCCAAAGAGGAACGAGAGCGAGCCGTAGACGCCTTTCTCGAATCTTTCGAGTTTGAAGAGGAGAGGGACCGCCTTTATCAAGGTGGTTATAAGGCCTGCGTCTTGGAGATGAGGGCGGCCTTCCCCGATCTCGACCTCTCCGCCTTTGAAGTTGACATTCCGTCTGCCGAGGCTGCTGAGGGCCAAGCCGTCGAAGGAAATGCTGCTACTGACGAAGCCGGTCCTTCGGGCGTCGTATAGGGGATGAATTTCGACCGAATGAGGCAGTCGGATATTGTACTTTCTTTTGTTATTTTTTTTTTGTAACCCGACATTGAGTACTTGGACGAAATAGAACTTTTCATTGAGTCGACTTCAATTACAGTACTTTCTATTCTATCTTACGGGTAATAAATCTTGAGATGCTCGACATTCTAAGGATGAGGCAACAGTTGTCCATTTAGGTCTTCCAGCCGATAGGTTCCCGGGCGGATGGTGCCTGAGACGACGTAGGGACCTTCCCAATTGGGTCCTAGTGTGCCCGACCCAATTTCCTTAGTATTTGAAAATGTCTTTTGGATGACCATATTCCCGGCTCGGAATTGTCTGACTTTAACTCGGTGATTGTAAAACCGAGGCACCTGTCTTTGTCGAGTCATCATCTTCAATTGAGCCCTTTCTCTTTTCTCTTCCAACGAATCAAGCTCGAATGAAAGGAGTTCGCCATTCTCTTGTCCACTGTACAAGTTGACTCGGGCCGAGCCAACGCCGATCTCAACTGTTGCGACTGCTTTCGCGCTGTAACATAGGGAAAAGGGAGTTTCTCCCGTGGAAGTCTGTGCTGTGGTCCGATAGGCCCACAGTATATTTGGAAGTTCCTCGACCCACGCTCCCTTTACTTCATCAAGCCTCGTTCGGAGGTGCCACTTTATAATTTTGTTGACCGCCTCGACCTGTCCATTCGTCTGAGGATGATGAGGTGAGGCGTATACGTTTCGAACCCCGAGATTACTGCACATCTCCAGAAATTATTTGTTATCGAACTGCCTTCCGTTGTCGGTAATGATAGTCTGAGGTATCGCGAACTGACAGACGATATTCTTCCAAACGAAGCTTGTGATCCTTTGCTCAGTGATTTTCGCCAATAGCTCTGCTTCAGCCCACTTCGTGAAGTAGTCCACCGCAACCACAACGAATTTAGTTTGACCCTTCCCCAGAAAAAAGGGCCCGATGATGTCGATCCCCCACTGCGCAAAGGGCCATGGTCCCGACATCGGAGTTAATTCCTAAGGGGGTTGTCTCGGGATTACTGCGAACCGCTGACACTTGTCACATCTTTGAACGAATCGCTTAGAATCATGCTGTATAGTCGGCCAGTAATACCCCTGCCACAACACTTTGTTGGCGAGCGAGCGTCCTCCTAAATGGTTTCCACATATCCCTTTATGTATCTCCCTTAAGATATAATCGGCTTCTTAGGAGTCGACGTACCTTAGTAGAGGAGTATGAAAGCTTTTTTTGTATAGAATCTCATTCAAGATGGTGTAGCGCGAGGCTCGAACCTTTAACCGCCGCACCTCGGCGCGATCTCCTGGCAGTTCTCCATCGTTGAGGTAGCGGACGAGTGGGTCAGACCAAGCAGTCGCTGAGTTGATAGAAAGTATGGGCGAGACTATCGGCTCATCTACAATCGGTTCAGGGACGTATTCAATCGGAACCGACTGAGGTATGTCTTCCTCGTCGGCTGAGGCGAGCTTTGCTAACAAGTCAGTTTTGGCATTGTCGGTCCTGGGTATTCGAATTACTTCACACTTATGGAATCCACCGATTAATTCTTTAGCCTTTTTCATGTACGGCTTCAGTTGTTCTTTTCGAGTTTGATAAATATCGGAAACCTGATTAACGGCCAATTGCGAGTTGGTAAAAACATTCAGATGAGTTGCACCTAGACTCGCGGTGAGTCTAAGGCCAAGTAATAAGGCTTCGTACTATACTGTATTGTTGGACACCTGAAAGTCAAGTCGCAAGGCATACTGCATACAGGTTTGATCGAGAGTTTCTAATACTACTCCTGCCCCGCTTGCCTTGGAATTGGATGAACCGTCGACAAATAGCTTCCAGGGTGCCGACCTGAGAGAGGAAGAAGCCCCAGGTACAATAATTCTCTCCGAATCAGGTATATCGTCACGACTAGGAGCCATTTCGACAAGGAAATTGGCGACGACCTGCCCTTTTATGGCTGTCCTCGGCCTGTAATATATGTTAAATTCGCTCAACTCGACTGTCCACTTTGTAAGTCGGCCGGAAGCCTCTGGCTTTTGGAGAATCTGGCGAAGTGGTAAGTCGGTCACGACAACAATGGTATGGGCCTGAAAGTATGACCGGAGGCGTCGTGATGATACCACCAGAGTTAAGGCTACTTTCTCGAGCTGAGGATACCTCGTCTCAGCTGGTAGTAAGGCTTTGCTGACGTAGTACACTGGTAGCTGCTTCCCTTGACTCTCTCGTATTAAGGTCGAGTTGACTGCAGCATCAGATACGGCCAGATATAATAACAACGTTTCACCTGACTCGGGCTTAGATAGCAGCGGTGGGGATCCGAGGTAAGCCTTCAGATCTTGAAATGCCTTCTCACATTCGTTCGTCCACTCCATCGCCTGTCGTCCCTTCAATTGCTTGAAGAACAGGAGACATTTGTCTGTGGCTCGGGACAGGAAACGATTAAGCGCGGCCACTCTTCCTATCAACCTTTGAATGTCTTTGATTGTTTTAGGAGACTCCATTTCAAGTAAAGCTTTGATTTTCTCGGGATTCGCTTTGATTCCTCGCTGGCTAACGAGGAAACCGAGGAATTTTTTCGAGCTTACACCAAACGCGCACTTACTAGGATTCAACTTCATTTTATATTTACGTAAAGTCAAGATCATTTCTTCCAAGTCCGCCACATGGTCGACCGCTCGTTTACTTTTGACGAGCATATCGTCAATATAAACTTCCATCGTTCGGCCGATCTGCCGAGCGAACATTTTGTTCATTAACCTCTGATACGTTGCTCCGGCGTTCTTTAATCCAAATGGCATCACTTGGTAAAAGTAAAGGCCTTTGTCACTGACAAAGGCGGTTTTTGATTTATCATTCTCGTGCATTACAATTTGATTGTAGCCTGAATAGGCATCCATAAAACTTAGTAATTCATGACCCGTGGTACTATCTACCAGCTGATCAATGCGAGGAAGAGGGAAGCTATCCTTGGGGCAGGTTTTGTTCAAATTTGTATAGTCTATACAGACTCGCCACTTCCTATTGGCTTTCTTTACGAGTACGACTTTGGCTATCCAATCGGGATAGTATATCTCTTCGATGAATTTAACTTTAAGGAGCTTGCCGACTTTCTCTTCAATAATAGTGTACCTTTCCGGACCGAGAGGGCGACGCTTCTGTCGGATGGGTCTATAAGTCGGGTCAATGTTGAGTTGGTGTATTATAACCGAGGGATCAATCACAGGCATGTCTTCGTGGCTCCAAGCGAAGATATCGGCATACCGTCGAAGCAAGGTGATCATTCGTTCCTTAAGAGGTGGACTCAGGAACGAGCCGATTTGGACTACTTTCGACATGTCTGTGTCGGTTAACGGCTCCGAGACGAGTTCTTCCATCGGCTGCCCCCGTTCATGAGATGTCATACGGGGGTCCAGCGATTTAATCATCGACACTTCAGTCGGCGCCTTGACTGCGGTGGCATAGCATTTTCGAGAATCTTGTTGATCTTCTTTCACAATTCCTACTCTCGACTCGGTCAAAAATTTCATGGAAAGGTGGTAAGTAGATACCATAGCTTGAAGGAGGCTTAGAGATGGTCGGCCGAGTATAGCGTTATACACCGACGGTTGGTCCACGACCAGGAAGTCGACCATCGCAGTCATTTGATGAGGTGCGGTTCCAGCGGTAAGTGGCAGCGAAATGATTCCCTCAGGAAGTACCTGTCCACCCGAGAACCTGATGAGTGGGGTTCGGACAGGTCGTAGTACTGACCGACATATGCTCATTTTGTCGAACGCTTGGGTGAACAGGACGTCCGCTGATGATCCTGTATCCACTAGTATCCGGAATACTTTCTTATTAGCGATGGTAAGGGTGACCACAAGTGCATCGTCATGAGGATGATGAATGCCTTGAGCATCTTCCTCAGTGAATGAGATACAATATTTTTCTCTTTTCTTCTCCTTGGGAGGCCGAAACAACAGAAGAACCTCGGACTTCGGGCGATCGAGGCTTCTAGCATGGTTTCTTCGGGCATTATTTGAGTCCCCACCGCCTTGGTGCCCTCCAACAATCGTTCTGATTTCTTCTTGGGGCCGCTCTTCACTCGGTCCTGCTGGAGCGCCGGATCCTTATGTATGTTCTCTTAGTCGGCATTGTTTAATTAGCCGCTCGATCTCGTCTTTCAAGTGATAACAATCACTTGTGTTGTGACCATGGTCATGATGATAGTGGCAATACTTGTTCTTATTCCGACGATTCAGATTTTCTCAGAGTTTTCGGGGCCAGTTGACTAAGCCTTCGCTCTTGATCTCCATTAATACTTGTTCATGAGATTTATTTAGGGAGGTGTATGTAGAAAATCTTCTGTCTGGTCGCTTTTCCGGCCTACCGTCGTCTCGCGCTCGGTCTTCTTTTTGCTTTTTCCCTCCGGCTGAGTCGGCTTCTTTCTTGGCCGACTCTTTAGCCGATGGTTTTGCGTTCTGGACCTTCTCCCGTAGGAGTCGCGTCTCTTCCGCATCAGCGTATTTGTCCGACCGAACCATAAACTCGCCCAGAGTATCGGGTGGATTCTTATCCAGTGACGCCAAAAAAGGTTTATCTCCCACTCCTTGTATGAGAGCGTTGAGAGCTGTCTCCTCAGAATGCTTTCGAACCTGTAAAGACTCGAAGTTGAAGCGTTTGATGTAGTCTTTCAATAGCTCTCCTTCCCTCTGAACTATGTTGTTCAGATGTGCGGGCGGCTTTAATTTCTTCTTTCCGCCGATAAAATTACTGAGAAAGGCGTCACTGAGTTCAGCGAACGACTTAATTGACTTAGGTTTTAATTGTTTAAACCAAAGTCGGGCTACATCGGTCAGGGTTAGAGAGAAGACTTGGCACATAACAGCATCCGAGGCGTCGTGCAACTCCATATAGGTCTTGAAGCATTCAAGATGCTCTGTCGGATCAGTTTTTTCGGAGAAAGGAGTTATTTGAGATAAGCGGAACCTCTCCGGCAACCGAGCCTGCATTACTTCGTCCACAAATGGAGAAGCTTTTTCTTCGAATTTGGTCGGATTTGAGTTCCGACCGTGCTTTATATCCGCCATCTCCTTTTCCATCTTCTCCCGGACCTCGTTCTTGAAGTCTTGTATATCGGCTTTTCAGGGTTCAGTGCTCTCCGCCGTTTCTTCTGCAGGGAGCCGATTTCGTCTCTTCTGATCTATTCTATGTCTCAGATCAGAGGGAGGCAAAACGGCCGTTGCTGAATGGGTCGGCGCTGGGTGGCTCGGTCCTTGATGTTGACTCGGTCCTTGGGGTTGACTCGGTTGTCGGGGCGACTGTCGCACAGTAGGCTGCGCTACAGACGCTGGTGGGAGAACCTGTGCCGACTCATGACGCTGCGTCTGCTGGTTACATAGTTGTTCCAGCATGTGTTTCATGACAGCCATCTCGGAACGCATTTCTTGGACCTCGCGATCCAATTGCACGTTTTCTTGATTAGGCTGGCTTGTAGTCGCAGGCGGTGCCGTCGGGGGAGCTCCCTGAGCTGTGCTAGCAGCGGCCTCCCCCGCTTCATCTAGATCCGTCCTTCTGATTCTTGTTATTCAGCAAATTAGAGAAAATGACTTTTTGTCCGTTTCCCACAGATGACGCCAAACTGTTGCTGTGTTTTTATGGGAGGGCTTCCCCAAGACGGACCTTCCTCCACCTGCACAATTAACAATGTCAAGGTGACCCTGGCTAGAGCCGATGCTTAAGTCAGTCGTCTGATCAGTAGCAAAGGGCTTATCTCAGTTCAGTACTGCGTACCTTCTTCCGTCCCAAGCTTGGAGATTTATACGGTTTGCGAATCCTCATCCTCCGAGGATTCTCCTCCTGATTATCTGGAGATTTACTCCTTTTCACAGATTGCTTTCAATCCCGAGAATCTCGGGATTGGTTACCTGCATTCTTGAATTTTCGGAGCAGTATCTGTTCTCATTCCGCCACTCGCTGTCTCGACCAGGTCGTTATCGACTCTAGGAGAGTCTCGGACGACGCAGGAGGGTGGGTTCTCGGCCTTTCCACGTACGGAATAATCTCGATGTCTATCCGTCATTCCTTATTCCGTGACCGATAGAACCAACTCGTTGAGTCGGTCTTGTTCTATCGGCTGAGTGGCTTGAACATGCTCGGCCTTTAGTGAGCTTTTGCTGATGAGGTTATCACTCTGACAGAGTGACTTTAATCATCTCTTGCTTATGCCTCCTAGCATATCCTCTGTTACGTCGGTGTTGTCTCGGACTCTTTAGACAGTGTCAGCAGAGCCGACCTACTTAAATCCGAGTATCCGAACTTAACAAATTTCTCCCCAACAGATACTTTATTGTAATATACTTTTCTTTATTGGTATATATTATTTCTTAATTTGTATTTTTTGTTGATGTTTTTGGCATTTTCCTCTAAAGCATTTTAAATTGATGTAACTTCATTCATGAAATAGGATGGCCGGAAAATTGGCTTAAGATAGGTTTGATAGAAACTTTAGCTCGAAAATCAATTAATTGAGTGCATGTGTGCATCCCTTCTTTGACTCTTGATAGACTTAATTTTGCCATTTTTTGTTTTGTTAACCTTTTTATAGCCATTAGATGCGGCCTACATTCCTTAAATTGTTTCCATTATGAAAGACATCTTTTAATATTACTAATAAATGTCGAGTCGTTTCATAATCCGTGTTTTCCTTTTATAAAAGGATTTTCTTGCTTAAGGTTTTTAATACTTTTCCCTTATCTCTTTGTTGAAATTGTGAATTTTGTTTTTCTTTTCTTTTCTTTTTTATTTTATTTTATTTATTTTTTTGTTTTACTTTCTCTGGGCATAAGAGGGAGAGAGTTTATTCTTTACAGTGGTTTGGTGAATCTAGCGTTAGATTTTTTTAACGGCTGAGTGTTGCATCCTGAGCATAACTCGTCGGGAGCGTACTGAAGTAACAAATCAAATGAACATCATAAACTATCTCAAAGAGAGTGGCTTTATCCATGCTTCGTCTTAGCATCAAATCTGGATTCATTAAAATTTTTATGAGTTCTAATTTTCGTTGATTGATTATCTTGAAATTTTTTCTATTTACATATGTGATAACGTGTTTATGATATCAGAGCGCACCCATCTTGTGTTACTTCATCACTACTCTATCCTTGCTTCGATCATCACCGAGCAGAGATCTTCGCCAAAGTAGTTTTAATAGTTAATCACATTTTATGACAATATGATGGACCAAATCTTACAGTCGATTATTAGATCAACGTAGGAATTGGATCCATGATGGATGGCGTATGTAGTAGAATGATTAGATCATCCGTACATTGCATGTATGAATTCATAGGGCTTCTTTCACATTAAAGTACACTAAAGTTTGTAAGGTAATAGAGCATTATATCTAGTATATATTCTTAAAACTATAATTCTCCTTAGGGGGGGGGGGGGGGGATGCATGAATTTTGCGGGTCACACCACATACAATAGTTGAGACGAGTTATCCTCCCATTAAAACATTCATAATTGTTTTTTTGGGCCCACCGAGATGTCGTTCACAAATCCAACCCATCCATTATGTGTGTCCCACTTGGATGAGGGGTTAAACTAAGTTTTCGACTCATCCAAATTTTAGGTGGGCCCCACCAAGTGCTTTAATATGATTTAGGCATGTCTTCATATGATTTTAGATGGTATGGCCTACATGAGTTCCTTGTATGACTAATTTTTGGGATATCTCATAATATAAAGGGGACCCATCAAATGCACAATGTTGATGTTCGACACGCATCATGGTGGGACCCATACAACTTGACCTCATGAGAAGTTTCCATGAGCTCGACCGCATAGAACCATTTCCATATATATATATATATGTGTGTGTGTGTGTGTGTGTGTGTGTGAGGATATAACTAAAGTACGAAAAACCTTATCAACCCTCTCTCATTACTCAATGTAAACCAACATATGCGAAAAACACATCACCACTAGGCTACACGAGAAGTTTTGGCCCAATCCAATCTCAAAAGAATGAAATCCATCATAAAGAGACTCATGCATGGATGATTAGATTTGGATATAATTAAACTTATCATATATATAGTGTGTATATAACCAACGAGCTACATTGCATAGGGATGGATAGGCAATCCATCATACGAAGAGTTTTTTAGATTTAGTGATTTTCATAAATTTTCATTTAGGCACAATAGTAATTTTATACGTTAGAGAGTTTTTTAGAGATTCTAAAATTGGAATCCTAAACCAATAAGAATAGAGAAAGAGGAGAGAGGGAGAAGAGAGGAGGGAAGAGGGAGAGGTGAACACGTCAGTCTCTCTTCTCCCTCTTATACAAGATACCCACGCAATTCAATTTGAGTGGCTTGAGCACCATCTTCTAAAGTTGCATTTTAAAATATGACCTTAGCTAGTCCGTATTGTTTAATACTCTATAAAAGATGAGATGTAAAGATTATAAAAGAAAATTTCAAAATACAACTCAATGATGGAAAAAAATAAACTATAATCTCTTTAAACTATACAATAAATAAATAAACTTAGAATTTAATAATTACTAATAACTAAAAATTAAAAATCACGTACACACCATATAAACATAAATATTAATGAAGTAAAAAATTGGTTTTGATCAGATCAAATGCTCTAAAATAATTCATGACTTAATTTATATCGTTGGAGACCGTAAAATTGAAATGGTCGAATCTCTCAATACGAAAATCCATTTGCACTAAAATTTATTTCTACATATTCCTCATTCAAAGAACTACAATCTAATTGGTTTAAGCATTTAATGAATGTCGATAGATTAATTTGCTGAAAATTTTCAGAAATCTGTTATCGTGGAACAAGACCACCTTGACACCGCATGTTGGATCACTTTGATGGAAACACAGTAAAAACAGAACCTTTTAAAATACATTCTTACATTAATCCAATATGTGGCCATAATTTCAGATTTTCACGATACAAAATGTAAAAGAATATAGTCAAAATCATATAATGTATTTTTCATGGTGAAAAAGCCGATGACGATCCTTTTGACAGAAGAGGTTTCTATATATCTAATTTATCTAAAGAAGTCATATATTCTCTGATAGGTGTTAAGGAAGACATTAACTGTCCACCAAGGCAGACCATACGCTCTATCACACCCAAAAAATGACACTCAGATATACTCAACCTGATGTCGCACGTGAGAGCACATCTTAGCAGTTCTACTATTCTCATTCACATTCTTACAATAAAGTCATCGCAAACATCCATATTAAAAGAAATGTGGTATGTGAGTTTTGTTAGAATATATCCCCATGTATTAGGTAGCCAACTTTAGCTTTTGTTGAAACCGGAACATCTTCCAATGCGATCCACACCCTTGATACAATGAGCTTGGCTTTTTGTATTAGATGGATGACAAATGAAAGAAGTTAAATTAAACTACTGCAAATTCTTTTAATATTAGCTGTTTTACTTTGAATATGAATAGTCACTGACCTTTCTATATAATCAAACAGTCCAAATATTTAATTGGAGAGTTTTTCATGGGCATCCTCGTAACTTACATTAAAAAAACCAAAATCCCAACTCATCAGGTCCCAACTTGTCTTCTTATAATACCCCAAATGTATAATTAAACAAATCTTCAGTTCGGAAAATCGTGAATGTCCAACAGTGGCCCACAAAGCAACAATCAAGTAGACAGTCCATATTCATCCTACATAGACGGTGAGGCCCATTTATTTCTGAATGGTTTGGTTCATGAAACTAGATCATGTGTAGTAAACAACGAGCGCCGCTTCGCTGCAACCTCGAACCAGCTATGTGGGTGGGACCCTGACTGTAGAGCTTACCTACATGTATGAATTGTATATCCACACCATCCATCTATTATTTTCATATTAATTTAAAGCTTTCTCCCAAATAAGTAGTTAAAATTCTCAAGTGGACCACACCACAAGAAAATTTTGTTATTGAACATTAAAAACCTTTTGTGGCCTACAAAAGTTTTGGATCAAGCTGATGTTTGTTTTTTTTTTTTTTTACCTTGTATCCAGGTCTATATGACCATATTAACAGTTTAGATGGTCAACAAACATTATGGTGGACCCTAGGAAGTTTTTAACGGTGGGCGTTCAACGACTACTGTTTCCTATGGTGTGGTCCACCTGAAATTTTTATTTACTTTATTTATGAGACCATGATCTAAATAAGTTGGAAGATCAGATTTACAACGTAGATATACAATGCATTCATTGAGGAGGACCCTACGGTCAGTGTCCCACCCACAAGGCTGGTGGGGTTGTAGCCAAGTCGCGCTCACAAACCTCACCTTCTCGCGCTCACGGGCCTCATTTTAGACCTTCTCGCACGAAAAGAATGGAGTAGCAGAAAAAACTGGTATGCCCTCCTCAGCAATTCACAACGGCATGATTTTTTTAGGCCAAGGTCTTCTTTCATGCCTGACGAATGCTTCTGATATCAAGCACGTATGCCCGAGATGAGTAATGTGAGGGACGTCCCTGCGTCCATCTCACGCGAGTTAGCGCGACATCGTCACCTCAAGCTTCGCCAACTTTATCTTCTCTGCAGACACGTGCGAGCAGAGTAGGACGACCAGTGTCGACTAACATCAGGACACGCTTGGCAATTGCTTGCCTGTAGATAAAAAGAAGAAGGCGAATAGCAGGAGGATATGGAGGCGTTTGTTTGGATAAGTGGGTGTTTAATCACCACTGTTTTGCCATAGTGGGGTCCACCTGAGATTTAGATCTGCTTTTTTCTTCTTTTTTTTTTGGCTCATGTCTTAATAATGTTCCAAAATGGATGGGCGGGATGGATAAAACACATACATTATAGTAGGTCCACGGAGCACTGTATAGCGAGTGTAAGTGTGCAATCCGTGTCACATCCTTGGGCTATTACACGTGTGAACCACGATTTCACACGTGGCACATATGCACCTTAGCTGTTGTTCGGATAGAAATAAATGGAAGGAATTGGGAGTAAATAGAGATAAATGATATTTTAAATGTGTTTGGATATAAATAAATATATGCAAATGAAATGAAATAAAAGTAAACGGACTTCTAAATGAAATCTTTTCTACTAGAAGATTTAGAAGTAAATAGCAGTGCAATGGCTAAACAAACATGGTACTACGCATATGCTCATCATATACATGACATGCTAATGATGCTCCAAAATCATTCAAATACTACCTATATCACTAAATCACACCAATAAAATTATCCAAACTATTTAAAGATTAGCCATCTAAATAGACGGTTAAAAAGTATTAACAAGTTACTTGTATGCAATCCCTATGTTTATAGCCTGCTCAAGATTTAAGATATATATATATATATATATATATATTCCTAAATTTATATATTTCAATAGGCTTATTACAATCAATTTATTAAATATTATAGATGTACGCTATTTTGAGATATTAAAACAGATTTTAGATATTAAATATGTTATTATGATATATTAAAAAAATCTAATGAATTCAAAATTCTCCTTATTACTCTTATTCAAATATGATATTTGAATTTTAAATGCATTTCATTTACTCCCATCTAAATGCATGCTGAGTCAATCATTTACTCTCAACTCATTTACATCAAATTTCATTTTTCATTAACTTCCATTTACAAGCTCCCAATCGGGCCTGTAGACAATTTAGCAGCACATAAACATATTCAGACATTTGGTTTTAACCAGCTCTATGATAGACCTGAATCTTATGTAATGCTTGCCTAAGGAGAGCAAATTGGGTGCAGACCCTTGATTGTGGATCACACCTTGATGTCTATGACTACATCAATGTCGTCCATATGTATTGAAAGCTCATTTTAGAGCATGATCAAAAAAAAGAAGCAGATCCAAATCTCAGGTGAACCACAATACAGGAAACAATGGTCATCAATCATTAAAAGCTTCTTGTGGGCCACAAAAGTTTTGGATTAAGCTGATATTTGTGTGGTCTCTTCATCCATATCTTTGTAACATTATCAACAAATTGGATGAAAAAAAAAACATTCTGATAGTCTCACAGGGTTTTTAATGGTGAGGATTCAATTACTTTGGAAAATCTACTCCGTCCATTGGATGAGTTCCTTGATTATGGGTCCTTTAGCACAAAAACTAACCAAATATAGGCCGGTCAAGTGGGCTACACCTAGATCTATATATGAATCAAGTTAGCTCGGTTAGCTCGCTCAACTTAACTCAAAAAAGTTCGATTCGGCTGAGTTTGAAATTGAGTTTGAGCTGAGTCGAATTCATTTTTTAAACTTGCCTAAGTTTGACTTAACTCAAATCGAACCCCAACTCAAATCGAACTCGGATCGAACCAGTTCGGTGACTTAGTCATTTTAATATTGATGTTACTCCACAAGTGTTTGATGAAATGACTCAATGTAGTGTCGGTTGATAGCGAGCAATGTATGGATATGAAACAAATACCTTTGCATCTTGATTTTTATGTTATCTATTGAGTATTAATGAAATACTTGTAAATCGATAATGCTATTTTACCTTTCATGAGAAATTGAAGATGCACTCTATGTGTTTAAAAAATTCTCAAAAAAGTTCAATCTTGGCTTAAACTCAGCTTAAATTGGCCAAAGCTGCTGATTAAACCGAGCCGAGCTGGCAATCAAGCTTAAAGACTGAGCTAAGTTGAATTCAAGCTGGGGTCAACTAGTGGCCAAGCTGAGTCAAGCTGTGCCAAGCTCGACTGATCAGTTCAACTCATGTACACCTCTATTGACACCATAGGAGAAAATGAAGATGAAATCCCAACCAAATGTTTGTTTCCAGGGCTACTATTGTGTTTCCTTTCATCAAACCCCTTCATCACGTGTAACTTGCTAGTATCAAGGAAAAAAAAAAAAGTCCTCATCCAAAATCAGGCAATGAACAATCACATTGTTCCCATCCGCCCATCTATTATTATTATTTTCTATGGAGACGAAGCATTATATACATAAGGATTATCACGTGATGTACGGAAGGAATTCCACCTATGCAGTGCCCCAAAATGCTTGGACTTTCTACGGACACTGAATCGTTCATGAAGCTCCCACATAATACTTTTCATCCTGGAAAAGGTCACTAGCGTTTTCCTACATTTTCGCTGTTAGAGGTTCTGAAAATCCGTGGTTATGATTCGTTTGACGTGCGGATTAGGTACTACCTCCACCAGCATCTCGCAAAAGGCTATTGGTTCTTGAAAGGGCCGTGTAGGACACACATTGATGTATGTGTTTTATCCACGCTGTCCATTCATTTTAATATATCATTTTAGGGGCATGATCTCAAAAAGGAGATAGAACTAAGGTTTGAGTGGACCACACCATAAGAAACATTCGTGAGAATCACAACCACCGTTGAAACCTTACTAAGCGTATCATGATTTTTTTTTTGCCGTCCAATCTGTTGATCAGGTCAGACAGACCTAGATGATAGGAAAACACGAATATCGGATTTATCAAAACTTCTGATTTACAGCCTAAGTATATAGTACTTCCATCCCCACTGTTTGTGGTGGTGGCCTAAGATCTGCCTCTTTTCTAAAGTGATCTGTCAAAATGGATGGATGGTATGGATAAATCACATACATCAAGGTAGGCCCCACAGAGGCCCTGTTGGGACTGTCCACGTCCCATTGTCAGTTGTATCCGGACGCAGATTAAGTCCTAACCCCGTCCGTCTCCGGCTGGGAACGGGCAGGAGGTTTGAGTAGCCACCGTGATGTATGGGTCTTATCCACACCATCCACTCATTTTTTTCTTATCATTTTACGTTATAAACCTAAAAATGAGTCAGATTCAAGGCTCAAGTGAACTACACAATGGGGATTAAAATCTTACCGTTGAAAACTTTTGGGGGCCTACAGAAGTTTTGGATGGAGCTGATATTTGTTTTTTCTCTTCATACAGGCCTATGTAACTTTATGAATAGGTTGGATGGTAGATAAACATCACGGTGGGCCCTAGAAAAGTTTCAACAGTGAGAATCATTATCACCGCTGCTTCCTGTGGTGTGGTCCACTTGAGCCTTGGATATGCCTTATTTTTTTGTCTTGTGGCATAAAATAATAATAATAAATGGATGGACGGTGTGGATAAGACCCATACATCATGGTGGCCACTCAAAACTCTTGCCCGTTCCCAGCTGGAGGTCCGTTGTATCCCACCGCTGATGAGTTATGCCCCAAAAATATTCTAGATTTGACTAACGACTGTAGTGGCGAAACAAAGGACATTTCACAGTTGAATGTGGGCCATTGCTGCATCTGTTTCCAATAATATTAAGTGTTGGCAAATGGTCCCACTGATTATAATATCTTTGCACGGTGGACTAAAAATATCATCGATCTTGATTACTGAATCACAGGCCTTATTTGTCGAAACTAAAAAGGCGTGTCTTTTTAAGCAAAAACATGTGCCGCGAATCACTTCATTCCGGCTCTGGGACCGGACCAGCGATGTGGGTGAGACCCTGACCATGGCCTACCTCGTTGTATGAATTATATATCCATGCCATCCATATATTTTTTTCAGATTATTTAGACCTGGTTCCAAAAATGAAATAGGTAAAATTTTCAGATGGACCACACCACAGGAAACAGTGGTCATTAAAGGCTCACAATTAAAAACATCATGGGGTCAACCATAATTATTATTGATCATCCAACCAATTTATAAGGTCTTGCGGACCTGGATACAAGGACAAAAGAAATAAACAAATATTTGATCCAAAACTCTTATGGCCCATAAAAAAAGTTTTTAATGGTCAATAACTGCGGTTTCCTATGGTGTGCTCCACTGGAAATTATTATCTACTTTAATTTATGGGACCATGGTGTTATAATAAGTTGAAAAAAAAAAAAGATGGAATAACAAATGCATACATCAATATGGGCCATACCACTAGGGTCCCGCCCACATGGCTAGTTCCGGGCCCAAAAAAGTCACGCTCCATCATTCCTCCCTCTTGATAGAGTAGAGATTGAGTTATTTCCAGGTAAGCTCGTTTTTTGGAACACTGATCAAATGGAGTCTAGCAGGCACACAAATGTAAATGTTGAAAAAAGAAGAAGCAAATATGGGCTTTTTTTTGTTGTATTATATTTCTAGACATTCCGGGAAAAGCCAATAAGATAATAACATGTGGCATTGCATGATAAATAAGTGGTGGATAGAAAAATCTTTTGGATACTTGACATGTTTTTTTCGAAATCATACCTGACGTAAATCCAGTTTTACATGACATTTGATATTTTACTAAGTGAGGTGGCCAAGTTATCCAAAAATCTAATAAGCGAAGAGAGAAACATAGTTGATTAGTTCAAGATGCAAAATGCGACTGAGAGGAATAGAATTTGTCCAATAGAAGATGAATAATCACAAAAAGGAAACATAACAAAAGAATGATCTAAAGAAATGTTTTTCAACTACTGTAATTGGTGGAGTAATGGAAGAATCATCTAGAAGAATAACTTGTAGCTGAACTCTATGAATATTAGAGAAAATTCATGGAGCAAGATATCACTAATCATCTACAAATCAAACCAAACAAATCTATCAATTTAATTTCTTTATCTCAGCTTATCGTATGAGTAGTGATAATCCAATAGCAGTAATTCTTAGCTCTAATATTTTAGTTGTAATTCAAATTTACGCTCATACGTTGGATTTGTCATTTATCTAATATCACGCAGTTCTTTCAAGATACGCATTCTTGCAGTCGCTCCTAATGATTGATTGTGAGTTTTTTCCTTTGTTTGATTGCATTAGTATTTTGAAAAGTCATTTCTTGTGGAAGGCACAAAGCAACCCATCTTTAGAGGAAGAACTCCACCCTCTGATGATCCCCTGATCATTATAAAATTTTATAAGTGGCTGAGTAAGCGAGTGATGTTCTCTGAATCTAGTCATATACATTCCTAGTGGACGTATTTATTTATTTTAGCACTTAGGGTTAAAGTTGATCGATTTCGATCGACCAACTTTATCGATTTTGATACGCTTGCACACATTACACCTGATAGAAAATAAACTGAGCGCCAACATTGTTTGCACGCTCGGTGGGACTAAAAACTACTTGACTATCATCAACATTCATTTTACACTGACTCTGTGAAAAGAATAATTTTAACACGTAAGTATACTTATCGATGCAATAATTTCTTGGAATCATGAGCTAAATAGATGGTTATAATGCTTCAATAACCGTTAGTAATGCTGTTGTAGCCAACAAGCCTCCTGCTCATGAGGATGAGTTGCAAGTTCAACAAGTGCTTAAGCAAGTAAATCAACCACTTATTTCGGTGCCTATTACTCCAAGTCTAGATAGACCAACGACATCCGAGGTTGAACCTTTCGAGATTACGTCAGCTAAGATAGTTAATATATAAAGGGGGATTCAACACTTCGCATAATTGTTGTGAATTCAAGTTGAACACTCACGAGATCATATTAAAGCCTTTAATAGGTGGATGATTTTCCATACTAAGAGCATGAATTGGTTGACTGTTTTGTTTACTTAAAGAGCACCTGTTTCACCTCAGCAACATATCGATACTAGTTTTGTTAAGAATTAGGCATCTGTACCACTAACACAGCCAATGTTACAGACACTTCCTTTACGACGAAATACACTACCTATTCCAATCTTTGGTCCAATCCACAACTTACAAAATTCATTAAGACTGGTAGATTTCATACATCCTGAATGTATTTTTATCCATGACGTGCAAAATTTACCACCACCAGTAGATTTCAAATGTCTTGAATGTGAGAATAAGAATTTAATCCCGGAAGCTAGGAATCAAGGGATACTTGGGAGGATAACATTTGCCTATAAATCAATTGTATAATGAAGAACTATATCATGTTGGTCCAGAACTACCTTTAGTTGCTGCAAAACAATATTGGGAGCATAATCAAATTGTTCAACTGGTTCATAAAGCAGCAAGCCAAGTTTTCGACATAACTACTACTCCAGTTTATTAAAAGCCATATCCTAACTGAATCAACTAATAATATCCATTATCGAGGAATTATCAACCTGACTTTACACCGTTTACAGGTGATACAAGCCAATTGACCGTAAAACACATATGTCGATATACCATATAATGTGGATAATTAGCAACTAATGAGTATTATAAATTATAATTTTTTGATCATTTAGTTACTAGTATAATTTTCATACAGTATTCCAATTTACTATCAAATTTCATATAAAATTAGCAAGAGACGTAAGAAAAGTTTTATGTTAGTTCTTTAATAAGGACGAAGAAAATTTTATAACCAATCTTACTTGTTTTTATCAATTGCTAGGAGAATCGATTGAAAATTATATCGCTTAATTTAAGAGAGTAAAATGCCGATGCAGGGTAGCTAAGACCAGAGTAGAATTTGTCTAGTTAGCTCAACAGAGGCTTGAATTCAAGCTTCAAAAGAAGTTTATTGGAACGGAATTCACAAATCTTTATGATTTGACTAGAAAGGTGTCTTGGTATGAGGCCCTGCTTTAGGAGTCAATGCAAAAAAAAGAATTTATCTGTGAGATTATATTATTATGACCCTAATTATAATGTTGCAGTGACTAATATAGTTGTTAAATAACATTCATATGCTCGACATTAGTTAAAGTAGAGCCAACGACATCTTCTAATAAGAAAGTTCAGAAAACCTATACCTTTAATATTGCTCACGCTGACGAAATTTTTAATATCATGTTAGACAATAAATCTATCAAAGTTCCTAATAACCATAAAATTCTGAGAATTGAAAAAGTAAAGAAAATTAATTACTGTAAATGGCATGAAACTCGGTTACATTCTACTAACATATGTATTACTTTTAGAAATGTTATTCAAGACAACATCGATAAATGGCTGTTGAAGTTTACTGAAAAAGAAAAAAAAGTGATATCGATACTGATCCATTTTCATTAAATATGAAGATTAATATGGCCACCATTAATCCTCAAAGGTTAATTCAACCCCAATAAAAAATTGATCTTGGAACTCACATGGGTTAACTTGAGGAGCAAAAGGATAGTAAGAGAACTATAAGGCCAGCCTACGGTCGAATAGATCGAAGTCCGTTAGGAGGCAATAGTTTCAAATTATCAGCACTTTTGTGAGAAATGTACAAGGCTGACTCGATCAAACGGAAAATTTTATTTACCAAAATATCAGTTAAGACAATTAGTCAATTAAAATTATGAGGAAGAAAAATTCTTTTATCCAAAAAAGGTTAAACATGTTAGCTGTAAGCCCCGTATCCTAAACCGTACCGTTCCATAAACTTTCGCGGTCTTACCGGTCGAATTCCGGCAACCTTCGACCCTTAACCAATATTTGCGTGCGACCCTGATTCGTATGTCAACCTGTATCGACTCAACCCAAGACCTTTACCATATGGACCGTGTCGTCGCTGCGGTTCCGATGTCGCGACTTGAGCGCCGAGGTGATACCCTGGTCAAGAGATGTGGGCCAACGTTCGGTGCAAAGAAAATGCCGCGCGTTGCGAAACCCAAGAGAATCTCTACGAGGTGTCACATCAATCCCATCAATCCATCAATCCATCACATGTCAAGTACATGTCAAGTACACATCACCTTTCACCCATTCCCAAGCAACTACAAAAGTCAAGAATCTCTTACAAGCCCATACCTCTCTTACACCAAAAGCCCTCAAAGTCAAAAAGTTCTTACACCACCCATACTTTTCTTACACAAATGGTCACAAAAGTCAAGATTTTCTTACACCCATCACTCACCACATCCATCACCCATCTCTCTCTCCCTTTACAACTCTCTCTCTCTCTCTCTCTCTTTCTCATTTTCAAACTCAAAAAAATCTAAGGAGAGAAATCTCATACGCATGAGAATTCTCCAAGCCTCTCCCTCTCTTTCAAAACTTCAAGTATGACCCACTTTTCTACCCCATGATCTCCCATCCTAACCATCCATTCTCCATCTCCTCCATTGGAATCAAAGCTAAGGTGCTAAGGAACTCATAGGAGCAAGAAGATCGAACGGTGGGTGCTCCTCTAGATGTAAAAAATCTGATTTCTATAGTCTAGATATTTTCTTTCTTTCATGAGGGAAGTGTAGGACCCACCAATCAATGGTGGAGATCTCACACAATCCCATGGTTGTGGCCTAATGGCCTACCTTATGCATGCATGATCCATGCATGGGGCCTTTCTCTATGGGCTCCATCATGGTAGTTTTATTTCATATCATATTATGTTTGAGTCATGTAGACCTTATAATCATGGTGGGAATGGCATCCTCACCATGCATTTTAATTATAGGCCATGCATGTGCAAGATCCATGTTGTAAATGTAGATCTAGGTATGATGTATGGGTGTGATTGATCTTGGGAGGGCTCAATAGTGGCGGAGTCCCTTTCCCTATATCCGGATTGTCCTTCTATCTCTCTTTTCCCTCATTTTATTTCCTAATGTCTGTGGCCCATTAATGTATTTCCCTTTTTATTTAATTTATATAATAAATTTTATCTAAGTACATGTTGCTGTCTAGAATTTTCTGGACAGTTTCTGATTGTTTTTGGACCAGATTTTGGGACCGTTTGGGGGACTATTCATACTATTAAATATACTTTTTTGAAAGATGAGGATCTCATCTTGATGTCCCCCAAATTTCAGCCCCAAATGACCTTCATTGGGGTCCCAAAGGTGTGGTCCAATTGAGGTGGACAGTTTGTATTTTATGCACTGTTCCAGCAACATTCCACCATGGACAGTTGGATTTTTGAAATTTATTAAAATAGCTATGGGTGTTTAAAAATTATAAAAATTTTCAGGGGGGTGTCCTACTTATGGTAGGACCTACCTACAAAATTTTGGGGCTAATGGAGGCCTGTACATAGCATGGTGATGGCGGGACCGGCCCATTATAATATGGTGTCCAGATCAGTCTGATTTTCAGGACAGATTGATTTATGTAAATGAATTAAAATATTTACAGATGTCTAAAAATTTTAAAATTTTTTAGGAGTGTGGTCCACTTATGTTAGAACTCACCTACCAAATTTCAGGGCCAATGGACCCCTGTACACACCGTGGTGAGGGCCGGACTGGCCCACCACGTTGGGACGTTCAGGTCTGTCCTATTTTTCTGGATAGTCTGTTTTGTTTAAATTAATTAAAATACTTACAGATATCTAAAAATTATGAAATTTTGTGGAGGTGTGGCCCACCTATGGATGTATCACTCTGTGAAATTTCAGCTTCAAGTGACCCCGTTTGGGTATCTAAAAGAATGGGCCAAGATGGTTGGACTCCGAAATTGTTTCTGCTATGCAGTCCAGCAATATGCCTTAATAAAAAACCATAATTCAAAAATATTTCTTTTGATGGTGGGCCACCTTTTTGGGTTTCCTCTCATTGTATGCATGATGAGGGACCTTGTCCCTCAATTTTTAGAGTTTTAGAGGCCTTGGACCCACTCCAATGGAGTGCCTAAATTTAGGACAGCAACATGTTATAATTATGCTGGCCTTGGGTTGAAATTTTGAGGAGTGGGGCCCACCATATTATAAAGATCTTAGAGAAAATGATTTATACCTTTAGTTCCTTAAATTTTAGGTTTAATGAATGCACTTTTGAGGCCCACCACAGTTAAATTTAATTGGGTCCATGAATGTATCTAGTTGTTGAATTATTTAAGGCCCATAGAGTGGACTCATTTGATGTGTTCCAAGGCCCATGGGATTAGGCCCATTTGATGTAATTTAAGGCACATAGAGTGGATCCATTTGATGTGTTCCAAGGTCCATGGGATTGGACCCATTTGATGTATTTTAAAGCCCATGGGATTGGGCCCATTTGATATGTATAAGGCCCATGGGTCGAGAACCATTTGATGCAATCTAAGGCCGACGGGTTATGACCTGTTGCAATGCACATAAGGCCCATTGGTGCGGCCCATTGATGTGACACATTTGATGAGTAAAAGGCCCATATGACATGGCCCATTTGATGTATTTAAGGCCCAATGAGGTGTACCTAAGGTCCATTGCAATGTGTGATCCCAACCCGGTTTATGTAATGTTATTCACTACGGGCTACACCTTGGGACCAATGTTGGTTTGACGTCCACATTGCGAGTATAATGTTGGTTAAATGTCCGCATTGTGAGTCTCCCTAGGGCCCATTGGTAGGCCTGTATTTGTTGTATGCAAGCCGTCTAGGCCAGCTGCGTTGTAAAGATAGGGCATTACTTTATAACATGCTCAGTATAACTCCATGACGTACAACCTATTTGTATCGGTCCATTTGATCGGCCTACTCGTATCGACCATTTGATTGATTTAGCCCATATGATTGATTAGGCCCATCTTGATATATTTGTGGCCTGTTGCTAAGGCCATATATGAGGCCCGTTGTTGAGGCCCACCTTGATGTGTATAAGGCCCTTGTTGAGGCCCACCTTGATGTGTATGAGGCCCGTTGTTGAGGCTCACCTTGATGTGTATGAGGCCCGTTGTTGAGGCCCACCTTGATGTGTATGAGGCCTGTTGTTGAGGCCCACATTGATGTGTATGAGGCCCGTTATTGAGGCCCACCTTGATGTGTATGAGGCCCGTTGTTGAGGCCCACCTTAAATATATATGAGGCCCATGTTGCAAGGCCCATTGTGATGTATGCAAGGCCCATGGGTCATGACCCATTGCAATGTATGTAAGGCCCAATTGGTGCGGCCTATTCAATATATTTATGGGGTCCATGTCATTAGGCCCATCCTGTTGTATTGGTGACTCGTCCATTGAGGCTCACCCATGGTATATGTTTGAGGCCCATGTGTAGGGCCCACCTATTGTGTATTTAAAGCCCATGGGTTATGGCCATAGTGATGTATATTAGGCCTATGTGATGTAGCCCATACTGATGTGTATTAGACCCAGGTATGTGACTCACCTGCGAAGTATATTTGAGGCTCATTGTGATATATCTGAAGCCCATGGGTGCGACCCATCCAGATGTATTTAAGACCTATGGGTAAGGCCCATTGTGATATGTGTTAGGCCCATGACTAGGGCCTACCTGTTTCGTATATTTGGCCCATGTGTGAGGCCATGTGTCCATTATATATTTGATTCTATGTGGGCCATTCCTTGGGGGCAATATTGGTTAAAAGTCCACATTGTCGACGCCGGTTATTGATACCGTTTATGAGTATGAGACATCATAACATCATGATACATGCCAATTCGCATCCTCTGCATGTTTGTTATGAGATGTGATTGACCATTGCATATGACATTAGGCAGGATGATGTGAGACTCCCTGATAGGTGAAAATTATCTCATATGAGCGCATGACATGCGAAGGATTGATGCATGATTGGATTGTATGACTCATGCATCTCGCATTGTGTTGTGATTACTGTACGTCCTAGTGACATCAGGGTCGTAGCCTCCATAGGCATATCGTGGATGGCCAGATGGGACACCGAAAATCTGTTCGAGCATCGGGCCGCCATAGATGGCCCTGGGTGAAAATTCCTAAACACCCTCTTTGTTCCAGAGGATGCTCCAACGTCTACACCGAGTGGGTAGATGAGCATTGAGTGTCGATTACCATATGGCTGCGCTTTTCACTGTGTCGTGGTCGGTTGGAAGGGGGTGCGGCCTTACCCGCCCGAGGGAGTAGGCATGGCTAGGCTGAGTTTAACTAGTTCGAGGAATGGGTCCACTATCGGTGAGCCGAGTAGGTATTGGTAGACTACTGACAGGCAGATAGTGAGGTCTTTTCTACTTACCCAGTTGTGCGCTTGATTGAGGCGGCAGGTGGTGTGAAGTGTAATAGACCCCTGTGATTTTTCTAAAGAGGAACCGTATTGATATGAGGACTGACATGATATTATGACACCCCGTCACTGTTGTGCACGTGGGCGGACGCTGATATGGGCGGGGCTGAGGCATGAGCGAGCTACCACACTGGGCTAGCTACCAGCGGTTGGCAGGATACTGTACTGACAGGCTACTGAGTAGGAGTTGCATGCTCATTCATTCATCCATTCATTATCCACTCGGGCTGGTGATGCGTAACTAATTATTGTGTATCTTCGTTATGACAAGAATTTCAGTTGGACGCGCGACTAACTTAAGATTAGGAGTTTACCACGTTGAGTCAGACTATCTAAATTTAGGTATGAGACTGGTTTGGATAGAGGTTCCTTGTGGTGGACCTCGTAGCCTTCGATATTACGTACTATCATCCCGACATCACACTCCAGTATGGTCATTCCATTAGCACCATATACTGCATATTCCATTACATCTTCGGCGTGTGGCATTGTGGGTTGTTATGTTTTTGTATTCCTGTGACTTAGATGAGAGTGATGATATTTGTTAGCTCTTTCGAATTGTGTATTACATTATATCCTTGTCATTCGACATTTGATTATCTATGACTCATCATTTGCATAGCTGTCCTATATTACGTATTCTGATATTGATTAACTTATGGACTTGTTCATACTTCCGCTTATTCTGTTATCGCATTATTATAATCTTGTCAGTATTTCTATTTACGCTGATAATTCCTGCTCTTATCAGTGTTTCTGCTTATTCAGTCATTGTATGGTTTATGGATTAATAGCTTTCCGGTATTGTATGATTATGATATTGTATTGAATACTTGACACTTATCTCGTGCACACACTTACACCACCCTCTAAGCTTTATATAAGCTTATGCACGATAGATGTGTGCAGGTGATGTTAGGTTACAGTAGCATTGAGCTTGGAGTGTGCAACTGTTTTCTGAAACTTTGATTTTGACATATATATTTCCCTTTCAGTATTGTATTCAAATGATTATATTAGTGGATATGTGATGATGATGTTGCCTTTATGATTTGGATAAACTTGTGGTTATGCTTATTACTAGTTAAATGTATATAAAAAAATCCTTCTTGTATGATCCCAGTATAAAAAATCTGGCATATGAATGCTAGGAGCCGAGAATGGGGTACTGCGGAGGCTGTCGGCATCGGATTCGGTGATCGGGATTCCTGTGAATCCGATTTTTGGGTTTGGGGCGTGACAGAAGTTGGTATCAGAGCACAACTTGCAAATACCTAGAGATAACATCACATATTTGCTAATAGCTATCCTTCACTCTATGATTGTTGAGAACTTAGAATGATTAGATCCCCGAGTTCGAATAACTTAGAAATTTTCTGATATAGTTCCCTACCGTTGAGATTGATGCTGTATAGCGTTCTAGTTCGATCGTTTCTAATCAAGGATTTGAAGTTCTGTTGGATCATCGTAGTGTTGGCGAGGCGTTTTGGGAGTAGGGGATTGGGATTCAAAGGCATTATTCTCATCTCTTAGGTGTTTGATTATGTTGGCATGTTGTGTTCGGATAGAATTTTTCTCCCTTGGTAAGCTCTGTATTGGTTATGTTGTGGTTTAAATTTCAAGGATAAAATTTTTATTAGGAGGAGAGAGCTGTAAGTCTCGTATCCTAGACTGTACCGTTCCATAGACTTCCGCGGTCTTACCGGTCGAATTTCGGCAACCTTCGACCCTTAACCAATATTTACGTGCGACCCTGATTCGTATGCCGTCAACCCGTATCAACTCAACCCAATACTTTTACCATAGCGACTGCGCCGTCGCTACAGTTCCGATGCCGCAACTTGCGAGCCGAGGCGATACCCTGGTCAACAGATGTGGGCCAACGTTCTGTGTGAAGAAAATGTTGCGCGTTACGAAACCCGAGAGAATCTCTACGAGGTGTCACATCAATCCCATCAATCCATCAATCCATCACATGTCAAGTACACATCACCTTTCACCCATTCCCAAGCAACTACAAAAGTCAAGAATCTCTTACAAGCCCATACCTCTCTTACACCAAAAGCCCTCAAAGTCAAAAAGTTCTTACACCACCCATGCTTTTCTTACACAAATGGCCACAAAAGTCAAGATTTTCTTACACCCATCACTCACCACATCCATCACTCATCTCCCTCTCTCTTTACAACTCTCTCTCTCTCTCTTTCTCATTTTCAAACTCAAAAAAATCTAAGGAGAGAAATCCCATACGTATGAGAATTCTCCAAGCCTCTCCCTCTCTTTCAAAACTTCAAGTATAGCCCACTTTCCTACCCCATGATCTCCCATCCTAACCATCCATTCCCCATCTCCTCCATTGGAATCAAAACTAAGGTGCTAAGGAACTCATATGAGCAAGAAGATCGAACGGTGGGTGCTCCTCTAGATGTAAAAAATCTGATTTCTATAACCTAGATGTTTTCTTTCTTTCATGAGAAAAGTGTAGGACCCACTAATTAATGGTGGAGATCCCATATAATCCCATGGTTGTGGCCTAATGGCCTATCTTATGCATGCATGATCCATGCATGGGGCCTTTCTCTATGGCCCCCATCATGGTAGTTTTATTTCATATCATATTATGTTTGGGTCATCTAGACCTTATAACCATGGTGGGGATGACATTCTCACCATGCATTTTAATTATAAGCCATGCATGTGCAAGATTCATGTTGTAAATGTAGATATAGGTATGATGTGCGAGTGTGATTGATCTTGGGATGACTCAATAGTGGCAGAGCCCCTTTCCCTATGACCGGATTGTCCTTCTATCTCTCTTTTTTCTCATTTTATTTCCTGATGTGTGTGGCCCATTAATGTATTTCCTTTTTTATTTAACTTATATAATAAATTTTATCTAAGTACATGTTGCTATCCAGAATTTTCTGGACAGTTTCTGGTTGTTTTTGGACTAGATTTTGGGACTGTTTGGGAGACTATTCATACCTATTAAATATACTTTTCTAAAAGGTGAGGATCTCATCTTGATGTCTTCCAAATTTCAGCCCCAACTGACCTTCATTGGGGTCCCAAAGGTGTGGTCCAAGTGAGGTGGATAGTTTGTATTTTATGCACTGTTCCAGCAACATTCCACCACGGACAGTTGGATTTTTGAAATTTATTAAAATACCTATGAGTGTTTAGAAATTATAAAAATTTTCAGGGGAGTGACCTACTTATGCTAGGACCCACCGACAAAATTTTGGGGCTAATGAACGCCTGTACACACCATTGTGATGGCGGGACCGGCCCATTATAATATGGTGTCCAGATCAGTCCGATTTTTAGGACAGATTGATTTATGTAAATGAATTAAAATATTTACAGATGTCCAAAAATTTTAAAATTTTTTAGAAGTGTGGTCCACTTATGTTAGAACTCACCTAACAAATTTCAGGAGCAATAGACCCCTATACACACCGTGGTGAGGGCCGGACTGGCCCACCACGTTGAGACGTCCAGGTTTGTTCGATTTTTTTGTACAGTCTGTCTTGTTTAAATTAATTAAAATACTTAGAGATATCTAAACATTATGAAATTTTGTGGGGGTGTGGCCCACCTATAGAAGTATCACTTTGTGAAATTTCAGCCTCAAGTGACCCCGTTTGGGTATCCAAAAGAATGGGCCAAGATAGTTGGACTCCCAAATTTTTTCTGCTGTGCAGTCCAGCAATATGCCTTGATAAAAAATCATAATTCAAAAATATTTCTTCTGATGATGGGCCACCTTTTTGGGTTTCCTCTCATTGTATGCATGATGAGGGACCTTGACCCTCAATTTTTAGAGTTTTAAAGGCCTTAGACCCACTCCAATGGAGTGCCCAAATTTAAGACAGCAACATGTTATAATTATGCTGACCTTGGGCTGAAATTTTGAAGAGTGGGGCCCACCATATTATAAAGATCTTAGAGAAAATGATTTATACCTTTAGTTCCTTAAATGTTGGGCTTAATGAATGCACTTTTGAGGCCTACCACAGTTGAATTTAATTGGGTCCATGAATGTATCTAGTTGTTGAATTATTTAAGGCCCATAGAGTGGACCCATTTGATGTGTTCCAAGGCCCATGGGATTAGGCCCATTTGATGTAATTTAAGGCCCATGGAGTGGACCCATTTGATGTGTTCTAAGGTCCATGGGATTGGACCCATTTGATGTATTTTAAAGTCGATGGGATTAGGCCCATTTAATATGTATAAGGCCCATGGGTCGAGAACCATTTGATGCAATCTAAGGCCCACGGGTTATGACCCATTGCAATGCACATAAGGCCCATTGATACGGCCCATTGATGTGGCGCATTTGATGAGTAAAAGGCCCATATGACATGGCCCATTTGATGTATTTAAGGCCCAATGGGGTGTACCTAAGGTCCATTGCAATGTGTGATCCTAACCTGGTTTACGTAATGTTATTCACTACGGGCTACACCTTGGGAGCAATGTTGGTTTGACGTCCATATTGCGAGTATAATGTTGGTTAAATGTCCGTATTGCGACTCTCCCTAGGGCCCATTAGTAGGCCCGTACTTGTTGTATGCAAGCCGTCTAGGCCAGCTGCGTTGTAAGAATAAGGCATTACTTTATAACATGCTCAGTATATCTCCATGACGCACAACCCATTTGTATCGGTCCATTTGATCGGCCTACTCGTATCGGCCATTTGATTGATTTAGCTTATATGATTGATTAGGCCCATCTTGATATATTTGTGGCCTGTTGCTAATGCCATATATGAGGCCCACCTTGATGTGTATAAGGCCCGTTGTTGAGGCCCACCTTGATGTGTATGAGGCCCGTTGTTGAGGCCCACCTTGCTGTGTATGAGGCCTGATGTGTGACTCCCTGATAGGTAGAGATTATCTCACATGAGCGCATGACTTGCGCAGGATTGATGCATGATTGGATTGTATGACTCATGCATCTTGCATTGTATTGTGATTACTGTACGCCCTAGTGACATCAGGATCGTAGCCTCCACAGGCATATCGTGGATGGCCAGACGGGACACTGAAAATCTGTTTGAGCATCGGGCCGTCATAGATGGCCCTGGGTGAAAATCCCTAAACACCTTTTTGGTTCCAAAGGATGCTCCAACGTCTAGACCGAGTGGGTAGATAAGCGTTGAGTGCCGATTACCAGATGATTGCGCTCTCCACTGTGTCGTGGTCAGTTGGAAGGGGGTGCGGCCTTACCCGCCCGAGGGAGTAAGCATGGCTAGGCTGAGTTTGACCAGCTCGAGGAATGGGTCCGCTATTGGCGAGCCAGGTAGGTATTGGCAGACTACTGACAGACGGATAGTGAGGTCTTTTCCACTTACCCAGTTGTGCGCTTGATTGGGGCGGCAGGTGGTGTGAAGTATAATAGACCCCGGTGATTTTTCCAGAGAGGAACCGTACTAATATGAGGACTGACATGATATTACGACACACCGTCACTGTTGTGCATGTGGACGGGCGCACATGGGCGGACGCTGATGTGGGCGGGTGTGATGTGGGCAGGGCTGAGGCCTGAGCGAGCTACCACACTGGGCGAGCTACCAGCGGTTGGCAGGCTACTGAGTAGGAGTTGCATACTCATTCATTCATCCATTCACTATCCACTCGGGCTGGTGGTGCGCAACTAATTATTGTGTATCTTCGTTATGGCAAGGATTTCGGTTGGGAGCGCGACTAACATGAGATCAGGAGTTTACCACGTTAAGTCAGACTATCCAAATTTAGGTATGAGACTGGTTTGGATAGAGGTTCCTTGTGGTGGACCCCATAGCCTGCGATACTACGTACTATCATCCCGACATCACACTCCAGTATGGTCATTCCATTAGCACCATATACTGCATATTCCATTACATCTTCGGCGTATGGCATTGTGGGTTGTTATGTTTTTGTATTCCTGTGACTTAGATGAGAGTGATGATATTTGTTAGCTCTTTCGAATTGTGTATTACATTATATCCTTGTCATTCGACATTTGATTATCTATGACTCATCATTTGCATAGCAGTCCTATATTACGTATTCTGATATTGATTAACTTATGGACTTGTTCATACTTCCGCTTATTCTGTTATCGCATTATTATAATCTTGTCAGTATTTCTGTTTACGCTGATAATTCCTGCTCTTATCAGTGTTTCTGCTTATTCAGTCATTGTATGGTTTATGGATTAATAGCTTTTCGGTATTGTATGATTATGATATTGTATTGAATACTTGACACTTATCTCGTGCACATACTTACACCACCCTCTAAGCTTTATATAAGCTTATACACGATAGATGCGCGTAGATGATGTTAGGTTGTAGCAGCATTGAGCTTGGAGCGTGCAACTGTTTTCTGAAACTTTGATTTTGACATATATATTTCTCTTTCAGCATTGTATTTAAATGATTATATTAGTGGATATGTGATGATGATTTTGCCTTTATGATTTGGGTAAACTTGTGGTTATGCTTATTACTAGTTAAATGTATATAAAAAAATCCTCCTTGTATGATCCCAGTATAAAAAATCTGGCATATGAATGCTAGGAGTTGAGAATGGGGTACTACGGAGGCTGTCGGCATCGGATTCGGTGATCGAAATTTCTGTGAATCCGATTTTCGGATTTGGTGCGTGACATTAGCGATCACACTTGGCCTGTCCTGGTGCAAAAAATGGTTAAACCTTAGCATGCTTAAGGAGTTTATAAAAGGTAGAGTCATCCAAAATTCTCAATAGTACCAGAAGGGATGACCCATACTTATAAAAGACTTTCGACAAAGGTAGCAAAAGGTAAAGAGAAGATAGTTAACTGTTGTATGGAACAAATCTTAAACGAAGGACTCACCAACCCGATCGAGGCTGACAATACCAAAGGCAGAAGAAAAAGAACAAATATCAGTTAATATATCTAAGCTTTATATGGGACTTTACTCAATACAAAATCAGAATTATGATCAAGACTAAATGAATATGGAAGAATTGACCGAATATTTAAGCGATGAAGAGTTCTCGGATGATCTTCTAATTGAAGAATTGTTTGTTAAAGTAAAAATATTAGAACTGGGATCTTCTAAATTGAATGGAGGAATCAAGAATGAAGTGCAACCAAATTTGGAGACATCTGGGGGACAATGTTCGAATTCGGTAATACAGTTTAACTCGTTCGTAACAATTACACTAGATTGCAATATGGTGTTAACACTGACATTGAGTTTACATGTTAAACTATCTCAACTAAACATGATGGAAGGAAACATGGAAGAGTTAAGCCCTCATATAATCATACAACATGGTTCCTTTGACTTTGCAAATGAATTAAAAAAGTGCCGACTGTTACGATCAAACCAGGATCTCCTTCTGAAAAATAATTATTAAAAGATCGATTCTCATAATGACTTAACATTTAAAGTCATTATATATTTTTGTACACTTATAAGGGTGTCCGATCATTTGAGTTCTGGTCAATAATGGAGTTACTTTTAACATTCTCTCAACGGGTAAATGTAAGTTTTTCTTTTCCACGAGTAAGTCATTACTCATTTTTACACTGTGGATTATAGGAACTCAATTTACACTATTAGTAAATAGTACCATCTTGTTGCCATTTTCATTATTGGATTATGACGCAGGGAAGGACGTGAGGTCGAGCACCGTCTTCCTCAAGATGATAAATATTCCGAATCCACGGAACTTCTCTGGACTCCTCACAGAGACTTCTCGAATCCACAAGGAAAGGAAGTAGAAAATAACAATAATTTCTAATAAATTCGAAATTGATTAATGAATGATTGATAATTGTCTAATGTGTCTCCTTACACCATTAATATAAAACAAAAAAAAAACACTAAAATTCGTAATTACCAAAAATAGCAAAATTCTAACTCTAATAAAAATCTTAATTCTAATAAAACTCTTCTAATGCCTAATTTCTAAAAATAAAAATTTCAAATAAACTTTCTCTAGAAGAGTCCTAGTATAACTAAAATTTATTTCTAAAAGGAAAGAAAATCTAAAACTCTAAAAATATTTAAAAAATCAGAATTACTAAAAATACTAATTTTTTTTCTAAAAGTTCGTTTTTGAGCTAAAAGTGCACTTTTTCTGACGAAACGGACAGATGCGACCCACATTTGTGGGTTGGTTTACCTCGGATGGCCCGTTTCAGTAAAGATTGATAGGTTGTACGCCTCGTAATAATACCCGGATCAAAAGTTATGGTCAATTCACGGTCCATCTTCTTTTGGCCCAACTATGTTAGGAATGGATTTGTGACACATTCTACATCAGACCCCTCCACTTGAAAAAAACTCGTCCTCAAGTTACACAAGAGACTTGGCACATGAGTCTGAGATAACTTCTGACGCCGATGTTCATTAGTTATTTTTTTATACTTGGCATTAAGCTCTTGAGCTGACACAATACATGTACTCATGCTTTCCTTGACTTGATTAATATCGATTAGTTCATTCACATCTGCCTTCAAGATCTCATATTTTTCTTGATAATGTGGGCAATTAGGTGGACTTGCCCCTGAGACAGGATCAATGTGATTTTGTATATCTTGTATGGGAGGTAATTTATCAGGTAATTCATCAAGTACAATCCCCTTAAACTCCTGTGATACTGGTTCTAAACCCTCTAGGATATTCACAGGCTCAACATATTTTTTCTCTTCAACTAATGCATATATATCTCTCGTTTCCTCAGATTGTTTAACAAAGGCCTGTTCAGTGATGAGATATTGTCCCTCCACTTTAAAAGTCTTGGGTTGGTTTTCCATTCCTATAGAGGTCACATGTTCGCCACTGATGAATTCTGTGGTCTTTTGCAACTCTGTTTTGATGAAGCCGTTGCTCACAGACCAATAATAAGAATTTTCTACATAACCTTTTACTGATCGGTTACCCTGATAATAATTTTGATTTTGTTGGAATAATACCTGATCGTAATCTCGAGGGAGGAATCGCATGCACAATAACTTCTTCATCCGCGACCACGTGTGGATTGACGCCTTCATCTGTCTCGTCCGCTCGAGTTGAAGTTGTTCCCACCAATCTGAAGCTCTGCCTGTCAACTTGTAGGCCACGAGTTTAACTTTCTTTTCTTCTACAATGTTTATGTAGTCGAAGAAACGTTCGACTTCAAGCAACCAATTGAGGAAGTCCTTGAAATAGAGTTGGCCATTAAAACTACGAAGATCGACTTTCATCTTAAATTCTTGAACCATCTTGTGGTTCATTGATAGCATTACATTATGATCAATATAATTACGAATTTTAGCAATTGGCGGTGGAGGATTACCACCAGAAACACGAAGTTGCCCTAGATTTTCTGCCAAGAGATTCGCTATACGGTCCATAGAAGTCTGCAGCCCTTGCATGGCTTGTCGATTCTCTTGCATGGTTGTTTTAAAAACTGCCGCCGTTAAAGGTAAATTCCCTGGGGCACCGCCCATGAGATTGTTGCCCAACCCGTCATTAGAAGCCATCGATCCGAGGAGAAACCTCGCTCTGATACCAAACTGACGCAGGGAAGGACGTGTGGTCGAGCACCGTCTTCCTCAAGATGATAAATATTCCGAATCCACAGAACTTCTCTAGACTCCTCACAGAGACTTCTCGAATCCACGAGGAAAGGAAGTAGAAAATAACAATAATTTCTAATAAATTTGAAATTGATTAATGAATGATTGATAATTATCTAATGTGTCTCCTTACACCATTAATATAAAATAAAAATAAAAACACTAAAATTCGTAATTACTAAAAATAGCAAAATTCTAACTCTAATAAAAATCCTAATTTTAATAAAATTCTTCTAATGCCTAATTTCTAAAAATAAAAATTTTAAATAAACTTTCTCTAGAAGAGTCCTAGTATAACTAAAAGTTATTTCTAAAAGGAAAGAAAATCTAAAACTCTAAAAATATTTAAAAAATCAGAATTACTAAAAATAGTAATTTTTTTTTCTAAAAGTTCATTTTTGAGCTGAAAGTGCGCTTTTTCTGATGAAACGGATAGATGCGACCCATGTTGTGGGTCGGTTTACCTCGGATGGCCCGTTTCAGTAAAGATTGATAGGTTGTACGCCTCGTAACAATACCCGGATCAAAAGTTATGGTCAATTCACGGTCCATCTTCTTTTGGCCCAACCATGTTAGGAATGGATTTGTGACGCGTTCTACATCAGATTATATGGTCTGGCTCACCTCCACGTTTGTCACATCCAAGATAAATAATATGGAAGCATTGGATCAGCTCTACAAAGTGTTTTTGTCCATACATTGGATCATATTAACACAAGCTCAATGATGCATGTTGCTAAGGGGTCGTCTGATACCATAGATTTGAGGGGATGAGGGGATTTCAAATCCCTTGGTATGTTTGGCACCATAAAGTAACGAGGGGTTTCAAATCCCCTCAAAGAGGGGGACTGAAATCCAAGTTGAAAGTTCGGATTACATCTTAAATCCTTCCCAGAGTTGTATGTGTAACATGTGTGTCACTAGGCTATTAATCTATTGGGCACATGGCCCACTGATGATATCTCAAAACAATTAGATTATCAATTGCATCACTATAATTACTTTAATGCGATGAGTTGCACCGTCCAAGCATTGTCCTGTAAACCAATGGTTAAAAATCATTAGCTAGTCACTTGGATGTGATCTTGTGCTTGTGCCCATCCGAGACTTGGAATTTCATTATTTTCGGGCAAAGTATATATTTCAATAGACTTATTATAAACATTGTGTCAAACATTACATATGCATATTAATTAGAGATATTAAAGTTGATTTAATAATTAAATTCAAACCCCTATAAATATACTATGCATAACTATTTTTGGATTACAGGGGTTATGAATTAAGGATGCCAAGCACAACAAGAGGATTCCAAATTCAAGGGGTTTCGAATCCAGGGGGTTTCAAATCAACGCTCCCAAATAGGCCATAAGTGTATGGTGCATCTATAGGCATTTTGTTTACACCCTTTTTTGACGCCATGACATGAACCAATAAAAGGCAACCGCGTGTCGACGCTAAAGTATTAGTACTAGCAGAAAGCTTACTCACATCTAAAAGTATTGTTAGTTAAATTTTCCTTTGACATTACATATTTCGTTATTAATGCAAAGTCACAAACCCATACACATACCTTTAGGAGGAAAAAAAAATAAACAGATACCACGTGACAATAATTAAATGTGTCAATTAATGAGACAACATACTCAACATGTTTATAAAAGGCTCGCTGATAGAACATATCCAATCACACAGCAGTTTATAATACACTCGACGAGGCCATCACTCACAATCCTTATAAAATGAGAATCTTTCCAGAGATGTTTAGAGAGCCTGTAGTTTTCGTGAAGTTCTCAATATTCAAAAATCAAATCATACCTGAATAAATTCGGATGTAGATTGGTCCCAAATTAGGAGAGTTTGACACATTAGCTGGATGATTCAATTGGGATAAAGAGAATATAAGAACTAGATCTGATCTTACCCGATAATAGATCAGTATCAAGTGTCAAATCCCTCCAGTACTCCAGACCTCTAGGGAGTAAGGTTAAATGTAGAAAGTAATTTGATCTTGATCATCCAACACCTCGATTAGAGATGTAGGAGGTGGGCCACCAAATGAGTGACCATGATCAATTTGAGGCCCAAGATTAACGATCTCTCAGTTAATTTGATTAATGGGACACAATCATCTCTCATCGAAGGGATATTGACTATGAGAAGAAGATCTAAGAAGCCAGTTGTGTTGGATCTGTTCAATAGACTTTCCTATCAGGAAAACATTCTAAATAAGCGAAAGATCCAGAATCAGTAAGAAAACCTAGTGAGAGTTTTGCCGCATCGACAAGCTTTAAAAAGAGCAATCAAAGAAGAGTTAGAAGCCCTACGCCAAATACATATATCTACTTTTTAAAGTATCCTTCAGTTATCTAGCCTAGCCTACTTTATCATAGTTAATTATTGCATAGCGGCTCCTACTATGGTATCATACAAGTAGATTAAATATTTACAATATTAAGTTGTTAGATCACGATCTACTAAGTTCCGGCTTAACTAATCATATCAATTTAGTCAGATCCTGATGATCAATTGCCTCGATCTTTATTCCTGTAAACAATCCGCCTCAATCTCTATTCCTGTAATTAACAATCCGTGAGTTAAGAGTATTAATGAAAGAGCAAGTCCTTAAGTCCATTGACACAAGAAAAAAAAAAGATCCATTTGAAAGAGCTAACCTGCTCTACATTTTTCAAATGGTTGATTGCTGATCATAGCCTATGATTGAAAGGATAGTTAAATCATTGTGTATAATATCTAATCAATCCAACTTAACGTGAGGGACACAATAAAAAAATTTGAGTCGAGTAGACTCTTGAACACCTGCACATTGTGCACACACAAAATCCGACTACAGGCTATCGATCATACACGTGGCCTGTTGTTTGGAATATATCAATAAAACAATATTCATAGCACATGCCTAAGTAATCAAGACCATCCATTTTATGGGCCCATTTTGGATGAGATACCCCACCAAATCTTTTGTTATTAAGTAATCCAATTACGGTTAGTCACCACTATTTCTTTCAATGGTTATCATCTATATTTTTTGGGTTTATGGCCATACACTCTGTGGCCGCTAATTCGGACGGTGTTGATGAATCCAACCATTACTGTAAATCGCGATACTTGGCCTTCACGGTACATGCAGCAATTTAATTAGTTTCTACGTGCATGAGAATGTTATTCAAATATCAATTGCTTTTAGAAAACATAAAACCGTATGTGAGTGAGGCCCACTACAGTATATGTCTAGAATCCAACCCCATCCAGCCAATCAGCCACCAAGAAAATAGTACGCCTCAAAAGTCAGGTGGGCCCACAAGCAGCTCGTTGCACGCTTCCTCCATCGGCAACTATTCGTGGTCGTGAGATGTTCCCAAGAGCAGACGTGCCTCTCCATTTCACCTCCGCAGACGACGTGGCATATATGGACCAGATCAAAACCGTTCATTTTGCATTTCCAACGATGGTTGAAAATGCAGAACGTTGGTACAAATCTATCCATTCAAATGGTTACATACCAACGGACACAAAAAATCCAAAAAAAGCAACGGCTCATATTCAGCCATAAAAGGTCCGTTTATTCAATGGTTTATATAGTTCAATCATAGCAAATCCTGGTCAGGTCCCAATCGATGTGTGGTCCCGATCATTAACACACGTGTACCATGTGTATAGTATCCAATCCGCTCCAGTTAGAAATGACAACAGTCATAGTCAAAAAGAAAGAGCGAAAGGACTCTTCCTCCGCAGGTCCTTGGCTTATTCAAAAAGTTATTCCCAATATACTATACAGTATTGCTTGCAAAAGGCCCACCTTACCTTGTTGTATAGTGTAGGTATATCATCCTAACCGTTTATTCAATGGTTTATCTAGTTCAATCAAGTCCATCCAATCATTACGTGGGCCAAGAAAACAAAAAACACCCAAAAGCTTCATAATTCACATGGGCACACATGATGGTTGGATTGGCCTGATTTTGGAGCGTCCAAATTTCATAGTCAGCCAATCCTGTTAGATTAGCTGGATACCATAGATACAATATAGTGGGCCCACACATGATCATTGTAGAATAAGCTTAAGAAAAGAAAACCCAATGCACGAGGAAGATCTTCAAATCAAATGAGCCTGAAATTCAACGGTGCATCTTTCTCTCAGCCATAATGCAACATCCTTTGAATGATTTGGTAGAGAAGCCAAATGTCAATAGCAATGAAAGTCGCGTGATGGAGAGCTTGTAGTTTTATACTTCTATCATTAGTTCATTTTATCTTTTCATCCTAAGAAATTAAAGTGTAGCCGTCTAAAGATTGCTTCTAGAAAAATTATTTTTTGATTCTCTCTCTCTTGCGCGCTTGAAAAGAGATTGAGATAATGTTGCTTATAGGACTAGAGCCAGGTGAATGGACGAGAGAGTATTGTAAAATAAGGATGTTGGGATGGAATTGGGAATAGAATTATTAGAAGGAATTTACAAGTATCACTACTAATAAATGATAATGAGAGGGGAGAAAATAGACTTGTCATGGTAATGAGTGTTTGGTTTGTGTGTAAATGAATAATAATTACTTACCTTGGTAATATTGGCTCAGTCTTCAATGTTGATATTGACAACTGATATGTTTGAATAAATTCCATGGCATCAATTGAGAGGAAAAAGGTAGTGCCCAAAAATTGTGGGGCCCACCATGACGTATATGCATAATTCATGTATTTGTCTGTTTCCCATGTCTAAAGCCCGAGTGGGCCACGCCGCAAGAAATAGTGGAATTTGAGCACTTACCATTGAAAACTTCTTGGGGCCACACGTTGGATGACAAATAAGCAACACTACAGACCCTAGGAAATAGAAGATTTCAAAAATTGTTCATATGATTTGGTCAGCTTGATCTTATAATCTGCTCCATTTTTCGCTCATACCCAAAAATAAGGTAGCAGAATAGATGGACAGTGTGGATAGGACCCATAAATCATGAGACGACAGTGCATGCAGGACAGTGCATGCAATCCGGACAAACCAGGTGGCATTACGGACCTTTTTAGGTAATAAGAAAAGATTTGAAGACTTATACTTTAACTAAGCATATATAGCCTATTATGTAGTGGAATGTATGATAGAATTGAGTAGTTGGCATCAATTTGGTGAGATAAGACTTTGATGATAATAATAATGATGATGATGATCACTGAGAATATGATAGTAACCTCATGATTCTGCTTGTAGAATTGGACCAGTCTACTTAATTTTAACAGTCCATTTGATAGGCATTTATTGGATGGTTAGGAATGCTTCTTTGACGTAATTTTAAAGATCTGGTCCATTCATGATGCACCCCACAATTTTAAGTAGTGCCAGAGCACCACATGTAAGGAGGATAAACCGCTACCATTTTTAAAACGGTGGTAAACTAGCACAAGAGATTGTGACTACAGGAATCATCCATGCTCAGGGTGCTACCTTATGCGGGCCACGTTAAGAAAGTTATACTAGATGGATGGTTTCAATCATCGGTATGTATGGCTGATGTGGACCATTTAAAAAATAATAATCAAAGACTTATGTTCGGCTGGACAAGCCAATGGTCAGGATAATCTTTGCAGTTTGATTACTAGATCATATACTGTTGAGAATAGCAGGCAAAGGATGAACGGTTCTGATTATCTGAACATCATGTGAGTTCCACCAAGACACATGCTGCTGAGTACGCGGATTGCCTTAAGAAACTGCCAGTAGCACCTCGCTGTCGGACGGTGCCTTGTGGGCCCCCCCATGATGTATGTGTTTTATCCGTGCCGTCCATCCATTCTCGATAACTACTTTAGGTTTAGGTAAGAGCACAAAAATTAGGCAGATCCAAATTTCAGGTGGATCACACCTCAGGAAAACAGTGGTGATTGAACACCACCACTAAAAACTCCATCCAGGCCGTTGATTAGGTCCAGGATGAAGGGAAAACAAAAATATCAGGTTGATCCAGAAGTTTTTTTTGTTCAATCACCACATTTTCCTGTGCTGTGGTCCACCTGAGATTTGAATCTACCTAATTTTTGGTCCCAAATGAGCTGGCAAAATGAGTTGATGGCATGGTGAAACACATACATCAATGTTGGGCCCACATAACACCGTCCATTAGCGTCAGCGTCGGTATGCAATCTGCATCCCGCTGCTGATCCCAAAGGCCATTCTCAATCAGTTAACGGTCCAATCGAAAAGATGGAATCAGATGATTAAGCCATCCTGTCAGCGTGATTTCAGTATATGCTCCATCTCTATGGGGCCCACCATTTGGACGGTCCATATTTTAGTACACGTATCCCGCGTGTAAAGATATGAGTAGACATCATTTTACGGATTGGTGATGTCCAATTAGTCTTGACTTCGACGCACGTTGCCTTGTTGTGATTGGAATGCAAACAAATTGGAGAGGCGATTTGATTGCGAGTAGGATTAGGACCGGACTGTATAGTGCGGAGTTCACCACCGTATATCCTGGCGTGGATTATGTGGGGCCATCATGATGTATATAACTTATCCACACCGTCCATCCGATTTTTCATATAATTATAGGATATGCAATTGAAGCATATATAAATCTTAAGTGAACCACACCAGATAAAATGATTATCGTTGAAAACTTTCTAAGGACTGAAGTCTTGTATCAAGTTGATATTTGTGTTTTACCTTTTTTCACATATGTGATGTTACGAATAACTTAGATAGCAAATAAACATCATGGTGAGCCTTAGGAAAATTTTAGCCATTGGCACCATTACCTGGGGTGTGGTTAGCCTGATCTTTGTATGAGCTTTAATTTTGGGTTCATGCCATAAAATGAGCCGGAAAAAAGGATAGACGGAGTGGATAAAATACATGCATCATAGTGAATTTCACGTAGAATTCACACCATCCACGCTATGGAATCCTCGTCTAGGGAGTGGATTAGGTGTTATTCAGTACCATTAGTGTGGGCCCACCTTGATGAGTTTTGTATACCCACGGTGTCCTTCTGTTTTTCCAGACTACTTTACGATATGATTCCTAAAAAATAAGCAAATCTAAATCTCAGGTGAACCACCACAAGAAGCAATGGTAATTGAATACTCACCATTAAAAATTTCCTAGAGAATACGTTAATATCCATTTTCCATTCAACCCAATGATAAGTTAAAAAGACTTCATTCAAAACTTTTGTGATCCACGTAAAGAATTTTAATGTTCATTCACCATTGTTTTCAATGGTGTGGCTCACCTTAGATTTGAATATACTTTAGTTTTGGGATCACGTTGTAAAATGAGCTGGAAAAATGGTAGGCACCATTAACGATGACGCCCTTACAGATTCTATCCGAGTAAATGGCTGTAATCCAGCCGTTCGAGGTAAACGGCTGGAGTGTGGTCCACTCTACCTTGGTATATTGCAACTGTCCACCATGTACTGCCTGGATAATTGAAAGGAACTATCTTTCTGGTTTTTGAAATGTTTTTATAATATTAAGGTTGTGGGTGCACCTTGATATTATAAATACCTCATTTCAACAAGATAATGTATAGATTCTTTAGTGGGGGTGGCTAATAGTGAAGTGTGAATTGACAGTGGGTGTAAACTGACAAGCTAACCCAATAATTTTTTTTTAAAAAAAAATATGTGAGTGCACCATTGTCATTGTATGGCTGCACCTACCATACCGTATAGACGGTCATATTTGGACGCGGATTTCCTGGAAAGACTTTCACAGGAAGTTCCTGCCGTGAGATATCAGGTGGGGTCCACCATGATGTTTATTAGAAATCCAAACTGTCCATCTATTTTTAGAACTCATTTTAGGACATGACACCAAAATTTAGGAGGACTCAAAACTCAACTGTATAATACGGGATGAAACAGTGGGCAAAGGAATTCCTAATGTTGAAACCTTCCTAGGCTCCGTCTTGATGTTTATATGCTATCCAAACCATTTATAAGGTCATTTTTATTGGAATGAAGTGAAAACACAAAAAATTTAAACCTATACAACAATTTTGTGGCCATATAAATATTTCAACGGTGGTCTCTCGTGTGGCCCGTTTGAATTTTTGATTAATCTTATTTTTGATCACACATACTAAAATGAGATCTAATCGGATAAACGGGCTGGATTTCCCACAAACATCACAATGGACCCCACCCAAAATCCTTAAGCAGCAACTTAAGGCGAAAGGCTTTGGCAGGAAATCCAAGTCCGTCTTATTTCCAGTGGACGCGGATTGCGTCGCCCGTCTTTATTCCCAAGCGTGCAGTTATGTGGGCGGGCCCACCATGATTTATCTTTACATTCAATCTGTCCATCCTTTTTCTTCTCGGATCAATTTAAGGGTGAGGATTAGCTACTGACAGGTCGAGTAGCAAGATTGGCTACTGAAGTGACGTCACCAAGTTTTGTGGGCTTCACCATGATGTATGTTTTGTATCCACTCCGTCCATCCATTTGGAAAGACCATTTAAGGGCGTTTTGTATCCACTCCGTTCATCCATTTGGAGAGATCGTTTTAAGACAAGATCTAAAAATAAGTTAAATCCAAAGCTCAAGTATACCCAGCACAGAAAACAGTGGGGGTAGTGACACCTACCCTTAAAAACTTCTACAAGCCACACAAGTTTCCGAACAACCTGATATTTGTGTTTTTCTGCTTTTATATCTTCCAGCTATTTTCTGTGGTGGGTCCACTACAGCTATTTATCTGCCTCATCCCTTAGCTCATGTCCTAAAATAATATCCCATAATGGATGAATAGTGTGGATACATCACATACATCATAGTGAGGCCTACATAACTTTGGTGACACTACTTCAGTTGCTGACTCGCTGCTCAACCCGGCGGTATCTAATCTGCCTCCTCATTTTAAGGCATGAACCCAAGAATACGGAAAATCCAAACCTCAAGTAGACAACATCAAAATTAGAAGCTTGGTTGCACTAAAGGCACGAAGGATTAAATACCATTTGCATTAAATGCAAGAGTCATCTTTGATGTGGTCTGTTTGTGTATTGGATTGCCTTATTTTTGTGCTCATGCCTTAAAATATTTTCAGAAGAGGAATGGACGGCTTGGATGAACGAATACATAACAGTGAGCCCACCCACAGACCTGCCCGTTCGGGGCTAGAGACGGGCAGCGTTAGGAAGCAGTCCGCGTCCATTTCCATTTGCCATAGCAATTACCATGTCACCTGTGACCATAATCAGCCATTTTGGTGGGATCCTTACTGTTGGGCATTCATATATCCACACCATCTATCTGTTTTTAAGCTTGTTTTAGGGCATTGTCTCAAAATTGAAGCAAATAAAAATTTCAAGTGGGCTACACCACACGAAACAGTAGTCATTGAATTAGGACCATTAAAATCATCCTAGGGGCCACCGTAACCTTTATGGACCATCCAACCCAGTGATAAGGTCACACACACCTGGATGAAATAAAAAGTAAATAAATATAAACTTGATATAAAACTTTTTTGACTCGTAATAGGTTATTAAGGATTACGACTATCTCATGTGGTGTGGTGCATCTGAAAACGACAAAAATCCTACCCGAATACGGTAGATTTTTCATTGTTGACTTCGATGGCCCTGCACAAACTTCGAAGGCTGCTTTACTGCTTTACTGCATGCATGCGTGGCTTCTATTCAATAGTCTTTGGCATAATTGCTCTCTTTACACCACACTACAATCCAAACTCTCAATCCAAACAGGTCCTAAAATGTTTGCGAGATTGGGCAATTCATCAGATGGACCCCACCCAATACATGATCAGAGACTGATGGTTTAAAATTTTGACCGTCAATCCCCAATTGATGTACCATCGTGGCTCACCCCAGCAGAATTGCCTGATTTTTGGGCCAGAACACCTTTGACAGTGGGACCCACTAGATGAACAGCCCAGATCAAGAGATTACATCCCGCATTAGCACGTGCCATTTTGGTAGGGTAAACACGAGTCGCTTGATTCATGTACAAGCAAGCTCACGCTATGGGATCTTTACCAGGAGATATTAAGTAGAAAGTTACATATTCCCACAATCCACCAGCGAGAATGATCAATGAATCTGAACCGTCCATTCTAGTTTCACTTGTATTGGATGCGCCATGTTTAAAAAATACCTATCTCTAGCTAAGAATTTGAAGCTAGCTTAGATGCACTTCTTCCAAAGATAGTGTCCGAGACAAAATGAGTTTCAAGCCGGACTTGGGATTGATTTTTTGTATTTTAGTGTTTATTTTAACAAGTCAGGGATGAAATGGAATTTGCAAACTGTATAAATAGCACATGCATCATCAACTGCCATTTGGATCAAAACAGTGTTTAAGCTTCAACTTTCCTTTAGAGGGTGTATACAAGCTATCCGTATAATAATAATAATAATCTTTTCATTACTATAGGAATTTTTTAATCATGGACTAGACTGCTATTATCATTGGCTAAAACATGGGCGTGCTTCTGACTTTTAAGAGACATGAGAGGGGATATCAGATCTCATCGTTAATAAAGTGAAATAGGTGCTCATCATTAATTAGTAGGAGGTGACCCTTTCGTCAAGCGAAGAAAGCGGAAGAATTCCGTGCAAAAGATGGAAAACAAATATCATATTAAATATAAGCAATTGTGGTTCGACTTTATGAGGAGTCAATATGCACGTGAATTTTGTTGGGGGCCTTGCACAAGTACAAACTACATGACACAAGAGATTTTTACGTAGAAAATCCTTAAAGAGGTAAAAATCATGGGACCTCGTCTAGATCAACAATCCACTATGAAGTAGAATGTTATAACCTTTTTCACTTATGCAAGAGTGAATAAACAATAAGAGAATAAAAGAAAAACGGAGATATCTAACCAATTACGAAGACGTAAAAGCGCTGACAGTGAATCATCTCTATGAGCATAACCTCTCTTCCACAAGCTTCCTCTCTCTCTCTTTCTCTCACACCTTTGATAGTCATAAACTCTTTAGAAAACCCTTGCAAAACTTTAGGAAACCCTCTCTCATTACCTAGAAAAGCCCTAGGCATCCCTATTTATAGTTTTAGGAAACTTCCTTCCACACCTTATTCTGAAAGGACTCAAATTTTCTCAATCCATACAAAATTGAGAAACGAATTTGCATAAGTTCGACTGGTTGAGTAGAGTCCTCGACCTCGACCGGTCGAGCAGCCCACTCGACCGGTCGAATACCTCCCTCGACTGGTCAAGCACCTTGAATAAAAATATTGGATGGTCGCTGGACTCGAGCGCCACCCACGACCAGTTGAGTAAGGCTCACGATCGGTCGAGTCCTGAGAGGAAATTCCATCAAAACTTCTCTTTTCCGACCAAGGAGGGATTCACCTTCTTCAAGTCAGTTAGGTTTCTACAAATCTCAAACTTGCCCTTAAGTAGAACCTTGGTCATCATGTCTGACCCATTATAGTCCGTATAGACCTTCTCAAATTGTAACACCTTCTATTCCAAAGTATCACTGATTCAGTGATACCGAATCTTTATATGCTTCGACTTGGAATGCTGACTTGAATTCTTGCTCAAGTGTATAGCACTTTGACTATCGTGATAGACCACGTGCTCCTCCTATTTTAGGCTAAGTTTATGTAGAAAACTTTTCATCTAAAGCATATCTTTCCATGCTTCTGTGCCCGCAATGTACTCGGCCTCTGTCATCGACAATGTTACAATCTTCTATAGTTTGCTCTGCCAAAAGACCGCTCCCCCTGCAAACGTGAACATAAACCCCGATATAAACTTCCTAGAGTCTGTCACCTGCCATATCTGCATCTGTGTAGCCTTCTAATACAGGTTTACCATCACCATAACATAAGCTTAACTTGAATAAGCCTCTTAGATACCACGATATCTATTTCATCGCTACCTAATACTCTTTGTCAGGATTGACAAGATACCGGCTGATAACACCAATTGCATATGTTATGTCTGGGCATGTAAACACCATATCATACATCAAACTTCCTACTGCTGATGCGTAGGGTATCTTCTATATCTCATCCATCTCTGCCTTCGTCTTGGGACACTGTCTGTCGCTCAATCTGAAGTGACCATCTAGTGGAGTACTGACCGGCTTCGCTGCATTTATATTGAACCACTATAGGACTTTCTTAATATACTGCTCTTATGACAGCCAAATCTTCCTACTGCTTCTGTCACGGGCTATCTCCATTCCTATGATCTGTTTAGCAGGGTCCAAATCTTTCATCGCAAATAATTTATCCGACTCCTGTTTCAGCCTGTCGATCTTCTTGATGTCTTTTTCCATGATGAGCATGTCATCAACGAATAACAGCGGAACTAAGAAATCACTATCTGAGAACTTGCGCATGAACATACAGTAGTCTGACTCCATTCTGTCATACCCATGCTTCAACATAAATAAGTCGAATTTCTTATACTATTGTCATGGACCTTGTTTCAGCCCATACAAGCTCTTCCTCAGCTTACATACCATATGCTCTTTGCTCTTGACTTCAAACCCTTCTGATTGATGCATGTAGATCTCTTCTTTTAGGTCACCATGGAGGAAGATAGATTTAACATATAACTGATCTATCTTAAGATCTATGGTAGTCGCCAACCCAAGCAACACCTGTATGGATGTTATCTTCACCACTGGTGAGAATATTTCCTCGAAGTCTATGCCTCTCCTCTGACCAAACCCTTTCACCTCAAGTTTGGCCTTGAACCTCGTCTGTGAATTCTTCTGCTCAACCTTCTTTCTGAACACCCATTTATTGCTCAAAGCTTTCTTGCCCTTAGACAATTTCATCATATCATATGTGTAGTTCTTAAACAAGGATTCCATTTCCTCTTGCATAGTTTTCAATCACTCCGCCTTATGCTCGTTGGCTAGGGCCTTAGAATAATCTTCTGGCTCCCCATCAGTGAGCATAATGTACTCATGTGGCGAGTACCTCTTGGACGACTGTCTGTCCTTTAATGACCTCCTCACCTGTGGCTCAGTGAGTGGATCAAGTGGGGGTTACTCCCCCGGTCCATCTTCTGTAGGAACTCCTTCGCCTTCTACACCTTATTGTACTCCCTTGTCATCAGGCACCATGGGAAGAATAACCGGATTCATGTCTTCTAGCTCACCTGAACTAGGCTGGTTTTTCTTTGGCTTATCAATGTCTTCTATACACTGATCTTCAAAGAAAATCACATCTCTGCTCCAGACAAGCTTTCTCTCGGTCGAATCTCATAATCTGTAACCGAATTTTTTATCACCGTACCCCAAGAACACATATTGTCTGATCTTCATATCGAGCTTGGACCTCTCGTCCTTTTGTACGTGAACGGATGCCCTGCATCCAAACACCCTGAGATGACTGTACGTTGGATCATGTCCAGTCTACACCTTCTTAGGTACTTTTTCATTCAACGGGGTTGATGGAGACCTGTTTATCAGATACACTGCCATGTGCATTGCTTCTCCCCAAAACGTCTTTGATAACTTCGCATGAGATAACATACATCTGATTCTCTCTACAATCGTGTGATTCATTCGCTCAGCCACACCATTATGCTAGGGGGTCTTGGAACCGTCTATTCATGTCGTATACCCAGGGACTTGAAATACTCATGAAAGTCACCGATGTATTCACCACCATTGTCAGTGCGGATGCACTTCAATGATCTACTTGTCTCTCTCTTGACCATAACATGAAACAATTTAAACACACCAAAGACCTCATCCTTATATTTAAAGCATAAACTCAAACCCTTCTAGATGCATCATCTATAAAAGTAACAAAATACAATGCCCCACCCAAGGTTTTTGTCCTCATAAGACCACAAACATCAGAATAAATCAAATCCAATGCATGCACTTTATTAACATGAGAAGTAGATTTAATAAATGAAACTCTATTTTATTTCCTTGATAAACAATCAATATAGGTTTTGAGAGGTATACCTGTCACATCTAGAAGGAGCCGCTTCCTTGCTAGTAGTTGAAGCCTTTTTTCACTCATGTGGCCTAGACGCCTGTGCCACATGTCAATAGCTGAATCTTTCGCTGCGTTCAACTCACCCTTGCACACACTGACACTTGCTTTGTAAAATGTGCAATACTTCTTTCATTTGGCTGCGATCAACGAACCCTTGATGAGCTTCTAGTGCCCACTAGCAAACTGGCTTTTATAGCCATTGTCATCTAACCTTCCCGTCGACATCAAGTTGAGGCGAAGGTCTGGGATATGCCTCACATCCCTGAGAATCTATGTGTAGTCTATATTGGTCTTCACACAAATATCACTGACCCCTACAATCTTCGATATGCAAGAATTTCTCATCTTCACGGTCCCATAGTCACCTAACTTGTAGCTTGTGAAGAATCCCTGCGTGGAGTCATATGAAACGAGGCTTCCGAGTCTATCACTCAGTCGGTGTCTTGACTCATAGCTGTGAGACAAATATCATGATCTACTGAAAGAATAACTACAACGTCATCATCTGAAGCAACCGCAGTGGAATCTGATTCATCTTCCTTCTCATTTCGTTTTCATTTCTTATCTTTCTTATTCTTACGACATTTATGCTTATAATGACCCTTCTTGCTATAATTCCAGCATTCAACATCTTTTCTGGTACTTGACCTTCTTCTTGATTTATCTCGGGCCTTCCTTCCTTTTCTGTTCTTTCCTCTCTCCCGTTCCTGTATCACAAGGGTCTCTTACTGAGTAGTCCTCTGAGACTTCCTCCTTGTCTCCTCATTGAAGAGACAACTGGTTACCTATTCCATGGATACCTTTTCGTCTGGAGCGGAGTTACTTAGAGACACCACCAATGTCTCTCAACTATCAGGTAATGAACTAAGCAATAACAAAGCTTACAATTCATCATCAGAACCATCTTCATAGTAGAGAGCTGGTTCACTATATTGTTAACCTCATTCATGTGCTCGGCCACAGAACTACCATCTTTGAACTTGAGATTCGCAAGTCGTCTTATTAGTAAGATTTTATTATCGACTGTCTATACAACCCTTCTAATTTCAGTTATAGGTTAGCGGCTAAGGTCTTCGTAGACACACGGTGGAACACAGAATTATCCAGCCATTGTCTAATAAACCTCACCGCTTTCCGGTCCAACCTCTTCCAATTATTATCAAACGTATCTTTGAATTTTACTGATATGCCTAAAATTGGATAATATAAGTCCTTGCAATAAAGCAAGTCTTCCATCTTAGCCTTCCATATGATCTAGTTAGAACCATTGAGGCTGATCATCCTTGATGAGCCACCTTCTATAATTCAAAACCGATCCTATCCGTTCAATGAGCTTAGCTCTAATACCACTTTGTTGGGGTACATGCACAAAACTTTAGGATATAGCATCCCAAATCAAACTAGAATTATGCGATAATAAAGTAATGAAATAAATCAAAGCACAAACCATACGACATAAGAGATTTTTATATGAAAAACCCTCAAAGAGGTAAAAACCACGGGACCTCGTCCAAATCAACAATCCACTATGAAGTAGAACGTTACAACCTTCTTCACTTACGCAAGAGTGAATAAACAATAAGAGAATAAAGAAAAATGGAGAGATCTCACCAATTACGAAGACGTGGAAGCGCTGAGATATAGTAGATCACCTCTACGAGCATAACTTCCCTTCCACAAGCTTCCTCTCTCTCTTCCTCTTTCTCTCTCTCTCATACCTTTGATAGTCATAAACCCTTTAGCAAACCCTTGCAAAACTTTAGGAAACCCTCTCGCATTACCTAGAAAAGCCCTAGGCACCCCTATTTATAGTTTTAAGAAACTCCCTTCCACACCTTGTTGCGAAAGGACTCAGATTTCTGCAATCTACAAAAAATCGCGGAACGAATCTGCGTAAGTTTGACTGGTCGAGCAGAGTCCTCGACCTCGACCGGTCGAGTAGTCCACTCGACCGATTGAGCACCTCCCTCGACTGGTCGAATACCCCGGAGAAAAATATTGGATGGTCGTTGGACTTTGAGTCGAGCTCCACTCGACCGATCGAGCGAGACTCACGACCGGTTGAGTCGTAGGAGGAAATCCCATCAGATTTGAGGGGATTTGAAACCGACAGTGAGAGCTTGGATTACATCTAAAATCCTTCCATATGTAATATGTGTCATTAGAGTATTAAATTATTCGGCACATGGCCCGCTAATGATATCACAAAACTATATTGTCAACCGCATCACTATAATTACTTTAATATGAGATCAATGATGTCCAAACATTGTCCATTTAAATCAACGGTTAAAAATCATTGATTAGTCACTTAGACAAGATCCTGTGCTTGTAGCCCATCCGAGATTTGGAATATGATTATTTTTGGGTAAAGTATATATTTCAGCGGTCTTATTATAACCATTGTGTCAAACATTACACACATTCAGTAATTAGAGATATTAAAGTTAATTTAGTAATTAAATTTTAACTCTTGTAAACATACCATACATCGTTTCTTTTGAATTAAAGTTGATTTCCAATCCAGGGTGCCAAACACAATAACAGGATTTCAAATCCAGGAGGTTTCAAATCCAGGGGTTCCAAATCCAAGTTCCCAAATAGGTCCGATGCTCTCAGCCGAAGACCATCCATTTTCTTAGATCATTTTAAGGTTTGAGCTCAGAAAAGAAAAGCCTGAGACTTATTTTAGGACGATACAAATAGGATAAAAAGGAAAGCACAAATGCCAAAGCTTCCATAGACCAAGCGATTCGATGAGACCCCATATTCACTCAAGACGGTGCAGTCCTTATGGTGGGGCTTACCTTTGAGATATGTATTTTGTATTCCCGTTGTCAATCCATTTTTACAGATCAGTTTAGGGCATTATTTAAAAAATGAAGTAGATCCAATGATCATGTGAACTACATACAGTACTGTATACAGTGGTGATTGACCATTAATAGGCTACAAAAGTTTTGAATTAAGTTGACATTTTGTTATTTAATTAACTTCATACAAAATTAATTACTTAACCTTACCAACGGATTGGATGGCAAATAAACACTATGAAAACATTAAGGTGATCTCTAATAAAGTTTTAATGGCAGGGAGTTAAATCACCACTATTTCCAATTATACGGTGTACTTGATAATTGGATTTGGTTTATTTTTTAAATAATGTCCAAAAATTATCTAAAAAATCAGATAAACAGCGTGGATACATAATGCATACATCAGGAGGGCCCCACAATAAATACCCCACCGTCTTGGATGAGTCCGGATCTCACCTAATCCGCTACACAAGAAGGTTTTTTTTTTTTTTTTTTATAAGAAATAATAAAAATAAAAATATTAAAGGCATTTAATTCTCATTGAATCATCTGGTGTGGCCCACTAGAACTTTGAATGTGCCTCTGGGCGCCTGTTCTAAAATAAGCTGTCAAATGGATGAACGGCAGATATAAAACACATACATCACCGTCGGCCCCCCAAGTCAGGTCACCAAGGATATCCCTAGTGGACCGGTCACCGGGCAAGGGCACGTGCTCTGCATGTGCCCAGTGCTGTTGAAGCCACTCCCGTTGGTGGACCACCCAGCCCATGATGCACATTGATGTTCTATTAGCTAGATTTTCAAGTCAAATCCCGGTAATGAAGGAGAACTGATTTCAGTATTATCGAGGCACATGTGAGAACCTTGGACGGTCATCATGTTTGACACACTTTCTTGGAAAATTCAAAATGATGATAGTATCTTTTCCATCCATTTGATGATCTATAAATGGACCGTCTGGATCATAGAAAGGTCCTATGTACTTCAGTTAATAGAGCCCAAATCAACGGTTACAAACCCCCGTCCACATTTGATAATTAGATGATCCTAACCAACGCTATGAATAGAGACCCCTCAACAAGGGCGGTATTTTCGTAAATAGAATGGGCGGTCCAGATTAATGAACAGGCTGTCCACATGCCACGCTGTTACCAAGAAAATATGGACGGTCCAATTCAATGAACGATCCACATGTCATGTTGTGATGTCACAGTCCTCCTTGGGTATATGGCGAACATGTCAGGTGTGCAGTGCATATAAAACATCTGAGCGGTCAAAAAGTTCTGGCCTACCTCGTAGATAAGCGAAGTCATCATCAGGTGGGCCACGAATGTACATTGAATCAATTCATCTGTCCATATTTTCTGGGTTTTAGAAGCTTCTAGGTACTGGTGCACCACGTTAGAAGCTACCAGTCTAGTCTAGATGGAAAAGAAGCCCAATTTGGTGGACTATCAATTCCGGTGGGCCCAAACTTCCTTCCGTCGAGTGTCATGGTGTCATGTCTGTTTACTAATAACGAGGGACTAAATAAATTGGTAGGCCGATGGACTACCATTTATTTCCCGTTGTTTCAGATCATGGAAAAGATTGTATACTCTCGCTGGATGATGTGTGATGGCTACACACATCCTCTCAGTGACGATACATGCAAAATACATGTAAATTGAAATGACGCATTTAAGACGCGGACGCGGATTGCGTCCACTACCCCCGCCCGGACGGTAATCCGTGCGGGCAGGGCTCTGTCGGGCCCATCGTGATGTAAGTATTTTATCCACACCGTTAATCGTTTTTATATGATCATTTTAATATGTTATGAGAAAAATGAAGCAGTTAAACAGCTCCAGTGGACCACATCAAAGGAAGCTTTAGTGATAATGACATCCACCGTTGAAACATTTCCAAGGGCCACCCTGATGCTTTTTTACCACCCAACCTATTAATAAGGCCATTCAGACTTGGATGAAGTGAAAACACAGATTCCAGCTTGATCTGGCACTTCTCCGGCTCCCAAGAAGTTTTTAACGGTGGACCTTCAATCTCCACTTTGTGGTCGGACTGGAACTATCTCAAAGTTTTTTTCATAGCTTAAAATTATTAACGGTGTGGATAAAATACTTACATCACGGTGGGCCTCACAGGGTAGGACGCAATCCGCGTCCTTTTAAGACGCATGGGCGAAATTTTAGATGGGCCATGTCTGAAAATTAGACTGAAATGGGGATTCCAACTGGCAGAGTGGGTGGAAATCTAATGGACGGTTAAGGTGAAACTATTGAACGGTCATAATTCAACGATTATATGCCTATCAATAAAAGGTTAAGGTCGTGCATTCAATCTGATTTTTGAAATGTAATATATCCACAATGGATCCCATGACTTGTACGGTTTGATTTCATTCAGGTCTTTGTATGTTTGTAGTTCTTGAGCGCGTGCGTAAGAAAGGTCACGCGCTCCCAGAGTATCAAATAATTTCCTTTAGTTACGCGTCCTGGACCGAGATTCTTTTGAGTGAACCAGACCGTTTATATGATGGACCTTACTGAGGATGGAGATAATAAAAGAAAAAAGAAAAGAAAGAAATGCTCAGATTTAAATATTTCAACGTTTTAATCATTCAAAGGCTTAGAAGACGTGCATGTTCAAGGGAAAAAAAGTTAAATGATATGAGGGTTGAAATATTCCAATCTAAAAGTTTTTATTCTTTGAATACCCCATCCAAGGTAGTACCCATCATATAAACGGTTTGGATCAATCAAATATGAGCCCAGATATAAAGGCTAAAGTCACAATGTATCCTATTGCAATAGGCCGGGATGTACTGTAGCAAACCCAAACCCGAAATGTCCTGCCCTGCCACGATGGACTTGGTCCTGGTTGGGGCTCTGTGGGACCCCAAGTTATGTATATGGTTTATCCAAGCCGTCTATCCATTTTAACAGATGATTTTAAAGGTTGGCCCCAAAAATAAGACAGATACAAAGCTCAAGTGGGCTACACCACAAGAAACAGTGGATATTGAACGGTTACCGTTGAAAAATTTTTGGGGACAATAAAAGATTTTGATCCATATGATTTGCGTGTTTTCCCTTCATCCAGGTCTAAATGACGTTATGGACAGGTTGGATTGCAAATCAAAGTCACAGCGAGCACTAGGAAGGTTTCAACGGTATCGTCACTATCAACACTGCTTCCTGTGGCGTGGTCCACTTGAGTGTTTCGTATGTATGATTTCTAATCTCATCCATTAAAATGATCTTTTAAAATTAATGGACGGATTGGATAAAATCATTCATTACGGTGGGCCCCACAGTGCCCCCGCCAGGACCGAGTCCGTCCGGGCAGGGGTAGGACGCAATCCGCAGGTTGTTGCGGCCGAATCATTGCATGCGGGGAAATCCATAGAATGTTATTCGCATTATTTTTCTCCCATGTTGCTAAATCCACACGTGTGCACAAGGTAATCCATGTACACGACAAAGGCACGAAATCCATGCCGTCCATCATGTAGGTCCCACTATTCTACACATTTTCCCAGAAATCAAGTCGGTTCTCTCTTTAGGTGCTCCACGATGTTAGAAATAGTCAGAAAGCTTGGAAAAACTCGTCCCAGGTTTTTATAAACGTCCATTTATTTTGTAAACTATGGATCACCCATTAATCTGACCAGTCCTATTTTTGTTCCATCGTATCAGGTCTATTATCAAATCCAATGGACGGGTTGGATCTCATGATTGATCCGCTGGGATATTTTCTATCCTTGCGTATTGATGACATGCCATATACATGCGCGTAGGATTAATAAAGCATTTTTTGGTAATGGCCAAAGGGACCGTACTAGGTGCGGCCATTACCGTGGGGACCACCTTGATGTATGTACTGTATATCCACTCCGTCCATCCGTCTTTTAGTCATTTCTATTTTTTGAGTGACGCCGAGCCGCACCTAATCCGCTACCGGCAAATATGTCGAATTTTAGGACGCCGATTAGAAGTGACGTCACCAAGTCTGTGGGCCCCACTATGATAGAGGTGTTGTATCCACACCGTCCATCCATTTGGAGAGATCATTTTAGGACATGAGCCCAAAAATGAAGTAGACCCAAAGCTCAAGTAGACTCTATTTCATAAAACATTGGGGATAGTGACGCCGACCGTTGAGATTTTTTTAGGGCCCACCATGATGTTTATTTGAGATCCAACCTGTTCATAAGTTCACGAAGACATGGCCTGAGTAAAAACACAAATATAAGTTTGATCTAAAACTTTTGGGGCCGCTGAGAAGTTTTTAAAAACAGGCTTATAATCCATACTGTTTTCTGTGGTGGGGTCCACTTGAATTTTGGATCTTCCTCGTTCTTTGGCTCATGACCTAAATGATCTCACAAAATGGATGGACGGTGTGGATACAACACTGGTGAGGCTCACAGAACTCAGTGACGTCACTTCAGTAGCGACATAGCCACTGAAGCCGTCGGTAGGTAATCCACGTCCCAAGGATGCACCGTGGGGGCAAAGAAAGAAAGGCCCACTTATCGTGCGAGCCAAGTGGAAACGGATTGGCTACTCCCCTGCCACCAGCCCGGTGGCTGGTGGTCGGTGCTCTGTGGGCCCCACCATGATCTATGTGTTTCATCCATTCGTTTCATCCATTTTTTACTGATCATTATAGGCTTGATTCAAAAAATGAGAGGGATATAAATCTCAGGTGGACCACACCGCAGGAAACAATAGTAATTAGATATCCACCATTAGAATCCTCTTTAAGGCCCACTGTATTATTTATTTGACATCCAATCTGTTGATTAGGTCATACATACCTACATTAATGGTCGACGTTCATTCAACATTGTTTTCAATAATGTGGTCCACTTGAGATTGGGATATACCTCATTTAAAATGATCTCAAAAAATAGTTGGATTGCATGGATGAGCCCACAGAGCACCGACCACGAGCCAAGTGTACCAACTAAAATGGACCTTTAAGCCATCTTGTCATGAGCATCTATTTGTTTTGGACGGTTATGACTCTCCTATAAGTGACCAGGGCAGATTTTTTAAACAGGGAGTCTCCGCATTGGGTCCCACTTATTGGACGGCTCTGATGTACAACATTGGCTGATGTGGAGACGTGAGGAAGTAGGCCACCTCAATCATACAACAATTCAGAATAATGACGCCCTGCCACGTTGGTTGACTTGATTCAATCAAGACTAGCACTTTTACGGAACGAAAACATGAGAAAATTATGGAATCAGGTCTGCCGAATGCATCCCGATGTATTGCACTATCATACGTCGTGATCCTAGCCGTTGGATTTTGGGTTGTCTTTAAATGAACAACAGGATTCCCGAAATCAATCTTCGAATTGAATGTTTCGATCATTTCGTTATACATAAGTTATGGTGACCGTTCATATTTAATGCAAAAGAGTCGAATTATCAAAGGTCAAGTAATGCAACTGATAATATTATTTGTTAAATTTCAACCATATAAAAGTGTGACTCGTCGTGTAAACGGTTTGGATCATTGAAACGGTCCAGATTCAATGGCTAAAGTCCCGACTTATCGTACACCGACGTATCGTACATCATACATTTGCGATGTATCTGGGCAAACCTCTTCGGGGAAACCAGCGAGGTCGCCCCACCTCAGTCGCGACGTGGACGCGGATTGCGTCCTCCACCTGTCTCTAGCTACGAACGGGCAGATCTGGAGGGCCACCGTGATGTATTTTCTTATCCACGTCGTCCATCCATTTTTGCAGATCATTTTAATGTATGATTCCAAAAATTAGGCAGATCTAACAATTAAGTGAACCACACACAATAATAAGCATGTGTTGCATTGAATGCACAAAAGCATTAAGGGCGTGTTTGGGAAGTGGGATTAGAATTAAGGGCCTGTTTGGAAAGTGGGATTAGAAGGGATTAGGTGGGATGGGATTCATCTGTTCCCGTCCCAAATCCACCCCATGTTTGGGAAGAATGGAAAAGCTTAGAATTAGACTCAATGGAATTGCATTGGTCCATGCTAATTTCACTCAATGTTAGCTGGTTGTGTAAGTCCCATCATGAGGTGTAGGCTATATCCACACTCCACTTATTTTTTGAGATTATTTTAGAGCATGGCCAAAAAATTAAGTAAATCTAAAGCTCAAGTGAATCCCATTATAGAAAGCAATGGGGATTGAATACTTACCATTGAAAACTTTTTCCAAGCTACATAAGTTTTGGATCTATCTCATTTTTAAGCCCATGCCATAAAATGTGGTTACAAAATAAATGAACGATTTAAATGTAACATATGTATAGTATTTTTAGTAATTTCAAATGATGGTGAATATATCCATTTAATGTACCTCTATATTACCAACAAAGCATGTCATTAATCTTATCCCATGGCAATAGGAGACCATTCCTGCCATGGGTAATGATTATATTTTTTTGAATCCCGTCTCACCTAATCCCTTCTAATCTCACCGTACAAACATGCCCTAAATGTAAGAGTTATACATGGTGTGGTACACTTGACCGTTGGACATGCCTCAATTTTGGATTCATGCCTTTAAACTATTTGAAAAAAAGGATGAACGTGTGGATAAACAGAAACATCACGGTGAGCCCCACCCACGAATCTGCCCGTTCGTGGCTGCAGACGGGCGGGGGTAGGTCGCAATCCGCGTCCGAGCGACGTAGGCTCAAGCATCAGCAGACCAATACCAACCATCAGTCACCTTTGTTTTACAACAATGAATTTCTGTGGGTTCACCATGTGGTATGCGTGGCATCCACTCCCCTTATCTGGTTCATTCTTGAATGATATTCCTGATGCCAAAAAATCATCAAAATCCACAATTAAAGTGGGCCACACCACAGGAAACAGTTGGGATTAGATGCTAAAATATAAGTTTGTGAAACGTTGTATTATACCATTCATCAAATCTGTAAATCTCAAGTGTTAGTCATCAAGATGAAAGGAAAATACAAAAAATCAACTTGACTTTTGGATCTAACTTAGTTTTAAGCAAATGTCCTAATATGAGATGGCGAAAATGATGGACGGAGTGGATTTTTAACTGACATTGTAATGGTCCACAGAGTTTCTGCAGTAAGGTTCGTCTGGAATGGGGTGGATGAGGATTCTTATTTAGAAGAGTATAAATGTTAGGGTGCTCTCAAAGCACCATAAGTTATTGTTCTCTTAATTGAATTGGGGCACTTAGATAACCTAATCGATTGATCTGGACTGTCCATTAGGTTCAACATGTGTTGCATGTGCTACTATGCGAATATTACACCACACGGTGGTCTTAACTATCTGAGTAATGGCCTCAGAAATGGACGATGATGATCATTGATTAAAAAAAATATAAAAATAGGTCTAACCAACCATGAGATCAATCTATAATCCCTCCCATCATGGATTACTTGTAATTCTAAATACTCACATCTATTAGCAATGCTGGACCGTCCCATCCTTGGGTTGGAAACTAGATCACTAAAAAAAAGAAGGCCGAATCTAGGAATGATCTGATCATCAGATCAATCTCACTTTTGCACGGTGCCCTTGCAATGTGTTCTAGACTTAAATGGACAGTTTAGATCCATATCAGCTTGATCCAAAACTTTTGTGGCCACAAGATGATTTTAATGGTCAATCACCACTTTTTCCTATGGTGTGGTCCACCTGAGATTTGGATTTGCTTCATTTTGGGAACCATGCACTAAAATGAGCTGGAAAAACTGATGAACGGCGTGGATATAGAACATATATATCAAGGTGAGCCTGGATCTCTGACACGTGTGCCATCTGCGTGGGTCTATCAAAAGAGTAGAGCCCTTTTGGCAATATATACAGGGAAGTCCAAAAATACATTGAGGAATCCATTGATTTGCCCCAATCATGATGAGCCCGTACAGATGCATAATCAGATAATCCGAACCGTCCATCAGATGGATTTCAACATTCCTGATATTTTTATTAAAAAGTTACAAAAAGTGGGAGACAGTACTGGCCACTTGATTTGAAGGTTGGATGGCCTACTTTTGTTTTTAATCACCTGTTTGAAGGTTGGTGGTCAGATAGATAAGATTCTCAACCAAAGTAATATTGATAAACATGTCATTGACTGGATGGCCCACCACATGGACAGGGAGAATCAAAGGACGGTGCCAACCGCACGCCCATAACGCTTTTCTTGTGTGTAATGAAAAAAAAAAACAAAAAAAGGAGGTGTGTCAGAGGCCTTATCACATCTCTTTGAATACTTCTCTTGGACGAGAAAAGAGCCCATCGTAGCTGTGAAATGGACGATCAAAGAATCATAAAGTCAAAAGAAAAATCTAAATTACTGGTATCCTTACTTTGAAAAATCAGACAATGTGTGGCCAATCTCTACCAATCTCAATATGAGAACATGCGTGATTTTTCCTGGTTTTTAGTTTGTACAAGTGGGGCCCATGGTTCAGTGATTAAGACCTTTGACAAGATGGGCCTTGATATAGAATATAGATGGCCCAGAGAATTTTAACCCCACCATAGCCCTACTCGCATCATCTGAAAACTCATAAGGAAACTACATATTGTTGGGTTGATAATCATTATGATCTTGTCCATTCAACTCTAAATTTCTCATTTAAAACGCTTTTTTTTTTCCCTTTTTTTTTTTTTGAGGACTGACTGTCGTTATTTTATACCAACTCACTAAGCATTGTTCTTTTATTTTATTTTTTTGACTGACTTTCTTTATTTTATACCATCTCACTAAGCATTGTTCCTTTTTTTTTTTTCGACTGACTTTCTTTATTTTATACCATCTCAGTAAACGTTTTTCTTTTTTCTTTTTTTTTTTTCTAGAAAAACTTTGATACTCTAGCGCCAATGTGATGAATGATATGCAAGTACTTTGAAATTACTATGAGTAATTAAATAAACTGTCCAAATTAGCCTTATTTTGTTGGGGAATCACGGAAGCATATAGAATCAAGCAAAGTATTTCAATCGTACAATCAAGTCCAATTATAAAGACTCTAAATTTAACATGAAAAAATCTTTGCAGGAAAAAATCATGACACAAAGCGAAAATTATACACTTTGAAAGTAAAAAATTACAAGAGATGAAGATTATCCAATTCAAACAAGCCTCAAATCTCTCAAGCTAGGCCCTTGAAACCGTAAGAATGAATTAGAAAGGTCTTTCTATACCCAAAGTCCGATTATACCATATATATATCATTTACAAGAATCACAATTGAAATTGGAAACAAAATCCATACTTACGCAGTTATATGCATATGCTCGATGGCAGTTCGATGGCATCCATGACCTGTCGATGGCATCGAACCCCTTCGATGTCATTGAGTAGGACACCACAAAGTGCCTAACAACCAACATCGATTTTCAAATTTTCTCGATGGCATCAAGCAACTATCATAGCATTGAATATCTGTCAATGGAATCAACAAACCCTGTTGCTGAAAGATTTGAGACATCAACAACATATTTGATTATCTACTCTTATATTGGTAGATATTTATCTGACAGTTAAAACTTAAAAACATCCAACCCCAATTTGAACAAACAAGAATCCAGGAATCAGAGGTTATGATTGTTCAACCAATATGATTTTGGGACCATGACTTAGTATCAGTGGGTTCCACAGATTACTCAATTTAAAGTGCAGAGCGTATGGCTTCTGGGTGCCTGCATATCAAGCATCATACTTGCCAGAGTATCTAATAATTTCATATGAAACCCACAATGATGTTCTCATCACCCAAATATCTGGCTGATCAAATCACTAGATGGGCTACGAATGAATTTAGATTTTTTTTTTTCCTGGTGCATATTAATATTAGTTTTATAGTTTGGCCCATTTTATCATTTGATCTCATATAGTTTTGGTCCTTCCAGTAATCATGGCATGGTGCATTGTTGAACAAAATCTACGTCAGACACATATCTCATGGACCCCACAATTTTCGAGGGAGAAGATATTAGCATTCCATATTGAAAGCAAATTCAAATGAAAGGTAGCATGCATCCAGTAAGTAATTTAGACCATGCTGGTAATATGTATTATTTTTTTTAATAAAGATTTTAGCATCTCGAGATGGTTGATTTTCAGAGACAAGTTCAGACCATGCAACAACTCATTTGCTAGATGGTGAAGAGGAATCAGCGTTCATCATTGCCCACTTCCTCGGGATCCTGATTATTCATCTGCTGCAGCCTACGGAAGCGGTAGCAAAAATATCATACCTGTCGGATGATTCCAACCACTGATTGATTGTTTTCTTCCCACTGAATGTTGACGACTGAAACTTTTATTAACTGTTGATTTGTAATCCCCACAAGTCCTCCCAATGGGAGCTTAGGACGAGCAGTACAGCCTCTCAACGTTAGGGTTCAGTAGATGAACCGTCCAGATATCATACGTCACATGTAAAGGAGTGGGCCGCGCATGTCTATGAGAGAGGAAAATAAAAACTAAAAAATAGAGGATAGTTTTCCCTTCTAAATCTAAATTACAAGTTTTTCTTCTCTTCCTCAATTGGATTTTGAGCTGGGTTGAGAGCAACAGCCACTGTATATAGCTAGATCCACATCATTCATCACATGGCCCACACTATAGATTCTATAGGCCAAAAAAATGGGTGGACCTCTCACCTGTTGTGAGGGACAGGATTAAATAAAAATGACCAGCTTAAATTCTTGACCATCTACATTAAACATACTTTAAGGCCTGTTTGGATTCAGGCCAATTTATGTCGCGGCTACTAATTTATGACATGTTGTTAGAGGTAGCTGTCATGGATATGGTGTTGCTCAATAGTTATTCCATCCCTTATTTATCAAACACCTTGGAACATCACTTAAATCATTTTGGGAACTTAAAAGATCAGGTGATGGGGATGAAGATTTTCTACAATCAAGGGTCTGCAGGGAATTTTTGAAGTCCCAGAAGTGGTCCAATGAAAAAACATTTTGCAAAACATTTTGTACATATTAGATGTGGGCTCAACAGTGAAAATGGCAAAAAAGCCTCATTTCACAAAGAAAATATTTACTTTTCACCGTAGGATTTCGATCTAACAGACATATGACACTTTTTCATTAGGTCACCCTTGCAGCCTTAAATTGCATGCAACTAGCACCTTGTTGATGGTACATTTACACTTGTGTATGCACATTTGGCACATGTACCACATTACTTGAGCGCTTGAAGATAGATGGTCACAAATATGCACTGTTGGATGCTTAAATCTAGAAGTTCGCACATGTGACAACCACAAACACGTACAGCTGTCCATAGGTAATAGTCCAGACAACTTTGCCAATCCAAACAGCTGCATGAGAGAACAGGCTCATCCTTACAGATGATGAGTGGCTCCAATCTTGCACATTAGTACACGTGTGTGTGTGAGAGAGATGCAATTGCGAATTTTATCGATTCCAAAAGGGGATGATAACAGCTCAGCTGGAAAAGCAATCCGTCCTTTACCTTTTGCTGCAGCCTTTTCATGCAGAGTTGAATGCATTAAAAAACCTCTTGAAATTTCCAGACTGGGTAAAAACCCACTCCCCCTTTTCAGAGAAAAAGAGAGAGAGAAAGAAGAAGATTGTTGATGACTAGATCCTAGAGGGAAAGGGAAAATTCAATACCGGCTTTATCCATAAACAGGTGGGTTCCTTTCCCCCTTAGTCTCATTCGGGAAATGGTTAGCTGGCACTGAACTTCCACAATAGGACAAGCAACACCACCCAAAACTGTGGAAGCAAGGCCCACTTCCCATCACTGTCCCATCTTGATCAGAAGGTGTTAAGGTTCGCCCATATGGAACTTATGCCGTGGGCATTCGAGACCAGTGATAATTTCCTCAAGAAAATATTAATATGAGAGGAATTCTAGTATGCAGGTCGCTGCATCTAGTTCTATTAAGCTCCCTCCATATGGTACACGTGGCAAACATCTGTTGATCGATGCAGCTATTCCGGTGGGCCATCATGTGGATAGAAAGGCCAAATCACAGAAGAAAGGGGGTTAGTCAACATCGGCAGCCAGTTAGAGGCTGTGATTTTTCGCATCTAACTAGTCCGCATGGTGGTCCACCAGCTCAACGGTCCTGATTGTGAGACATGTTCCACACATTTACCATGAGGGAATTGCATGGAACATCTTTGCAGGGACCTGCAAATCTGCATTCCTCAATTCATAAGATACAGAACATGTTCAGACAGGATTATTTGTGTGTGGCCATTCAAACATATGTAAGATTATTCAAATCCTTCGAAAACTGGCAATGTTTGGTGATTGATTATTCAAACATATGTAAGATTATTCAAATCCTTCGAAAACCTGCAAATCTGCATTCCTCAATTCATAAGATACAAAACTAACTTAAAAAAGAAAATCCAGAAGAATCTGGCCCATTAGAACACATAAATAAAATATTACATAAATTCATAAGATGAAGGAAGCACCACATGAATATGCAGGAGCAGCATCTTCACTGCACTTTCCTTCTCACCAATCCTTTGAAGAAGTCAAAACTGCACAAACATCGACAACCTCTCACTCATACAAGTAGTAGTTGTTAATGACAACCAACATCATATAATACAACTGTTACAAAATAAATAAATAAATAATGGCAATTGGAGAATATAGACCACTATAAAATATTCTAATAAGGCCATTTCTAAGCGGCAACAACAGCTGCAGTAGACTAGACTTGGATGCAATCAGAGGCCAAAACTATGACGTCAGGGCTAACAGATTTCCAAGATGGATGTACTGTAAGCATAAGTTCTTTTTCTACAGGTGCTACCACACACCTTTTAATTAATAGGCCTTACAGCTGTGGCCTCCCGTGGGCCATTCTCATGCAGCATCAACATTATTTGAACCATAGTGGCACTTTCGATGTACCTAATTTCTTTAAGGTGACGCATGAGCATGCTATGGCCAAGATTTTGAGAGGAATGGAATCCTGACGTGCCACGAAAATTCAATGTGGTACACTACAACAACCTTGTGAAGACAGGCTTTCTCAGTGTTGGCTGGTGGCCTGTTGGTGGAGTCGTGAAAAGCCAAGGAGAATGGAGAGCATAGGCATTCATTAGCTGGCTGGTTTGGAGCATTTTGGATTGGATTGATGCCTACTTCATGATTTTGGCAGGCTTTTTTTTTTTTTTTTTTTTAATTGCCCAATTCATTGAGGTATTGGGTGTTTGTGTTACTGTCTTTTACCCAATTCATGAATTAAGGAATTTTTCATACCCTAATTAATTGGGATAAGATTTTGAAGATGATGATGAATTAAGGAATTTGCAAAATGGCCTTACTTCTTTAGGAGGTGGGGGCAAGTGATTCTTGAGAATCCATGAGCAATCAGATGTTGGATTCACAGGATGGTCAGTGCAAATTGACGTTGGACCCTTACGATCAATGTGGACTACCAATGTGTCTAGCTATAGATCAAATGATTAGCAAAGGGGGGAAGTGATTCTTGTGAATCCATGAGCAATATATGTTAGATTCACAGGATGGTTGGTGCGAATAAATGGCAGGACCCACGCAATCAATGTTGCTAGCAAGGGCTTTAAGAGGTGACTGAGACTGGCTCATTCGGTCCTTAGTCTAAGTTGCAACTTGGCCAGATGAGGGCTGACTCACTGTGTCGAAACATATTGGATCTGACTGAGTCTGAGTCGACTCAGACGAGTCGCATGGGAATTATCCAAATCTTAAAACATTGGCTTCTAGCCATCAATCAAATGATTGATATAGCAGTGATTCTTTGGGAGAGATGGGCAATAAGGGGGGGGGGATACTTGAGAATCCATAAGCAATAAAATGTTGGATTCAGGCTGGTCGGTGTGAACCAGTGATTGGGCCCTTGCAATAAATTGCAGTGGTTATTTAAGAGAGATCGAAAATCCAAGCCAAGGAATATGACAGAGGGTCCAAATCTGCCTTTGAACTTCTTCATTATGCTCAATCCGGACCAAGGTGTGCCATAACAGTAACTGTGGCTGTAACAGCGGGTCCTTACTCTTGCTCCGGTGGTAGACTCTCAGGAGTTTCAACACCTGGTCAAGGGTTCGAGTACCCATAGATGGTGAAATCCCACTACGGCATGAGTGTGTGGGGGTGTATGTGTGTGTAAAATAAAAGAAAATAAAATAAAATAATTTTTTTAAAAAAAAAAACTGTGGCTGTAACAGCCGCCATCATTACCGTTATGATACGGGCCATAGCGGCCATTACTCTCTCTCTGAAAAAAAAAAAAAAACAACTAAAAAAGAAAACTTACATTGGCCCTGTAACAGATCGTTACAGGGGCCACAATGGGCCATAATAGAGGTCGTAATGGCATTACAGGGCCAATATGGGTAATTTTTTCCGTAACGACCATTATGAACCCATAATGCATAACAATTGCAACCATTACTGTTATGTTACTGCACACCATGAAAAAGGTGATTGACTGATTCAGCACTTGCCAGACCCATCAAGCAAACATTAGGTAACATTAGGTAGCATCATCCCATGTTACCATTATAATATGGAGCACCATAGGACCACATATGCTGTGTGTGCTTGAATTCACCAACCCTTCCCTGCTTATGTAGCTTACCATTGAAGGACCGGACCGAGAAACAACCAAACTTGTCCTTCCGCCAAGCCATCTGATCCCGTTCCCCACTCACTGGACAACACAAAGGGATATGATCTAGCAACGCCACATGTTCCTCCATCTCTTCCTCCCTAAGGAATGTGTGGCATAGGGAGGGACAACACAACAGCCTCACCACAAATTGAAAAGCAGCCCACTACCAGAACCTCATGAGCTGTGTATTGGCGAGCAATTCTCGGGAACAAAGATTGCAAGGACACCTCACCAACCCAAATGTCCTCCCCCAAACCAATACTCCCCATTCCTGAGGGCAAAGTCCATCACTTCAACAAATTTCGACTTCATGGAAATAATCCCTAACTGGATTGCCGAGGTTCTATACATGGAGGATTCCCTAATACACCATCGAGCATCCATACTCACTAACGATTTGTGTCCCTCCACATTGTACCTTCTCCGTCTCGAACCTCCACAACCATTTTCCCAACAATACACTATTCATCAACCCTAAATCCATAATCCCTGCTCCTCCCTCACCATAGGGTTTGCACACCTACCCTCATCTTAATAGACGTACCTATTCTTCCCTTTTAAACCCTCCTTTTTTTTTGAAAGATAAATAAATTTATCAAGCAAAGACGAAGAATAGAAATGAGAAAACAAGGCAAAACAATAAAAAGAAAAACTAAAAATACAACAAACCAACCCCTAAACTGGAAAAGCCTCGACACAGCTTAAGCCGCCCAGTCCCTAAAAAGCATCAAAACGCTACCCTAAATCCCTAATCCCTGCTCCTCCCTCACCATAGGGTTTGCACACCTACCCTCATCTTAATAGACGTACCTATTCTTCCCTTTTAAACCCTCCTCTTTTTTTTTGAAAGATAAATAAATTTATCAAGCAAAGACGAAGAATAGAAATGAGAAAACAAGGCAAAACAATATAAAGAAAAACTAAAAATACAACAAACCAACCCCTAAACTGGAAAAGCCTCGACACAGATTAAGCCGCCCAGTCCCTAAAAAGCATCAAAACGCTACAGAACACACCAATTAGAGAAACCCTACAAAATGCGGATGCACCAATTGTTCCTTTCTTGCCAAATGGCCCAAAGAACCATTAGAAGAATGATTCTCCATTTCTTTCGACTGAGGGAACCTCCATCTCCCACATGCCACGAACAGAAACGAACCTCGATGGAGGGCATCACCCACAAAACTCCCAGACAATCCAGAACCCTCGACTAGATGTTCACGCAAAAGAACAATGAAGGAAAAGATAATCCACTGATTCAACCTCTTGGAAGCACATGAGACGCGTTGATCAAGATCATGCCCCTTTTCTGAAGATCATTGATAGTGAGGACGTGGTCTTTTCCAGCCAACCATGCAAAGGCTGAGACTTTAGGGGGAGCCTCCACCTGAATGACAACAACTGACTAAAGAGGCATGAATCATAAGGGACTTGTAGAATGACCGCATCGAGAAGTTACCCAAACTAGAGTCTTTTGATCCAGAAGAGGGAAAGAAACCCTGCAAACAAGACAGAATGGCAATCAACTCCAGGATTTCAAAATAAGATAGGTTCCTCCGTTTAGGAGGAAGCCAAACACCATCCTCACCCTGGCTTGAAAAACATTTCGCCCCAAAAATGTTTGCTCCTGGACAGAGAGAAGCCAACACTGGGAAAGCAGATTTATGGGCAGACCTGCCACACCAATTACCAACCCAAAATCTTATTTTCCCTGTTGTCTAAAAGAAAACTTAGGCCATCAAAATCTTTAGGGGCTACCGTAGCGATCCCTTTCTAGAGAAATGAGGAGCAATAAAGGGAGGGTTTGGCCCATCAACCAACAGAGGCTAAACCATATTTAGCAGCAAGATCGATCTCCAAAGACTAGACTCCTCCTAACCAAACCTCCAAGACCATTTACCTAAAAGAGCTTCATTCACCTAATCCAACCACTTAATATCCACTCCCCCTTTTGAGAAAGGGGTGCAAATGCCCTTCCAATTTAAAAGTGGATATTTTCTAGAGGACCTCCCTTGCAAGAGGAACTCCCTTGAGTTTATTGATCTTGAGGATAACCGATTTTGGACAATGCAACAAAGGCATATAATAAAGGGGCAAATTAGAAAGGGAAGCCTTTATCAAAATAATCCTTCCACCTATCAAGAGGAGCTTGCTACTACAAGGGGAGAGCTTCCTCTCCATATGGTCAAGATTTTATCCAAAAGATATGAGGCTAGTTTTCCCATGCAGAGGGGAAGACCAAGGTATGTTGTAGGAAGAGTTCCCACACAACATCTGAAAGATTTAGAAGATCGTGCCTCAACCCATCCAACCTCACCAGCATTGACTTCGAGCGTTTGAATTAAGACATGAAATATATTGGCAAATTCGGCAGGTCTGCTTTAATGAGAATTATCCAACTCCCTAGCGAGAGATACCTACACTTCACCTAGATAATTTTCTTTCGAATCTTTCCACCACTACATCCCACAAATGTTTAGCCAGTTTACCAATGGTCATAATACAAAGCAACAACCCCAAATAGGTGAAGGAAAAGGAACTCGCCCCACACCCAAACAATTTAGCCAATTGCACAAACTCCTCCCTCGGCATACAAATACACAACATCACACTCTTAGCAATATTAACCTTTAACCCCAACACAGCTTGGAAGCATCAAATCACCATCCTCAATTTCTCCACCATGGATGTTCGGCATCACAAAAAAGTATCGTGTTGTTGGCGAACTAAAGATGGGAAATCAAGGTGCTCCACCTTTCAACAAAGAAACCACGGTACAGACCAATCTCTTGCCCACGCTCCAACATTTTGCCCAAAGCCTTAGCTACCACTACAAAAAAGGAGGGAGAGAGCATATCACCTTGCCCGATGCCTCTCAACTCTTAAATAATCCTTTTAGGGATCCACTAATCAATACCAGAAACTTGGTTGAATTACGACACTCCTTAATCCATCCTCTCCACTTCCTTCTACACCCGATACACCCAAAGTGTGTAGTCCAAAAAATCCCAATTCACATGGTCATATGCTTTCTCAATGTCCAACTTGCATACGAACCTTTTCACTCCTTCCATATGTTTGGAACCAATGCACTCATGAGCATTAAGAGCACTATCTAAAATTTGTTGACTCTCGAAGAATGCTCCTTGGAACTTTAGATTTATCCCTTGCTAGAAAACCTCAAAATCTAGACACCAAGACTTTAGTAATAATCTTATACAAACTCCCAATTAGGCTAATAGGTCTCAAATCTTTTAAAATTTCCGCTCCCGACACCTTTGGAATTAAGGCAATGAATGAGGCCCTAAGCTCATTTGAAATCCTCCCCCGCACTAAGAATTCCCCCATGAATCTCATCACATCCCTTCTCACAATCTCCCGAAAGATCTAGAAAAATGCTAAGGAGAACCCATCCAGGCCCCGTACTCTATCCTTTCCTGAAGAATCCACAACTTTCTTAAGTTTCAAAAAACGACTTCTCAAGAGAGACTGCCCCATCCCTAGAGAGGCTTTCAAAGAGCAGGTTATCCATATTTTGGTCTCCTCCGCCCTTCATTTGTCAAGAGTTCTTTATAGAGATGGTCCACTGCTGTACATACTCTTAACTTTTTCCTCTAGCCTCTTGCCCTCCACTTCAATGTTGCTCATCTTGTTACATCTAGCCAGAGCACCTGCTATGCTATGAAAGAATCTTGTATTTTTATCGCCCTCCTTTAACCAGGTGGCGAGTGACCATTGCCTCCACTAAATCTCTTCCTCCTTAAGGTGACTCGCACAGTCTTGCCCAAGCCTTTGTCGAAGAATCTTATCTTCCTCCGATAAGTCCATTTCCTCAGCCTTGAAGTCAAGCTCCTGAACTTTCTTAGAATTTCTTCAAACCTGATCTTCCTCCCATCAGTTCCCTCTTCCAAGCAATAATTTTTCCTTTCAAAAGCTTCAATTTCTGGCTTAACTTGAACCCCACATAACCCTCCACTTCAAATGAACTCCAATCTTTAATTAAATCAGAAAATCCCTCCACCTCTTGCCACATTAACTCAACCTTTTAATAATAGATATAGATAGTTCACCTTCACCAACATTGACCGAATAATATGAATCATTGGAGCAAAGTACTTTATAAGAGATTAGGTAATCTAAGGAGGGACTTGCGCAATGGACAGTCTTATTTAATCATCGGGACTGTTGTTCTTCCAATCAGTTGGAACTTCCGTCTTACCAGTCACCAATGAGATGGTTAAGATCATTGGATCAAATAAATTCTTCAGAGACATTAACCTGGGGTCAACATGATGGCTAATCCAGAAGAGACCGACCGACTCTTTTAATTCCCGCACTGATCAGATAGTTCAGATTGTCTGATAAAAGTGATTCTAAAGAGATGTGCAACCCACGGTGGGGCTCACATAATGGACAATCCAAATTGAGCATCTGACCACTTTCATAATCCATCTGAACCATCCATTTATTGGCCATCAATTATAAGTTACGACGTTCAATTGAAGTGATTCTTGGGAGATATGGACAATCCAAGTGGCCACATCTGATGAGATATCCAAATTGATCATGGGACCATTTTGTTATAACCAGCTTGACCATTCATTTCACTGACAATTGATCCAATAGTAACAATTGCATAATCAAATTATTCTTAAGAGAAATGAGCAATCCAATGTCAGGGCCACATGATGTAAGGACCATTTCAATTATAATCAAAATGAACAATTCATTTAATTACCCCTCGATTAGATTATTAGGAAAGTGCATTTTTCAATCTCTTTAAGATGATTGATTGTCTAGGTTAATTCCTAGTAGTTGCAACAGGCCAGGCAAGGTTGTCCCTGGGACACTGTCCAGCCCAACAAAATACTGTTGCTGTTTGCAGATTTACACTGTTCACAATCCGAACACCTCTTAGACCCACGCAAGAAAAACCCAGAATATGGAATGAATGTGAATAATAGATGGTAGGGCTAAAATGGGTTGGGCTGGCCCAGGTCCATGCCCGGCCCACTTGAGGCCAAGAGTTTAGACCCAGAAGTTGGACCTGGGCTTAAATCTGCAAGAAGGCCTAGTGGACTATCCTGCTAGCCCAACATATTTAATCTTGTCAGGATCGGTGTTTGAGATATTGGCAATATTGTTGGCATCGCCAGCTGGGTGATGCCAAAACTCCCTTGAATCAGAATATTTCCAAGTATCACCAATATTCCAGTGATTTAACCCCAATGTATTGATATGTGATAATATCAGCAAAATATCGCCCGAAGCCCTCTTTAAAAGTTCCCTTGTATCAACTGCATTGACAATATTATCACCGATGCAGCTCAATGTGAGGGACAAGAGGGCATGTGTAAATGTTCAGAAATTCAGAAGAAAAAAAAAAAGAAGAGTTTTTTTATAAAAAAAAAAAATAAACTTTATTATGTATGGATCCTTTTTGCATTTTTTTTTTTTATAAAATTTCTAAATATGTAAATATATATATTTTAGCGTCTCCTGAAGTTTCCATGAAAATTCCAACTTTTTCCCCATGTCAGCAACACATTTCTTGGTATCGGCGATATCAATACATGTTTCTGCATCAATGGTCAGCAATGCATGTAATGGTGTACCCATACTACAAACACCGGTCAGGTTGCATAATTATCTAGAATGCGGGCAAGACTTGGCCACCCAGATCCTCAGTGGGTCTGGATGAGCCAGGGTCCCCTCACCTTAGGCTGAAGCTTAAGACCTGCAGGCTGGGCCTGGGCTTAAATCTACCTAAAGGCCCGATGGACTGCTCTAGCCCGATCCAACATATTTAACTTGTCTGGCAGGATAATTAACTAGAAGGTTGTCAGGACCTGGACAAACCAGATCCTCGGCAGGTTTGACTAGGCCAGGATCCTTGACTCAAAGGCTGGGCAAGAGTGCTGGACAGACAGCAGCCCAACTTGGTTGCAAACCTAGATAGAGAGATGCAACTGAGAAGCAAAGGAACAACATAGGACTGCAGGATATGATAGATAACACTGCCCAGGGCCAATGTTTTATTGAGTCCAAGGTGTCTATTCAGTCAGCCTTCTTGTGTGATTGGGAGGGAACTATTTGTTCAACACCATTAGGTTTGAATAACAGTAAATGACTAAACACACAGTGCTAATGGTTGAACTCTTGAAGGGTTGTGAGTCAGACAGGGTTTTGGATCATTTCTCTCTCAAATGATTGCTAGTAATGGTTAAGTAGCGGTGAACTAACACGGTTGTCTCATACAAGGAGTTAGAAAGAAAAATGGAGGCATGACTAGGACCTTGACTCTGGCATGTCACATCACAAACACAACTTGGCATTCTCATTAGAACCAATAAGAAGGCTTCTCAAACTCCTCGTGGGTAATGCTGACATCAGCAAGCAACAGGCTGCAAGCTGCAGAAAACTCGTCAGCAGATTTGGGTCATCCATATTTTTGAGGAATCATGGGCATCTCCTGAAAATATTTAAGGGGTTTTATAAAGTCTCATCTTGAGCAGGAGTTTCTATTTGTGGAACTGTTTTTGAAAGACGCCGTTATCAAATATATTTACAAGGTATTAGCAATTGTTCTCTCTCATTTTTGGGACTGCATGGGATTTTTCGAATTGTCACTATTATGTTATAGTATAAGTGGATATAAGACTAGCAAATTTAGTTGGGGAAATTTTCAACTATCTAGTCGTTCCTCCTATCATCGTCTTTTGAAAGTTTCAAGTTATTAGAGGATGAAACTAGAAAAAAAAGAAAAAAAAAGGCAGATGGGGGGGTATAACTTTAGCAAGGAAATTAAGGGATGAGATTAATAGGGAAAGTATGGCTAGAAATATTTGAAGGAAATTTTAGGGTTATGGGAAATCTTTAAATGATTTTTGTGAGCTTCAAGGGACATTTTAGTTGTATCTGCTATTGGCCTCCTTTAAGGAACATGAAATTCAGTTGCCTCTGTGTTGGTGCAAATCTTTTCATAGTGATTTTTGTGGTGAACAAAGGTTGTGTTTCCTTGAAATGTCTATTGCCTTTGGTATGTGTAAAGCTCTTCACATGGTGACTTAAAAGAAGTGCATGTTGAGGAATAAATAAACAACCAAAACATGAGTAGGCTGTAAATTAAACACAATTTTCCATAAACGCTAATTAGCAAAAAAAATAAACAGAAGAAAATAAAATTTGATTCTATAGGGGTTCACCCGATCAATGGATGGCTAACCAAACAGACTAATAACATTGATTAGACAGTTAAGATCATCATACTAGACTGATTTTTCAGAGAGGTGGGCAATCAAAGGCAGGCCCCACATCTTGGATGGTCCAGATCAACGAATCGGTCTTATCTTTTACAATCAAATATGGACTGTCCATTTCTTATCCATTGATCAGATAGTCAGGATCATCCAATACAAATGGACTGTTAAGAGGGATGATCAATCAAAGGAGAGCCCTTCATAATGTACAATCCAGATCATAAGAACTCTATTATAATCACAATGCACTGTCCATTTCTCTTACCACTAATAAGATGGTTGTGACCATTTGATCAAAGTGACTTTTAAGAGTGACGAGTAATCAAAGGTGGGGCCCACATTATGTGCAGTCCAATGACTCAGACTTCTCTATTATAATCAATATGGGATCATCTATTTCCCTAGCAAATTTTATTTTTTTTTTGAAAGGTAACAAAATTTTATTAAAAGAAGAGAAAAGAAGACAGAAAAATTACAAAACCAGCAGCCAAATCTGCTGAGATAGCAAAAGCTATTTCCCTAGCAATTGATTGAATGGTTAAAATCATCTAAATCAAAATGATTTTTTGGCAAGGTTGATATCCAAAGGTGGCCAGACATGATGGATAGTCCAAATCAATATCACAGATCGACTATTTCCCATCCATCAATTGGATGATTAGAATCATCCAATTAGATTAAGGATAAGATGGACAATCAAAGGTGGACCCCACATGATGAAAGGTCCAAATCAATGAACTTTTCTAGTATAATCAATAGTAATATAAATTACAAACCTTCAACTTTTCACGCCATTGCTCAGATGGCTGGAATCATCCAATCAAAATAATTTCTGACAGGGATAGGGGAATAAAAGGTAGGCCCCATATGATGGACAATGATTGGACCTTATGAAAGAATGAATATGGACAGTCCATTTTTTAGGCATTAATAACTTAATCGGACATTTAAGATCATCCAACCAAAGCGATGTTTTGGGAGCGATCTATACTGAAAGGCGAGTGTCACATGATGGACGGTCCATATCACTAATAGAATCTCTTTTAGCATAAGAAATATGGACCGTCCATTTCCTCTCTATTGATCAGATGATCAAGATCATCGTATTAGAGTGATTTTTTCTAAGGGATGGACAATCAAAGGTGAGCCCCAGTTCATGAATAGTTAGGATCAATGACTAGACCTTTTCTAGGAAAATCAATATGGTTTGTCCATTCCCACAACTGTTGACGGTTGGGTAGGATCATTCCATCAGTGTCACGTTTGAGAGGGATGGTCATTCATTTAAAAGTGGGCCCCACATGATGTACAGTCCAAATCAATGATTGGAAATTCTCTACTATAATGAATATCGACCATCCATTTTCCTGGCCATTGATCAAATTGTTAGAATCATCCAATCAAAGTAGGTTTTGAGATAGATGGCAATAACAGGTGGGATGCCCGATGGAGGATTGGACCTTTACTACATTATGTTTTATTTGGACCTCCCATTTTGATGACCATTGATTGGATGGTTTTGATCGTCCCACCTCAAGTGATTCTAAAAGGCTTGACAAACTAATGCAAACCTCCCCACCATACTAAAAATTTGATTAGGCCCCAACGAAACAGCAAAATTGGAAATCAAGAATTCGACGAGAACAACCAAACAACTGATGTGTTAAATTATGAACTTACAATTTCCTGAAGAGACCAATTAATGAACTTCAAAAATTCATAACTAACGAATTTTATGCATCCAAACATCCCCAAAAGCTTTTCCTTTTTTGCTTTCCAACACCTCAAAACCAGTCAAAAGAATTATGCTTCTTGATGAAAAAGCGTTTGGGGGGTATTTTGTGAGAGCCTCATCCAAAGGCATTTTTGGGAGAGCCCCTGAAGGCCTGGGGTTGCGCCTCCAGTAGAGCTAGGCATGTCCGACTCGATCCGACCCAATCCGAACTGAACCAACAGCCTAAATCGATGTGGATCGAGTTGGGCCATTCAGATCCTAATGTTTTTCGGATCAAGTTCGGATCGTGGTCAATCCGGACCGATCCGATCCGAAACTCGATCTGAATGGATTCGACCCGATCCGGAGTGGATAAACCACATGCATTCACGGTGGGCCCCAACAGAGTTTACTCAGTAACACACATCAGCTATATAGCTACTATACAAACAGTTTGGGTACACACCGTGAATATAGTTGTTGTACGTGTCGTGCGAAGACGAGTACTGACGCTCCTTGAGCTTCGAGTTGTAAGAACGGTTCAAAGGAGATCAAAGTTATATGGGCCCCACAGTGATGTATTTATTCTATCTACACCGTTCATATATTTTTAGAGATCATTATAGAGCATTATCCAAAAAATGAATAATATCCAAAGATCATCTGGACCACACCACAAATAGCAGCAGAGATAATGATTTTCACAGTAAAACAATTCGTGTGGTCCACTTGATAGTTAGATCTGTCTTATTTTTCGTCTCAAGCCCTAAGATCAGCTTGCCAAATGGATGGACGGTTTGGATATAACACATACCCCATGATCAGATCCACAGAACTTGCTAACGTCAATACAACAATGCAAAGCCAAAGTGCACGTTAGCGTTACACAGTTGCACTTTCGTGCTATGCATGTCAACACCTGTGCCTCGAGCTCCGAGTTGTACGAACAGCTCAAATGAAATCGAAATTACATGGGCCCCACAATGATGTATTTATTATATCCATACTGTTTATCCATTTTTCGCAATCATTTTAGAGCATTTGAAAAAAAAAATGAATCATATCTAAAGCTCAAATGGACCACATCGAAAATAGCAGCGAGGATAATGATTTTCACCATTAAAAAATTCGATCCGAATCGTACCCAACCCGATCCGACTCGGTTTCCTTGACCGAGTCGGACTCGGTTCAGGTTAGGCCAACCATGCATCGGATCAGTTCGAGTCAAACGTCCCGGACTCAGTCCCGGATCGGATCGAGTTTGGGTAAGCCTATATAGATTTCGGACCGAATCGAGTTGGACCCAAACTGATCCGACTCGGTCCGATGCCCAACTCTAGCCTCCAGTGTCTTTTCAAACATTGCCATCACATGCGTTAGAAATCTCTTGACTGAGTATTGCATGTACTTTCAGTTTATCGTAGACAACAAACAAACTTCATTTCCACCTTTCTCCACACTTCTTAAATATTTAAGTTGGGCAAAGAGGGATCCGTAACATCATATTCTTGGGCAAGAAACAAGATCTATACCGCATAACTAATCATTTTACTGAACATTTCCTTCTATTTGTAACTCATTCAATAATCCAACAGGAGAAAGAATATGGGCCTGAAAAATACCTGTTACCATCAGGATGAAGTTCATATTTATTGTTGTCCTCCCCAATAGCCAATAAATATCCCGACGGCGTCAAACCCTGAATCAAGCAAGCAAAAGTTACCTAGATGACCACAAGTTCAGGTTCTTACAATGTTTTCATTCTACTTCACCTGAATGGTAACTACAATGTTTTCAATGGATTGTCCCTCATTCCTTTCCTCTATGACAACCTTCTGCCCACTGCATACACAGAATAGAACAGAATATGAAACTAGGCCTAATTCATCACACGCACGCACGCACGCACGCACGCACACACATGAAAGCAGATGTGAGCCACCTAAATCGCAGTTCAACCAGTTCGAGTTCAAACTCATAGTTCTTAGTTTGATACTTTGAAAAATTACTCAATTTGTTGGGGCAAGGAAATTTAGTTTGTGTTTCAATTCATCTGGTTCGTAGGTTCGGTTCCCCTAGTTCAATAGACTATTGCCATGCTGTACTTAATTTGAAATAATTCGATCTAGTTAGTATCAATAGCACTTGAGTATGGCAGAGCCATCACTATGGTACACATCGCATGGTCATGTCCTAACGAGGGCTTTCCAATCAGTGGGTCCTATCTTGGTGGCCCATGTTTTTAAAATCACACCTATCAGAAAATCTAAGCAATCAATTCTTCACTGTTTCAAAGTTTAGAAAATCCAAACCATCAATTTCTTCACTTTGTTGCATTAAATTTCAAGCAGTAACCATTTTTCAGTAATGTTATCTCGGGATCACTTATTTTTTATGGAATAGAGTTAGCCAATCTTTGTATATCTTGAACTATTGCCATCCAAAGCAGGGGCATTGAGATGTACAGTCCTAGGAACAGAGCCATACTTCAGGTTATGAGGGAACAGAGCCATAATTCAGATAAGCTCTTTTCAGCCATAACTTTTGTTTCATCAATTGCAGCCAACCTGATCAGTGGACCAGCCTTCTTGTACCAAGATTATCACACAGCAGAGCTGCAGAACTCTCATGATGGATGGCTTGGATCTCATATCAGCGTGCCATGCTGGCACACCTGGTGGCATGTACATGAACAGCCTGACACAAAGTGTGCAGACTTAGCAAAGCTTCTGGATTTATGCATTGTGAGATTAACAGCCTGCACACAAATTCTTTCCAAAAACGAAGTGTACAGAAAACAAATTATGGATTCAAAGTTTCGAACAGCACAATCCAATTCAACAAGGATAATCGGAAGACGGATAATCCAACTGTGATCTAGGACACGATCTAAATCACAGTTTGAGAGTAGGTGCAGCGATTTAGGTAATATGGTTGAGATTGTCCCTTAAAGTTGGTTGAGATCATCCTTTGCATGGTCAGTGGCACTCAAAACACACGCACGCAAAGACACAACTTTATAGAAAAGCAAAACACACCACTGATAAACGATCTTCACCGGTCTACAGAAATTGCCCAGTATAAAAGTAATTTCTGTGCATGCCAAATTTTGGCAATGCATCGGCAATCTTTGCATCAAAGAGAGAAAATTTTGTGTTCCAATAATTAAAGGGAACCCTTTACATGCATAACCTTGCAGGAATGTCATGGAACACGTGTCCTAAACTGGAATAATATGTGCGCAAATTTGAGGTGTCTAAAGAAAGTAACTGTGTAGCTGAATCGCCAACCAGGAACACATTGTTTTATTGCATCACCAAGTGAGAATATAATGGAATATGCCCCCTAAATTACGATATATCTCCATAAAACTTTGAGTTGTCTAAGCAAAGTGAGGAGGCCATTCTCATTGGAGGCTTATTTGGAAGGGGATGCACAAATGGTAAAACAAGCAACAGACTTTCATCTAGCACATCACAAAGAAAATTGATATATTGTTGTTAGAAAAAAGAAACCAAACAGTTTTAGATGGCCAAGTTCCAGATGCCCAGTTTGATCCTTGACATGCCTTAGATGCCTTAGGTCCTCGATGATCTAGTCTTTTATCGAATTATCAAACTCTTTGTTTGATTTTTGGGATATGTAGTGTCAATAGGGGAACCACAGGATACTCTTTTGCATGTTTCTCGGTATAAGCCCCATATCTTGGAAGACCAAGAAATGACAGGTTACTGCCTGTTCTGTTGGTGAAGCTGAAAAGAGCATGCAAGCCTTGGCCTGCATGCAAAGTCATCTAGTTGAAGACTCTTCTTCCCAAAATTGGTGTTGAAACTCTTTACCTCCCATGGAACTCTTGTAATATGACATTATAAATGAACCATGACACTTTAAACCTTGAGTTCAATGGATGGGCAGAACAAGTCAGAATCAACTGTCATATCATTAGAGACAGAGTGGAGCGACCCTGACAAAGTTTATCTCCATGCATTTAAAAAAATGGATGACTAATAACATTAAAGTCGATGCTGGCGGATGGAAAACCCTACCTTGTAAATCTGTCCTGACAGTCAAAACCAAAATTTCATCCACCCAAAAGATAATGCCTAAATGTCCTTCCCATATTTATAAAAGAACACCTGGAACTTAATCATCATTGTCAACCATGTATGTCGACAGTCTAATCTGAACGGAGGAAAACTGGGGTGATGGTTTGTAATGTATTGATATATGAAGCCTCATCATCAGATCCCTAGTGTTATTGGCCCTTAATGCTTGTTTTGCCCTTCTCTTTTAATAAAAGGATTATTAAACTTAAACACAGAAAGCCAAACAAACTACTCTGAATGATAATAAATAAACAAGAGTGAGTATACAAATACAAAAATTGACTGCATGGTGGAATTGTTTTGCACCTGTGTAACCATGTCTTGTAGTACAAGTCCTCAAGAGCTTGAAACCCTGAATTACAAAGTGGCAATGTATTATAGTATTTTATTCTGTCTTAATTCAAAATAATTCCATAAAGCACTATAGAGGGGGAAAAAAGAAGATAAAAGTAAAGCCACCAAGGCACAGGTATGATCCAAGAACATTGAGAAACTGAATCTTGTCAGCCATGATATATGTAACACTGAAATTGGTATTGGGTAGGCCCTAAAAGGGCAAGGGGGAGCCCAAAATGATGTGGGTAGAAGTAGTAAGAAAAGACTTGATGATCAACCAATGGTTCAACTGGAGGTATGTCCCTTGATAGAGTGGAATGGTGGAACAGGATTCATGTTGCCGAGCCCAATTAATTAGGATAACGCTTAGATGATGATGATGAAATTGGTATTGGTTATGGTTAGGGCTGTCACTGGGCCAAGCAAAACCAACATTTTTTGTCTGACCAGTTCAAAATCCAGGCCTATGCCAATCCCAGGCCTGGCCTGTTCACAGTCCTAGTTATGATGCATCAATGTGAAACAGGTTTACGAGTTTCTATAAATGCAAGTTGAAGAAATCTTTAAAGTGTTTGAAATGGTGATATTGTGAAAAGAGATCAAATGTGAAATGATGATAAAAACGAAGAGGAAGAATCAGTCATTTTCAATTAAACCTACCATGAGCATTGTTTACCTAAATGAACCCAATGAAATACTTTAAGTCAGTCATTCTAATGAGTTTGTATACGGGATTGACCATAGCTTCGCCATCACACAATTGAAAGCAATACCATACCCCCAGTTTAAATCAAAAGATTTTTAAACCGTGACAACATTATATGAGAGTTGCAGCTCGATAAAGTGATTTGTCATTTTCTCACAGTACACTGTCTATGATAAGTTAGCATTAAATGTTGAAATCACAAGTCCAAGAACCACCCTAACAGCAGAAAGCAGCTACAAGGAAGTGCAAAACCATAACAAATTTGGTAAAATTAGCAAAAAAAGAAACGAAAAGAAAAGAAAAGAAAAAGAATAAACAGAATTGGAAATGGGGAAAACATAAGCATGGAAAGATAGGAAATACCAATCTAAATGAAAAAGAAAGAAAAGATGGTATGATCCTTTATATTTAAAATTTAGCCTAGTTTAAGTTTCCTAATTTGTCGCTCTGCTCTGTAGAAAGATATCATATTGGCTCTATTAGGAACCATCATCCTTTTGCTATAATGTCAAAAGATCTCATGTGTCCATGCAGAATTCAGATAACCTTTGGTTTTGATGAGATATAGTTCACATTTGAATTCAAAACCCAATTCTAAGACAACAGTCTCCTGGTCATTTAGCTTAGCCAGCTCTTATCAGCTTTTGGTTAACATGTAACAGTTTTGACCTTCGTTCATGCATTGTATTTGGGCTGCATGGCTCTGCCTGGTGTTTACCAGTTTTCTTAGGCATTCTTCATTTTGGTCCCGACACAAGCACAGTTGACTTCAATACATTGATGGGTTAACTTTCAACCCAATTTAACAAAAACACACCAGGAATGAACCAAATCACCCAGTGGCAGTGAGTAGACAAGGAAAACAAAAGGGAAGCAACAATATATAAATAAGCAATAGTGGAGCTATGAAATTGAATCATATCAGGGAACGATTATAGGATATAGATTCACCTTGGCTAATGAAAACATCAAAAAGAATTTCAAATTTATTGAAAAACTCTGCAAGAATATGCTCCCTCTTTAGCTGGTATGTGGAGGTCAACTTTCGTATCATTGCATTCAAGCACGTAGTAGGTTTCTCGTTATCCACATTCAAGCCAATTCCTGCAAGGATATCATGTCATTTGACAACTTAGACATGACCAAGTTTAGAAAATGAAGTATATTTCAAATGTGAAACGAAGGACAACAGGTCAGTCAATTTTAAAAGTCCACCAAAAAAAAAGAAGAGGAAAAACTGTTAGTATTTTTCTATATGGATTATGGGTTAAAGACAATGAGGCATCACAAGGAAAACATCTCCACAACATCAATCCAACTTAGGCATGTGCGAGCAATACTGATTATGAAAGAAAAATAGATTATCGACGGAAGAAACAGGCCCTTTTACCAGCACTGACATTGAACTTCTTTGATTTATATGTTGAGGTGCACAGGATGCCTCCAACTTTAAGGCCATTTAAGTAAAGATCATTCGGCCACTTTATTTTAACATCAAGATGTGGCAAACCCTGAAATTAGACCATTTTCCCAAGCTAAAGTAAATATTAACTTTAAAATACAGAACATGAGATAAAAAATTAAAAACTAAATCACAATATTCAAGTGCAAGATCCATGCAAAGTAAGAACATGTCAAATGAAACACATACTCATAAGTCGAGGTGGCAATGGGCAACACTTGGGCTTGGTCTAGGCTAGCACAAGCCATGACCCATTTATTAAAAACAAGACTATAATCCAGGCCCAAGCCCAACCCCTAACCCAAAATGAGATTACCAGCCCAAACCATCAGTGGATTCTTAAGCCCAAGCCCAGCTCAACCCCCACTTGTAGTAATGTGTAGTTGGAAGGCTCAAACATGAGACCCTTTGCAAGTACTGATGCGTCTCTATCACTAAAGAAAGCATGCATCCATCGAACACTGCCTATCTATTAATATATATAAACAAAGTACTTTGTTCTGGGCTGGGCCTCGCTGTGAAGATCACCCTGCACAAAAATCAGCCCAATCCACTCAAAATGGCAATCAGCCTTCAATTGTTAAATATGTTGTGGCCAACCTGATGGGTCAACTAGCCTAATATTCTCAATAAGAAATCTTCATGGTGCTACCCACCCCTTTTGGAAGGCTCAAATGTTGTGAATACATGAAACATTGGCACATGTGTGCAAGGAGGATAGCATGGTAACGCATCACTTGAGGTGCATGTGAACATTCCTTGTGCGTACATGTGTACACAAAGACATGCATACATCATCATCATCGTCATCATCATCATCGTCATTGTCAATGCCCTCCCCAGCTATTTGGTGACAACTTCCAAATCCCGTTCTACCAATCACAAGAGTCAAAACAGGAATTTTCATGAATTCCTTGGCAAAGATTTAATGACCAGCTGCCACCTGAGGACCAGAAAACATGCATACACATGATATATGAATATATGGATATATGAGTAAATGAGGAATTGTACAATCATTTACACAAATTATGCACGATATTTGTGGATTTCTAGCCTGAATAAGTAGGCCATGTTTCAGTGATCCAGACAGTCTGCTAGTGGATCCCAACGGTTTAAAAAATCATCACATATGACTTGGTTCCATCCAAGTCATATCGGTTTAGGCATCATGGCGAGTCGCACTCCAAAACTGCTATTTAAAAGCCCCAACATGGATGAACAATCATAATCATCATCCCCAACATTAACGGGCTATGCCCCAAGAATCTCCGAGATCATAGGAACTTAGCCATCCAACCTTAGGCCTTTTCAGTTTAATGTGTACTGTTGCTATATTTCCTTAGCCTTTTGTTGGTGGCTGGGTAGGATTTTTCCATCGAGGACATTTCTGGAATGGTCCATCCACTATTAAGCCCAAGAAGGGAAAAAAGAAAGTCCACCTGGAACGAGAAAAACCATGCCCGAATCATCTTTATCTTATCTCTAAAGCCATTCCATCTTTAGCTTGCTTCAAAACCAATTTCTATGGACACAAAAAATGTCACAGAGCAAGATGGCCGTCTATGGTACTTAGCCATTAGTGGACTGGGTTTTCTCAATTCTCAAATGCTAGAACAAAATTTTGGAGAAAGAAAGATGCTTCCGGAAGTAATGAATCCAAGGGAATTTACATTAGTCCTATGCTCATTGAGTGAGTCTCGTTTAGGTTGCATTTGGATGCACAAGCAAATTGAACAGAAAACATTCAATTTAATCAAGAGGAAATGACACAAACTAGATATTTCCTAGTATCCATGATGAGGAGCCCTCAAATTGCAGCTCCTTTCGTTTGTAGTTCACTTCTTCTTCTTTTTGAAGCGTACTTTTCTAGTCCAACTTGAAAGTAGTGTAGTTGTAATTTGCATCCAAGACCCTCAATATGAATGTTAAGGCAGCAAAATGCAATTTGGTTATTTCAGTATTTCCACTTTATTGGAAAAAAAAACTACATTTCATATTGATAATGCAGCCAAACACACTCCTTGATCAGAACGAACACGGCCCATGGCAGCAGATAATGATGTTAGAGGGTCTTGAACCTTGATATTGCTCATGTTGATAGGAAGTAGATATTCTGCAGGATTCGCTAATTTTGAATTTACATCTTTAAGTCTTGTCTAAATTCATGGTCAATATAAGATAGAATTCAAATGTCCTCAAAACTCATTAACCAAAGATGGCACTAATTGGAACTGCTTACATTTTTTTCGCAGAGTGTCCTTATTGCCTCCGTCATTGCAAGCGACATGACATACTGCAAGAGAGGCACAATGTGTCCATTCTCCATTTGTAAGGTAAAAGAGAACATTAGGCAGCCAATTGGAGAGTCCCACGCATTCTTGGATCGACCTAACAACCCCGCGAATTCAAAATGTAGATGGATTAGGCAAAAACCAAAAGAAAAAAAAATCTAGGCCACGTTTGGATGCACAATTGACTTGAATTGCGAACACTCAGTTCAATCAAAAGGAAATAACAAAAATTAATGTGTTACCAAGCATTCATGAACAGAAAGTAGCCCTAAGTTGCAAATTGCAATTTGGTTACTTCTTTCTTGCACTACAATTGCCATTTGATTCAACTGTGCATCCAAACACAGCCTTAGCCAAATTTCTCGCAATCTGAGTTCAAACCTCTCCCTTTGAACTGAATGTCAGTAACACAAACTGAGCCGAGAGGAAGCTCGCAGAAATTCCTGTACGCGAACTAAAATATCAAAAAACAGAGCATTTTTCTAAATAGGAAGAAAAATGGAAGTTGTTGGATAATTACTGGGAGACGAGATCGTGCGTCGAAGGCATTCGCGGGGACCAGATGAGGAACCGGCCGATCCGTTCTGTTGAGAGAGTGTCCATATAGGATTCGATCTGGAACGTCGACTGATCGTCCTCGCTGGGCGTATGCATCTCGGAGCGGAGCGAAATGGAAAGCGGGTGTCCGTCCAGAAGCTTGAGATTGCTGGAGTTTCTGAGGGAGAGAGCGAGTTCGTTTTCGGAAGAGGATTTTCCGGACAAGACAAGAAGAGATGGCGGGTTTTCTTCCATGCCGGAAGAGGAGAGAGAAATAGATGACAGAGTTGAAAATATAGGGAAAACGAGGGGTATTTTGGAAAGGGAGCGAAGGCTGAATGGAAGTACAGAGAGGTTGAAGACGCTATTCATCAAGCTCCTGAATACCCTTTGAACGGAACGAGGATTGCTTGAGTAACTCCGCACGCTATAGCGTGCTGAGTAAACTCTATGGGGCCCACCTGATATCTGTGTCTTATCCATGCCGTCCATCCGTTTTAAGAGCTCATCTTAGAAGAAGCCGAAAATTTAACCATATATAAATTTCAAATGGACCACACAACATGAAACAGTGGCGTTGAATGCCTACCGTTGAAAACTTATCGGATCCACAGAAGTTTTGGATGAAGATGATATTCTTGTATTTGTTTTTCCCTTTATCCATGTCTTTCTGACCTCATGAACAGTTTGGATGACAAATAAACAACACTGTGGGCCCTAGAAAGGCTTCAATGGTCATCCTCATTATCCCACTGTTTCCTCTGGTGTAGTGCATTTGAGCATTTGATATGCTTCAATTTTCGGCTCATGTACTAAAATGATCTGCAAAACCGGATGGACGGCGTGGATAAGACACATACATCATCAAGGTGGGCCCCACATAGTTTACTCAGAACGGTGTAGCTTGCTGAGTTTCTCTCTACGCTATCCGCGTCCTGTTGAACGAGAAGCATTGGACTTTCCGACTACTCTCGCTGGTTTTTATTAGTTCGTTTTGCCTCTGTCGCGGCTCAGAAACAAGCGTGTGTCGCGGGAAAGGATTGGCGACTCCCCTTGCCACCAGCCTCGTGGCTGGTGGTCGGTGCTGCGTGGGCCCCACCATGATGCATGTGTTTCAGCCATTTTTAAAGATCATTTTAGGGCCGGAGATCAAAATTGAGAGGGATATTAATCTCAGGTGGACCACACCACAGGAAAACAATAGCTATTAGATATCCATCATTAAAATCCTCCTAAGGCCTACTGTACAGTTTATTTGACATACAATCTGTTAAATAGGTCATGCAGTCACAAATGAAGGGAAAAAAAAAATATCACCTTGATCCAAAACTTTTATAGAGCCCAAAAAGTTTTTAATGGTCAACACTCATTCAATACTCTTTCATGTAATGTGGTTCAATTGAGATTGATATATACCTCAATTTTGGTCCCATAGCATAAAATGAGATGCAAAAATAGATGGACGGCATGGATGAAACGCATAAATCATGTTGGGCTCACGGAGCGTCAACACCAGCCATTAGCTAGGGGCAGGGGGAGTAGCCAATCCACCTCCGTGTGTCACCACCAGTGGAGCCCACACGCTGATTGGTGTGATGATTTAAACCATTCATATTCTATTTAGTAAAGTAAGCTATGTTTTTCATAACTTCATAATGATATTATGGGAAATATAGTCCTGCTCTACTTAGCGAAGTCACAGCAACGTCGATATCGACCTAAGAAGTAAGTTACTAAGAGCAATCTCCACCAAACCAATGAGTATAGCCCGAGGTTGGGTCCATTGGGAATCTGAGCAGGTTGTGCGAGAGGTTAGTATAACATGGATACGGATATGTTAAGTGTCGGGTTGTCAAATTCTTTTGTCAGGCTTTCACATCAGTCAGGAATCAAAAGAAATCATTATAAGTATCAATTGTTGACTTCCTCGTCGGCAAGTTTCTGAGCCGGGCCTACTCATGGGCTTCGATCGTTTTAAGTGAGGTTAAGAGTATAGGGTCAACTCTAACGAGATGTGACATATAATCACGTTCAGGGATCAGCCCCGGTAACATACATAAGGAGTGACATTCGGTTCACGATTTCAAAGCAACCACTAATACTTTTTGTTGCGAAAAAATGTGTCAAGCTTGGATAAAAGTTCTGAGATTCGTATGAGAGTAGGTCGGCTTTGCCGACACTGCCTGAAGAATCCGAGACAATACCGACAGAACAGAAGGTAAGCCAGGAGGCGCAACAAAGGACGAGTAAAGTCGCTCTGTCAGAGTGATAACCTCGCCTGCGTGACCCCACTAAAGGCCGAGCGTGTGAAAGCCATTCAACCGATAGAGTAAGATCCCCTCAGGGATTGATTCTGTCGGGCACGGCTGGGAACCCGTCCTCCTGTATCGGCCGAGACTCCCCCGGGGTCGGTCACGACCTTACCGAGACTCCCCAGAGTCGGTCGAGATCCAGCCGAGGCGGAAAGTGGCGGAACGAGGACAGATGCTAATCCACGGAAATCCAGGGATACGGGTAGCGGATCCCGAGATTTTCGGGATCCTGAGTGATCCCAGGAGAAGAATCCTCTGAAGATAAGGATTGACAAGCTGTATAAATCTCTAAGCTTGGGACAGAAGGAGGTACGCAAGACTAACCGAGACAAGCTCTTGGCTTTTGACCAGATAACTGACTTAAGCATCGGAGGTTCCCCGGCTCTAGCCAGGGTTCCCTTGACATTGTTTCTGTGCAGGTGAAGGAGGGTCCGTCGCAGGGAAGCCGCCCCATAAAAACACCACAACAGTTTGGCGCCGTCTGTGGGAATTCAGACAAAAAGCCGCTTTCTCCAACCATTCAAATGGCAAGAACAAGAAGGATGGACCCAGATGAAGCTAGGGAGGCCGCCGCTAGCGTCGCTCAAGGAGCTCCCCCGGTAGCACCGCCTGCGACTACAAGCCAGCCCAACCAAGGGAACGTATATCTGGATCGCGAGGTTCAGGAAATGCGTTCCGAGATGGCTGCCATGAAGCACATGCTGGAACGACTGTACAACCAGCAGATGCAGCGTCAAGAGTCGACACCAGCTCATCCACCAGCGTCTGTCGCGCAGCCTCCCGCGCCACAGTCGCCTAGACGACCGAGTCAGCCTCGAGAACCAAGTCACCCAGCGCCTGCTCATTCAGCAACAGCCGTTCTGCCTCCCTCTGATTTGAGGTATAGAATAGATCAGAGGAGACGCAGTCGGCTACCTGCAGAAGCTGAAGAGACGGCCGAGAGCGCTGAACCTTGGAAGGCTTACATGCAAGACTTCAAGAACGAAGTCCGAGAGAAGATGGCAAAGGAAATGGCGGACATAAAGCACGGTCGGAACTCAGATCCGACCAAATACGAAGAAAAAGCTTCTCCGTTCGTGGACGAGGTAATGCGGGCCCGGTTGCCGGAAAGGTTCCGCTTGCCCCAGATAACTCCGTTTTTCGGAAAGACTGATCCGACAGAGCATCTTGAATGCTTCAGGACTTACATGGAATTGCACGACGCCTCGGATGCCATTATGTGCCGAGCGTTTTCTCTAACCTTGACGGACGTAGCCCGACTTTGGTTTAAGCAACTGAAACCCAAGTCGATAAAGTCGTTCGCCGAACTCAGCGACGCCTTCCTCAGTAATTTCATTGGCGAAAAAAAGAAACTGAAGCCTCCCGCGCATCTGAACAACATAATTGAGAGGGAAGGAGAACTACTGAAAGACTACATTAAACGTTTCAATTTCGAGTCTCTCCAAGTTCGAAAACATTCTGAGGAGACAGCACTCAACGCTCTCATGCAGGGAGTTAGAGACAAGCCTTTTTTAGCGTCACTGGACAAAAACCCGCCCGATACTCTGGGTGAGTTTATGGTTCGGTCAGACAAATACGCCGATGCAGAGGAGACGCGACTCCTAAGAGAGAAAATCCAGAATACGAAACCACCGGCAAAAGAGTCGGCCAAAAAAGAAGCCGACTCGGCCGGAGGAAAAAAGCGAAAAGACGACCGGGGCCGAGACGACAGCAGGCCAGGGAAGTGACCAGACAGAAAATTCTCTGCATATACCCCCCTGAACAAATCTCCTGAACAAGTATTGATGGAGATCAAGACCGAGGGCTTCGTCAACTGGCCTCGAAAAATGCGAGGGAACCCTGATCGTCGGAACAAGAACAAATATTGTCATTACCATCGTGATCACGGTCACAACACGAGCGACTGTTATCACTTGAAGGACGAGATTGAGCGGCTGATTAAAGAGGGCCGACTGAGAGAACATACGGTAGGAACCGGCGTCGCTGTGGGACCAAGTGAAGAGCGGCCCCAAGAAGAAATTCGAACGATCGTCGGGGGTCATCGAGGCGGCGGGGACTCAAATAACGCCCGAAGAAACCACGCTAGAAGCCTCGACCGCCCCGAGTCCGAGGTTCTCCTACTATCTCGGCCTCCCAAGGAGAAAAAACAAGAGAAATATTGTATCTCGTTCACTGAAGAAGATGTTCGAAGCATTCATCATCCTCACGATGATGCGCTCGTAGTCACCCTCACCATCGCGAATAGAAAAGTGTTCCGGATACTGGTGGATACAGGGTCATCAGCGGACGTCCTATTCGCTCCGGCATTTGATAGAATGGGCATAGGTCGGTCGGTACTACGGCCTGTCCGAACCCCGCTCATCGGTTTCTCGGGCGGACGGGTACTCCCAGAGGGAATCGTCTCGCTGCCGCTCACCGCGGGAACCGCGCCCCATCAAAGGACCGGGATGGTCGATTTCCTGGTCGTGGACCAACCATCAGTGTATAACGCCATCCTCGGCCGACCGTCTCTCAGCCTCCTTCAGGCCGTGGTGTCTACCTACCACCTTTCCATGAAATTCCCTACCGAGTCGGGAGTAGGAACAGTGAAAGGAGACCAGCAAAAGTCTCGGAAGTGCTACGCCATCGCAGTAAAAGCCCCGGCTGAGATTTCAATGATTGAATCACTGGACCCCCGTATCCGGTCGCACGAGCAGGGAGAACCAATGGAAGAACTCGTCTCGGTGCCGTTAACCGAGACGAACGTTTCAAAAGCAGTCTGAATCGGCTCATCCTTGAGCCAGCCTCTTAGAGAATGGATAATCACCTTGCTTCGACGGTATGCCGATGTCTTCGCCTGGAGTCATGAAGACATGCCTGGGATCGATTCCTCGGTCATAACACACCGACTTAACATCGACCCGACCTACAGGCCCATCCGACAGAAACGTCGCCCTCTCGGCCCGGAAAGGTACACTATCATAGGAGAGGAGGTCGGCAAGCTTCTTAAAGCCAAGTTTATCGAAGAGATATACTATCCGGAATGGATAGCTAATGTCGTACTCGTGAAGAAAGCCAATGGGAAATGGCGAGTCTGTATAGACTATACGGACCTAAACAAAGCCTGCCCCAAGGATAGCTTCCCTCTCCCTCGCATCGATCAGCTGGTTGATAGTACAGCGGGTCATGAATTGCTAAGCTTCATGGACGCCTATTCAGGCTATAACCAAATTGTAATGCATGAGAATGATAAATCAAAAACCGCCTTTGTCACCGACAAAGGCCTTTACTGTTACCGAGTGATGTCGTTTGGGTTAAAGAATGCCGGAGCGACATATCAGCGGTTGGTGAACAAAATGTTCGCCCGGCAAATTGACCGAACGATGGAAGTTTACATTGATGATATGCTCGTCAAAAGTAAACAGGCGTCCGACCATGAGAAGGACTTGGAAGAAATGTTTTTAACTCTGCGTAAATATCAAATGAAGCTGAACTCTAGCAAGTGTGCGTTTGGCGTGAGCTCGGAAAAATTCCTCAGTTTTCTCGTTAGTCAGCGAGGAATCGAAACGAATCCCGAGAAAATCAAAGCCTTACTCGAAATGGAATCTCCCAAAACGATCAAAGATGTTCAAAGGTTAACAGGAAGAGTGGCCGCGCTCAATCGCTTCCTTTCCCGAGCCACAGACAAATGTCTCCCGTTCTTCAAGCAATTGAAGGGACGACAGACAATGATGTGGACGGACGAATGTGAGAAAGCGTTTCAAGAACTGAAGGTTTACCTCGGATCTCCACCGCTGTTATCTAAGCCCGAGCCTGGTGAAGTGTTGTTGTTGTATTTGGCCGTGTCTGAAGCCGCAATAAGCTCAGCATTAATACGAGAGAGTCAAGGGAAACAATTGCCAGTCTACTACGTTAGCAAAGCCTTGCTTCCAGCCGAGACAAGGTATCCTCAGCTTGAAAAAGTAGCCTTCACTCTTGTAATCTCGTCACGACGCCTTCGGCCATATTTTCAGGCCCACACCATCGTCGTTGTGACCGACTTACCACTCCGCCAGATTCTTCAGAAGCCGGAAGCCTCTGGTCGACTTACAAAATGGGCAGTCGAATTAAGTGAATTTGACATACATTACCGGCCCAGGGTTGCTTTAAAAGGACAGGCCGTCGCCGACTTCCTTGTTGAAGTGGTTCCTAATCCCGATAATATGCCTGAACCAGAGGGAATTAATATACCCGAGGCAAGCGGGGCAAGCTCTTTCGGGCCGACACCCTGGAAGCTCTTTGTGGACGGATCATCCAACTCGAAGGCAAGCGGGGCAGAGGTCGTATTAGAAACTCCCGACCAAACTTGTATGCAATATGCCCTGCGACTCGGCTTTCAAGCGTCCAACAATACAGCAGAATACGAAGCCTTATTACTAGGCCTCAGGCTAGCCGCGAGCCTGGGCGTGACCCATTTGAACGTTTTCAGCGACTCACAGTTGGTTGTTAACCAAGTTTTCGGCGTTTATTAGACTCGGAAAGAACAGTTAAAGGCGTACATGGAGAAGGCTAAAGAATTGATCAGCGGATTCCAAAAATATGAAATAATTCGAATACCCAGAACCGACAACGCCAAAGCTGACCTGCTAGCAAAGCTTGCTTCAGCAGATGAGAAAGACATACCTTGGTCAGTTCCAATTGAACATGTCCCTGAACCAAGCGTAAACGAGCCGACAGTCTCGGTCCTATTTTCCATCGATCCAGCGACTGCTTGGTTTGACCCACTCGTCCGCTACCTCAACAACGGTGAACTGCCAGAAGACCGAGCCGAGGCACGGCGATTAAAAATTCGAGCCTCGCGCTACACTATCTTGAATGAGATTCTGTACAAAAAAGGCTTTCATACTCCTCTACTAAGGTGCGTCGACTCCCAAGAAGCCGATTATATCTTACGAGAGATACACGAAGGAATATGTGGAAACCATTCAGGTGGACACTGGCTCGCCAACAAAGTGTTGCGACAGGGATATTACTGGCCGACCGTACAGCATGACTCCAAACGATTCGTCCAAAGATGCCACAAGTGTCAGCGGTTCGCAGCAATCCCGAGACAACCCCCCGAGGAGCTGACTCCGATGTCGGGACCGTGGCCTTTTGCGCAGTGGGGAATAGACATAATCGGGCCCTTTCCATTGGGGAAGGGTCAGACTAAATTCGCCGTGGTAGCGGTGGACTACTTTACGAAGTGGGCTGAAACAGAACCATTGGCGAAAATTACCGAGCAAAGGGTCACCAGTTTCGTTTGGAAGAATATCATATGTCGGTTCGGTATACCCCGGACGATAGTAACAGATAATGGAAGGTAGTTCGATAACAAACAATTCCGGGAGATGTGCGGTAACCTTGGGATTCGTAACGTATACGCCTCGCCTCATCACCCTCAGACGAACGGACAGGTCGAGGCGATCAACAAAATCATAAAGCAGCATCTCCGGACAAGACTTGACGAAGCAAAGGGAGCATGGGCCGAAGAACTTCCGAATATACTGTGGGCTTATCGGACCACGGCACGAACCGCGACGGGAGAAACCCCCTTCTCTCTGTGTTACGGTGCGGAAGCAGTCGCACCAGTTGAGATCGGTATTGGTTCAACCCGAGTCAACTCGTATGATGAACGAGAGAACGGTGAACTCCTCTCATTCGCACTCGATTCATTGGAAGAAAAAAGAGAAAGTGCTCGCTTGAAGATGATGGCACGATAAAAACAGGTATCTCAGTTTTACAATCGCTGAGTTAAAATTCGACGATTTCGAACCGGGGACATGGTCCTCCGAAGGACCTTCCCGAATACTAAGGAAATTGCGTCGGGCACGTTAGGGCCGAATTGGGAAGGCTCTTATGTCGTCTCAGGCACCATCCGACCGGAAAATTACCGGCTGGAAGACCTGAATGGGAAGCCGTTGCCTCATCCATGGAACGCTGAGCATCTCAAGATTTATTACCCGTAAGATACAATCATTCACGCTGTAATTGAAGTCGACTCAATGAAAGTTCCATTTCATTTAAGTACCCAATGTCGGGTCAGATACAAAAAAAAAAAAAAACTTTTATAAAAAAAAAAGTACAATGTCTGACTCTCGCATTTAGTCGGAATGTGAATCCTAGGCAACGCCCGAGGGACCAGCCTCGTCAGCAGCGGCATCTCCTTCAGCGGCTCTGCCCTCGGCAGCCTCGGCGGACGGACTGTCGACCTCAAAGGCGGAAAGATCGAGATCAGGGAAGGCCGCCCTTATCTCCAAAACGCAGGCCTTGTAGCCACCTTGGTAAAGGTGGTCCCTCTCCTCCTCAAATTCGGTAGATTCGAGGAAGGCCTCTACCGCTCGGTCTCGCTCCTCCTTGGTTCGACGCGTCTCTTCCTGAGCTTCCTGAACAAGCTCGGCAGCCTCGGCCTTCGCGCTAGTAAGGGCGCCCTTGCACTCGCCGTGAACTTGGAGAAGACGCCGCTCCCTTTCCTCGGCCTCTTGAAGGAGCAAAGTAAGGCGAGCATTGTCGGCCTTCGTTCCTTCGAGAGCTGCACGGGCGTCAGCGGCCATCTTCCGGGCGATAGAAAGATCACCGGTCATGATGCCGATTCGGCCCTCGGCGATCTCTCTACGACCCTCAGCCTCGGCCGCGATCTTCTTCGCAATCTCTGCCTCGGATGCGAGCTTCTGGGAGGCGACCAGCTCCGAGCTTGCCTTGACGAGGTAAGGGGCCAGCTGCAATACAGAGACTGTGAGTTGTGTTGGAAAACTTAGACAGAGAGCGACACAAGAATGAAGAAAAGTCTACCTCAAAAAGTAGCCTCGCTGCATGCCCGAGGGTCTGGGGCGTCGGAGCGTTGTAATAGTTGGCGAAGTCTCTCTCGCTCCCGTGGGCAAGCGCCCAGGGAACCATCCCCGCAATGATCTTCGTGAAGGGGGACTCCGGTTGAGTCATCTCCCTTCTCGGGGATTCTTCGCGCGGGGCCTCCCTCGGCCCTGATACCTCCTCAGCGGCGGGCCTCAGCTCAGGTGTCACCTGAGTCACTGGATGGGTCGGCCCCGCTTCCTCGGCCCTCTCATCAGGGTCGGAAAGGACGACCACCTGGGGAACGGCGGGCGCAGCAGCAGGTGGAGCGACCGCTTCCTTCCCCTTGCCCGTCGTCTTCTGCTGCTTCGAGGGTCGAGACCCGGACAGCAGAGTCGATCTTGGGGGTGCCTTCACTTTAGAAAGAGGCTTCAAGGCGGGTCGAGGCTCGGCCATGCTCTCGGGCGCAGGTCTCAGAATTGGACGAGCTTCGGGGAGGTCTGCAAGGACGAATGACAAGATTAAGAGGTCTGTAACCGAAAATCAGGAAGACAAATGTAAGGAAGAGTGAAATACCCGAGACGAACGAGTCTAAGCCAGTAAGGTGAAGACGCTCAGGTTGCAGAAGCAACTTCTAAGATCGCTCTACCGTGCTAATCTTCCTCAACTCTCTTATCCGAGTCAAAGCCCCAGACTCGAGATTCCCTCTACTCTTCGAGATGTCTGCAAGACATTGCAGAGTCAAGATCAGCGGGAGAGAATATATAAACAGAGAGTAAGAAAAGGAAAGATCAGTAAGCCGATGCGCCGAGTCACCTGCTCTACGGAATGTGCGGGATACTTGAGGCTCGTACGGCCACGAGTCGGCCGACTCCCACCGACCGCATGCCCAAAACCACCTCTCCTTCCAGAACTTGTTCGAAGTAGGTGGGTCGGTTATTAGAGATCCCCCCTTGCCTCTCCACGCGCTCAGAAAGTAGAGGCCAGGGAAGTTAGGGTTTGGTCGGACTTGGTACAGGTAGAGGAACTCGTCGACCGTGAGGGAAGGTTGCTCTAGCTCGGACCAAAGCACGGCACACCCGAATAAGTTCCTCCACGCGTTTGGGACAATTTGGCCGGGGGCTATTTTGACTCGAGAAAGAAAGTCACGGGCAATGGGCTGGAGCGGCAGACGCAAGCCACACTGCATCGAGACTTGGAAAATTGCTACCATCCCTGCGGGGGGATGGTCGGGCAAATCACCGGGACGAGGGAGGCGAAGGATGACCGAATCAGGGACGTGGTAACCAGCCCTGATCCGGTTAAATCAGATTCGGTGAGAATAGAAGCAACGAGACCGCTGGGCTCGTCTCCTTCCCCTTTCGAAGACGACCCAGAAGCCTCCGCAGTTCGAGTCACAGGGTATGGAACGGCCGTTCCTTCGCCAGTGACTAAATCATCCTCCCCCTCTCCATCCTCGTCTTCCATCTGATCTGTCCAGGGGTTAGGTCTCCCTGGACGAGTCACCAGAGAAGCCCCACCGCCGGATGGACCTGTCTGGCCGGATGCTCAGCCGATGGGCTGTCGGATTTTCTGACAAGCCGAAATGCGGCGTCAGCTCCGACGGCGAACTCCGTCAACAGGGATGGCGGGTCTGTAACGTCCCAAAGGTGTTGGGACACGCCCTCATCTACTGACATTTTCTCCCGAGGGCTTTGAGAGCCGTGTGCGGCCATTTAAACTGATTAAAGGAGAAGGAAAAGACTCACCGAAGGAATCGACGACGACTGCGAGGAAAGGTTGACGGAGAAAGAGACGACAGCGGAGGAGAGGGAGAAGAGAGCGAAAATGCGCTCGGAATCAGACACGGACGGGAGGAAGGAGGGCGGAAACAAAGTTCGAACCGTCCTCCCGCCCGGGCTTTTTATAGCCTTGCCACGTGGACGGATCATTATGGCAGAAGCGAACCGACGTTCGCCTCGGCTCCCCCATTCGACGCGTGGCGACAGCTGATTGACTGCGCCGAAATCGTGGCCACGCGTCCGCCACTTATACGCGGACGGAGTGAGTTGACGGCTGGCCGCACGTGTGACCTTGTGAGGCGCAACGTCGCACGCTATGGACGACTCAAAGAACATTAAATACCTCATCATTGTCTCGGATGTTAATACGAACCGACCAATAAAATCGTGCTCCTTGTTGCCATAGACGACACAAGAAGCAGGGGGGCTCACTGTTGGGGAAAAATGTGTCAAGCTCGGATAAAAGTTCTGAGATTCGTATGAGAGTAGGTCGGCTTTGCCGACACTGCCTGAAGAATCCGAGACAATACCGACAGAATAGAAGGTAGGCCGGGAGGCGCAACAAAGGACGAGTAAAGTCGCTCTGTCAGAGTGATAACCTCGCCTGCGTGACCCCACTAAAGGCCGAGCGTGTGAAAGCCATTCAACCGATAGAGTAAGATCCCCTTAGGGATTGATTCTGTGGGCACGGCTGGGAACCCGTCCTCCTGTATCGGCCGAGACTCCCCCGGGGTCGGTCACGACCTGGCCGAGACTCCCCAGAATCGGTCGAGATCCAGCCGAGGCGGAAAGTGGCGGAACGAGGACAGATGCTAATCCACGGAAATCCAGGGATACGGGTAGCGGATCCCGATATTTTCGGGATCCTGAGTGATCCCAGGAGAAGAATCCTCTGAAGATAAGGATTGGCAAGCTGTATAAATCTCTAAGCTTGGGACAGAAGGAGGTACGCAAGACTAACCGAGACAAGCTCTTGGCTTTTGACCAGATAACTGACTTAAGCATCGGAGGTTCCCCGGCTCTAGCCAGGGTTCCCTTGACATTGTTTCTGTGCAGGTGAAAGAGGGTCCGTCGCAAAGAAGCCGGCCCATAAAAACACCACGACACCTTTGGCCACTTAACTCTCGCATAATGGCAGAGATTATGGTGAGAATGATAGACACATTAACTTCAACCAGATAGTATAAATAAAGAACTTGTCTCTAAGAACAGGTATGCAGAAACTCATCAACCTTACTTAGATTCTTAGCCTCACTTTGGCATCAAAAGATCCCTTGTTCTAGGTAAGATTTTTTTTATTTTTCTTATGCGCAGGCTTACAGGGCTCAATACAAGTGTTCAAACTTGAAGAGGGTGAGCCAGATTCATGCATCAACAATGATGCTAATCTTTGATTTCTAAAGTTCAAATAGAACCGTTTTTCTTTTCATTGTTATAAATCCATCCGCATATAGTGATGGGCATCATTATCCATTAGGCGAATTCTCTTTTATTCAAGATTCACAGAATAGACGGTTTCGATCATCGGACTTCTGAATCTGTGGATGCCAGTGGATGGCGACTAACGCTGTTTCAATCTCGCGACGGAGGCAAAACGAACTCAATTTTTATACGGTGGTGGATAAAAAGTTTGATACTCTGGGAGGGTGTGGTGGTTGATACACGGGCATTAAGAAATTGCTTACGTAGCATATCCTTAAATAACTTTAAACCGTATCAATGACGGATTCTGTTCCATCCGGCTCTTAGAACCAAAATTACACTGATTTGATTTCTAAACGTCGATTGGTAAGCATCCAAAAACAGTGAACGGTTCAAATTCAACAAAAAAAAATCCCATTGACCTTTTGGTAGAATTGTTCCATCAATTTGAATAACGTAACCTACTTCCACTAAAAAAAGAAAAGAAAAAGTTGGCGGTTTCAGTTGAGTTTAGGTATGCCACGTGGAAAATTCGTGTGCGTGTGTATCAAGGTATCCATTGCGGAGCGGGTAGGAACGACCCATCAGCCGTCAGGACACGTTACAAAGTGACGAAGAAATCTGGACCGTCCACCTTCCGTATCTTCTCATGAATGGCTCCTTAATCAAAAGTCACGCCTACTCTACAGGCCTCTTTGAATCCTTTCAATCCGTATTTATTTTTGGAATGCCCAAAATTCTACTTGAGCATCTAAATCTGGCTCACTACCAGCAAAAACATCTCTGAACAAGATTATAGCACCATGCCAAATGTGTCTACTCTCGACTTGGATTATATATCCAAAAAGGTCCGCTCTCGGCCATTCCACACGTTGCCTAGCAGAGGCATGGTTATCTGAAGTGGATTTTCTCTTCTGTAGTAAATGTCGAACCCGCTGCCCAGTGGGTGGGCGCAGCAGCTACATGGACCCCTTCCTTTCTGTTGTTGCTAGTGCTTTACCAGCCGAGCCGGAATTCTTTATTAGAGAGGGCAGGCAAAGCCTGAAGGCTGCTATCCTTGGATCTGAACTACGATTCAGATCAAGTCTTATCGAAATCGGATTTCCTTTTCGTGCCATATGGCGCGTCAGACTTTATTTTTTCCCTTTTCTTCCTGATTCAATATTTGTTCTCAAAAGTCTTTATTTTCGTGTAGAAGCAAACTCTCCAAATTTATGACCAACATTTCCTTCAGTGATCTCACAACGAACAAGAGTTTTTCCATTGTAAATTTGTACGGAGCAATCGACGAATTCTGGCGAAATAGAAGATCTACGTGACCCCCATCTGCTGGCATAAAATCTGTGGCGAAGCCCGTAAATCAAAGGCAATCAATCTTCCTACTAGTGGTACCTCCCTAGCTAGCTTCTGGTTGTTTGTCTCCTTCTCTTAGTTCGGTTAGCATCAAAGCCTGCCATTAAAGCTCAGCATCTAAGACCTCCGCTGTTTAACCAATAAACATCTGCTCTCCGGGTTCTCTGCTTTCATTGGAGCAACCCAACTATTATCCCCACCCACTAGCCGTTTCTCCCTACGAGAAATTTAGGACTGTGGACCCCACCTTTTATCCAGCTGTTTTTATGAAAGAAGACAAACTTTGTTTTGCAACTTAGACCTGCTCGTACGAACAGTAAATTTGAGGATGAAAATACCCCTCCCTTTCGAAGACGAGCGCCAATGCTCCTCCAGCCGAGAGTTGTACGAACGGCTCAAAAGAGATCAAAGTTACATGGCCCCACAACTATGTATTTATTATATCCACAACATTCACCCATATTTTGAGATCATTTTGGAGCATTATCCAAAAAAAAAAAAAAATCATATCCAAAGATCAACTAGACCACACCACAAAGAGCAGCAGGAAAACTGATTTTCACCGTTAAAAATTTTATAGGGCCCACCATAACATTTATTTTCCATCCAATCTATTCATGAGGTCACAAAGGCCTGGATGAAGAGGGAAAAAAAGTTTTCATAATGATCCAAAACTTTCGTAACCCCTAAAAGATTTTCAATGGTAGATGTTCAATTCCTGCCTTTTACAGTGTGGTCCACTTGATGGTTGGATCTATCTTAATTTTTGTCTCAAGCCTTAATATGAGCTCTCCAAATAGATGGACGGTTTGGATATAACACAGACATCATGATGGGACCCACAAAAGCAACATAGCAAAAAAAAAAGATGGTCGCGGCGCTGCCTGTCCACTACGGTTATAATCCATAGCTAAAGTGTATCGAAAATTTCAGATTTTTAAGGCAAACTCGCTGGATAGTTCTGAACTTTTTCGATAATATCGACAGATCGTCGATATATCGACGCAATTATAACTACGGTTATAATCCGTAGCTAAAGTGTATCAAAAATTATTATCTATGACTAACGTTGATAATGTCGATGAAATGTAGATAATATCTACAACTTATGTCGATAATATCTACGATATGTAGCTAATATCGACGTTTGCATCTTTTGCAAAAAAAAAAAATTTATGTTTTTTTTTTATATGTTTTTGTTTTCGTTTGGGTTAGCTTGTTGTACCACCCATGTCAGTACACAGCTTCCATGTTAGCCATCCTCACTACGGATCGATATGAGTGTAGGTTATAGGTTTAGGTTATAAGTGTAGGTTATGAGTTTAGGTTATAAGTGTCGGTTATAGGTTAAGGTTTAGGGAACTGAGAATATGTTAAGTTTAGGTTTAGGAAATCGGGTTCGGGATCGGATTTAGGTTTGGGTTTTCAAGTTTAGGTTTAGGTTAAGGAGTTGATATTAGGATTAGGTGTAGGTTTAAGTTTAGGAATTTGAGAATACATTTAGGTTTTACGTTTAGGTTTAGGTTATAAGTGTCGGTTATATATTAAGGTTTAGGGAACTGAGAATAGGTTAAGGTTTAGGTTTAGGAAATCGGGTTTGGGACCGGGTTTAGGTTTGGGTTTTCAAGTTTAGGTTTAAGTTAAGGAGTTGATATTAGGATTAGGTATAGGTTTATGTTTTAAGTTTAGGTTTAAGTTATAAGTGTCGGTTATATGTTAAGGTTTAGGGAACTGAGAATAGATTAAGGTTTAGGTTTAAGAAATCGGGTTCAGGACTGGGTTTAGGTTTGGGTTTTCAAGTTTAGGTTTAGGTTAAGGAGTTGATATTAGGATTATGTGTAGGTTTAGGTTTGGGGATTTGAGAATACATTTAGGATTTAGGTTATAAGTGTAGGTTATAGGTTTAGGTTTAAGTTAGGTTATAGGTTAAGGTTTAGGGAATTGAGAATAGGTTAAGGTTTAGGTTTAGGGGTTTGAGAATACATTTAGGTTTTAGGTTACAAGTGTACGATATAAGTTTTGGTTTAAGTTAGATTATAGGTTAAGGTTTAGGAAATTGAGAATAAGTTAAGGTCTAGGTTTAGGGATTTGAGAATACATTTAGGGTCAGTTTGGGCAGTGAGATTAGAAGGGATTATGTGGGATGGGATTCATTTGGTCCCGTGCCAATTCCACTCCACGTTTGGGAAGAATGGAAAAGCTTGGAATTACATTAAATGGAATTGCATTGGGTCCTGTGTCACTCAATGTTTGGGAAGCTGTGTAGGTCCCAACATGATGTGTGGGCTATATCCACACCGTCCACCCATTTATCGAGATTATTTTAGAGCATGGGCCAAAAATCAGGTAAATCTAAAGCTCAAGTGGACCCCACCATAGAAAGCAAAAGGGATTGAATACTTACCGTTGAAAACGACTTTGGGGCTACACAAGTTTTGGATCTACCTCATTTTTAGGCCCATGCCATAAATGAGGTTACAAAATAAATGAACGGTTTAGATATAACACATGTGTATTATTCTCAGTAATTTCTAATGATGGTGGGTATATCCATTAAATGTACCACCATATAATCAACAAAGCATGGCATTAATTTTATCCCATGGGAATAGGGGACAATCCCTACCATGGGTAATAATTATGTTTTTTGAATCCCATCCCACCTAATCCCTTCTAATCCCACTGCCCAAATTGACCCTTAGGTTTTAGGTTTAGGTTTAAGTTTTGAGTGGGGGCAAACATGAAATTGAGTGGGGGTAAACTAGAAAATCAGCGAGGCGAACATAAAATTGAGGGAAGGAAACATGAAATTGAGTGGGGTAGACTAGAAATTGAGTGGGGGACACATGAAAAATGAGTGGTGCTTGTTTAATTTTGTGACGCTATCTATCATGTCATTGAGCGAGGGAAGCATTATCAGTTTGAGCGGGGCACACATGAAATTCAGTAGGATAACCTGAAAATTAAGTAGGTCAAAATAGAATTTCAGTGGGGCAAACAAGAAATTCAACAGGAGTAACAAAAAATTGAGCGGGGTAAACTAGGAAACGAGCGGGGTAAGCATGAAATCGAGTGGGGCAAACTAGGAAATGAGCGGGGTAAGCATGAAATTAAGCGGGGCAAACTAGGAAATGAACGGATCAAGCATGAAATTGAGCAGGGCAAACATGAAATTGAGCAGGGCAGACTAGAAAATGAGTGAGAGAAATTTGAATTTTGAGCGGGAGAAACTTGAATTTTGAGCGGGACAAACTACAAAATCAGTGGGGCAAACTAGGAAATCAACGAGTCAAATATGAAATTGAGTGGAAGAAACATGAAATTCAGCGGGGGAAACTTGAATTTGAGTGGGACAAACTAAAAAATCAGCGGGACAAACTAAAAAATCAGCGGGGCAAACATGAAATTGAGCAAGAGAAACATGAAATTTAGCGGCGCAAACTAGAAAATCATTATGCCCACTGTGTTTGGTGCTCTATAGGCCCCATCATGATGTATGTGTTTCATTCATGCCGTCCATCTATTTTTATAAATCATTTTCTGATATTATACAAAAAATGAGGTATATCCTGATCTCAATTGGACCACATTACACGAAACAGTGTTTCATGAACATCGACCATTAAAAACTTTTTGGGGGTTATAAAAGTATTGGATCAAGATGATCTTTATTTTTAGACTTCATTTGAGTCTCTATGACCTAATAAACAGATTGGATTTCAGATAAACAGTACAGTGGGCCTCAGGAGGATTTAAATGATGGATATCCAATCACTATTGTTTTCCTGTAGCGTGGTACATTTAAGATTTATATCCCTCTTATTTTTAGGATGAAGCCCTGAAATGATCTTTACAAATGGATGAACAGAATGGATGAAACACATACATCATGGTGGGGCCCACAGAGCATTGACTACTAGCCACGGGGCTGGTGTCAGGGGGAGTAGCCAATCTGTTTCCTATACTACATACATTCAATGTGGGCCCAACTGATACATAATTTCTTCCATGGACTGACCATTTTCGGAAGAAGACAAAATGCTGATAGGGGGGCCCAGAAAATGAGTTTTTTTCATCTTTCTCGTGAAATCGGAGGGTGAAAAGGGAGGTGAAGCAACGTGAAAGCAGCAGTGGAAAGGGAGATGAAAATCAAATATTGAAAAGGGAGAGAAAAAGTGGACATCAGTGAAAAGGAGGGGTATTTTCATCCTGGAATTGGGTCTCTACACGTGGAGGTCTAAGTTACAAAAGTAAGTTTGTATTCTTTTATAAAAACAGTTGGATAAAAGGTGGGCAAATTATATTTCAATAATGGAGTCAATTTCATGTTTGTCCCGCTCAATTTCTAGTTTGCCCCACTTAATTTTCAGTTTGCCCCACTCAATTTCTAGTTTACCCCGCTCAATTTATAGTTTGCCCCGCTCAATTTCTAGTATGCGCTAGGGCAAACTATAAATTGAGCGGGGCATACTAGAAATTGAGCGGGGCAAACTATATATATATGTTGTGTTGCTTTTGTAGGTCCCACATGAGGTCTGTATTATATCCAAACCGTCCATCTATTTGGTGAGCTCATATTAAGGGTTGAGACGAAAAATAAGATAGATCTAACTATCAAGTGGACCACACTGTAAAAGGCAGTGGGGAATTGAACGTCTACCATTGAAGTCCTTTTAGGGGTTATAGAAGTTTTGGATCATTATGAAATTTATTTTTCCTCTTCATCCAAGTCTTTTTGACCCTATGAATGAACTTAGATGGGAAGGATTTCTCACAAACATCACAGTGGGCCCCCTAAAGGTTTCTAATGGTTGACGCTCATTTAACATTGTTTCCTGTAAAGTGGTACACTTGAGATTTGGATATATCTCATTTTTGGTCTCATACCATAAAATGATCTGGAAAAATATATGGACGGCATGGATGAAAAACACACATCAAGGTAGGGTCCACATACCATCGACCATCCGCCATTGGCTGGTGGCAGGCGGAGTACCCAATCCGTTTCCTTGAAAGGAGGGGTATTTTCATCATGAAATTCGAAATCCGCACGCGTCTAAGTTGCAAAACAAAGTTTGTATTCCTCCATAAAAACAGCTGGCTAAAAGGTGGGGTCCACAGTCCTAAATTTCTCCCTACTCATTGTCCTATCCCTAGCTTTTCTTGACTGTGCTGTTCCGGATGTTGCCTGTTAAACAATTTCGCCTACCATCCGTTGCTCTGGGGGCCGCTTATGAGATGGTTGGATCGCCTGATCGATACATACTTGGACCACTCATAGGTAACTAGATAACGCAGAATACAATCAAATGGGAAATGGAAATGACTTAGGCATAAAGGACTCTGTTTAAAGAGAAGTAAACCATATGCATTTGATATCTACATATTTTATTTGGATAAGAGTGAAGAGGAAGAATTGAAACGCATATGAATTTTTTAATATAATCAAGGAAAAATATGTTATATCCAAAATCAACTTTAATATTATAATTTACTCTATATATATGTGCCTGATCTTTGACAAAATAATTATAATAAGCCTATTAAAATATGTACTTAAGTTAAAAACAAAGAAATTTCTAGGTAAAGATAGCAGCCAAGTAACTTGCTAATGTTTTTTAATCATTTATTTAGATTATTAATCTTTGGATGATTTAGATCATTCTATCAATATAATTATTTTTGTAATGCATCCAATAATTAAAGTATTTTAGAGTATCATCAACATGCCACGTTAACAATAGACATACAAGTAGCAATATAATTGTTCACTCATGTGACTCTCAAAGAAAGCCCAAAAAGTCATCTCACCCCATTTATTTCCAAATCTAATGGTGTGAGTGAATTTTATTTAGAAGCCTATTTACTCACAATTCTTTTTATTTTCATACATTTACTCTTATCCAGACACACCTTAAACTCAATATACATCCATTTACTCCAATCTAGAAGGCTTCTAGATCACGTTAAGGTCCACCTAAGAGGTGCTTTACACCTTTGTTGGCTCTCTCTTGCTTTAAAAATGGGAATGAGGAAAAGTCATAAGGTAGCCTCGTTTTAGGGCCAATTCAAAAAATTAGCCAACTTTTATAATCTTTTCAAAAAACTGGTTCATCCTTTCTATCATTGCTAGTCATTTACCTTGAATATGTTCGCTACAATTATGTAATGACAGGTATCCGTTCGTGATTGGCTTTTCCACAAGCAGTCAGAAGCAGGGTATAACAGGGCTCATCCAACCATGCACTGAATCAACATTTCGAGTGAGCCGTTGCTCTTTTTTTGTCGCTTACTAATTATATGTACCCCATTGATCCGAGTGTTTGGATCATCCAAACAGCCATTTTCAGACCGTGGGCCACTCGCTCTCTGTAAATGAACAGTTACGCAGCAATCAAACGCAGGCACGATCTCCCAACGATTCCTCCCTTTCCAAAGAAACCCAACGAAAAGAATATACCTTTGACTGTTTAAAAAAAAACAAAAACAAAAACAAAAGAAGAAGAAACGAAGAATACTTTTGTTCTTTTCCATCAATCATGTAATTATCTTATGCAAACCTCTTATAAATCCTTGAAATCACTCCCGTTCTTTCCAACCCCATACTCTCATTATCCTAATTTACATTAGTCAAATGGGAAATGATATTTCCCTTCAGAAGGCCCCACCCACCCAACCAATCCGACACCCGGTCTCCCGCGTCCCAGCCCACCTACGCCGGGCCCACCCCCATGCCTTCGACCCCCTAACCCTCTCCCTCGGTTTCATCCACAGAGACGACGATTGGAATGACTCGTTCGCCTTCAAATCCAACTGCATCTTCGCCTCCCTCTCCAGACCTGACTCTGCTTTCGAACCCCAAGAGCTCTGGAGCTGCATCACCAAACACCTATTAGAAGCAAAAAGCATTTCTCCCATCATATCAAAAATAAAGGAGATACAAAATAAGGAATCCCATGATCTGGATTCGATGGAAATGTTGCAAGCCCTACAAAAGAATTTTAACCTATTTAGACTTGTGGGAGATGTTGTTTTCCTAGTCTCATGCTTCCTCACCAATCTTCATACCGACCAAGAATCTCTACGAAGTAAATATGGAGTAGCCGCCATAAACGATGTTGTAAAACTCGACAACCAGTTACCGCTCGAGCTCGTTTTGGCAATCGTTACAGACCTTCCTTCTGCCTTAAAAGCCACCGGATCTGAAAAATCGAAGAACAGTAATACAAACGAAGTTTCCACTTCTAAACCCGAAACATTTCAGGTGGGGTTCTCAGGGAACGATTTCCCGCGAGTCATTCTAAGTTTCTGCCAGTTCTACTCGCCTTTTCGGCAACCCAACTCGCCAAATCTCGACTGGGGTAGTAAAAAGACTCTGCTGGACTGCTTACACGCAACCATTTCCGGCGACTTTGATTCTAAAGAAGCGAAAACCGGCACGGCTTGGTCGGAAATATCAGAACCAGATCGCCCAACAGCTAAAGAGATGGTTCGGGTAGGAATTCGGTTCGAACCGGAAGGGGTTCAGAACATAGCCGGTATCCGTTTCGAGAACGGTGTTCTCCGGTTACCAGCTCTGGTTTTAAATGAGCAGACTGAAACTGTTATACGGAATCTGATGGTTCTAGAAGCTTCTTACAAGGAAAAGCCGGTATCTGCTTACGTCCGGTTCTTGAATAGGATGGTGGAGAGTGGAGAAGACGTTGCGGTGTTGAGAAAAGCGGGAGCTTTGCAGGGATATTTTGGGAAAGATGAGAAGGTGGCGGAATTTATAAAGGCATTGGATGACTTTCACTTCATTCCTGGCTATCACGTTCTTCCTATTCAGAAGGCTTTGGATGATTTGCAGACTCATTTCGATGGAAAAGTTAAGATAAAGGAAGGGCAAGTTCTTTTAGTTGAGAAGATTGAGAAGAAGGAAGAAGATGTTGACAGTTTGTTGAAGAACATTGAGGAGAAGGAAAGGGTTGTGAATCGTCTGGCTGAGAATATTGAGAAGAAGGAAAGGTACGTGAATCGTTTGGCTCTCTCTATGGCTGCAGTTAGTTTGATTGGATTGATTCTGCGCCTTGTATTTGGGTCGTTGAAATGATTAATCAGAACCGTTGTTACAGTGGGCCAGAATAGTACGAGAAAGTCATGTATATCGAGTAGGCAGAATGTCACTCCAAATTCCATTAAATGTGGGCCACCTGATGAATGGCCAGGATACTACACGGCCCCATGTTGGCATCTATGTATAAGTCCATGCAAATAAATCTCTGTATTCTCTATGTAATTGTCCATTGAAGATTTCAGTGCAAATTGGAGGTTTGGCATGTTAGTACATGCACAGATGGGTATTGCACGTGCCATGGGAGTAGAGGAAATGAAGTGGGGAGAGATCATTATCCAGGGGGAAGTGGATTAGCTTGACTATGTATAGGATGCCAATCGCGTCCAACGGTCCATTATAAATGAAAATATCCACGTGGACGCGAAGAGGCGTGGGATCCACAGTTAAAAGAGTTGAAGGCCTAGGAAAATGGAAGCGGATTTCCTGCAAAGTCTTTCAGCAAGTTCCTACGCCTGGGATGCTAAGTGAGGCTTAATGTGATATTTGTGAGAAGTCTAACTCATTAATCCGTTTTGAGAGCTCATTTTAGGATATGCCAAGAAAAATGATGTAGATCCAAAACTAGAGCTGGGCATTGAGTCGAGTTGGACTGGATTGGGTCCAACTTGACTTGGTTTGAAATTTTACTAACCTGAATTCGATCCAATTCGAGATTGAGTCCGGGTCATTTGACTCGATTCGATCCGGTGCATTGCTAGCTGGATCCGAACCGAGTCCGACTCGGTTAGGAAAACCAAGTCGTATCGGATTGGGTACATTTCAAATCTTACTTATATAACATAGTCAATCCCGTACAACTTGGACGCTTTACGCGCGGCCTAAAACATTATCGACGTTTCCATTTCCTAAAAAAATGACTCGGATTGCGTGTGGCATCCATGATACACGATAACACGGATCCCTTCTACCACAAAATTCTGCAAGATCTTTCTGCCCATCTAATTGATGCCTTTCAAATGAATAGTTAGCCGTAAAAAGAAATGTGGGAAGTCAAATTTCAAAGGCTTACTGTACCTTCTTCTCAATGCAACTACTCTATCATGCTCGAAAACTTGGATGGTCTGGATTTCCATACGATCATGCCATTTGTGTGGTTGAAGCGTCACCTCTAATTTTAAATTGTGGTGGACTACTGTTGGAGTGGAAGTGGACTGGGTCCGGGTTTGTCCCGAGATCGGCACTAGTAGAAGTGGATCGAGATGGGTGGGTGTGGCGCCGCTTGTTCGGGTAGAGAAAGAGAAGAGAATAGGGCTTCGTTCGGGTGAAGGCAGTAAAAAAGTTTTTAAAAAATAAAAATATCTTCTATAGGTACCCGACTAGATCGGATTGGATTGGATCGATTGGTCTGGATTGTAGGGGTGCACATCAAATCGGTAGAACCGTGGAACCGGACTGGAACCAATCAAACGGTCCGGTTTGGTCCGGTTCTAGAATGCATCGGTTCCAGTTCCGGTTCCAAAAATTAAAGAACCATTTAGTTCGGTGCGGTTTCGATTTGGGGGTATGTAGAATTGAACCGAACCGTGGATCCGAACTATGAATCCGAACCGTGGATTTGATCCGTGGAACCGAATCTGGAACCGAATCGTGGAACCGAACCTGAAACTGTGAGTTTACAATATATTTTAGTTGTATATTTGACTCATGATTTGTGGTTTACAATGCACCTTTTAATTATTTTCATGAATGTACTTTTTCACACCATATACAATATTTAAACCATTCATCAAATGGAACACAATGCGAATGGACATGGGCTAAATTATAAAATAGAACATGCAATTGGGCTGGATTATAAAAAGTCCAGAATCGTGGAACCGAATCGATTTTCATGGTTTAGTTTCGGTTTTGAAAATCCTAGAACCGTAAGGAACGGTTCGATTCTGGTTTCACCCTAGAATCAGACCGAACCGAACCGTGTGCACCCCTATTGGATTGGCCACTAATCTGTACCCGACTCGATGTACGGTTGCATCTGAGTGTGCCTACTCGATCTGACCCAATCCTAGCCTTTGGATCGGTCGGATCCATTGGATTGGGTTGGATTCTACCCAGCTTTATCCAAAACTCAAGTAGGCCAGACTCGAGCTTAGTACCTCAAAAGCATATAAACTTAGCCTTGCTGGATAAGTCTTTTCTAATCATTTCAAACGGGCTTAGCACGTTAAAAGCCTGTAAATGCAGATTCCAAGTAGAGCTGAAAATAGAGAATCATTTTAAAATATTATAATCACGTGGGAGGATTTAGCATTAAATATGTTATTTTATTGAGTTTATTTAAATGAATTATCAAGTAGGTCATAAAGTGAGTTTCCAGTTTTAAAATATAAAGAAATACTTAATATGCCTGAATGTCTGTACTTTTTTTCATGACTTTTAATATAGTTGCTTTAAATTAAAACAAAAAACCTAAATAACTACACATGGCCTAAATGACAACTATGGTTCCATTAAAAAATAAATTAATGTAACTTGGTTTAAGTTAGATGATTCATTTATTGATTAATGGTTAAGATGATTTTGGGGGCATGATCCATCCATTTACTAATGTTAACATAATTTAAAACCATGTGCCCCACTTCAGGAAAACCCGTTTTTATTGCATGTAATGGGGTTGAGGAATTTGGAGTTGAAAATTCCATTTTTCTTCTTTTTCTTTGTGAATAAAATGGCTCAAAGGGCCATGATAAGCATATTAAAAAAAATCTAGCTATGACCTTATCCACAAGTTTGAATGACAACTGAACATTACAGTGGGCCCTAGGAATTTTTTATGGTGGACATTTAATCACCATTGTTTCTTGTGATATGGGCCACTTGAGATTTGGATCTGCTTCATTTTTCAGCCTAAGCCATAAAATGAGCTAGCAAAATTTATGAAAAGCATGGGTATACAAAATAAACATCAAAGGTAGACCCCACCATCACAACATCACTAAATTGGGGCCATTCAAATGAAAGAGAAGAAAAAAAGAAGCACAAAACCCTACTGTCCACCGACTGGAGAGAGAGAGAGAGAGAGAGAGAGAGAGAGAGAGAGAGAGAGAGAGAGAGAGAGAGAGAGAGAGAGAGAGAGAGAGAGAGAGTATTTGGAGGATGTTGGAGAGCTATATATAAACCCTATTTTTCCTATTAAATTGTTGTTGTACTGAAGGCGCCGTAATGGTGGTTGTAGATAGGTTGTCAATGTTTTTTTTCCATTTTCCTCTTCTAAAAAATCACAATGTTAAGCCCGTAAGTCATAGGGAAGTGACTTATTACTCCCAATCCTTTGCAAGTTTCTAAAAATTTTACTTGTGATTCACAAGCAATGTAAATTAAACTATACAAAATTTCACTCCCAGTTTAGATATGGACAAAAAATGACACTGATTTGATTATCAGAATATTAGATTGGTGGACATTTATTGGATGGTTAACAATTACAAATATCCAATTGTCCTATTGCAACTAACAAGTGTCCAAGAATCAGACATAAGGATTTCTCAACCAATATGGTTTTGGGACTTTCCACAATTTAGTTGGTATGGTTATTGTTATGGGAAATCCGAGCTCGCGATACAACGCCAGTCCGAGCGTCAGGCTGAGCCGAGGCATGACTCTTCCGACCTGTTTCAAGACGCGACCCGTCAGAGCAGCCGATACGGTTGAGGTGCAACTCGGGACCATACTCCGATCGTATGACCTGCTACGCCGTAACCACCCTCTGCTTGACACAGTCAGCCCTGCCAACTATGACGGAACCGAGGGAATCGACTAGGCAGGTCGGACCGGTTGTATCCTCAGATGAGCCGAGACGAGTAAACGTGTAGTGGCATACGCCAAATACGAAAGTTGTCATTACTGATCGTAGCCGATAACTTCGCTCGCTGATACGCACTACTCGCCTGATACGCTGCATGATCAGTAGATTGCGGACAATATCTCCATGATCTGGGAATTCCTGTGATCGTGCCGAGATTATCGGATCCAGACCATACTACAGGCAAGTATAAATAACACGCGACGCCATATGTACAGGTACGCAATAGCAAGTGCTCTCTCCTCTACTCTCTATTTAGACCCTGATTCCCTTGACCTGACTTAGGCATCGGAGGGTCCCCCGGCATAGGCAGGGTTACCTTTGCCAGTTCTTTGGGTGCAGGTTCCAGGGGTGACACGTGAAGGCGGAGAGGATGCGGAAGGAGTGCTGACCGAATTTTGACATCAACATTTTTTGGCGCCGTCTGTGGGATTTCGAACCGGCAGATGATATTTTTCCACACAAAGTCGATTACTTTTTGCTCGGTGATCTTCGCAACCGGTTTGGCCTCTTCCCACTTAGTGAAGTAATCGATCGCGACATGGCGAACTTGACTTGTCCCTTCCCCGTAGGCAAAGGACCGATAATGTCGATCTTCCATTGGGCGAACGGCCAGGGCCCACTCATGGGAGTCATTTCTTCCGCCGGTTGCCTCGACACAGCTGCAAAACGCTGACACTTGTCGCACTTCCGAACAAAGTCCTTCGAGTCCTGCTTAAGAGTTGGCCAGAAATACCCTTGTCGGAGTATCTTCATGGCCAGGGCGCGGCTGCCTGAATGGTTTTCGCAGATTCCCTCGTGAGTCTCCCGAATCACATAGTGGGCTTCATCCGGTCGGAGGCATCTAAGGTAAGGCTGAGAATGCCCCATCTTGTACAACACTCCATCCAATATGACGTATCTGGTCGCTCTGACTCTGAGTCGCCTGGCCTCTAACTTGTCCGAGGGGATTTGTCGGATGACAGATAATTGAAAATCGGGTCCATCCAACTCGAAAAGGACTGGACAGGATTGGCCTTCTCTGATTGGCCAATGCTCGGGTGCTCAACGAACTCAACGGGAACGAAACGTGGAATCTTTCCCTTGAAAGCCGAGGCGAGTCTCGCTAAGGCATCGGTCCATGAGTTCTCGGCTCTAGGGATCTGCTGGATGGTGCAACTCTAAAATTTTCCGATCAATTTCTTCGCCTCTTCGAGATAGGCGACCATTCTGACTTCTTTGGCTTCATACTCCGAAGATATGTGATTCACTACTAGCTAAGAATCGCATCAGACTCGTAGGGTCTGGACCCCCAGGCTTGCTGACAGCCTAAGTCCGGCTAATAGTGCTTCATACTCGGCTTCGTTGTTAGAGGCCTTGAACCCGAGTCTGATTGCATATTGGATTGTCGTTGAGTCGGACGCAACCAGGACGACCCCTGCTCCTACTCCTTTAACGTTGGACGACCCGTCAATATAAAGAAGCCATCCCGAATCCGACACTACCTCCTGATCGCTCAACGGGACGGGCGGCGTCATCTCGACTTCCTTGCTGATCTGTTCTTCACTCGGAGTTATGAACTTGACGATAAAATCGGCTACAGCTTGACCCTTGATTGTCACCCTAGGGCGAAATTGAATGTCAAACACTCTGAGCTCCACGACCCACTTGGTGACCCGACCCGACACTTCGGGTCTCTGGAGAACTTGTCTCAGGGGAGAGTCGGTCAACACAATGATAGAATGGGCCTGGAAGTACGACCACAATCTTCTGGCAGAGACGATGAGGCAAAGTGCCAGCTTTTCCAAGGACTGGTATCTTGTTTCCGCAGGTACATGACTTTACTCACATAGTATACAGGGTACTGCTTGCTCCCGACTTCCCTAATCAGAGCCGAGCTTACAGCTGAAGCCGAAACCACGAGGTAGAGGAACAAGAGCTCCCCTTCTTCAGGCTTGGACAAGAGAGGCGGTGAACCCAAGTATTGTTTCAATTGCTGGAAGGCTTGCTCACACTTCGGCATCCACTCCACCCTCTTGTGGCTCTTCAGCTGCTGAAAGAAAGGAAGACATTTATCTGTAGCTCTAGATATGAAGTGTCCGAGAGCTGCAACTCTTCCCATGAGACACTGTATCTCCTTAACGGTCCGAGGCGAGTTCATGTCGAGGAGAGCCTTGATCTTATCCGGGTTGACTTCGATACCTCGCTGACAAACTTGAAAGCCAAGAAACTTCCTTGACTCAACCCCGAATGCACACTTAGCGGGATTCAACTTCATCTGATATTCCTGGAGGACGCTGAATGTTTCTCTGAGGTTAGCAAGATGGTCGGAGGCTCTGGTACTCTTCACTAGCATATCGTCGACATATACTTCTATGGTGTGTCCAATCTGTCTAGTGAACATCTGATTCACCAGCCTCTGATATGTTGCCCCAGCATTCTTCAAGCCAAATGACATGACCCGGTAACAGTAGAGTCCTCTGTCCGTAACAAAGGTGGTCTTCTGCCTGTCTAGGGAATACATAGCGATTTGGTTGTATCCTGAGTAAGCGTCCAAAAATGAGAGTAGTTCATGTCTGGCCGTGCTGTCCACTAGTTAGTCGATCCGAGGCAACGGGAAGCTGTCTTTGGGATAAACCTTATTCAGATCGGAGTAGTCTATAAAGACCTGCCACTTTCCATTGAATTTCCTAACGAGCACAACATTCGCTATCTAGTCAAGGTAATATACTTCCTCTATGAAACCCGCATCGAGGAGGACAGAAACCTCCTCGGCAATGGCTTCATATCGTTTAGCATCGAACGACTTTCTTTTTTGCTTAACCGGCTTATGATCTGGGTCCACATTCAACTTATGAACTAACACGTCGGGAGAAATTCTTGGCATATCTGCGTGAGACCACGCGAAGACGTCCCGGTGTTGTTTCAAGAAGGCCAATAACTCGTTCCTCCGCTCGGGACTAAGCGATGACCCGAGCTGAACAGTTTTGCTCGGGTCTGATTCATCGAGCGGCACTTTCTCTAGATCTTCGATTGATGAGCTTTCTGTCGGTCATCTGGGGTCCAAGGCGTCCATGATGAGAGCTTGCTTGGCAGCTCCTTTTCTTACTGCTATCACATAACACCTCCGGGCCTCGCGTTGGTTGCCTCAGAGGTAACCGATCCCACCATCAGCTGGAAACTTTATCATCAGATGGTAAGTTGAGACGACCGCTCTCATCACATTGAGGGAGGGTCGGCCCAAGATCACATTATGGACAGATGGAACATTAACAACCAAAAAGTTTACCAAAAATGTGACTTGATGTTGCCCTTCTCCCGCTGTTACTGGGAGGGAGATGGTTCCTTCGGAGATTACTCTCTCTCCGGTAAAGCCGTGTAGGGGAGTCTTCAAGAGTCGGAGGCGAGACCGTGGAATTTCCATCTTCTCGAATGCTTCGGAGTGCATCATGTCAGCTGAACTCCCGGTGTCGACCAGGATGCGATATACTTTATGGTTTACTATGGTCATGGCGACCACTAGCGCGTCATCGTGTGGGTGTTGGATCCTGCGTGCGTCATCTTCCGTGAAAGTTAGGCTGCACAGAGTGACTCGGAGTTCCTTGCTGGGACATTCCGCCAGGTGAACGTGGTGTTTCGGCTTGGATCTCCGGAAATAGGCTTTTCGGGCCCTGTTTGAATCTCCCCTTCCAGCCAAGCCCCCGAAGATGGTATGGATTTTGGTGGGTTCTTCTAGGGGGTTGTTTGGTTGTTCTCGCGGTCGTTCTTCTCTCCGAGCGGACTTCTCTTTTTTAGTGTAATGACGTAGATGTCCCTTACGGATGAAGGACTCGATCTCATCTTTCAGGTCTACGCAGTCGCCCGTGTTGTGCCCATGATCTCGGTGGAAGCGACAGAATTTTCGCTTGTCCCGGTACTCTGGATTAGCCCTCATGCAGACTGGCCAATTAAGTAGCCTGTCTCCTCAGATATCCAGCAGAATTTGCTCGACAGATGTGTTAAGAGGAGTATAGGAACGGAATTTCCCTTCTGGCCTACGGCTCGGTCAACGATCGCGGGGGGTGCGGTCATCCGTCCCTTTGCCGTTCGGTTGGGAGTCTTCGTTCCTTGACCTCTTTCCTTTATTTGCTGGATCAGTAACTTACGTACCTTTACGGACGTTAGTGAACTCCTTGGAGTTGATATACTTCTGAGCCTTCCTCATGAAGTCCGCTAGCGTCTTCGGTGGATTCTTTTCGATAGAAAAGGTGAACTTTTCTTTCTTTAGTCCGCTTAGAATGGCAGCAAGAGCCATCTTATCATCATAATCTTCGACATGCAATGCTTCTTCATTAAAACGGGCGATGTAGTCTTTCAACAACTCTTTCGGATCCTGTTTGATGGTGAGCAGGTGAGTGTTAGGTTTTCGACTCCTCTTACCGTTTATGAACTGTGTAAGGAATAACCGACTGAGTTCTGTGAAAGAGCCCACGGATTTTGATTTGAGTTGGCGATATCAAATCCGAGCGGACCCTGTAAGGGTGATAGAAAATCTCCTACACATCATTGCGTCCGTTGCAGTCTGAATCTGCATCCACGATCGGTAGGACTCCAAGTGTTCAGATGGGTCCCCCGATCCTGAATACTGGATGACAGGAGGCATCCGAAACCTCTGCGGCATCACCTCAGCCATGATGGCAGGAGTGAAGGGAGGTTAGGTCTCTTCCATCATCGCTTGGATGGTGGCTGGAACTGTCGATTGTTGTTGCTTTTTCTCCAACATCAGGAACGGGTCCTTCAGTTCCGCGAATCGTGCCTCCCACGGATCCTGATTTTTTATGACGATTTTTGGGGCATCCTCGATCTCCGACGTTCTTCTTTCTCTCCTTCGTTCTAATTGATGACGGAGATCTGTGGGTGGCAGAGCAAATGTGGCTGAATGAACAGTAGTAGGGGCTCGAGTAGTGGCATTCCGTACGGATCCTTCGACGTGCACCGAAGGAGGATTTTGACCCGAACGTGGCACCCCTAAGTGCTGGGGAGCTTCAGGTCTCTCACTCCTCGGCACAGATCGAGTCTCCACGAACAATCCCACCGGCTCGAGAACGAGTTGTTCCTGAACCGGACGTGACTCTGGCTCCCTCTGCTGCTTCATTCTGGTTATCTCGTTGCGCAAGGCCTGGATCTCGTTCTGCATGGCGCGATATTTACTTGACTGATTGCACGAACTTTGGGAAGGTCCTGGCGCAGACTCGACATGAAGTGGTGATGATGACAGCGTCTGCTCATTTGGTACTGGTTCCACAACTGCAGCCTTCTTCTTCCTCGTCATTGCTCAGGAGGATGAGAACCCGACTTTTAGTCTCGGTTTCCACAGACGGTGCCAAAAAATGTTAATGTCAAAATTCGGTCAGCACTCCTTCCACGTCCTCTTCGCCTTCACGTGTCACCCCTGGAACCTTAACCTATATCTAGATATTTATACTTGCCCGGATGTGTTATGCGATAACAGTAAGAAAAGGAGCTGCCAAGCAGGCTCTCATCGTGGACGCCTTGGACCCCCAAGGATCTACAGAAAGCTTGTCAATCGAAGATCTGGAGAAAGTACCGCTCGATGAATCAGACCCGAGAAAAACTGTTCAGCTTGGGTCATCGCTTAGTCCTGAGCGGAGGAACGAGTTATTGGCCTTCTTGAAACAACACCGGGACGTCTTCGCATGGTCTCATACAGATATGTCAGGGATTTCTCCCGAAGTGTTGGTTCATAGGTTGAATGTGGACCCAGATCATAAGCCGGTTAAGTAAAAAAAGAAGGCCGTTCGATGCCGAATGATATGAAGCCATTGTCGAGGAGGTTTTCGTCCTCCTCGATGCGGGTTTCATAGAGGAAGTATATTACTCTGACGGGATTGAGAATGTTGTGCTCGTCAAGAAATCCAATGGAAAGTGGCGGGTCTACGTAGACTACTCCGATTTGAATAAGGCTTGTCCCAAAGATAGCTTCCCGTTGCCTCGGATCGACCAAGTAGTGGACAGCACGGCCGGACATGAACAACTCTCATTTTTGGACGCTTATTCAGGATACAACCAGATCGCTATGTATTTCCCAGACAGGCAGAAGACCACCTTTGTTACGGACAGAGGACTCTACTGTTACCGGGTCATGCCATTTGGCTTGAAGAATGCTGGGGCAACATATCAGAGGCTGGTGAATCAGATGTTCACTAGACAGATTGGGCACACCATGGAAGTATATGTCGACGATATGCTAGTGAAGAGTACCAAAGCCTCCGACCATCTTAATGACCTCGGGGAAACATTCAGCGTCCTATAGGAATATCAGATAAAGCTGAATCCCGCTAAGTGTGCATTCGGGGTTGAGTCAGGGAAGTTTCTTGACTTTCAAGTTAGTCAACGAGGTATCGAGGCCAACCCGGATAAGATCAAGGCTCTCCTCGACATGAACTCGCCTCGGACCGTTAAGGAGATACAGTGTCTCACGGGAAGAGTTGCAGCTCTCGGACGCTTCATATCTAGAGATACAGATAAATGCCTTCCTTTCTTTCAGCAGCTGAAGGGCCACAAGAGGGCGAAGTGGACGCCGGAGTGTGAGAAAGCCTTCCAGCAATTGAAACAGTACTTGGGTTCATCGCCTCTCTTGTCCAAGCCTGATGAAGGGGAGCCCTAGTTCCTCTACCTCGCCGTTTCGGCTTCAGCTATAAGATTGGCTCTGATTAGGGAAGTCGGGAGCAAGCAGTACCCTGTGTACTATGTGAGTAAAGCCATGGTATCGGCGGAAACGAGATACTAGTCCTTGGAAAAGTTGACACTTTGTCTCGTCGTCTCGGCTAGAAGATTACTGCCGTACTTTCAGGCCCATTCTATTATTGTGTTGACCAACTCTCCCCTGAGACAAGTTCTCCAGAGACTCGAAGTGTCGGGTCGGGTCACCAAGTGGGCCGTGGAGCTCGGAGAGTTTGACATTCAATTCTGCCCTAGGTTGGCAATCAAGGGTCAAGCTGTAGCCGATTTCATCACCGAGTTCACAACTCCGAGTGAAGAACAAATCAGCAAGGAAGTCGAGATGACGCCGCCCGTCCCGTTGAGCGATCAGGAGGTAGTGTCGGATTCGGGATGGACTCTTTATGTTGACGGGTCGTCCAACGTTAAAGGAGCAGGAGCGGGAGTCGTCCTAATTGCACCCGACTCAACGACAATCCAATATGCAATCAGACTCGGGTTCAAGGCCTCTAATAACGAAGCCGAGTATGAAGCACTGTTAGCCGGACTCAGGCTGGCAGCAAGCCTGGGGGTCCAGACCCTACGAGTCCGATGCGATTCTCAGCTAGTAGTGAATCATATCTCTTCGGAGTACGAAGCCAAAGAAGTTAGAATGGTCGCCTACCTTAAAGAGGTGAGGAAATTGATAGAGAAATTTTAGAGTTACACCATCTGGCAGATCCCTAGAGCCGAGAACTCATGGGCCGATGCCTTAGCGAGACTCGCCTCGGCTTCCGAGGAAAAGATTCCACGTTTCGTTCCCGTTGAGTTCGTTGAGCACCCGAGCATTGGCCAATCAGAGAAAGCCAATCTCGTCCAGTCCTTTCAGAGTTGGACGGACCCGATTTTTAATTATCTGTCGTCCAGTGAAATCCCCTTAGACAAGTTAGAGGCCAGGCGACTTAGAGTCAGAGAGGTCAGATACGTCATATTGGATGGAGTGTTGTACAAGAAGGGGCATTCTCAGCCTTACCTTAGATGCCTCCGACCGGATGAAGCCGACTATGTGATTCGGGAGACTCACGAGGAAATCTGCGGAAACCATTCAGGCAGCCGTGCCCTGGCCATGAAGATACTACGACAAGGGTATTTCTGGCCAACTCTTAAGCAGGACTCGAAGAACTTTGTTCAGAAGTGCGACAAGTGTCAGCGTTTTGCAACTGTGTCGAGGCAACCGGCGGAAGAAATGACCCTATGAGTGGGCTCGGCCGTTCGCCCAATGGGGGATCGACATTATCAGTCCTTTGCCTACGGGGAAGGGACAAGTCAAGTTCGCCATAAAGAACGTTGAGCACCTGAAGATCTACTACCCATAAAGAACTAGCCTTTAAAGCTCATAATAAAGTGTACTCCTCCGAGCGACTAGCCTTTAAGACTCTTAATAAAAGTTTCAATTCAGCCTCAAATGTTTACTCGATTGTCTTGTTAGTACGAATACGACCTAAGGGGCCGGAACCTAACCCTACAAAGGCTCGACAAGGCATCCCCTCGAGTGAAAAATCCTGATAATGACCCGAAACTCCGATGGAGTACTCGGCTCATCATACAACTGAATGAAGGGTCCTCGCCAGATAAACAATGAGCCGAGCACTCCAAAAGATTGGACCCAACTAAGACTTGGGCCGAGGATGCTCGGAGAACAGACTAAGCGATAATAAAGGGACCAGACTCGTGAAGAGGTCAGTTCGACCACAAAATGACATCGCAAGTAAAGAGTGGACAAATTCTAAGGAAACGCTTCTCATTCAGTAAACCTCCCTTAAAAGGATAAAAGTACGTCAATAATAAAAAAAAAAAAGAAAAATAATACATTGGTAGTCCAAAGATTTAAAAAAAAGGGAAGAGAGAGAAAGGACATAAGGCCTTCATGCGGGAGGAGGTGCTTGGGCATAAGGGGCTTGATCCGACTGGGGGGCTTCGGCAGGGACGTCTTCAGGATCCTCAGGCAGCAGAGGATCAAGATCGAGGTCTGGATATAAACCCAGAACTGCCTCGAGACAGGCATCGAAGCCGCGGTTGTAAAATGTCACAGCTTCGACATCCCTCTCCTTGAAAGTCTTAAAACCTTCGATCGCGGAGGCAACCGCCGCTGCCAAAGAGGCCTCATCCTTGACCCGCTGAGCCTCCACAGCCTGGGCAATGGCTTGGGACCGTTCTTCATCCGCCTCAGCCTTGGAGAGCTCCAGAGCTTCACCCAGCCGAGCGGTCTCCACGGCCAAGGAGTCCGCGTGAGCTTTAGCGCAGGTCAGCTCGGCAGTCGCCGCATCACTGCTGGCCTTAAGTTTATTTGTATCCTCACGCAGCTGCAGCTCCCTGGCCTCCAGGTCAACCACAACCCCCTTTAACCGACCTCCTTTGGCCCTCTCGTCCGAGAGCTGCCGACGTAGCTCACTCTGCTCGGACCTCCAGAGGGTGGACTCATCTTCCAAAGCTGCCATCTCAGCCTTGAGGGCCTCGAGCTCAGTCTCTCTCCTCTGATGCTCCCTCGCTTTCTCCCAAATTGAGAGCAACGCCGGGACAGCCTGAATAAGGAAAAGAGAAACAGCATCTAAGAAATGAACGAGGATAATATGAGGGACAAAGAATCTTCTTGGAGACGTACCGTGTAACACACGGCATCCAAGTCGTTCAAAAAGGAGCTATCCGACCTGCTAAGAGTTAGGACTATATCCTTATCGGGGGCATGCTTGGCCGCCCATGGAGCTAGGCAGGCCATATGATAGCCCGGCTCAAACCTCCCACCGCTCGTGCCCAACTGGGGCGAGGCCCCGGCCTCCTCAGCCCCTACCCTACTACTGGCTGAGTTCTGACCCTCGGCTCAGACATCTCCCCCGACTTCGGGAGGAAAAAACACATTATCAGCCTTCCTATTGGCCTCTTCTAGCTCGGAGGAAGAAGGGATAACAATGGGGGGCTCGGGGGCTGCGGTAAGAGCCCCCATGGTGGGGGGAACAACGGTGGAAGGAGCAGCAGGGCTCGGAGCCATCGAGGTGTCGGCCACAGTTGTATGGGCGGGCATCGGGAGAGAAGCTACCGCCGGACCTCTGGTCGGCTCAGACAGAGCCGGAAGCGGAGCCGCCGGAGGAACTGCGGCCGCCCTAGGAAGCACTAGGGACGGCGCAACACCTAATGCCTGTGGGCGAGCAAGCACATCAAGAGTCGATCCGGTGAGCCTCGAAGCCGGGGCAGCAGTGGTCGGCGGGGCAGAAGACTCCCCCTCCTGAGGAGGGGCCTGCTTCTTCTGGGTGATTTTCACCTGGGGAGCGTCCTTCAACAACTCCGCTGCAGTCCGAGCCGCTTTCCTCTTCCGACAGCCAGATGCCTCGGCCATGCCTACAAGATAAGCGATAGTGTCAACGACTAAGTGAGTAAAACTGAGCTCGACAGAAAGATCAGAATATCATACTAAAGGATGTGGGCAAAGGTTGTGTCTTGCAAAGCCCAGACTGATAAAGATTGTCTGCTGTTATCAAGTCCGCCCAGCAGCGAAGGGACTCCGACAGCGCCCTAGACTTCGTGATCTGGTTCTTCTGAGCTGGATCGAGGAGAGGCAGCCCCTTCGAGAAAGCTGTAAAAAGAAAACAGAGAAGTCTCACATCAATTAAAACGAAGAGAAACAAAGCCATTAACGCAAATATTGATTAAAGTCCGACCTAATTTTGTGAAATGGGTCGGGACCTGTGCTGTTAGAGCTCCGAGCTCCGCTGCCGGCGCCTCCCATTCGCCCGCCGACCAGAACCACTTATTCTTCCAGTCTTTATTGGAGGATGGCAGGTTCATCACTAGTCCCGACCCCTTGCTGCCTCGGGTCGCAAAGTAGTACCATGGGTCGTTGTCATGCTTGACCAGGTATAAACTCATCAGCTCATCCGGGGTCAGCTCGGAGTTTCCAACTTGTCGCCAGATAATAAATTAAGATCCGTATCTTAGACCGTACCGTTCCGTAGACTTCTGCGGTCTTCCCGGTGGAATTCTGTCAACCTTCGACCCTTAATTGGTATTTGCGCGTGACCCTGATTCGTATGCCGTCAACCCATATCGACTCAACCCAAGACCTTTACCATAGCGACCGCGCCGTCGCTGCGGTTCCGATGCCGCGACTCGCGCGCCGAGGCGATACCCTGGTCAGGAGATATGAGCCAGCATTTGGTGCGAGAAAAATGTCGTGCGTTGTGAAACTCAAGAGAATCTCTACCCAATGTCCCATCCATCAATCCCATCAATCAAAGTACGCATCACCTCACACTCTTCCCCAAGCAGCCCCTAAAGTCAACACTCTTCTTACACAAGTACACATCTATCACTCACCCATCACACCCATCTCTCTCTCTCTCTTACACCTCCCCCTCTCATCTCTCTCCCTCATTTTCTCTCCAAGCAACTCTCTTCCATGGCTCTCCATGGGAGGAGCTTTGTGTGGCCACTCTCTACCATCCAATCCAATCTTTCAAAGCCAATCTCAGCCGTTGAATCACACCTATTTGGGCCCTAGATTGCACTGGCGGAAGAAGGAAGCGAAGATAAAAAGTGGGTGCTTCTCTCTCTCCCTCTTCATTTATATATATATATATATATATATATATTTGTGTGATGATTTGGTTGTGTGGCCCACTTGGATGAAACCCATCATGAAGTATTTTACCCAAGCCGTCTATGAGTGGGGTCCACTTTATGAGTGTTTTACACATACCGTTCATTGTATGGTGGCCCACTTGAATATAGCCCACCTTTACTGTGAGGATTGTCCAGCATCCAAGGACGCTGGACGTCTCTGTGAAAACCCAAATATTTGCTTGGTTACAAGTTTGTGTTAAATCCACGCCGTCTATTCTATACACCAACCCATTTTAGGCGTTGAGCCAGAAAATGAGGCTGATCGGAGCATCTAATGGGCCATAACTTAGTAAATAGTGGGTGTAGCTACCAGTGAAGTATGATCTGACGTGGGCCTAGCTCCACAGCTCAGGTAGTAGACGGAGTGGGAGATGCCTCATTTCAACACTGAGGTCTTGGAATCCATCCCTAGTGGGGGTGGCTATCATGGACATCCAGATCCATAACTCAACCGGTAGGCTGAGCGGAGTTACCTCATTGCAACATTGAGGTCTTGGCATCCATCCCTTGTGGCAGTGGCAGCAGTGAAGTGTAAACTGACATAGGGACTATGGGACCCACCCATGTCATCCATCCATTTTGGGTGGTGCTGGTATACCTGGACAAGGTCTGAGCAATGCTGGTCCTCTCTGATGTGCTAGGAGCCCCATCGATTTAAGAGTATGATGTTACATGTTATGATGGCCTGACTATAGAGAAGGAGTCGGCTCGGCCTACCTGTGTGTTGTTGGTTGTCAGGTCAGCTCGGCTCGGCTCGGCTCACCTGTGTGTTGTTGCCAGGTCAACTCGGCTCGGCCCACCTGTGTATTGTTGTTCTGTCAGGTCGGCTCGGCTCGGCCTACCTGTGTGTTGTTGTTCGGTCAGGTCGGCTAGGCCTACCTGTGTATTGTTGATTGCCAGGTCAGCTCAGCTCGGCTCACCTGTATGTTGTTGTTTGGTCAGGTCGGCTCGGCTCGGCCCACCTGTGTGTTGTTGTTCTGTCAGGTCGGCTCGGCCTACCTGTGTGTTGTTGGTTGCCAGGTCAGCTCAGCTCGGCTCGGCTCACCTGTGTGTTGTTGGCAGGTCAGCTCGGCTCGGCCCACCTGTGTATTGTTGTTCGGTCAGGTCGGCTCGACCTACTTGTGCGTTGTTAGTTGCCAGGTCAGCTCGGCTCGGCTCACCTGTGTGTTATTGTTTGGTAAGGTCGGCTCGGCTCTGCCTACCTGTGTGTTATTATTTTTTCAGGTCGGCTCGGCCTACCTGTGTGTTGTTGGTTGCCAGGTCAGCTCGGCTCGGCTCACCTGTGTGTTGTTGTTTGGTCAGGTCGGCTCGGCTCGGCCTACCTGTGTGTTGTTGTTCGGTCAGGTCAGCTCGGCCTACCTGTGTGTTGTTGATTGCCAGGTTAGCTCAGCTCGGCTCACCTGTGTGTTGTTGTTTGGTCAGGTCGGCTCGGCTCGGCTTGGCTCACCTGTGTATTGTTGTTCTGTCAGGTCGGCTCGGCCTACCTGTGTGTTGTTGGTTGCCAGGTCAGCTCGGCTCGGCTCACCTGTGTGTTGTTGCCAGGTCAGCTCGGCTCGGCCCACCTGTGTATTATTGTTCGGTCAGGTCGGCTTGGCCTACCTGTGTGTTGTTGGTTGTCAGGTCAGCTCGGATCGGCTCACCTGTGTGTTGTTATTTGGTCAGGTCGGCTTGGCTCGGCCCACCTGTGTGTTGTTGTTCGGTCAGGTCGGCTCGGCCTACCTGTGTGTTGATGATTGCCAGGTCAGCTCGGCTCGGCTCACCTGTGTGTTTGGTCAGGTCGGCTCGGCTCGGCCCACCTGTGTGTTGTTGTTCGGACGGGTCAGCTCGGCCTACCTGTGTGTTGTTGGTTGTCAGGTCAGCTCAGCTCGACTCACCTGTGTATTGTTGTTTGGTCAGGTCGGATCGGCTCGGCCTACCTGTGTGTTGTTGTTCGGTCAGGTCGGCTCGGCCTACCTGTGTATTGTTGGTTGCCAGGTCAGCTCGGCTCGACCCACCTGTGTGTTGTTGTTTGGTCGGCTAGGCTCGGCCCACCTGTGTGTTGTTTTTCGGTCAGCTCGGCTCGGCCCACCTGTGTGTTGTTGTTCGGTCGGTTCGGCTCGACCCACTTGATGTGATTGTTCGGTCAAGTCGGCTCGGCTCATCTCGGCCCACCTAATGGTATTGTTCGGTCAGGTTGGCTTCCCCCTTATGATATTGTTAGATCATGTAGTGTGGCCCATTTGTTGTATATATAAGGCCACATGTGAGACCCATTGACTCAGCCAATTGTATCGGCCCATTTGATTAGCCCAACTGATTCGGCCCATTCGACTCGGCCAAGTGATTCAACCCAACTGAATCGGCCCATTTTGACTCGGTCAATTGTATCAACCATTTGACTCGGCCCATTTGTATCAGTCTATTTGATCGGCCCAAATTGATTCGGCTCCTTTGTACCGGCCCTTTTGATTTGATCTATTTTTGTTCGACTCGTTGATACGGCCAGCGTTATGTACGTTGGCCCATGAGTGAGGTCTAATGTGATGTGTATATGCCCCGTTGTTGAGGCCCACCTTGATGTGTATGAGGCCCGTTGTTGAGGCCCACCTTGATGTGTATGAGGCCCGTTGTTGAGGCCCACCTTGATGTGTATGAGACCCGTTGTTGAGGCCCACCTTAAATATATATGAGGCCCATGTTACAAGGCCCATTGTGATGTATGTAAGGCCCATGGGTCATGGCCCATTGTGATGTATGTAAGGCCCAATTATGCGGCATATTCGATATATTTATGGGGTCCATGTCATTAGGCCTATCCTGCTGTATTGGTGACCCGTCCATTGAGGCTCACCCGTGATATATATTTGAGGCCCATGTATAGGGCCCACCTAGTATTTATTTAAAGCCCATGGGTTGTGGCCATAGTGATGTATATTAGGCCTATGTGATGTAGCTCATACTGATGTGTATTAGACCCAGGTATGTGACTCACCTTCGAAGTATGTTTAAGGCCCATTGTGATATATCTGAGGCCCATGAGTGCGACCCATCCAGATGTATTTGAGACCTATGGGCAAGGCCCATTGTGATATGTGTTAGGCCCATGACCAGGGCCCACCTGTTTCATATATTTAGCCCTTGTGTGAGGCCATGTGCCCATTATATATTTGATTCTATGTGGGCCATTCCTTGGGGGCAATGTTGTTTAAAAGTCCACATTGTCGATGCCGGTTATTGATACCGAATATGAGTATGTGACCGTGTAGCATCATGATACTTGCCCATTCGCATCATTTGCATGTTTTTTATGAGATGTGATTGACCATTGCATATGTCATTGGGCAGAATGATGTGAGACTCCCTGATAGGTGGAGGTTATCTCACATGAGCGCACGACATGCGCAGGATTGATGCATGATTGGATTATATGACTCATGCATCTTGCATTGTATTGTGACTACTGTACGCCCTAGTGATATTAGGGCCGTAGCCTCCACAGGCATATCGTGGATGGCCAGATGGGACACCGAAAATCTGTTCGAGCATCGGGCCGATATAGATGGCCCTAGGTAAAAATTCCTAAACACCCTCTTGGTTCCAGAGGATGCTCCAATGTCTAGACTGAGTGGGTAGATGGGCGTTGAGTGCCGATTAACAGATAACTGCGCTCTCCACTGTACAGTGGTCAGTTGGAAGGGGGTGTGGCCTTACCCGCCAGAGCACAGGGGGCAATACTAGGCTGAGTCTGACCAGCTCGAGGAATGGGTCCGCTATCGACGTGCCGAATAGGTATTGGCAGACTATTGGCCAGGCGGATAGTGAGGTTTCTTATGTTCACTTGGACTGTGCGGCTAGGGAGAGCGGCAGTGCCATTTGGAGTGTACTAAACCCTGGTGATAATCCCAGAGATGAACCGTATTGATATGTGGACTTATTGAGTAGGAGTTGCATACTCATTCAGTCATTCATTCATTCATTCACTATCCACTCGAGTTGGTGGTGCGTAACTAATTGTTGCGTATCTTCATTATGACAAAGATTTCGGTTGGGTGCGCGACTAACCTGAGATCAGGAGTTTATCACGTTGAGTCAGACTATTCAAATTTAGGTATGAGACTGTTTTGGATAGAGGTTCCTTGTGGTGGACCCCGTAGCCTGCGATACTACCTACTATCAACCCGACTTTACACTCCAGCATGGTCATTCCATTCGCACTACATGTTGTATTACATCCATAGCATATGGTACGATTGACGTTTATGTGCTATTCATCAGGAATGTATATTACATTGCACCCTCAGCATCTGATATTTAGCTCCTCATGACTCCTTATCGCATAGCTGTTCTATATTGCGTATTCTGATATGCATTGACTTATGAACTTGTTCATACTTCCGCTTACTCTGTTATCATACGATTTATAATCTTATCAACATTTCTGCTTACTCTGATAATTTTTTCTCTTGTCAGTGTTTCGGTTTATTCAGACATTGAATGGTTTATGGATTAATAGTTTTTCCGGTATTGTATGATTATGATATTGCATTGAATACTTGGCACTTACCTCGCGCACACACTTACACCACCCTCTAAGCTTTTCATAAGCTTATGCATGATAGATGCGTGCAGGTGATGTTAGGTTGCAGCAGTGTTGAGATTGGAGCGCGCGGCTGTCTTCTGGAGCTTTGATTTCGTTATATGTATTTCCCTTTCAGCATTGTATTTAAATAATTATATTAGTGGATACGTGATGAAGATGTTACCTTTGTGAATTGGGTAAACTTATGGTTATGCTTACTATGAAACAAATGTACAAAAAAAAATTCTCCTTGTAGGATCCCAGAATCGAAATCTGGCATTTGAATGCTAAGAGCCGAGAATGAGGTAATACGGAGGCTGTTAGCATCGGATTCGGCGATCGGGATTCCTGTGAATCCGATTTCCAGATTTGGGGTGTGACAGTAAAAGCGGAGATTTAGCACCCTCCAAGCGTTGGGAGCAAATTGTCTGGGAGCCAGCCCGAGGTAGGCCTCAACCTTCCGGATGAAGGGGTGAAGCGGGAGTCGGAGCTCGCACTGCAACGCGCAGAGAAAAATTGTGACTTCCCCCGCTGCTGGAGATCCAGCCACGTCCAAAGGCCCAGGGGCCCTTATCCGAACGAATTTCAGAATTTGAAACTCCAAACGGATCCAGTCCATCTGAGATTCCGATATGACAGAACCTCCCGGGACTACTTCCGCAGTACGTAGGCTTGCAGGCATTTCAGTAGCCTCAGCAGTGTGGACTCAGCGGGCGCGGGTACCCTTCTTCTTTCTGGGCTGCTTGGTCCTAGCACCTAACGTCTTTTGCCTCCGAGGCGGGGGGTATAGGGTCATGGTTTCGAAGGGGTCCTCGGATGCCTCACTTCCATCTTCAGAACTCCCCGGCTCGGAGTCCTCAGCGTACTCCCTCACGACTTCGAGGTCGGAAGACATAACGGAAAGAGAGATGAAAAACAGCGAAAGTAACTCACCAGGCGACTGCCGGAAATTGTCTTCTATCGGAAGAAGGAGATCAGTCGGAATCGCCCACCGAAAACTTCGAATTCAAACGGAATCACCTCGTCGGAAATCGCCTTCTCCGGGACGCTGGTTCAGGATGTAAAGTGATGAACAAAAATTCGAGATTCCTTATATAGGCAACGAAGGAGCTTCACATTAATGGCAAGTCATAATGGCCGCAGCCGAATCGGCACGAGCCGATCTCCGAGCACACGTGGTCACACCCCGTTGGGAAAGTACTCAACCGACTGTACGACCCTGACATCGAGCAGCGTGTTTTGATACGCAAAGCGATGCCCGAGCAGTGGGAGCCATAACGTACACGCCACCTCAGACTTGCGTGGCGAGCTCTCATAGGTCGGATGGAGATTCAAAATCGTAACCGTCGCCACGCGTCAACTAGGACAATTGTCACGCGCGAAGTTCGAAATTCATCATCAATGCAGTATGGGTGGGAGATCTTTCATACGAATACTCTCTAAGTCCGCAAGCAGACTCGAAGAGTAGGAGGCTTTTGTTATGGGAAATCCGAGCTCGCGATACAACGTCTGTCCGAGCGTCAGGTTGAGCCGAGGCATGACTCTTCAGACCTGTTTCGAGACGCGACCCGTCCGAGCAGCCGACACGGTTGAGGTGCAACTCGGGACCATACTCCGATCGGATGACCTGCTACGCCATAACCACTCTCTGCTCGACACAGTCAGCCCTGCCAACTATGATGGAACCGACCAGGCGGCTCGGACCGGTTGTATCCTCAGATGAGCCGAGCCAAGTAGACGTGTAGTGGCATACGCCAAATACGAAAGTTGCCATTACTGGTTGTGGCCGATAACTTCGATCGCAGATACGCACTACTCGCCTGATACGCTGCGTGATTAGTAGATTGCGGACAGTATCTCCATGATCCAGGAATCCCTGTGATCGTGCCGAGATTATCGGATCCAGACCATACTACAGGCAAGTATAAATAACACGCGACGCCATATCTACAAGTACGCAATAGCAAGTGCTCTGTCCTCTACTCTCTACCTAGACCCTGATTCCCTTAACCTGACTTAGGCATCGGAGGGTCCCCCGGCATAGCCAGGGTCACCTTTGCCAGTTCTCTGGGTGCAGGTTCCAGAGGTGACACGTGAAGGCGGAGAGGACGCGGAAGGAGTGCTGACCGGATTTTGACATCAACAGTTATAGTTAATGCATGTAATGTGTATAATTTCTGAGTGTTTGCATGATGCAAGCCCAATTCAAGGAGAAAGCTAAGCCAATCAACCAGGTCCAAGCATGATTTCCAGCCTATGATAAAACCCAACCGTATTTAGTCTTTTTGGTGCATGGCTTTAGGACAATGTTGCATGCATGAAAATTGAAAAGGTTTCTTGCATGATTTTGAAACATGTTTTGTTTAATTTTGTCTTAAGAAGTTGTTCCATGCATTAATTGGTGAACGATAGTTGTTATTAATGTATTCATGAGAGGTGGTTATATTTGGTTTATATAATGACCCATTTGTAATGAGAAAGATATATATATTTTGAGTAATCCATCCATCAGAATGATCCACCTGTAGTTTGTGAAACAAATGTACAACTCTGAAAAACCTAACTAAAGTTTTCTAATCCATTAATCTATTTCCAATATTGGAGTCCCCTGCTGATTGAACTAGATTTAAACATATATGGGGTTGGACAACCTAATGGATGCATTAGATCTCTTTCCTATGTGCTATGATGGCACTTGTGTGGTATGTACACGAGCTTTATCACATGTGTGTGTGCTTATAAAATTATTGGTTCCTCTGGGTGAGGAGTAGGGGTGTACATCGCGCCGAACCAAGTCAAACTAGGCTCAACCCGGCCCGGCCCGGCCCGGTCACCAGCCAAACCCAGCCTGAACCCGGTCCGGCTAGGTCACCGGGCCAACATGTCTAGCCCGAACTTGGCCCGGTCAGCGATCGGGTGAGTTTGGGCCAGTTTCGGACCTTACAACAATTTCATGGGAAGCGCTTTGACAGGTAATCCACGTCTCATTACAAGGCCTTTGATCAACGGTTTAGATAGTTGAACTATCCCATAAGTCAAGAGAGAGATTGAGAGAGAGAGAGAGAGAGTGTTTTAGGGTTTGGGGTCGGGCGGCGTTCTCACTTCTGTCTCAAATGGTTAGGGTAAGGATATATATATACACACACACACACACACACACACACACACACACACACACACACACAAGGAAACGCTCACCTGCGAACCAGTTCGTACGTACTACCTACGAACTTTTTTGAGAACCCATCATACGTGATGTGGATCCAAAATCTGAACCATTCATGTGAAGCAGCACCTCGTGAAACCCGCCGGGCCCAAGTTTTACTTTGATCTAAAACTTTGATGGGCCATGAAAAATGAAAACAGTTTCCTCCCTTAATTTGCATTTCTCTTTTCTATGGCCCGCCAGAATTTTAGATCGGGGTGAAAATTTGTAACATGGGGTTTCATGGGATTCCGCATCACATGGACCGTTCAGATTAGACACCCATGTCACGTATGCAAAGGTGCGTAGGGGAGCATGACTCTCTCTCTCTCTCTCTCTCTCTCTCTCTCTCTCTCTATATATATATATATATATATATATATATATATATATATATATATATATATATATATATATATATATATATATATATAAACGGTTGAGTCGAGTTTCGAACCGAGTTGGGCTGAACTGGGACCTATTCGAACTCGGCCCGAACTCAGTTTCGAGTTGAAGAAAATATCCCATCCTGAACCGAACTCGGTTTCGGGTTGGGCCGAGTCAAGCTTTTTCGGGCCGAGTCGAGGAGTATTAGTTCCTCCACTAGCATTGTTGTTGGGGAGTGGATTAGGTGTAATCCATGTGGGGCCCACCTTGATTATTATTATTATTATTTTGTATATCTACAGTGTTCATCCAATTTTCCATATAATTTTAGGATGTGATCTAAAAAAATAAGTAGATTCAAAATCTTAAATGCAGCACACTATTGGAAACAGTGATAAATGACCATTAAAAATTATTTATTGTCAACGAAAGTTTTGGATCAACTTATATTTATATTTTCCCTTCATCCAGGTTTGTTTGACCTTATCCACGTATTGGATGTAAAAGAAACATTATGGTGGGCATTACCGTAGACTAAGTTTTTAATGGTGGATGTTCAATGACCACTGTTTCATGTGGTGTGGTCCACCTGAGATTTGGATATGCTTAATTTTTGGGAATACATCCTAAAATTATATGAAAAAACGGATGGACAGCACGGATGTACAGAAAATCATTAAGGTAGGCGTCATGATAAGGGTGACAGCCACTATGTCAGCAGCATTTCTTGACCTGGTTAAGCAAGTGATTTTCATCTTTTACCACAGAAATACCAGACTGTAATGTTATGTAAGGAATGTTTGGCTTAACGTTTTTCCAATTTCGTTCTTTTTCAATGTTGATTGGTTAGGCTTTGTATATTTCGGAAGTCCATACAGCAATTCATCCCTTAGCTGGACTGCAATATTACACCTACGGGAACTAGATAAGTTAGAATCCCATTTTCTTTTATTCTTTTCTTTTGCATTTTTCATTACATCATTCTACCTTATGGCATAGGACACGCTAGTTATTCACAAAGGAGATGCCCATGTACTCTTTGTCACATGGTTGGCCGCTTGGTACGTGCAGCTTTCTAATGACGGCTATGCAGCCTCTTGCTGTTAGGAGGGGCTTCGGTGGATGATCCCTGACTGTGGGGCCCATTATAATGTATGTCTTACATCCACGCCGTCCATCAGTTTTGATATATCATTTTTAATTGATGATTCCAAAAATGAAGTAGATCCAAATATCAGGTAGGCCACACCACATGAAACAGTGGTGAATGACCATTAAAAACTTCTGGTGAGCCATAAAATTTTTGGATCAAGCTGATATTTGTGTGGTACCTTCATCCAGGTCTTTGTGATCTTATCAACAGGTTGGATGGAAAATAAACATTCCAGTGATGTCCAAGAAGTTTTTAATAGTGTGCATTCAATCATCACTGTTCCTGTGGTGTCGTCCACCTGACATTTGGATTTACTTTGAATTTTGGGATCATGTCCCAAAACAAGCTTTCAAACGGATGGAGAGTATGGATTTAAGACGCATACATACCTCATTACCGTGGGTCCCATAGTGATGTAAGTGTTTTATCCAGGCCGTTAATCATTTTTTTCAGATCATTTTAAGGTATAATGAAAAACATCAGGCAAGTAAAGGTCTTAAGTGGCCACAAAGCAGGGATTGAACGTCCACCATTAAAAAGTTTTGGGAGCTGGAGAAGCTTCTGATCAAGCTTATATTTGTGTTTTCACTTCATCCACGTATACATTACCTTATTAATAGGTTGGATGGTACATAAAGGTTTCAACGGTAGGTGTAATTATCACTGTAGCTTCCTTTGGTGTGGTCCACCGGAGGTGTGGACCTACCTCGGTCTTTGGTACATACCTTAAAATGGTCTAATAAAAGCGATTAACGGCATGGATAAAACATTTACATCACTGTAGACCCCACAGAGCCCTGCCCGGACGGATTTCCGTCGGGGCGGGGGTAGGACGCAATCCGCGTCCGCCCAATTGCTGTCTACACAAGCAGGCGATTTTCATCAAGAAAGACGTCCACATCTGTGACGACGCAATTAAAGGGCTTCCACCATTTTCTTTTACGCAGTCAGACTTATGTCTTTATTTGGGCGAAAATGGTCTTAATTCAAACCTACAATCCCCTCTCAGCACTAGTCAGCTGCTAATAAAGCCCCGCCTCTATTATCCTCTAGCGGATATTTCTCCAAAAGACATCCACTGCCTCACAGATCCCTTGGCAAGGGCTCTCCCCTTGACGCGCGCGGATTAGGTACTACCCCCACCTGTTATAGGATACGATGAGCTCATATGTGGTTCTGTTTTCAGAAAGCACGAAAAAATTACAAATGGAACTCTATAAACATAGATTCCTGGAAGATGAAAACTTTAAGAAAAATTCCCAGAAAAAAAATGAAATTTAGCTTTGCTGCATTAGACCACTACACCGATTTGGTTCCTACTATCTTAAACCACTACACTAGACTAATTCTTGTTGGCTTATTGGCTGAGGTTCGTATTGAACTAGGTGGCTTGATCAGAAAATGTTTAGAGCTTTACAAGTTCACATGAGGAGATGCATTAAATGGTTTTTGTGTTGAAATGAATCAGCCAAGCTTAGTGTCATAATTACAAATTAATTGTTTTTGACTGTTGTTGAGAAACTAGTCGTTATTTGACAATTTCTAATCATTTTGCATATGGAAAAACTAACCGCATACTAGCCATTTAGACATAATGGCTAGCCATTTATGAGTATTTTGCATGTAGAAAAACTAGCCGCACACAAGTCTCGGTACTCCTCTGATTCACTAGACAAATAATAAGGTACTTAACACCCTACCTGCTAAGAAAAAAGTTATCTCCTTTCCAATATGAAATATTCCTAAACGCATAAAAAAAAACAAGTTTTTTCATAAACCTTTTATATATTATATAATTTTTTTAAAAGCTATTTTTAATCAAAAGAATCATATATATATATATATATATATATATATATATATATATATATTGTTGATGCCAAAATCTGGTCGGTCCTCCCTCCACGTCGACCACCACGTATAATTCCTGAAAACTGCACCAGGAAAGCAGGCAAAGGTGACCCTGGATAAGCCGGAGGACCCTCTGATGCCTAAGTCAGGACAAAGGAATCAGGGTCTGAGTAGAGAGTAGAGGAGAGCTCGATTTTGCATACCTGTAGATATGGCGATGCGTACTATTTATACCTGCCTATGAGGCAGTCTTAGTCAGATAATCTCGGCACGATCAGAGGGATTCTAGGATCATGAAGATATTGCCCGCAATCTACCAATTGCGCAGCGTATCTGGTGGATCGTGCGTTCCTACGAGCAAAGTTACCGGCCACGTCTCGATATGGCAGTTTCCATATTGAATGAGTGAGATATGCACGTCGGAGATTCTGCTCGGCTCGGCTTATCTAAGGATACCACCAGTCCGATCCGCCTGGTCGGCCGAGCTGGTTCCACCATGGCTGGCAGGGCTGACTTCAATAAGCGGTGTGGTTAAGGCGTCGGAGGTCATCCGATCGGAGTATGATTTCGAGTCGCGCACCAACCGTGTCGTCTGCTCGGATGGATTACGTCCTGAAGCAGGTCAGATGGACCCGTCCTTGGCTCGGACGGACGCTTGGGGCAGTGTTGTACAGTGAGCTCGGATTTCCCATAACAGAAGCCCTCTACTCTTCGAGCTTGCTCGGGGCTCGGAGAGTACTTAGGCAGGAAATCTTTCGCCCTCATCGTAATGATGGCAGATATCGAATCACGCGCGTGCTCGTCGCTTCGATTAACACGTGGTGACGGTTACGATCCCGCATCCCTTTTCAGCCTGTGAGAAGCCGCCACGTAGACCTGAGAAGGCGTGCCCATAATGCTCCGACTGCTGTGGAGTTGCTTCGTGTATCAAGGCGCACTGCCCGATGTCAGGTGCCGTACCGACGGTTCGGTACGCGTCCAATGCAGTGTTGCCATGTGTGCTCGGAGATAGGCTCGTGCCGATTCGGCTGCTGCCATTAAGGTTTACCATTAATGCGAAAATCGTTCACAGCCTATATAAGGGCGCCCCAGACCTTCGCATAGCATTTTACATTCCGTTTCATAAGAGCGTACTGGAGAGGCGATTTCCGACGAGAGGCGATTCCGGCCGACTTCGAAGTTTTCGTCAGTAGGCGATTTTCGGCAACCACCCGGTGAGTCTCGCTGACCTTCGCTCTTTTTTTTTGTCATGTCTTCCGATCTGGAAATGGTCCGTGGATACGGTGATGATTCCGAGCCGGGGACTACTGAAAGTGAGAGTGGGTCATCCAAAGGCCCCTTCGAGATCACTTTACCGTATCCCCCACCTCGGAAGTAAAAAATATTAGCTTCTAAGACCAAGCAGCCCAGTAAGAAGACAACCTCCCGACCCCACCGAGCAGAGACCGCTACCGCCACTGAGATGCTTGCGAATCTTCGTACCGCAGAGGTAGTCCCCGGGGGTTCTGTTATGTCAGAATCTCAAATGGAGTGGATCCGCTAGGAGTTACAGATCCCAGACTCCGTTCAGATAAGGGCTCCCGGTCCCTTGGACGTTGTCAGCGCCTCAGCTAAGGGAGAGGTGGCCATCTTCCTATGCGCGCTGCAGTGCAGGGTCCGATTACCACTACATCCCTTCATACGGAAGGTAGCGACCTACCTCGGGTTGGCCCCTGGACAGTTCACTCCGAATGCATGGAGGGTGATGATCTCAGCCTACATAATTTGAAAGCAAGTTGGGAACCCCGAGCTGACCCCAGAGGAGCTGCATGGTCAAGCATGATAGCAACGACCCATGGTACTATTTCGTGACTGGGGGGAGCAAAGGGTCGGGGTTGGTAATGCACCTGCCGTCTTCCAACAAAGACTGGAAGAACAGGTGGTTCTGGGGGGCAGGTGATTGGGAGGCGTCGGCGGCTGAGTTCAGGACCCCAACTGCCTGGGTTCCGACCCATTTTACCAAGCCAGGTTAGACTTCATTTTGCATCCGAGTTGTTGCTTTGATTTCTACTTCAGTTGAAGTAACATTTCCTCCTTTTGCAGCTTTCCAAAAGGGGCTGCCGCTCCTCGACTCGGACCAGAAAAATCAGGTTGCAAAGGCCAGGGCGCGGTCAGAGTCGCTTCGCTCCTGGGCCGATCTGATTACTGCAGCCAACCTCCACTGGTTCGGACTCTACAAATCCCAACCTCTGCTTTCATCTCTTAGTAAGTTGCCTTGATATTTTCGATGAGCTTTCTTTTGGTTATTTAGTAGTTGACATGAAATTTTTTTTGCAGGTATGGCCAAGGCGTCCGGGGCTCGGAAGAGAAAAACAGCTCCAACGGCGGCGGAGTTACTCAAAGAAGCCTCCTGAGTGAAGATCACTCGGAAGAAGCTGACCCTCCCCCATGTGGGGAAATCCTCTACTGCACCAACTTCATCAGCCCCAACCATGGGAAAATCTTCTACTGCACCAACTCCATTAGCCCTAACACTGAAGCCAGTTGGCTCGTCCTCCGTACCACCGACTCCGGCGCGCCCTGACACCATCGCGGTTCCCCCGGTAGTCTTGCGCCTGGTGGTACGTCTTCCACCTGGGCTCGTCCAGACGACTGTGGTTGGCACCCCTGTCATGCCGAGTACCGTTGCTCCTCGATCTCCCGCTGTCACCGTTCCCCCCACAATGGAGATGCCTGCCGCGGTCCCTGAGGCCCCTATCGCTGTCCCTTCCTCCTCCGAATGGGAGGAGGCCAATAGAATAACTGATAATGCACTTTTTTCCTCCCGAGGTCGGGGGAAGGTCCACGCGGAGGGTCAAAACTCGGCCGACAGTAGGGTAGGGGCCGAGAGGGTAGAGGCTTCGACCCAGGCGGGCACAAGCAGCGAGAGGTTTGAGCCTGGTTATCATATGGCTTGCTTGGCTTCGTGGGCTGCCAAGCATGCTAAGGAGGAGGATATCGATCAGACTCTTGAGCGGTCAGAGGGCGGCTTCTTGAACGACTTCGCCTCCGTGTGCTATATAGTATGTCTCCGAGAAGACCCTCTTTTTTTTTCTTTTGTTGTTATGCACTATAGATTCTGATATTTTTTTTCTGTTCAGGTCGTCCCGATGCTGCTCTCCATTCGTCAGAGAGTGCGGGAGCGCAAGGAGACAGAGGCAGAGTTGGAGGCCCTACAGGCCGAGGCAGCGGCCATGAAGGCTGAGCAGACCAGCCTGCACCAACAGCTCGCAAGCGAGAGGGCTAAGGTTAGGCGGCTGCAAGGTGTTATCATTGGCTTGGAGGCCAGGGAGCTGCAGCTGCAAGACAAGGCAGATGACTTCAAGAAGACTGGCGATGCGGCGACCGCTGAGCTGACCCGTGCCAGGGCCCACGCGGACTCCTTGGCCATGGAGACCACTCGGCTCGGAGAAGCTCTGAACAGCACCAAGGCTGAGTCGACTGAAGAATGGACACGAGCTGTGAATCAGGCCGTGGAAGCCCAGCGAGTGAAGGATGAGGCTTCTTTGGTCGCAGCGGTCACTGCTGCTGTCGAAAGCTTCAAGACTTCCAAGGAGAGGGACGCTGAAGCTGCAACGTTCTACAATCGTGGCTTTGACGCTTGCTTCGAGGCAGTCATGGGTTTATACCCAGACCTTGACCTTGATTCCCTCCTGCCTGAAGACTCTGAAGATGCCCCGGTCAAAGTCGTCCGTTCGGATCCGGCTCCTGACACCCAGGCTCTTGATGCCCAAGCTCCTCCTCCGGCCTGAAGACTATCATTTTTTTTTTTTTTTTTTGAAACTATCAATGTACTTCCAACTATGTACTTTTGTCCCTCCGAGAGGATTTAATGAAGAACATTCTTTTTACATTGTCCATTTGTATGTCGAGCTAGTTTCTTTATAGGTTTAGTCAGCTGCCGTTTAGTTAGCTTTTAGGGTCGGTTGTCCGAGCCTTCTCGCCCAAGTTTTAGTTGGGTCTGATCTCTTTGGATGCCCGGCTCGTCACCTTTATTTTGTTGTATGCCGAGCTGAACACTTAACCAGAGGGTCGAGTTATTAGTAGGCTTTTTCCCTTGTAGGGTGCCTTGTCGATCTTTCGTTAGGTTGGGTTCCGATTCCTTAAGGGATCGGACCATTTATTAGGCTTTTTTTCCTTGGAGGGATGCCTTGTCGATCTTTGGTTAGGTTGGGTTCCGATTCCTTAAGGGATCAGACCATTTATTAGACTTTTTTTCCTTGGAGGGATGCCTTGTTGATCTTTCGCAAGGTTGGATTCCGATTCCTTAAAGGATCGGACCATTTAACTCGTGCTTGTGCGGATAGGACAATCGGACAAGCATTCAAAGGTAGAATCGATCTTTTATTAAGAGCCTTAAAGGCCAGTCGCTTGAAGGCATACATTTTATTATGAGCCTTAAAGGCTATTTCTTCACGGGTAGTAGATCTTCAAGTGCTCGGCGTTCCAAGGATGAGGGAGATGACGGCCTTCGAGGTCTTCCAGGTGGTACAAGCCCGGTTTGGCAGATCTGACACACGATATGGACCTTCCCAATTGGGTCCGAGAGCTCCTGTCCCTGACTCGGCCGTGTTTTGAAAAACCCACCGGAGGACTAAGTCCCCTGGTTGGAAGCGCCTGACTCTGACTTTGGAATTATAGAAGCGCGAAACCTGCTGGTGCCGAGCCTCTGTTCAGAGCTTGAAAATTTCTCTGAGTTCTTCGAGAAAATCCAGATTAGTTTCCATCTGCTCGGAGTTCTGACATTCTTCGGAACCCCTAACCTGCGCCATAGGGAGTTCGATTTCCACCGGCACCATTGCCTCTGAACCGTAGGATAATGAGAATGGAGTTTCGCCCATCGAAGTCTGGGCTGTAGTCTTATAGGCCCAGAGGACGAAGGGGAGCTCTTCGGCCCAATTTCCTTTTACTTTTTTCAGCATCATCTTGAGATGGTGTTTGATAATCTTGTTGACTGCCTCTACTTGTCCGTTAGACTGTGGGTGCCGAGGTAATGAGTAGCGTTCACAATGCCAAACCCTTGACACATATTGTGAAACTTATCATTGTCGAATTGGCGGCCGTTATCAGAAACGATGGTTCTTGGAATCCTGAACTGACAGATGATATTTTTCCACACAAAATCAATTATTTTCTGCTCGGTGATCTTTACGACTAACTCGGCCTCGGCCCACTTGGTGAAGTAGTCGACCGCGACTATATTGAACTTGACCTGTCCCTTCCCAGTGGGCAAGGGACCGATGATGTCGATCTCCCATTAAGCGAACGGCCATGACCCACTCTTGGGGGTCATTTCTTCTGCCGGTTGCCTCGGCACAACAGCAAAATGTTGGCACTTGTTGAACTTTCGAACAAAATCCTTAGAGTCTTGCTTAAGGGTTGGCCAGAAATACCCTTGACGAAGTATCTTCATGGCCAAGGCGCGACTGCCAGAATGGTTTCCGCAGATTCCCTCGTGAATCTACCGAATCACGTAGTCGGCTTCATCCGTTTGGAGACATCTAAGGTAAGGCTGAGAATACCCTTTCTTGTACAATACTCCGTCCAATATGGTGTACCGAGCCGCTCGAACCCTAAGTCGCCTCGCCTCTAATTTATCCGAGGGGGCCTCACCGGTTGATAGATAATTGAAAATCGGGTCCATCCAACTAGGAATGGACTGGACGGGGTTAACTTTTTCTGACTGGCTAATGCTTGGGTGTTCAATGAACTCGACCGGAACAAAGCGTGGGACCTTCCCCTCGAAGGCCGAGGCAAGCCTCTCTAGGGCATCGACCCATGAGTTCTCGGCTCTGGGGATCTGCCGGATGGTGCAACTCCAAAACTTTTCAATCAATTTCCTCACTTCCTTAAGGTAGGCGATCATTCTGGCTTCCTTAGCTTCATACTCCGAGGAAATGTGGTTCACTACCAGCTGTGAGTCACAGTGGACTTACAGAGTTTGAACGCCTAGGCTCACTGCCAACCTGAGCCCGGCTAACAGTGCCTCGTACTCGGCCTCGTTATTTGAAGCTTTGAACCCGAGCCTGATGGCGTATTGGATTGTTGTTGAATCAGGTGCAACCAGGACGACACCGGCTGCAGCTCCTTTAATGTTGGAAGATCCATCAACATAAAGGGACCACCCCGGATCCGACGCTGCTTCTTGATTGTTCGGCGGGACAGACGGTGTCATTTTAACTTCCTTTCTGACTTGCTCTTCATCCGGAGTTGTGAATTCGGTGATAAAGTCGGCTACGGCTTGACCCTTGAGTGCTGTCTTGGGTTGGAATTGGATATCAAACTCTCCAAGTTCTACGGCCCATTTGGTCATCCAACCTGACACTTCGGGTCTCTGGAAGATCTGCCTTAGAGGAGAGTCTGTTAGCACAACTATGGAGTGGTCTTGGAAATATGGCCGTAGTCTTCTGGCTGAGACGACGAGGCACAACGCCAATTTCTCCAAAGACTGGTACCTTGTTTTGGCTGGTACCATGACTTTGCTTACATAATAGACGGGATACTGCTTGCATCTGACTTCTCTGATCAGAGCCGAACTGACAACTGAGGCCGAGACGGCGAGGTAGAGGAATAAAGGTTCCTCTTCTTCAAGCTTGGTCAGTAGGGGTGGTGAACCTAAGTACTGTTTTAATTGCTGTAAGGCTTGCTCGCATTCCTGCGTCCACTTTATCCTCTTATGACCCTTCAGCTGCTGGAAGAAGGGAAGACATTTATCCGTAGCCCTATATATGAAGCGTCCGAGGACTGCGAATCTTCCCGTGAGACACTGTATTTCCTTAAGAGTCCGAGGCGAGGTCATGTCCAGGAGGGCTTTGATCTTGTTTGGGTTCGCCTCGATACCCCGCTGGCTGACTTGGAAGCCCAGGAATTTCCCTGACTCAACCCCGAACACGCACTTGGCAGGGTTAAGCTTCATCCGGTATTCACGGAGGACGTTGAATGTTTCTTCGAGATCAACAAGGTGGTCGGAGGCTTTCATACTCTTCACCAGCATGTCGTCCACATACACCTCCACGGTGTGTCCGATCTGTTTGGCAAACATCTGATTCACCAGTCTCTGATATGTTGCCCCAGTGTTTTTCAGGCCAAATGGCATGACTCGGTAACAGTAGAGTCCTCTGTCCTTGACAAAGGTGGTCTTCTGCTTATCTGGGGCATGCATGGCGATCTGGTTGTACCCGGAGTAAGCGTCCAGAAACGAGAGTAACTCGTGTCCGGCCGTACTGTCCACCAGTTGGTCGATCCGAGATAACAGGAAGCTGTCTTTGGGACACGTCTTATTCAGATCGGAGTAGTCTACGTAGACCCGCCACTTCCCGTTTGACTTCCTGACGAGCACAACATTTGCTATCCAGTCAGGGTAGTATACTTCTTCTATGAAGCTCGCATCGAGCAGGACGGAGACCTCCTCGGCAATGGCTTCATATCGCTGGCATCGAACGACCTTCTTTTTTGCTTAACCGGCCGGTGGTCTGGGTCCACGTTCAGCTTGTGGACTTGCACATCAGGTGAGATTCCCGTCATATCTGCATGTGACCATGCGAAGACGTCTCGACGTCGTCTCAAGAAGGCCAATAACTCGTTCCTACGCTCGGGATTCAGTGATGATCCGAGCTGAACAGTTTTGCTCGGATCTGATTCATAGAGCGACACTCTTAACAGATCTTCGACTGAGGAACTTTCTTCTGACGATCCCTGAGGGTCCAAGGCGTCCACTACGAGCGTCTGTTTGGCGGCCCCTTTCCTTACGGCTATCGTATAATACCTCCGGGCCTCTCGTTGGTTACCTCGGAGATAACTGATCCCACCTTCGGCTGGGAACTTTATCATCAGATGATAAGTTGAGACGACCGCCCTCATCGCATTGAGAGAGTGTTGGCCCAGAATCACGTTGTGGACTGATGGAACATTGATAACTAAAAAGTCAACCAAAAGTGTGACTTGATGTTGCCCTTCTCCCGCTGTTACTAGGAGGGAGATGGCTCCTTTAGAGATGACTCTCTCTCCGGCAAAGCCATGCAAGGGAGTCTTCACAGGTCGGAGCTTGGACCGTGAAATTCCCATCTTCTCGAACGCCTCAGAATACATGACGTCAGCTGAACTCCCGGTGTCGACTAAGATGCGGTACACTTTGTGATTGACTACGGTCATAGTGACCACTAGCGCGTCGTCGTGCGGATGCTGGATCTCGCTTGCATCATCTTCTATGAAAATTAGGCTGCACGGAGTGACACGAAGTTCCTTGCTGGGATGTTCCGTCAGGTGAATGTGGTGTTCCGACTTGGAGTTCCGAAAATAGGCTTTTCGTGCCCTATTCGAATCCCCTCCCCCAGCTAGGCCCCCGAAGATGGTGCGAATTCCAGCGGGCTCCTATGGGGGGTTGTTCGACTGCTCTTGCGGCCGTTCTTCTCTTCGAGCGAATTTCTCCTTTTTGACATAACGACGTAGATGACCCTTGCGGATGAGTGACTCAATCTCGTCCTTCAGATCCACATAGTCGTCCGTGTTGTGACCATGGTCTCGGTGGAAGCGGCAGAATTTTCGCTTATTCCCGTGTTCTGAATCAGCCCTCATGTAAACTGGCCAATTGAGTAGCCTTTCTCCTCGGATGTCTAGCAGGATCTGCTCGGCGGATGTATTGAGCGGAGTGTAGGAACGAAATTTCTCTTCCGACCTACGGTTCGGACGATGATCGCGAGAAGCGCGGTCATCTGTCCCTTTGCTAGCCGGCTGAGAGTCTTCGTTCCGGGGTCTTTTTCCCTTGTTCGTCGAGTCAGACACCTGTGTGCCCTTTCGAGCGTTGGTGAACTCCTTCGCGTTAGTGTACTTCTGAGCTTTCGCCATGAAGTCCGCTAGTGTCTTCGGTGGATTCTTTCCGATGGAGAAGGTAAACTTTCCTTCTTTCAGTCCGCTCAGAATGGCGGAGAGGGCCATCTTATCATCGTAGTCCTCGACATGCAATGCTTCTTCGTTGAAACGAGCAATGTAATCCTTCAACGACTCCTTCGGGGTCTGCTTAATGGTGAACAAGTGGGTGTTGGGCTTCCGACTTCTCTTACCGCTTATGAATTGCGTGAGGAATAGTCGACTCAGTTCCGCGAATAAGCCTATGGAATTTAGTTTCAGCTGGCGATACCAAATCCGAGCGGATCCGGTAAGGGTGATAGAGAACCCTCTACACATCATCGCATCCGTTGCAGTCTAGATCTGCATCCATAATCTGTAGGACTCTAAGTGTTCGGATGGGTCCCCAGATCCTGAATACTGGATGACAGGAGGCATCCGAAACCTTTGCAGCATCACTTCAGCCATGATGACCGAGGTGAAAGGAGGCTCGGTCTCTTCCATCATCGCCTGGATCGTGGTCGGAACTGTCGATTGTTCTTGCTTTTTCTCCAATATTAAGAACTTATCCTTTAGTTCCGCAAAGCGCGCTTCCCATGGATCCTTATTTTCAGCGACGACCTCTGGCGCATGTTCGACCTCCGGTGTTCCTCTCTCTCTCCTTCGTTCCAGCTGATGACGGAGATCCGAGGGCGGTTGGGCAGATGTTGCTAAATGAACGGTCGTCGGAGTCCGAGTAGTGGGGTTCCGCGCGGATACCTCCGCACATGCCATATGAAGATTTTGACCCGAATACGATACCCCCGAGTGTTGGGGGGCTTCGGGCCTCACACTCCTCGGTACGGAACGAGTTTCCACGAACAGCCCTACCGGCTCGAGGACGGGTTGTTCTTGAGTAGGGCGTGGCTCTGGCTCTCTCTGTTTCATTCGATTTATCTCGTCGCGCAGGGCCTGGATCTCGTTCTACATGGTGCAATACTTGCTCGACCGATTAAGCGAACGCTGGTAAGGCCCTGGTGCGGATTCGGCATGAAGGGATGATGATGACCGAGTCTACTCATTGGGTTGCGACTGCACAGCTGCAGCTTTCTTCTTCTTCGCCATTGCTTGGGAAAATGAGAACCTGACTTATAGTTTCAGGTTCCCACAGACGGTGCCAAAAAATGTTGATGCTAAAATCCGGTCGGCCCTCCCTCCACGTCGACCACCACGTATAATTCCTGGAACCTGCACCAGGAAAGCAGGCAAAGGTGACCCTGGCTAAGCCGGGGGACCCTCCGATGCCTAAGTCAGGACAAGGGAATCAGGGTCTGAGTAGAGAGTAGAGGAGAGCTCGATTTTGCGTACCTGTAGATATGGCGATGCGTACTATTTATACCTGTCTATGAGGCGGTCTGAGTCTGATAATCTCGGCATGATCAGAAGGATTCTAGGATCATGTAGATATTGCCCGCAATCTACTGATTGCGAAGTATATCTGGTGGATCGTGCGTTCCTGCGAGCGAAGTTACCAGCTACGTCTCGATATGGAAGTTTCCATATTGAATGAGTGAGATATGCACGTCGGAGAGTCTGCTCGGCTCGGCTTATCTAAGGATACTACCAGTCCGATCCGCCTGGTCGGACCAGTTGGTTCCACCATGGCTGGCAGGACTGACTTCAATAAGCGGTGTGGTTAAGGCGTCGGAGGTCATCCGATCGGAGTATGATTCCGAGTCGCTCACCAACCGTGTTGTCTCCTCGGATGGATCACGTCCTGAAGCAGATCAGATAGACTCGTCCTCGGCTCGGACGAACGCTTGGGGCAGTGTTGTACAGTGAGCTCGGATTTCTCATAACATATATATATATATATATATATATATATATATATATATATATATATATATATATATATATATATATATATATATCAATGGTTACAATAATTACTGTGACTATTTTAGGATAGTACCTAGAATATGGGTGGTCGGATCATTAAATCATCCCTAAAATAACAAGAAAAATATCAATGACTCATGTCCATCTCTTAAAACAAAAAGGGAGGATCATCGGAGAAGCATGGTTATGAGATAGTAGTTTACTCACGTACATTTTAAATCATCAGAATATGGGACCTGTAAGACCCGTATCTTGGTCCGTAGCTTTCCGTACACTTCCGCGGTCTTACCGGTCGAATTCCGGCAACTTTCGACCCTTAAACAATATCGACGCGCGACCTGGATTCATGTACCGACGACCCGAGTCGACTCAACCCGAGACCAATACCATAGCGACCGCACCGTCGCCGCGGTTCCGATACCGCGACTCGCGCGCCGAGGCGATCCCCGGATCAAGAGATATGGGCCAACGTTCGGTGCGAGAAAACGCCGCGGGTTGCGAAAACCAAGGGATTCTCCACGATGTGTCACATCAATCACATCAATCCCATCAATCAATCACCCATCAAGCCATCACATGTCAAGTACACATCACTTCCATCCCTTTTTCCAAGCAACCACAAAAGTCTCCCAAACCCATACCTCTCTTACACAAAAGCCAACAAAGTCTTCTCAACCCATACCTTTCTTACACAAAAAAGCCACAAAAGTCTTCCTAACCCATACTTTTCTTACACAACCATCACTCACCCATCCATCCATCACACTCTCTCTCCCTTTACATCACTCTCTCTCTTTCTCTCTTCCTCATTTCAATCTCCAAGCAACTCCAAGAGTTCCATACGTATGGAAATCTCCAACCTTCCTAAGCTCTAAGTGGCCCACCTTCCTACCCCAAAATCCCCCATCTCAACCCTCCATTCTTCATCTTAGCCATTGAAGTTGAAGATAAGGTGCCAAGGAACCCCTAGGAGCGAGAAGATCGGACGGTGGGTGCTTCTATAGGATAGATTCTCTTATTTTTATGGTGGACCAAGTGAGGCCCACCGATCAATGGTGTGGATCTCACTTGGGACCCTAATATGTGGCCGATGGACCACTTGGATCATCATGATCGTTCCATGATGGGGCCATTCTCCATGGACCCCATCATGATGTTTATTTTCATTTAGAAGGGTCATCTAGACCGTCCATATCGGTGGAGAATGGATCTCCACCGTTGATTTACATTTCTAATGGCCCCATGTGCAAGGGATCCATTTATTGTATGTTTCATTGCAAGGGAGGGCCCATAATGACGGGGTCCCTCCATCACAAGCCGTGTCCCACTCTCCATGTCTCTCTCTCTCTTACATTTATTTTATTTTATTTTATTTCATGCTATAGGATAGTGTGGCCCACTTGAATGGATCCCATCTTGATGTACTTATTTTACTCAAGTGGGGCCCACCTTAGATGTTATTCCTATGCCGCCCACCATGTGGTGGCCACCTTCATCAGGCCCACCACAAATTTCCATGTGAGCCAGCCGTCCAGCGTCTGGGACGCTGGACGTTTCTAGGAAATGTGAACAAGAAAGAAAAAGAAAGGAAAAAGGGAAAGAAAAAGGAAAGGGATTGGGGTGTTTCCCTTGCATAGGCCTCACCCTGATGTTTCTATCTGATCCAAGCCGTCCATCCCTTTCACCATCTCATTTTAGGCGTTGAGCCTGAAAATGGGATTGAACGGAGCACCTGGTGGGCCATAGCGCCAAATATTGTATTCTCACCATTCAAACGCTGATTTCCTATTTTATTCCACTTCCAAGCGTCAAAAAAATTCTGACTTTGGACTCATTTCGACTGTTACAGGCCACTGAACGCAATGGCCGGGGTGGATTTCTGTAAAGCGGACCCCACACTCGAAAAACCCCCGAAAAATTATTTTTTTCAAAAATTAAAAGAGGCTTTGCCTCACTGCTTCTGACAAGGGCAGCAGCAGCTGTGTCAGCGTGCAGTGGGCGGTCGAGCAGCTGCCCACGGCTGCTGCCGTGGGCCCCACCATGATGTTCATTGTCATCCAACCGGTTCATACCGTGGGCCACCCCTTGGAGTGGGTCCCTGCCAAAAATCAGCTCCATCCATGACTTGGGTGGCCCACATTGCAGGAAACAGTGGGATTGAACCTCTACCAATGAAATTCTTTTGGTGGGCCACAGAAGTTTTGGATGGTGATGAAATTTGTTTCTCTCCCTCGTTCAGGCCCGTGGGACCTTACGAACTAGACAGATGGAAAATACATGTGATGGTGGGCCCCACGTGGAGCCCACAATGAAGTATGCATTTTATCTCCACCGTCCAGCGGACGGTGGAGCTTTGGGTGGTGTGTGACGGTGAAGCCATCTGGGGCGTGCGTGCGTGCGTACGTGTGAGCGTGCATGCGTGTGTGTATACAATCTGAGTGTGTGTACGTGTGCATGCATGTGGGTGTGTGTACGTGTGGAGCCTCCCTTGATGCAGCGCATGTCCAGGCCGTCCATGGCCTGGACGTTTGATTTTTTTTTAATTTAATTATATTAGCATAGTATATTTTGTTATGTTAATATATAAGATAATATTGCATTTTATATCATATGGGTTAGGCGCTTTTGGTTTGCAATAGGCCCATGGGCTAGGTCCATTTGTATCATAAAAGGCCTATGGGCTAGTCCCATTTAAATTATGAAATGCTTATGGGCTAGGCCCATTTGATTCATTTAGGCCCAAGGACTTAGGCCCACTTGATATGTAAAGCCTATGAGCTTAACTTGATATTCAAGGCCTATGGTTTTAGGCCCAATGGATATGATCTAAGGCCATGTGACTAGGCCATTTGATGTACTTTTAGGCCCATAAAATTGGACCTATTTGTCGCATTCTTAAGCCCATGGAAGTGGACCCCTTTGTTATATTGTAAGACCTATGGGACTACACCCATTTGATTAAGAAAGGGGCCATGGGATTTGGCCCACTTTGATATGCATGCAAGCTTATGGATTAGGCCCTTTTGATATACATTTGGGGGCCCAATTGGTGTGGCCCATTTGATACATATTGAACTCATATGACTAGGTCCAATTGATGCAATCCAAGGCCCACGGGTTTTGACCCATTGCAATGCACATAAGACCCATTTGTGTGGCTCATTTATGTAGCCCATCTGACGAATACAAGGCCCATAAGCTATGGCCCATTTGATATATATGTAAGGCCCAGTGGGAGGAACATAAGGTCCATTGCAATGTGTAAACCCAATACCGATTTTGTAACGGTGTTTTAAGAAGATCATACCTGGAAAACAATGTTGGTTTGACGTCCACATTGTGAGTGTAATGTTGGTTGGATGTCCACATTACGACTCTCCTTAGGGTCCATTACTGGGCTGTACTTATCGTATTTAGGCCATCCAGGTCCATCTGCATTGTAAATAGTTCATTTTGTAATAACATGTTTAGTACAGTTCATGACTCATGATCATACGCATCATATGTATGCTTGACGTGAGAATTGTCTGATCATAGCATTTGCCTTCGGGCAGGTTGTTTATGGGCTCCTGGTTAGGCAGTGTTGCCCTACATGAGCGCACGATATGCGCAGGATTTGATGCATGACTGGATAGTGTGAATCATGCATATCGCATTTTGTGTGACATGGATATTGTACGCCCTAGCGACATCAGGGCCGTAGCCTCCACAGACGTATCGTGGTTGGCAGGATTGGATACCGAAAATCTTGTTTTACATGGGGTACTATAGATATCCCTGGGTGAAAGTCCCTAAACCCTTATGGTACCAAGAGGTTGCTCCAACGTCTAGACCGAGTGGGTAGATGAGCGCTGAGAGCCGATTAACAGACGGTTACGCTCTCCACTGTGTCGTGGTCGGTTGGAAGGGGGTGCGGCCTTACCCGCCCGAGTGTAGGGGGCAATGCTAGGCTGAGTCTGACCAGCTCGAGGAATGGGTCCGCTATCGACGAGTCGCGCCCGATTTTGGCAGACGGATAGTGAGGTCTCTTCCACTTACCTTATTGCGCGCGATGTGGCGGCAATCTAGTTTAGAGTGTACTAGACCCCGGTGATATTCCATACTTTGAGCTGTACTGATATGTGGACATTGATGAGGATCTGTATGCTTGAGTTGCATTACACATTGCATGGCCTTGGGATGGCCGACACCATTCATGTCTTGCATTGCATAGCCTTGGTACGGCTCATTACGTTTTGGTTCCATCTGCATATTCCGCATTACTCTGACAGTGCATTCATATTACTACCTTGCGCACACACTTTCACCACCCTCTAAGCTTTCTGTAAGCTTATGCACGACCGTTGCGTGCAGGTGACGTTGGACTGCAGCAGCGCTGAGGCAGGAGCACGTTGCTGATCATTTTGGAGTTTTTGTTATTTGCCATTGTATTTCCCTTTATGCTCATTGTACTTGTAAAATTTTTGATCATAGTGGAAATGTAATAGAGTGCTTGGTTGTTGTTTGTGGGTTATGCCTTTGGTTATGCTTATTACGTATCAGACTGATGTTAAAAATCCTCCTCGTAGCATCCCAGGATCGGAACCTGGCGAATGGGAGCTAGGAGCCGAGAATGGGGTTCTACGGAGGCTGTCGGTGCCGGATTCGGCGATCGGGAATTTTGTGAGCCCGGTTTCCGAGTTTGGGGCGTGACAGGACCATCTTGGAATGTGATCCCCACTCCCAATACATGACTTGGGTAAAACGAGTAGACTCTCCGCTGACAATCAATTCCACTAGAATAACGGCTAACCCAACCTCATTTGGGTGATCCAGTGCGTATGGGGGCATGGAATTTTCATGCCTCTATGCTATATATCTACCGTGCACGTGGCACATTTATACCATGATTTAAACTTAAATGGCTCGATTTTAGTTAAATTCGTGCAAATAAATTAGGTGTCGGGCATGTTAGAGTTCTGTTCGACTCGAATTAAATTGAGTGCTTATGGCCTAAAGTTCCAAGAATTAAGCCCTGAAGATTGATTTGACTATGTAGAGACCAATTGTTACAATGATTATGAGATTTGAAAAGGGGAGGTTAGTCATTCTAAATGAGATCTTTTTACCTTGAAAATAAGGAGTTTTCTTTCAATAGTGATAACATAGATGGTGTTTCTTAATAAAGCAATGAAAAATAGACAAATTAAATATAAAGGTTAGATCGACAATTTTATTAATTAGAACATCAAGGAAGTACAATTGGCAAAAATGAAGAGAAAATAAACAAGAATATATTACCTATGTTGGCATATGCTCACAAAAATGACCATAAAAATATCCAACTGTCATGAGACGGTTGTGATGTGAGGTTAGCAGGATGTGATTGAAGATATTCCAAGTAAAAACTTAGTAATTTAAGGATCCAACAATGAGGTCGTGGATATTTAAGCTAATCTATTGGCGTACTGTCACAGTACGCTAGACAATAGTGAGTTTAAGTTAAGAATGAATGACTCTGGACTTGCTACGGCATGATTGGATAAAAGTGAAGTTAACTAAGTTAAAAAGCTAAATTAATGTGTTTATGGAGGGCGATAGAGATAAGTAAGGTAAAGTTCAAAGATTGTGTGTAATTGTATTGGCGTGTGGCCTTAAACTCATTGTCGATCCATATGTAGCGTTTGACAATGTGAGAGATCTTGCGCAACTTTCATTGATCTTCCATGTAAGTGTAGTATATTACGTTTGAGAATATGTTTAAGAGTGATCACATAAGCCTCTTGTTGTTTTGGTCAAGCAACATGCATAGACTCTTGCACATGAAGAATTACTGGGAGAAATATCCAGAAGGATACCACAACATATTAGGCCTGAATATGTCAGTCCCTTGGGAATTCTTCAAGCTCTAGAAGAGGGGACCAAATTTCTTTTCAAAGATGATCTTCTACCATCTAGAAGAGATATTCGTTTATTCAGTAGTGGATTATCTATAACAATCAAGTCAATTCTACAATGATATTTAGCAAATCCTTTTAGCTAGTGTCTTGTTCTAGCTGATCTCAGAATGTGTGTGTGTATGTGGATCGCTATTTTTAGTCTTCAAATTATTGATATATTACCTTTGTAGAAAGTTGCTTCCGGTGAGAATCTATACTTTAGCATTCAATACTTTTTTCACACATACACATTTTTAACTAATTTCCTTTGAACTTTACCTATACCACGTAAGTGTATGGCTACCATATGACATCGTCTGAGCTATCTGGTTTAGCCCTGATTGGCCAAGTGTAAACATATAATGTTCAACACTTAATTATTCACACTTTGAGTGAGGCAGTGATATTTTTTGTTACTTATTATTTATATGTACCCCCACTGATCCTCGTACTAGGATTGTTCAAATAGCGATTTTTGGCCCATGGGCCATTCGCTATCGGTAATAAACCGTTTTGATTGTAGTCCAAGTATTCAAAGTACACAGCAATCACACGGAGACATGCGACCTCCCGTGCTCAATAAGTTCCCGTAGATTCCACCCTTACCAGAAGAGACCGACCGAAAAGAATATACTTTTGTTGTTTAAAAGAAAAAGATTTGTTTTGTTCTTTTCCTTAAATTTTGTAGTTGGTTTCTTCAAATCTCTTATAAATCCTATTCAATTTCTTTCCAAGCTCCTACGCTCGTTATCTCCATCTGCATCCTTCAAATCGTAAATCCAATGGCACTCCAGATGGCTCCACGCACCCAACCAATCCTGCATCTTGTCTCTCATGTCCCAGCCCACTTGCGCCGAGCCTACCCACATGCCTTCGACCCACAGATTCTCTCCCTCGGTCCCATCCACAGCAACGACGACTGGAATGATTCGTTCGCTTTCAAATCCAATTCCATCTTCGCCTTCCTCTCCAAACCCGACTCTACTTTCGAACCTGACGAGCTCTGGAGCTCCATCACCAAACACCTATTAGCAGCAAAAACCATCTCCACCATCGTCGGAACAATAGAGGTGCAGAAAAAGGACGCCGTTGAGATGAATACAGAGATCTTGGAACAGATGCAGAAGATTTTTAAAGCAACTACAGTCGTGGGAGATGTCGTTTTCCTAGTCTCATGCTTCCTCACCGATCTTCACACCGACCCGAAATCGCTACAAAGTAAATATGGAGTCGCTGCCATTAATGATGTTGTGAAGCTGGATAATCAGTTGCCGATCGTGCTTATCCGGGCAGTAGTTGCAGAGCTTCCTTCTACGCTAGAAACCACCGGATCCGAAAAGTCGAAGAATACTGAACCCGAAACATTTCGGGTCGGGTTTTCAGAGGATGATTTCCCACATGTCGTTCGAAATTTCTGCCGATTCTACTCGCCTTTTCCACAACCCAACTCGCCGAGTCTCGATTGGGGTAAGAAAAAGACTCTTTTGGACTGCTTACATAAAACCATTGCCGGCGATTTCGAGTCTATAGAAGCAGAAACCAACACGGCTTGGACTGAAATAGCAGAGAGAGAATGCATAACTGCTAGAGAGATGGTTCGGGTAGGAATTCAGTTCGAAACTGAAGGGGCTCAGGACATAGCTGGGATCCGTTTTGAGAATGGTGTTCTCCGGTTACCGATTCTGGTTTTGAATGAGCAGATGGAAACAGTTATACGAAATCTGATGGTTCTAGAAGCTTCTTATAAGGAAAAGCCGGTATCTGATTACGTCCGGTTCTTGAGCGGGATGGTGGAAAACGGAGATGATGTGGCGGTTTTGAAAAAAGTGGGGGTTTTGAAGGGGTATTTTCGGAAAGATGAGAAGGTGGTGGAATTTATAAAGTCGTTAGATGATTTTCATTACATTCCTGCGCGCTATGTTCTTTCTATTCAGAAGGCTTTGGCGCATTTGCGGATTCATTACGAGGAGAACGTTAAGATGAAGGAAGGAGAAGAGGACCGTTTGGGTAAATACATTGAAAAGGAGGAATGGAATGTGGACCGTTTGGTTGAGCATATTGAGAAGAAGGAAGGGCATGTGGACCGTTTGGTTGAGAATATTGAGAAGAATGAAGGGAATGTGAACTGTTTGGCTGAGAATATTGAGAAGAAGGAAAGGGATGCGATTCGTTTGGCTGAGAACATTGAGAAGAAGGAAAGGGATGTGATTCTTTTGGCCGAGAATATTGAAGAGAAGGAAAGGCATGTGGACCGTTTGGTTGAAAATATTGAGAAGAATGAGGGGCATGTGAACCGTTTGGCTGAGAATATTGAGAAGAAGGAAGGGGATGTGAATCGTTTGGCTGAGGAGATTGAGAAGAAGGAAGGGCACGTCAATCGTTTGGTTGAGAACATTGAGAAGAAGGAAGGGCATGTGGACCATTTGGTTGAGAACATTGAGGAGAAGGAAGAGCATGTGAATCGTTTGGCTGATAATATCGAGGAGAAGGAAAGGCATGTGAACCGTTTGGCTGTGAACATTGAGGAAAAGGAAAGGCATGTGGACCATTTGGTTGAGAACACTGAGAAGAAAGAAGAGCAAATGGGCTGTCTGGCTGAGAATATTGAGAAGAAGGAAGGGCATGTGAACCGTTTCGCTGAGAACATTGAGCAAAAGGAAGAGCACGTGAACCGTTTGGCTGAGAACATTGAAAAGAAGGAAGGGGATGCGGACCGTTTGATTGAAAACATTGAAAAGAATGAAGCGCATGTTGACCATTTGGTAAAAAATATTGAGAAGAATGAAGGGCATGTAAATCATTTGAGGGAGAACATTGAGATGAAGGAAAGGCATGTGAACCGTTTAGCTGAGAACATTGAAATAAAGGAAGGGCATGTGAACCGCTCAGCTGAGAACATTGGGAAGAAAGAAAGACATGTGAACCTTTTATCTATCTCTGCCATTGCATTTATTGCGGCTGGGTTGCTTGTGCGCCTTAGATTGGTGCTGCGGAGATGAATAATTAAGGACCATTGTTGCTGTTTTTATCTTTTATCTTTTTTATTTTAATTACAATTTGATCCAAGCTTATGTATAAGCCCCATGTACAAGTTGTAGGCCAAAACACAGTTTGGTCAGGTATTGTGTGCATTGAATGTTACTCCACACCTGATGAATGACCCAAGCCTATGTTTAAGTCCTATATTAGTGTCCATGCAATTAAATCCATCTACTCTCCATGCAGTTTTCCATCCAAGATTTCCTTGCAAAATGGAGGTTTAGCATGTCTGGTACATTTACGCAAGGGGCATGTAGCTTGGAATGTGCATGGAGGAAAAGGAAGGGAAGAGAGGGGAGATCATCATCCACAGAGAAGTGTGTTAGCTTGACCATGTTGGACGCCGAATGTGTCTGACAGGTTCAGCTCAGCATAAATGAAAAAGCACCACATACGTGGGCAGTTGAACAAAATGGTCATTTTACGTGGTGATTTTTTTTGCTTCTTCACTTAATGTCCCGTGCATGATATGTCCATGTGGACTGGTGCGTCCAGCGCCTTGCTCTGAGTATGCATAGTTGACGCAGGGATAAACATGATGAGGTTGATCACCGTCTTTCTTAGGAGGATAACTACTTCGAATCTACAAAGCTTATTTGGACTCCTCACAGGGACTTCTCGAATCTATGAAAAAAAATAAAAATTAGAAATAATTTTAGAAAGTCATAATAAATTTGTTGAATATTAATAAATGAAATAAACGTGTCTACAACCCTTTAAACAAGGATATCAAGACTATCTGGAAGAAGTTTAGGAATTAAACTATAACTAAAACTCCTTAAAATTCGTAACTTATAGTTTACTATCTATAGTAAATGTCCTACGTGGCTTAACCACGTTATTCTTCTAATTTTTCTAAACACTTTTCATGTCGGACACAACTTTTAAAGTTCAACTGATGAAAAGTTACAATCAAACCAAAACTTATTAAAAATAGTAAAAACAGAAATAAACATGAAATTAGACCGTTGATCTGATAGAATCTCGCAAATTCGGCATGGACAACCTGGCTCGTCGTACCCCAAAATCATATATGGTACGTCAAATAACTCATTTCAATTTGCGAGATGGGCATATTTTAAGATTTTGACAGTCTTGATGACTTCCACCTCCAATTAGGCCTTCTCTGGTCCATCTTGGTCATGAAAGTGTCCGCGATCCGCTCTAAATCAATAGTCATAAGGGGGCATGTCTATAACTAGTAGTGCACTGTATTGGGAAGAACATGATGATACCCGTCATCCATCATTTGTGCTGCCTTGGAGGCCAAAGGGGGTGAATTCAATTGGATGACTCTGAGGCAGTAACACAACGCATCAATGATGAATAGAAGGCTAGAAGCAATTGATAAAACTTGCATATGGCACTTTTGTTGAATATGTATATGCCAATTTCTTCCAACTTCGCCTTTCTTCTACTCTTACTTTCACTATGTATTCAAATGCCTTTATCAGTAGATCTATGCTCTCATCCAAGTGAACGCTCACTTCTACATCGATGGATCAGCGTGTTGATAGGCTGAGCTTTTGAACTGAAAAATTCGTACTTGTTTCTCAACAGATCTGCAATTTGATATCATCTATGAGTTGGTCTTGACTTACACTTGTTTTTTCTTCTTTCTATCTGCAATATGAAGTGTGCTTGTCTCTTTACTTGCACTTATTTTTTCTTCTTTCTATATTTTCTTAACAAGGATTAATAACTGAAACTTCAATGCTACCTGCAAGTTCAACCCTGTAAATGATGGAACTCTGTACACATCGTCTTTAGATGGGACCATCCTTAGCCCAGATGGATGGAATGTGATTATTTTCTAAACCAAATTGAATATTTTTTTTTGTTATAATGCATTCTGTTTACCTGGATCCAGTTTAAAACCTAAAAATCATTTGGATTCAATGAGTTATTGGATCCTAGTTGTGACTTGAAACTTAACCAAGTTTTTCAAGTTGAAAAAGTCTATTCGTATCAGATTTTTGAACTAACATATAAGTTGATAATGCAAGAGTACTTTCATACCGGGCTCGAGTGGGATGACATGTGGGATGTATGAATAAACTCGGGGTGGGTGACCCATGTGAGGCAGGTGACTCATGTGAAGTGGAACTCATGAGGGGGGTTTAGTCGAGGTCCTAACCCATGCGATATGAGGCTTGGACTATGAGATAAAGAGATTGATTTGTCATGCTCTATCAATTTAAACTTTTAGAGTATGTGGTTAATTGTCCAATATTAGTTGAAAATGAAAAAGATGAAGAAAACACAAAAAAAATGTGATTTTAGTGTCGATTCTTGATTTTGTTCAAGTTGACCTGAAGTTTATGAGCATTCTATTGTGTTCATGGAAAATGAACTAGATTTTGCATCGTTTGATGCTGTGCTCATTGAAATGTATCCTATGCTTGTAGGGTGGATCTGTGTTCAAACCAGAGACTGGGTGGACCCATTTTAATTCATAAAAAGAGCACTAAGGTCGTGGGGCTTCACTGTAATCCTGTTCAGCCAGAGCTTCTTCAAACTTGTGGAAATAATAATTTTGTGAGCATTTCAATCCATAATAACCATTTATCTGCTGATCAGTAATATGAATCCAGTGAGGATAACGTTATATGCTACAGACTATTATTTTATCTTTTATATATATATATATATATATTTCTTGTTTCCAATTGTCCTAGAAACAGTTGTATATTTTCAAGGGAATTGTAAAATATTGGTGCAGGTTGACCTAGAATCGGTTGTTGCTGATCAGTCTCAAATTCAGTTTGGTAATCTTCGACCTCTTTTTATTTTATTTTATTTTGAAAGAGAATGCATCTTCAAACTCTTCTTCTTCTTTTTTTTTTTGGGGAAAGATGGTGCATCTTGAATTGCCACACTCAGGCAACTTCATTCAACGGGAGGTTTCACCTGATTCAGAACCTTTTTAGATTTTGATTAGTTCATTTTTATCCTCAGTTGTTGTCATGGTTTTGAGGAATGAAATCAGAGCAACAACATGCATTTTCTTTTAGGATTGGATATAAGATGATACTTTTTGTGATTTCTGACTAGTGTCATTATGCATAAAGAGGGTCCCTTAATCACTATTCCTTTCTGTTTATGGCCCATTAGGATGGATTCAAATGTATTCTTAGTAATGTTTCCTTTCATTAAAATATGTTTTTGGTTAAATACATGGAAATGGAAATGGTAGAAAGGGTGAGGTCTTTTTAGCCATCACCTTTATAACATCATAATCGGAGGTTATTTTAATTAATATCATATGTGGAAACAAGGTAGTGATCCGATCGTAGTATTCAACCATTTACTAATTGAACATTTTGTGTAGTATTCAACCATTTTGCTGACTCGGGTCCTTACTCTTGCTCCGGTGGTGGACTCTTGGGAGTTTCAACACCCGGTCAAGGGTTTGAGTACCCCTAGGTGGTGAAATCCCACTGTGGCATGAGTGTGTGATAAAAAAAAAAAAACCATTTACTGACTCAACTTTTTGAGTTGTTTCATTTTATTTTTTATTTTTTATTTTTTGCTGTTGCATACTAATTATATGGACCCCGCTGATCCGAGTATTAAGATTGTCCAAACAGCGAATTTTGGACCATTGGCCCATTCATTGTCACCAATGAACCGTTTGAGTCTCATCAAAGTATGTAACGTACACAACAATCACACGGGGGAGGGCTTGGTTGTGTAGTGTAGAAAACAATACTGAGGTTGGTACCATATTGCGGCATGACAAAGTTCCTTAGGCCCACCATGATGTATTTGTTATATCCACTGCGTCCATCCATTTTGATGGATCATTTCAGGGCATGGGGACAAAAATTAGGTAGATCCAAAGCTCAAGTGGACCATACCAAAGGAATCCTTGGGGTAGAGCGCCTACCATTGAAAACTTCTTGGGACCCACAGAAGTTTTGGAGTCCCGTGAGAAGCTTTGAATGGTAAATGTTGAATCCCCACTGTTTCCTTTGGTGTGGTCTACTTGAGCATTGGATCTCCCTCATTTTTGAGTTCATGCCCTGAAATAATCGAAAAATGAGTGGACAGTGTGGATATAACACATACATCATGGTGGGGCCATGGAATTTTGCCACACCAACCAAGCACCGACCTAGTGCTGTGGTCTACGTGAAGGCTGATTGCATACTGACATTTGGAACCAGTGTAGTGCTATGTGGGCCCATCATGATAAATTTCTTATCCTGTTTAACAATTTTTTCAAGTCATTTTAAGGCATAAACCAAAAAATGAGGTAGATTCAAATCTCAGGTGGACCCCACTACAGGAAACAATAAGGATTGAACACCTACCATTAAAAATTTCTTGGGAGCTACAAAAGTTTGGAATCAAGCTGGTGCTTGTGTTTCCCTCCATCTAGGTCTATATGACCTAATTAATATGTTGGATAGCAAATAAACATTACATGGGTCCTAAAAAGTCTTTAATGGTAAGCTTTTAATCACCACCTATATCTTAACGTGCGGTCCACCTAAGATTTGGATTTGACTAATTTTTAGTTCATGCACTAGATAATGACCCAAATTGATGAATGGTGTGTATAAAACACATACATCATGATTGTGCCGACAGAGCACCAGTGCCAATGTGCAATCCGCGTCCGTTCGTTCTGCGCTATCAAATCTGAGTTGGAGGGGCGGTACCTCCCATGCTCACAGGACGTACAGGAGCATGATGGGCCCACCTTGATGTATTTGTTGTATATCCGTGCCATCCATCCATTTTGCCAATTATTTTTAAAGCCTAGTCCAAAAAAATGCAGCAGATACGACTCTCAAGAGGACCACAATATATGAAATAGTGGTCATTGAACATTCACTATTGAAATTTCTTGGGGCCCACCGTAACTTTTATTTGTCATCCAACGTATTGATAAGGTCACCTGTACCCTGACGAAGGGAAACACAAATTTCAGCTTGATCCAAAACTCTTGGGGCCCATAAGAAGCTTTTAATGGTAAGTGTTTAATGACCATTGTTTGTTGTGGTGTGGTCCAGTTGAGCTTCGGATTTACTTCAAATTTGAATTTTTATCAAAAAAAAAAAAAGCTGAAAAAATAAATAGACGGTTTAGATATCATCACGGTGGCCCCACAGTGACCAACCATCATACCCCACGGCTGGAGGTGGGATAACACCACCGATCTTCTCTCCTGTCCCGCGAGCTCCCAACGATTCCAACCTTTCAAAGGAGATCGAACGAAAAGAATATACTTTTTTGATAAAAAAATACCAACCTTTCAAAGGAGATCAAACGAAAACGAATATACGTTTATTGTTAAAAAATAGTAAAGGATAATTTTATTCTTCTTCTTTAATTGTGTAATAAGCTCTAAAAGCTTTTTATGAATCCTACCGCCTTTTTCAAGCCCATTCATTGAACCCATCCCATATTTCAAATGGGAAATAAACCGTCACGCAGACGCCCGCCGCGTCCGCCGCCACCCCCTCTGCCACCGCCACCGCCGCCGCCACCCCCTCTGCCACCGCCACCTCCACCGCCACCCCCTCCACCACCACCTCCACCTCCACCTCCACCTCCCCCTCCACCGCCTCCACCTCCGCCGCCATCCCCTCCACCTCCACCGCCACCGCCACCGCCACCGCCACCGCCTCCTCCCCCACCCCCTCCACCTCCACCTCCCCCTCCTCCGCCACCGCCACCGCCTCCACCTTCGCCTCCACCACCACCGCCACCACCTCCACCTCCACCTCCACCGCCACCGCCACCGCCTCCTCCCCCACCCCCTCCACCTCCACCTCCTCCGCCACCGCCTCCACCACCTCCACCGCCACCACCATCACCTCCACCACCCCCTCCACCCTCGCCGCCTCACCCTCCACCGCTACCTCCCCCTCCCCCTCCCCCTTCCCCTCCCCCTCCTACCCAACCAATCCGGTACCCGGTCTCACGTGTCCCAGCCTACCTGCGTCGGGCTCACCCCCATGCCTTCGAACCCCAAGCCCTCTCCCTCGGCCCGATCCACGACGATGATGACTGGAAAGACTCACTCGCCTTCAAATCCAACTCCCTCTTTGCCTCCCTCTGCAGACCTAACTCTGCTTTCGAACCTGATGAGTTCTGGAGGTCCATTATCAAACACCTATTGGAGACAAAAAGCATCTCTGCCATCCTATCAAGAAAAAAAGATGTGCCAGACAATGATGCTCGTGAGCTGGACGTAGAGTGCTTACAGCTCCTGCAGACGGATTTTAAAATAAGTAGAGTCGTGGGAGATGTTGTTTTCCTAGTCTCATGCTTCCTTGCCGATCTTCATACCTACCCAGAAACTCTACGAAGTAAATATGGAGTAGCTACCATTAATGATGTTGTGAAGCTCGACAACCAATTACCGCTCAAACTCTTTCGGGTAGTCGTTGCAAAGCTTCCTACCGCTTTAAAAGCCACCGAATCTGAAAAGTCAAAGCACAATAATTCAAACAAAGTTTCCACTTTTGAACTTGGAACATTTCGGGTCAGGTTCTCAGAAGATGATTTCCCGCAAGTCATTCTAAATTTCTGCCGCTTCTACTCGCCTTTTCGGCAAACCAACTCGCCAAATCTCGACTTGGGTAAGAAAAAGACCCTGTTGGACTGCTTACACACAATCGTTTCGGGCGAGTTTGAGTCTAATGAAGAGAAAACCAGGACAACTCGACCTGAAATAGCAAAGACAGGTTACCCAACAGCTAAAGAGATGGTTCGAGTAGGAATCCAGTTTGAACCAGAAGGGGTTGAGAACATAGCTGGGATCCTTTTCAAGAACGGTGTTCTTCGGTTACCAGCTCTGGTTTTGAATGAGCAGACGGAAATGGCTTTACGGAATTTGATGGTTCTAGAAGCTTCTTACAAGGAAAAGCCGGTATTTGATTACATCCGATTCTTGAACGGGATGGTGGAGAGCGGAGAGGATGTGGCAGTGCTGAGAAAAGCAGGGGTTTTGCATGTGAATTTTGCAAAAGACGAGAAGGTGGCAAAATTTATAAAGTCATTGGACGACTTTCACTTCATTCATGCAGGCTATATTCTTCCCATCCAGAAGGCTTTGGAGGATTTGCAATCTCATTACAATGAGAGCATTAAAGAAAATGAAGGGGAAGTGAACTGTTTTGATGAGACCACTGAGAAGAAGGAAGGGCACATGAACCATTTGGCTGAGAACATTGAGAAGGAAGGGCAAATATAAGAACCATTTGGGGCTAGAACGTTGAGAAGAAGGAAGGGAATGTGAACTATTTGTACAAGAACATTAAGAAGGAAGAAGGGCATGTAAACCATTTGGCTAAGAACATTAAGAAGAAGGCATATGAATTGTTTTGATGAGAACATTGAGAAGAAAGAAGGGCACGTGAACAATTTGGCTAAGGATATTGAGATGAAGGAAGGGCATATGAACCATTTGGCTGAAAACATTGTGAAAGACATGTGAATCATTTGTCTGTCTCTACCATTGCACTTATTTCGATTGGGTTGTTTCTGTGCCTTGGATTTGTGCTGCAGAAATGACTAATCAAGCACCATTGTTGTTTTTACATCTATATCTATGTACAAGTCCTAGGCCAAAACACAAGTCCCATGTTAGCTTCCAAGTCTATGTAAATAAATCAATGTACACCTCTCATCAGTTGTCTATCAAACATTTCCTTGCAAATGGAGGTTTAGCATTTATAGTACATGTCCACAAGGGATATGTCACCTGCAATGCACGTGGAAGAAAAGAAGGGAAAGAGAAGGGAGATCATCATTCATGAGGAAGTGTGCGCTAGCTTGACCATCCATATTCATTAGGGGCGTGTCTATAACTAACCAAGCACCTTTGGATAGAGAACATGGATGATATCCACGACATCCATTGTGTGCTGCCTCATGTTCACCTCGAAGAATTAGAAACCCAGGTAGAAATCACTGTAAGGAAGAGTTGGGATTGGACACCAATATTAGCTGTGTATGGTGGTCACCGTGGTTAGTTGGACCATACCACATAAATTTAGAGGTTCTATGCAGATTTTACATTGTTTCCTACAGTGAGACACACCTAAGCTTTGGATCAGTTTGAAGTTTGGGATTAAGGCCTAAATGGGGTTGCACACCTAATAAACAAGCATTGATCTCATCAACATGAAGTTGCACATCTACATCAGTGAATAGCCACACCCCTTGTACAACTTTGTGTAGTTACACTAGTGCTTTCAAGAAGCATGCAAGCTACACGTAGAAAAAATAGGTTGCAAGCTACTCATAAGAGAAGATACAGGGTTCTCGATATTATTTTATAAGATAAAATGATAGCCATTCTATCTTTTGTGGGAGAAATTTGAACCATATGACGTTAACACTATATTTTTTGAGCTTCTAAAATATCCTCAATTTCATTTAAATTAACTTCCTATTTCTTTTGCATTTTCAAAATTATCCACTGTAAGCAAACTAATTATGGGTATAAATAGCACCCCAAGTACCCTCCTTATATATAATATAGATACCATACATAACATGAGCAGCTTTTTGTACATTTCGAGGGACAGTGGAAGTCATTTTAAACAAAGCTATGGAAAACTTTGGAAACTAAAAAAGGTAGTTGTGGATGTATGATCCAGATTTCACTTGCCAAAGGCTCGTACTGGCTAAGATTCTATTGTATGCTGCGATTGGACAAATTTACCCTTTCAATTAATTTAAAAAGAGACGCCGGTTTCAGTTTCTCCAAGGCATCCCCTCACATCCACTTTCCACCCTTTTGTGTTTATGATTCATTCATAAATAGCATTAAATGATGAAATCACAAGTCCATGGACCCACCTGAAAGCATAAAGCAAACCAGAAGGAAGTGCAAAATCATAACACATTTGGCGATGTTAGCAAGAAAAGAATAAATAGAATTGGAAAAGGGGAAACATAAGAAATGGAAAGATAGGAAATATAAATCTACACAAAAAAAAAAAGGATAGAAAGAGAAAAAAGAAAAGAAAAGGTATGATCCTTTATATTTAAAGTTTAATTTATGTTTACTAATTTGTTGCACCACTCTCAAGAAAGATATCTTATTCGCCCTATTAGGAACCATGATCCTTTTATTATAATGTTTGGTCTCATATATGAATGCCCATGCAGAATGCAAACAACCTTTCGGAGATATACTTCATGTTTGTCATTTTTCTGATACTTTCCCATAAATTTTTTCGCTTAAAAAATTCAACTGGGATAGTCCAATATGGGCAAATACAAATACAACTGGTCCATACACCTCTTGATACTGATATTCAAAACCATGGTGCAGAAAGATTTAGACAGCTCACACACAAAAAATGAATTTATTTATCCAAAATATGGCATTAGTTTATCCTTTTGCATAGTCATCATCCCACAGAACCATTGAAAACTTTAAGGTATGTATTCTAAATACAAATTTTAATAAATTGAATTATGGTACTGATGCTACATTCCTCGGGTGCCTTAACCTGGTTGCACCAGACTAGTTTTATTTATTTATTTATTTATTTTAAATACAGAATACTTAGCAGTTATCAAATACAATCAGATCATCTTGCAAATACAATCATCATCCAGCTTTCCAGACGTGCCAACGTCCAACTTTTTTTTTTTACAATTTTCAAAGATAACGATGCTTTTGTTAAGAAGGTGCCCAGATGTGCACACAAACTACAACCCAAACAACAAAGAACAATTTAAATCCTTAACAGACAATGCAAGATGCCCACTCCACAACAAGGAGCTGGGTACATTATGCAAGATAACAAGCAACATGTGCGTGGCATCCAAGCTGTCCAAAATGAGGGCCTCACGAAGATCACTCAGCATAAAAATCAGCCTAATCTAACTCAAAATGACAATCGACCTTGTATGTACATGTGTACACAGAGACATGCATAAATCATCATCATCATGCAATCGTTTGACGACTAGACAACATGCATGCATGCATACATACACATGATGTATGTACATATGGATATATGGATAAATGAGGAATTATATGATCAATTGCCCAAATTAAGCACAATCACCACATATAGCTTGTTGTACAATCATCATCATAGCCTTGTCCCTGAAATTTGGGGTGGGCCCCAACACTAACAGGCTATACCTCAGGAATCTCCTAGATCATAGGAGCTCAAGCATTCAACCTTAGGCCATTTCAGTTGAATGAATTGTTGCTATATTTCCTTAGCCTTCTGTCCTGCACCAGTTGTTAGCCCTTGTTTGAAAATAGAACCCAACAAACAGTTCTTCCCATCATGTTTCTTCAGTTTTCCATCACCACTGTCCATCTGATGGCCACTTCTCATATGACAGTATCGCCTATATATCTAAAATGATATTGAATTATGGCTATCCATTGACAAATGAACAGGTTCGGGCGATTAACACCCCTTCCCGATCCAGCGTGCCGAAGCTAAAGCCATTTACGACAACACAAACACACCACACCAGCCAAAGTTGTGGGATCTGAGCCCTTCATAGCATGGTCCCACTTTACAAATATAAACTCCAGTAACGGAACATGGGCGATTCGATCAACAGACAACTTCTGCATATTGGCCCCAGTCGGCAACGGACGCTGATGATCCCCAATGGGTACAAAAAGCAAAACTTGTCTTGCCTGAGTGGCAACTAAGGATCATAAACAGGAGTCACCCCATGGGGTCAGGTAATCAGAACCATCCAGTTACTGGGATTTACTTAGGACGTTCCATCCTACAGTAACTAATATGAAAGGATGATCCTGACCATTGATTCGTGGATTTGAATGACAGCCATTGTGTGAATGGTCCAAATTCAGTGGACATAAATCACTGTTTAGAGGTCATTTGATTGATGGTAAATGGTTGTGGACGCGGATTTCCTGCGAAAGCCTTTCGCAGGAAGTTCCTGCGCTGGGAAATTAGGTGGGACCCACTGTGATGTTTGTGAGAAATCCTCCCCGTCCATTCATTTTGTGAGTTGACTTTAGGATATGTTACCAAAAATGAACCGTATCCAAAACTCAAGTCAGCCGAAAACGTGATAATTAAACGGCCACAGTTGAAATATTTGTGGGGCCACAGAAGTTTTGATTCATGCTAATATTTTTGTTTTCAGTTCATCTTAATAGGAATGACGCTATTAACAGTATTGATGGAATCTAAACATAACTGTTGAACCCAGGAAGGTTTCAACGGTAGAAATTTCCCTAACCACATTTTCCTTTAGTACGGCTCACTCAAGCTTTGGATAACGTTCATTTTTGTCAACATGTCCTAAAATGAACTCATAAAACGGATGGACAGATAAGATTTCTCACAAACATCACAGTGGGCCCCACCTAAGCATCCAGTGCAGGAACTTCCTGCAGAAGGCTTTCGCAGGAAATCCGCGTCCAATGGTTGTAATGTGGTAAATGGATGCACACAGGCAGAAGGAGGGTCATTTGGCTGATGGCAAAAGGAGGGTCTGTTAATCAGATCAGATGTAATTTTCATTTGGGAAAGGCGAGTTATTTGATACTCTAGCAGCATATGATGCTGGATATGCAGGCACCCAGATATTGTACGCATTACATGCATTAACTAAAGCTAAACCAACTAAATTGTGGAAAAACCCAAAACCAGATTAGTTGAGCAATCCTAACATCTGATTCTTGGACACCAGTTTGTTGCAATAGGATCATTGGATATTTGTTATTATTAACCGTCCAATAAATGTCAACCAATCCGATATTCTGATTATCAAATAGGCATGATTTTTGGTCCACTGAAATTTTGTACAGTTTGATTTGCAATGCTTGTATGCCAAGCATGCATTTCGAAGCGCCTGAGTATCATCCACCACACTCTGCAAGAGTATCTGAAATTTTCTTTGGGGAAAATGCTGCCCGCATCCGCTTTGCTTAATGCGTACACCCATACTTTCTACATTTTGGTTGTACGGTACTGCAAAGTTGTATTATCGTATACCCAAAAGTAGATAGTTTGGGTGTATATAGCAAATAGAGAGGGTGTGAAAAGTGACTCTCTTTTCATTTTAACTGCTAGACCGATAATCAATCAAAAATCAGTAAGAAAAATACTAAACAAGGTATGAAATTGGTATCATGCGTCGGAATCGGATGTACGATTGGTATGAGAATGGTAAATCGAAGAAGGGATAGATGGAGACGAATGGAGAGATGAGTAAATACCTGGAGAGAAGTCTCTGGTCGCAAAGAGACAACGGCCTTTGTCAGGAAATGAGGAAATCGTCAGGCCATGCGTTGAAAGTTTCTTCTCCAGATCCTCCATTTATTTTCTTCTTCAGTTTCAAGTAGAGAGCGAGCGAGAGAGCTTACAGCGTTTTAGGCAGAAGAGAGAGGATGGAAAGGTTGGGGTTGCGACAGAGTTATTTATTCCTTTCTCGCGACTCAGCATACAGCGGGTGTACGCGAACCGAGCTAACTCGGTTAGCTCACTCGACTCGAAGCTGAGTTTGAGCTGGCCCAGCCCCACTCGACTCGGATCGAACTAGTTTGGTGACTCGGTTACTTTGATCTTGATGTTGCTCACCAAGTGTTTGATGAAATGACTCAACGAAGTGTAGCCGGTGGCAAAAAAGATATATATATAAACAAATACCATTTTTTTCTTAATTGTTATATTGCTTAGAAAGTGTTTGATAAAATATTTGTAAAACCATTGCCACTGTTTTACATACAATAGGATTTTGAAGGTATAGTTTAGATGTTTGTGAAAATGCTGCATAGGCAAACTCAGCTCAATTTCAGCTTGAACTGATCCAAGCTGCTGACTGAACCGAGCTGAGCTGAGTTCGAGTTGAGGTGAGCCAAACCGAGTCAAACTGAGGCCAGCTCGACTCGGTTCGACTCGATGTACAACCGGCTCGCATTCAACTCTAGAAATAAAAGTTTGGGAGAGGATTGGATGATGTATTATACACCACCGACCTGACTGGTGTGGCACTCCTCGAGCTCCGACTTATCCCAACGGTTCAAAGGAGATCAATGTTACATGGGCTCACGATGATGTATTTATTATATCCACACCGTTCATCTACGGGGAGAAATGATTTTAGAGCATGAGCACAAAAATGAATCATATCTAAAGTTCAATTGGATCACACTACAAATGCAGTGGTACAATGATTCTCACCATTAAAACAATTATAAGTCCACCGTAACGGTTATTTTCCATCCAAATTGTTCATATGGTCCGACAGATTTTGCTGAAGAGGAAAAACAAATATCACGTTGATCCAAAACATTTGTGACCCCAGGAGGGTTTCAATGGTTGACGTTAAATCTCTCACTGCTTTTTTTTTTCCTTTTGTGGTCCACTTAATCTTTAATCTTTGGATCTTTCTTATTCTTTGGCTCAAGTATTACGACGAGCTCTCCAAATGGACGGACGGTTTGGATATAACCCACACCTCACACATTAGCCAGATTGAACACGTTTGAGAGATAGAAACGTTTATCCCATTGTGTAGATGTCATGGCCTAAACATACCTCGTTCGTCCTAGAAGTCATGGCCTAAACATACGTTTATTGCTTGATGAGCGGCTCCAATTTCTCACACGTGTTTTATTTTGACGCGTTATGGTATGAGGTGACGTCACTTAACATTCCTGGGCCGTGATAGCGGTGGTGTGGGATTCTTGACCACTTGAGGAGTAACCGTTCGAATCCTGGCTATCCTACCTTTTCATACGTGCGAATGGGACGCATGTGTTCGAGATCTTGCCTTCATTAGGTGGAGGTATATCCACACCGTCTATCTATTTTGCCAGCTTATTTTAAAGCGTTCTCTAAAAAAATAATTAGGCAGATAAAAATTTCAGGTGGAACACACTATAGGAAACAGGGATCATCGAACCTCCACCGTTAAAACTTACGTTTGCTTACCATCCAACGTATTGATAGGGTTACACTTGAAATTTCCATTTGCTATTTTTTCGGGACAATTCCTTAAAATAATCTGAAAAAAGATGGCGTGGATATACCATGCATACATCGAAGTGGGCCCTATGGTCAGGGTCCCACCCACACTGATCGTTTTCATGCAAATGCGGTCTGCCTGGTTATCGAGTCAGTAATGCAAGTACGGGAACACCGAATCAATGGCTGTGACCCAATGTAAGTTGATTTAAACCCAAAATCAGACCGGCTGGACAATCCTAACCTTTAATTTCTTGAACTAAGGCCCTTCATTATTTTTCATCTCAACTAATTAACCATCAAGTATCTAGTCTTTCTTGACAATATATTTCAATAATATCAACGGTTGAACTTGAGTTGCATACATGCCACATGTACGAGTTTTGATTGCATGTGCACTAATAACAAATCCCTATAAGCACCAAACCTTTCTTTACCGGAAGAAACTTTGATACTCCGGTGGTACTATGGATGACACTCTAGGAAAAAAAAAACTTAAAATTTGCATATGGAAGATATGAGTAATAGGGGGGTAGAAAAAGCTTGATTCGACTCGGTTCGTAGTTGAGTTGGAGTCGAGTTAAGCTGATTTTTTGAGCTTGAATAAATTTCAAACCAAGTTCAAGCTTGCCTGAGCTCGATTGGACTCGGATCAAACCTCAACTCGAATTGAACTTGAATCGAACTAGTTCAGTGACTCAGTTACTTTGATGTTGATGTTGCTTACCAAGTGTTTGATGAAATGACTCAACGAAATATCGGCTAGTGGCAAGAAAGGTATGTATATTAAACAAATACTAATTTTCCTTGATTTTGATGTTGCCTATAAGGTATTTGACGAAATACTTGTATATAGCTATTATTGTTTTACGTACAGTGAGAAATTGAAAGTGCACTATATGTGTTTGTGAAAATATCGTAGAGGCTTGATCTTGGCTTGAACTGCCCCGAGCTGTTGACCGAACCAAGCCGAGTTGGGCAGTCAGGCTTAAGGACTGGGCCGAGCTGAGTTCGAGTTGGGGTTAGCTAGTGGTCGAGCCGAGTCAAGCTGAGGCCAACTCGACTTGGTGTACAACCCCCAATAAGTAAGTCAAATTAAATTGTCCAAATCATGACTCCTCAATTGAGATGCATCATGACAAAAAGTTACACTTATTTGATTATTTGACTTTTATATTGTGGACAATTGTTGGACTGCGAGAAGTGATCACGAATCAAAGGCTAGGGTTATTCCCATAGCTGATTTAATTAGAATTAAGGTACCATGTGTACATGTGCCTGCGCATCAAGTGTAAGGCTTGTATCCTATCCCGCACCGTTCCATAGGCTTCCGGGGTCCTCCCGGTCGAATTTCGGCGACCCTTCAATCCGTATTTGACATTTGCGCGCAACCCTGAGTCGTATCTTGCATTCAAGAGTTTGCTCAACCCGAGACTTGTACCCTAACGATCGCGCCGTCACCGCGGTTCTAATGTCACATCTCGCACGCCGAGTTGATACCCAGGCCAGGAGATATGAGCTTGCATTCAGTTTGAGGAAAACACCGTGCGTTGCAATTGTTGAGGGTCAAATATTACATATTAGACCCCAGTTATTGCCTATATGTACAAGCATGATATCGTTTAATGGCCTAATTTAATCGTGCTTGTGATGCAGAGTGTATTTACGAGCTTGGACTGAAACAGGGTGCTAAAAGCTAAGATTTAATGCTCAAAATTCACCAAAGCATGAGACGGACCCTAGGAGGCCAAGATTGACAGATATGCACGCCAGGGATCCAAGAAAATCGAGAAACTGAAGCTCAAGTGACATGGAAGACGTGCAGAATGCAAGATCACATGATTCCCACCATCCGTTCGGCTTGAGACTTCATATATGGCCTGAGGACTATAAATTAATCGTACACATCGAATTTTGGCCATTGAATCTTCGTGGAAGTGGCCCAATGGATAGAACAACCCATAAAACTTTGATTTGGGACCTGCCTGGTATCTGGGAATGATTCAATTTCGGTATCAACACATTAAATGAAGCAGTAAAACGTATGGACGGAGAGGATCTCTTACAAACATCACGATGGACCCCACAGGGGGATCTACGTGCGTACAATGCATGTACGCTGGACGCGCACCAGACAGACCATCCGGTCAACACGGGCGCTGACCCGATTCCTGTCACGAAAAGGCCAGCGGACGAACCTGCGTCCACTGGGATGTATCAGTGGGCCACCATCATCATGCATGTGGATGATCCAAACCGTTCATTGACTTTAGGGGGTCAAACCGACCGCACCTTGATCTGTGGCATAAATTCCTTAGATGTTGCATGTACTTGAAGATCCAAATGAAGAATGGACGGCGGAAGCAAAACATTGGTGGACCGCATCAAAATTTGACAAAAACTAGTCCATTTTGACTGAAATTTTGAGAGGAATCTGATGGACGGGGTGGATTTCATCAACAACTTCAAGGTGGGGCCCACCGACCATCACAACGCGACTACGCAGGCTCTATTTCACAAACAGAGCCTACGGACGAGTTTCGTGAGCCACCACCGTACACCGACGATCCGATCCGGACCGTCCATTGGAATCCCACCAACCCTCTTATCCTCAACTAGGTGTCAGTTTGACCCTATGCAAGGTATCGTAAGATCTTAGTCGTTGAATACCATGCAAGGTATCATAAGATCTTAGCCGTTGAATACCAGATGGGCGACGAAAGAAGGATCCTGTGGGCCACACCAAATTCGAGCTATTCCATGCCATTTCTGACTATTTTTTCCTATACAATCTATAGAGCGGATTGGATCTTGCGAAGCAATACCATTAAATGGGCCCCACCAATGTCCAGCGTCAGTCCGATGACACTGCCTGCGCACGCTATTACGCTAGTTCTCTCACCGCCTCTTATGTGTAAGAATCCAACCTCTCCATACAGCCACTGACCTCCGTTTCTATAAAGAGAAAGGTTGAGAGAGAGAAAGGATCATCTGGGGCTTGAAGTCAGAGAACGTGAAGGAGATTAAAAGTTAGTTTTTTTTGAAAAAAAAAGTTTGATCGATTTATTTATGTTTATATTTTCTTGAGGGATTTAGCCCAATCATGGTTGGCTAAACCTCTTAGCTAGGGCTAAGAGGTGAAGCTTATAGTGAGATGGGAGACTCTATTTTTTGCTTTTAATTTAATTTTAATTTATGAACTGAAATTGATATTAGTTTGATTAATGAGAATGTTTTTAGTTTTTAATGGTTTGTTGTGACTAAAATTATAATGGGTTTGCGATGGCTTTGAGAATTTCCTTTTCTTTTTTATGATTATGACGTTAGGAAGCCCTATTGTTCAACATCATCTCCTGGACATGGTCGGATGATAGTACCCTTCCTAACCTTCATAACATGTTAATTGGTTGGTAGTTAGTTTAATTCTATTGTTCACTTTGTCTCCTGGGCATGGTTTGGTGATGGAATCCATTATTAAAATTCATATACCTTTCATCTCTTGAAAACTATATCAAATGAAGTTCAGTTTGATTTTCATGATTACACCCTTCAACTGGATGAAGATGAGACTCTAGGTCCAATTGAGTTCTTGATGCAGGCATAAGATCTCCCTGACCTTTATAAGTGGATCATCTGAATCCCTAGTTTCCTTCATCTGAATTCCTTAAGTTTCAGATTAATATTTCACAATTATTCCTCAAATTACAATCAATTTAGATTTCATCTTACTCTAGTTCTAGTTCTACTTATTTTTAGATAACGTACAGGTATCAGTCTCTTGAGATTCGACCTCGGTCTTATCGAGTTTATTACTATATCACAACCCTGCACTTGAGGAGTGAACAACAATCCCTAGAGAATCCATCATATCAAATGTTAAGTACATATCACATCACTCCCATCACTCACACCCATCCCCAAGTACAACTACCCATCCCCAAAAGTCAACTTTCCATCACTTCACCCATCCCTCTCCCCATCACTCCACTCACATCACCTCTCTCTCTCTCTCATCTCCCTCTCATTTCTCTCCCAAGCTCTATAAGAACAACCCACGTCCAAGCAAGCTCTATGAGAGAGCTTTATGTGGCCCACTCCCTATCACTCAATCCAACCCTTCAAAGCCGATCTCAACCGTTAAAATTCACCCCTTGGAGCTCTAGATCGCATCGGTGGAATGAGGAGTCCGAGAAGATCAAAGGTAGGTGATTTTATGTGTGAATTGAGGGCCCATATATGTGGGACCCACCTTGATGTATGTGTTGTATCAAGATGGACCCATAGTGGTGGGGTCCCTCCGTTACTCCGATCTCCATTTCTCTCTCTCTCTCTCTCTCTCTCTCTCTCTCTCTCTCTCTTTCCTTCCTTGTTGGTGTGGCCCACCTATTTTGTGCATGCATGATTCATACCGTCTATCCATTGGGCCAGCCCCACTGCCTGATCTGGATGAAGGGAAATCACAAATATCAGCTTGATCTTAGCTTGGGTGGGCCACCATGTGGACCCACCATATTGTATGTATTTTATCAATGCCATTCATCTGTTTTATCCAGGCCGTCCACCAGGCCTGGACAATGAGAAAACACAAATATCTGCTTGATTTAAAACTGCTGGTGGGTCCCATGCGTGTGGACTCACCTTGTGTACGCCTTGTAGCTGGGTCGTCCATCTGCTGGAAGGCCAGCAACACCTGCTGTTATTGGCAAGTTCCATGGGCCACGCCCTGACGTATATGTTATTCCATGTTGTCCAACTCCCTGGACGGTGGGCCACACCGAGTTGTATGTGTGAAATCCAAACCGTCCACTCGTGTGGGCCCCTCCATGATGCATCGTATATCCAAGCCGTCCGTCCATCTGGACGGAACCATGGGACCCACCTTGGTGTGTTTGTTGTGGAAACACTGTCCAATGGACGGTGGGCCCTGATGATGTACGTGGGTGTGTCCCCTTAATATATGTGTATTATCCACTGTCCGTTCATCTGGACGGTGGGGCCCCTTTTATGTATGTGTTCAGCTTTGTCCATCTGTTGGGCTGCTGGGTAGCATCCCAATAGCATTTTAGCTGCTGTGTAAGCCCCACCTGATCATCTAGATCGTCCACCTGGTGGGCCTCCACCGTAATGTAATTGTTTCATCACACCGTACGTCCATTTTTTGGATGCGTGGGACCACCCCACACGTGTGGGGGTGGGACCCACCTGGATTTATGCATTTTGTCTCCACTCTGTCCAGTACTGTGGGACCTATTGTGATGTATTTGCACGTCCATGCCGTTCACCTGTTTTGGACAGGCCGTGGGACCCACCCCACATGTGCTGCACATGTGGGGGTGGGGTCCACCTTGATATATGTATTCTGTACCCATATCGTCCATCTCTGGATAGTGCTGCGTGGACCCATTGTGATGTATGTTTTGTTTTCCACACCGTTTAGGGACGGTGGGCCCTGATGATGGATGTGTTATTCCATGCTATCCATCTATTAACTATGTGGGGCACACAGTGTTGCATTTGTGATCCACACCGTCCACCGATCAAGTGGACCACACTGCAAAAGCAGTAGGAGAGTTAGACGGCTACCCTTAAAACCCTTTTTGGGTCACAGAAGCTTTGGATCTATATGAAATTTGTTTTACCTCTTATTCAGGTCTTTTTGACCTTATAATAAGATTGGATGGAGAATATAGGTTATGGTAGCCCATATGTGGGGCCCACTTGCCTTATATTTAAGGCTCATATGATGGGGCCCACTTGCTTGAATCTAAGGCCCATGGGCAAGGCCCATTGTGATGTATTCGTGGCCTATGGGCAAGGCCCATTATGATATATATTAGGCCTATGATGCGTGGCCCTTTTGATGTATTCGAGGCCCATATATGTATCCCATTTAATGCATATGAGATCCATGTGCAGGGCCTACATGTTATGTATTTGAGGTCCATGGGTTGTGGCTCGTGCGATATATCTAAGGCCCATGTGCATGACCCACCTATTATGTATGTAGCCCTTGTATGGGGCCCATTTGCTACTATAATGAAGCCCACTCTGATATACTTGTGGCCCATCTGTGAGGTCTACCTTGATATATTTGTAGCCCATCTATGAGGCTTATTAGTGCGGCCCATTGATGCAACCCACTTGATGTGTATGAGGCCCATGTGCAGGGCCCACCTGTAATGTATATTAGGCCCATGTGTAGGGCCCACCTATTGTGTATTTGAAGCCCATGGGTTGTGGCCTGTTGTGATGTAATCGAGGCCCATGAGTAAGGTCTGATGTGATGTGTTTATGACCCATATGATGAGGCCCATTGAGATGTATTTCTAGCCCATTCAACTTGGCCCATTAATTTGACCCATTTGATTCGGCCCATTTGATATGGCCCGATGTGATATATATATTGGCCCATGAGTGAGGCCCAATGTGATACGTATATGGCCCATAAGTGAGGCCCATGATGATATATGTTAGGCCCTTGTCTGTGGCCGTGGGCCCATTGTATGTTTGGCTCTATGTGGGCCACTCCTTAGGAGCAATGTTTGTTGAATATCCACATTGATGGGCAGTGATGGTTAAACGTCCACATTGTGACCTTCCCTTAGGCCATTTTTGGTTAGGTCGATCATTGAGGCCGATTATGATTATCGAGACCTATTCCGATTATCGAGGCCGATTCTGATTGTCGAGGCCGATTCCGATTGTTGATGCCGATTGTTGAGGCCGATTCCGATTGTTGAGACCGATTATATGCGCTGATTATCGAGGCTGGTTCTGATTGTTGAGGCTGATTGTATAGGCTGATTATTGAGGTCGATTTCGATTGTTACGGCCGATTCTGATTATCGAGGCCGATTTCGATTGTATAAGACAATTATCGAGGCCGATTCTGATTGGTGAGGCTGATTATCAAGGTAAATCCTGATTGTTAAGGCCGATTCTGATTGTCGAGGCCGATTATGATTATTGAGGCCGATTCCAATTATCGAGGCCGATTGTTGAGGCTGATTTCGATTGTCGAGGCCAATTCCGACTGTCGAAACTGACTATTGAGGCTGATTCTGATTACCAAGGCCGATTGATGAGACCTAATGTGATATATATGCGGCTCATATTTGAGGCCCATTGTGATGAGTATTCAGCCCGTGTTGAAGGCTCATTGTGATGTATATTAAGCCTATGTGATGAGGCTCATTGCGATGCATTTGAGGGCCAAGCTATGGAGTCCATTGTGATGTATATTAGGCCCATGGGAGAGGCCTATCACGATGTGTATTAAGCCCTTGAGTGGGGCCCATGGTGTTGTATATTGGGCCCTTTGTGAGGCTATGGGTCCACTATACGTTAGGCTTTATGTAGGCCAGTCCTTGGGGGTAATGTTGGTTAAATGTCCACATTGTCGAGGCCGATTATCGAGACCGGTTATTGATACTGATTATGAGTATGTGACAACATAGCATCATGATACATGCCCATACGCATCATCTGTATGTTTGTTATAAGATGTGATTGACCATTACATATGCTATAGTGCAGGTGGTTTATGGAACTCCCTGATAGGCGGAGTTATCCCACATGAGCACACGGTATGCGTAGGATTGATACATGATTGGACTACGTGACTCATACATCTCGCATTGTATGATGACGATTACTGTACGCCCTAACAATATCAGGGCCGTAGCTTTCACAGTCATGTCTACCAGATGGGACACCGAAAATGTTTGAGTTTGAGCATCTGGGTACTTTAGATGTCTATGGGTGAAAGTCCTTAAACCTCCGAGGTTAGGAGACGCCCCAACATCGAGACCGAGTGGATATATGAGTGCCCGAGTGCCGAATACTAGGAGGCCACATCTCCCACTGTGTCGTGGTCGGTTGGGAGGGGGTGTGGCCTTATCCTCCCAAGTGAGGGGGTTGTAAGCTAGGCTGAATTTGACTAGCTCTCAAATGCGTCCGTTATCAACGAGCCAGGTACGTATTGGTATACTACTGGAAGGCAGATAGTGAGATTTTTTTCACTCGCTGGGCTACTGGACCAGCTGGGGCGGTAGCCAGTTTGGAGTGTACTAGACCCCGGTAATGATCCCAGAGATATATAGTACTGATATGTGGACTTATTGAGTAGGAGTTGCATAGTCATTCATTCATTATCCACTAGGGTTGGTGGTTTGTAATTATTTATTACATGCACCTTCGCAATGGCCAAGATTTCGGTTGGGGCGCGCGACTAACTTGAGATTAAAAGTTTACCACATTGAGTCTGACTATTTAAATTTAGGTATGAGACTGGTTTAGATATAAGTCTCTTGTGGTGGACCCCATAGCTTGCGATACTACGTACTATCATCCCGACTTCACACTGCAACTTGGTCATTTCATTCGCATCGCATATTACATTACATCCACAAGCATATGACATTTTGGGTTGCTATGTTTCTCCACTTATATAGCTTAGACAGACTTAGCAGGATTTACATATTGTATTGTATCCTCGGTATATGATATTTGGCTCTCTATGACTCCTCATTTGCATAGCTAATCTGTATTGTACTCTAATATTGTATGATTTATAGACTTGTAGTATTTCCACTTACTCTGATATCGTATGATTCATAATCTTGTCAGTAATTTCGATATTGTATGATTAAGGCATTGTATTGAATATTTAATACTTATCTTGTGGACACACTTACACCACCCTCTATGCGTTCTATAAGCTTATGCACGATAGATGTGTGCAGGTGGCATTAGGTTACAGCAGTGTCGAGCTTGGAGCGTGCAGCTGACTTCTGGAGCTTTGATTTTGACATATGTATTTCCCTTTCAGCGTTGTATTCAAATGTTTATATTAGTGGATATGTGATGATGATGTTGCCTATGTAATTTGAATAAACTTGTAGTTATGCTTATTACGAGTTAAAAGTACATTATAAAATCCTCCTTGTAGGATCTCAGGATCGGAATCTGACGTGTGGACTCTGGGAGCTGAGAATGGAGTTTTACGGTGATTGTCGACACCGGATTCGGCGATCGAAAATTTTGTGAGACCGATTTTCGAGTTTGGAGTGTGACATTAAGCGTGGTGGCATCTCTCATTCTTTCTGTTTAATTCACGCGTGATCAAGAGATCCAATCCTTTACATATCCTTGGAAAATTATATTAGGCGTGAGTGTGTGGTGGAATGTGTGCGTGTGTTAAAAAAGAAGAAGAAGAGATCTAATCCTTTGCATGTCCTAGAAAAATTATATACTCATTCTCCCATTGTGAAAGTATGTTTCCTAGAAAATAGATTGTTCCAAACAGCATGTTGGTTACAACATGAATTCCAAGGTTTTTGAATGATTTATTCATGGTCTTCATGGCTTGCTCTTGAATTTTGGGATATCCCATCCACATGGTGGGGTTGATTTAATGTGCATATTGGATGACCTACATACAATGCAGTGAACCCCACACATGCATTAAACTATAAAAGGGAAATCAAAAGATTAATAACTTTTGTAGTACTCGAGTGCATCAAATTTTAGACGTAGGTGAATAACTTGTAAAATAAACTTATTCTATGAGGACTTTATAAACTTTATGCGGAATTATAAAGGACTGTGTTATGTATCGAGTATGAAGATCAATGATCTGAATAAACGGCGTACTTAATTGGAATGTCATCATTGTAGGTTTGATGTTGTAGTCTTTGTTGAGGAGAAGCCTTCAATCTTCAAGTGTTTATGTTGCTCGACCGGTCGTGGGGGAGCCACGACTGGTCGTGGGAGGCGCTCGACCGATCATAGGTTCGAGCCCTGGCACGACTCGAAGTCTAGCGAGTTGTGCTGTTTTTTACTGGGGTCTATGACCAGTCGTAGGAGAGCTACGACTAGTCGTATGTTACGCAGTTTGTTCTATGATTTTATGCGAAACTGCGGATTTGAGTCCTTTCGCAACCGGGATGCGAAAGGGAAGTTGCCTAAACTATAAATAGGTGTTCCTAGGACTTTTTTAGGGTATGAGAAAGCTTTCTAAAGGGGTCCTAGGAAAATTAAAGGGTGTAGCAAGGGTGAGATTCGAGGTTGTTCAAATCGAGTAAGTCCTTTCTCTTTTTAATTTCTGTTTTCATAGTGGAGATCTGTCGCTTTGTGCCATGGTTTTTTTCCGCAAGGGTTTTCCAAGTTAAATCTGGGTGTTCTCTGTGTTCTCTTGTATGCTTGGTGCCATTGGATTGCTATCCTAGATCTAGATCTGTGTAATTTCGCAGGGTAAAAATCCTCAACAAGTGGTATCAGAGCGATCGTTAGGGCACAGATCTGAATATTAGGGATTAGTAATAATGGCGAGCACTAAGTATGAGATTGAGAAGTACTCAGGAAAAAATAATTTTGAGTTATGGAAAGTTAAGATGATTAGCCTATTAACCAAGCAAGGCGAGAATAATGCTCAGCGAAAGTCTACTATGACTGATGATGATTGGAATACTCTTGATAAAAAGTTTTTTCATCGATTCATTTATGTCTCACGGATGGGAAGCACTTCAAAAGGTGGAGCTACAGTGGATGTAGCGGATTTCACCTCTGCACGTGTGTGACATGTTGGGCATGGCTACATGAGCGGGCAGAGTAAGAAGGCTAAACCGTGCAGACAGGGATATGGAGCAGGTCGAGCAGCCACCTGTGTGAAGAATCACATGGCATGATCGCAGGACATCGGCGAGGTACATGGATGACTCCAATATCGCAGGAGATTCATCTTCTATTCAGATGGCTCTAGGTGAGCCTGGTGCTGAAAAGTGAAAGGTGACTGTGGGTGATGTGATAGATTCGTTGTACCAGACTGACATATGGGAGCGGGTGGAGCTTCTAATGGGCCGAAAAGCGGTTGGATGCAGGTGGATCTTCAGGAGGATACAACATAAATACAGAGTGAGGTTGGTGGCGATGGGTTATGCTCAGGGAGAAGGGATCGGCTTCTCAGAGATATTCACGCCGATGGTATAACATGTATCTATTAGATCAGTAATTGACGCTGGTTGGCTAATGTGATCTTGAGCTGAAAGGAAGGATGTGGAGTCTGCACTTCTGTAAGGGAAAGTGAAGAGCAGATTTACATGAAGCAATCAGAGCGGTTCGAAGTTAAAAGGGCTGAGAAAAGACTTTGCAGGAGGTCATTGTTCGGCCTGTCGCGTAGGCAGTGATTTGATTTGTAAGACCCGTATCTAAGACCGCACCGTTCCGTAGACTTCCACAGTCTTCCCGGTCAAATTTTGTCAACCTTCGATCCTTAGCTGATATTTACGCACGATCCGGATTCATATGCCGTCAACCCATATCGACTCAACCCAAGACTTTTACCATAGCGACCGCACTGTCGCTGCGGTTCTGATGTCGCAACTTGAGCGCTGAGGCGATACCTTGGTTAGGAGTTGTGGGCCCGCATTCAGTTCGAGAAAAACGCCGCTCGTTGGGAAACCCAAGGGAAACTCTACCCAATGTCCCATCCATCAATCCCATCACATCCCATCAATCAAAGTATACATCACCTCACACCCTTCCCCAAGCAACCCCAAAAGTCAACATCCTTCTTACACCCAAGTACACCCATCTCCCATCACCCATCCCTCTCTCTTACACATCTCTCTCTCTCATCTCTCTCCCTCATTCTCTCCAAGTAACCCTCGTCCACGGCTCTCCATGGGAGGAGCTTGTGTGACCACTCCCTACCATCCGAGCAAGAGCAAGGATCCAATCTTTCAAGCCAATCTCAACCGTTGGAGATCTAGGATGCGTTGATGAAAGAAGAAGTCTAAGGAGAAGGCAGATCTAAGGTGGGTGCTTCTCTCTCTCTCTCTCTTCTTTTTTTTTTTATATTTTATGTGGTGATTTGGGCGTGTGACCCACTGGAATGGAACCCATCACGAAGTATTTTACCCAAGCCGCTTATGAGTGGGCCACCTTATGTGCATTTTACCCATACCATTCATCATGTGGTGGCCCACTTGAATATAGCTCACCCTCATTGTGAGGACCGTCCAGCGTCCCTAGGACGCTGGACGTCTCTGAGAAAAACCCAAATAATTGCTTGGTTACAAGCTTGTGGGGTGACCCACTCATACGCCCCTACCTTGTTGTATGTGTTAAATCCACGTCGTTCCTCCTATACACCAACTTACTTTAGGCGTTGAGCCAGGAAATGAGGTTGATCGAAGCATCGGATGGGCCATTCTACCAGTGAAGTGTGATCTGACGTGGGCTCAGCTCCTCAGCTCAGGTAGTGGACTGAGTGAAAGATACATTGTTTTAACGCAGAGCCCACCCAACTCCACAGCTCAGGCGGTAGACGGAGTGAAAGATGCCTCGACTCAACACCCGTGGTCTTGGTATCGTTCCCTGTGGGGGTGGTTGACATAGCGTGTGTCCTGACATGGGTGTATTCGGACATTAGTATAACTGGATGGAGGGGCCACGTCCGTGTAGACCCTCCTTGATGTGTGTTTACACCCAGCTCCATAGCTCAACTGGTAGGCTGAGCGGAGTTATCTCATTTCATCACTGAGGTCTTGGCATCCATCCTTAGTGGGGATGGCTATCATGGACACCTAGCTCCACAGCGTAACTGGTAGGTGGGGTTGAGATACCTCGCTGCAACACTTGAAGCCTTGGTTTCTATCCCTAGCTAGGGTGCTATCGTACATCCAGACCCCTTTTGCTTAATTAGTAAACTGAGTGGAAAGATACATTGTTTCAACTCTGGATGGACTCACCCAGCCCATGGTTCTGGTAGTAGGCGGAGTGGCAGATGCCCCATCCCAACTCTTGTAGTCTTGATAACGTTTCCTATGGTGGTGGTTAACATGGAGTGTGTATGGACTTGAGTGGATTGACCATGGGGGTCTATGGGACCCATCTACTCCCTCCATTCGTCCAGATGGCCCACACCATGGTGCATGGGTCTTGTCCAAACCATCTACTACCCCTGGACAGTGGGGCCACGCCCGTGTAGACCCTTTTTGATGCATGTTCAAACCCAGACCCATTGCTCAACAGTAACTGAGCAGAGCTACCTCATCTCAGCGCGGAGGTTCTGGCATCCACCCCTACTGGCGGTGGCAACCGAGTAATGTAAGCTGGCATGGGGTCTATGGGACCCATCCATACCGTCCATCTATTTTAGGTAGTGATGGTATACCTGGATAGTTGAAATCAATGTCTGAGCGGTGTTGGTCCTCTCTGATGTGCCGTGAGCCCCATGGATCTCCAGTATATGAGGGTATATGTTATGGGTAAGCATGGTCTGACTAGAGATGAGGTCGGCTCGGACAGCTCTGTGGGACATGAGGTCAGCCAGCACCGGTCATGACTGATGAGTTCCTCTATGGCCAAGTATAGATGTCGGCCACAGTCAGGCCGACTCGGACCAGTCACCTGATGTTGTTGTCCAGTCAGGTCGGCTCGGACCAGCCACTTGATGTTGTTGTTCAGTCAGGCCGGCTCAGACCAACCACCTGATGTTGTTGTCCAGTCAGGTCAGCTCGGACCAGCCACCTGATGTTGTTGTTCAGTCAGGTCGGCTCGGATCAGCCCACCTGATGTTGTTGTGAAGTCAGGTCGGCTCGGATCAGCCCACCTGATGTCGTTGTGAAGTCAGGTCGGCTCGGATCAGCCCACCTGCTGTTGTTGTTCAGTCAGGCCGGCTCAGATCAGCCCACCTGATGTTGTTGTTCAGTCAGGTCAGCTTGGATCAGCCCACCTGATGTTGTTGTGCAGTCAGGTCGGCTCGGACCAGCCCACCTGATGTTGTGTTCAGTAGGCTCGGCTCGGCCCCATGTGATGGAATTGTTAGACCTAGTAGGGTGGCCTATTTGTTACATATGAGACCCATGGGATTAGGCCCATTTGATGTATTCTAAGGCCGCGGGTTAGGTTATGACCCATTGCAATGCACATAAGGCCCATAGGTGTGGCCCATCTGATGAGAAAAAGGCCCATTGATGTGGCCCATGTGATGAGTAACAGGCACATTGATATGGCTCATTTGATGTATTTAAGGCCCAATGGGATATACCTAAGGTCCATTGCAATGTGTGATCCCAGCTCGAGTTATGTAATAATGTTTATGACGGTCGTACCTTGGGAGCAATATTGGTTGGACGTCCACACTACAAGTATAGTGTTGATTAAATGTCTGCATTATAATTTTCCTTGGGCCCATTATTATGTCCATATTTGTGGGCCGTTGAGGCCCATCTTCGTTATGAACAACATCCCTTACCTTATAACATGCTTAGTATAACTCCTGGACGCTTAGGCTATTTGGGTATCTAGGGCCTACTTGATGAAGCCTGATTCGATGTATTTGGAGGCCCATTTGACTTGGCTCATTTGGTTCAGTCCTTTTGTATAAGTTCATCTGACTGGCCTGTTTGTATCGGCCCACATGATTGATTAGGCCCATCTTGGTGTACTTGTGGCCTGGTGCTGGGGCCATATATAAGGCCCATGTTAGGGGGCCCACTTAGATACACTTGTGATCCATTTAGACGGGTATGTTATGAATGGGCCCACTTCCTACTTATGCAGGGCCCACCTGTTGTATTCGTAGTTCCTGTATAGAATTTATTGTGACGCACATCAAACCCTTATATGAGGCCGTGGGCCCACTGTGTGTTCGGCCCTAGGAGGGTCACACCTTAGAGTAATGATGGTTGGATGTCCACATTGTGACTGTCCCATAGGCCCTATTAGGCCTTTTCTCATCATTCCCTTAGTGGGTTAACCCAAATAAGTGGGACCCATTTGCCGTAGACGGATGGCTCCATACTATCGGATTTGATATGACCACGGCCGAGTGTCGATCTTTATACTATAATTGATCGGCCGATCATTTATGAACCCCGCATTGTTTGTTTACTGATTATCAGTGCCGATTATCGAGGCTGGTTAACGATCGCCGATTAGCGATCGAGGCTGACCATCTTGACTGAGTTGCTGAGGCCCGTTGTTGAGGCCCACCTGGATGTGTATGAGGCCCGTTGTTGAGGTCCACCTGGAGGTGTATGAGGCCCGTTATTGAGACCCACCTTGATGTGTATGAGGCCCGTTGTTGAGGCCCACCTGGAGGTGTATGAGGCCCGTTATTGAGACCCACCTTGATGTGTATGAGGCCCATTGTTGAGGCCCACCTGGAGGTGTATGAGGCCCGTTATTGAGACCCACCTTGATGTGTATGAGGCCCGTTGTTGAGGCCCACCTGGATGTGTATGAGGCCTATTGTTGAGACCCACCTGGATGTGTATGAGGCCCGTTGTTGAGGCCCACCTGGATGTGTATGAGGCCCGTTGTTGAGGTCCACCTTGATGTGTATGAGGCCCGTTGTTGAGGCCCACCTGGATGTATGAGGCCCGTTGTTGAGGTCCACCTTGATGTGTATGAGGCCCATTGTTGAGGTCCACCTTGATGTGTATGAGGCCCGTTGTTGAGGCCCACCTAGATGTGTATGAGGCCCGTTGTTGAGGCCCACCTGGAGGTGTATGATGCCCGTTGTTGAGGCCCACCTTGATGTGTATGAGGCCTGCTATTGAGACCCACCTTGAGGTGTTTGAGGCCCGTTGTTGAGGCCCACCTTGATGTGTATGAGGCCCACCTATTGTGGTGGTGGTTGACCCCGATATATTTGAGGCCTATGGGCAAGGCCCATTGTGATATGTGTTAGGCCCATGAGCAAGGCCCACTTGGTTCGTATATTTGGCCCTTGTGTGAGGTCATGTGCCCATTATATGTTTGATTCTACATGGGCCATCCCTTAGGGGCAATGTTGGCTAAAAGTCCACATTGTCGAGATTGACGGTTGATACCGATTATGAGTATGAGAATGCATAGCATCATGATATATGCCCATACGCATCATCTGTATGTTTGTTATGAGATATGGTTGATCATTGCATATGTCATCGAGCATTCTGATATGAGACTCCCTGATAGGTAGAGGTTATCTCATGAGCGCACGACATGCGCAGGATTGATGCATGACTGGATTGTATGACTCATGCATCATGCATTATGTGCTATACGCCCTAGCGACATCAGGGTCATGACCTCCACAGGTATTTCGTGGATGGCCAGATGGGGCACCAAAAATCTGTTCGAGCATCGAGCTGGCGTAAATGGCCCTGGGTGAAAATTTCTAAACACCCTCTTGGTACCAGAGGATGCTCCAATGTCTAGATCGAGTGGGTAGATGGGCGTTGAGTGCCGATTACCAGATGGTTACGCTCTCCACTATGTCGTGGTCGATTGGAAGGGGGTGCGGCCCTATCCGCCCGAGAGTAGGGGACAATGCTAGGCTGAGTCTGACCAGCTCGAAGAATGAGTACGCTATCGACGTGCCGGATAAGTATTGGCAGACTATTGGCTAGGCGGATAGTGAGGTTTCTTACGCTCACTTGGACTATGCGGCTAGGGAGAGTTGCAGTGCCATTTGGAGTGTACTAAACTCCGGTGATGATTTCCCAGAGAGGAATCGTACTGATATGTGGACTTATTGAGAGTTGCATACTCATACATTTATTTCATTCACTATTCACTCGGGCTGGTGGTACGTAAGTACTTGTTGTGTACCTTCGTTATGGCAAGGATTTCGGTTGGGCGCACGACTAACCTGAGATCAGGAGTCTACTACATCGAGTCTGACTATCCAAATTTAGGTATGGGACTGGTTTGGATAGAAGTCTCTTGTGGTGGACCCCTTAGCCTGCGATACCATGTACCATCATCCTGACTTCACACTCCATCATGGTCATTTCATTCGCATCACATATTGCATTACACCTGTAGGCATATGATATTTAGCTCTTTATGATTCCTTATTGCCTGATTGTTCTATTTTGCGTATTTTGATATTGATTGACTTATGAACTTGTTCACACTTCCGCTAACTCTGTTATCATATGATATATAATCTTGTCAGTGTTTCGGCTTATTCAGACATTGTATGGTTTTTGGATTTTTAGTTTTTCGGTATTGTATGATTATGATATTGTATTAAACTCTCGGTACTTACCTTGTGCACACATTTACACCACCCTCTAAGCTTTTTATAAGCTTATGCACGATAGATGCGTGCAAGTGATGTTAGGTTGCAGCAGCATTGAGCTTGGAGCGTGCGGCTATTTTCTGGAGCTTTGATTTTGACATATGTATTTTTCCTTTCAGCATTGTATTCAAATGATTATATTAGTGGATATATAACAATGATGTTGCCGTTATGATTTGGGTAAACTTGTGGTTATGTTTATTACTAATTAAACATAAAAAAATAAATAAAAAAAAAAAACAATCCTCCTTGTATGATCCCAGGATCGGAATCTGGCATGTGAATGCTGGGAGCCGAGAATGAGGTACTACGGAGGCTGTCGGCACCGGATTCGACGATCGGGATTCCTGTGAATCCAATTTTTGGATTTGGGGCGTGACATGATTCCTTCATGGTGGGTCAGGTATTGTATGTTGATGACGTGTGAATCACCAATTGTAACATGTCTGAAATCAATGTACTGAAGACTCGGGGCATCCAGGATGAATGATCGGGGGGTTGAAAAGATGGTTTTCGGCGTTAAGACTGAAGGAGGAGTAGGCTTTGGTAATCATAGGAGGAATACCTTATGCGTAGGTATTGATCCAGGATGTGATGGGCCAGGTAAAGCCGGAGAGCGTTCCCTACACGTCTCTCCTCAAGTTTTCCTCTAGATATGTCTGAAAACATATAAGAAAAAGCAGGATATCTCATGAGCCTTATTCGAATGCGGTTGACAGTGTATGCCAGGGTTGGTTTAGACCAGTTATTTCACAGGCTATCAATGTTGTGAGCAACTACCTCGGCAAGCAATATTGGATAATGGTGAGATGGTAAGAAGACTACGTTTTTCTTTTTGAGAAGATAGGAGCAAAGGTGGTTGAGCACGTGGATCTTTATCTATGAAACTTCTTTGGGCTTGGCGATGGCGAAAAAGGCAGACAGAGTGTGCACAAGGAGCTATGATGAGATGCAGAAATAAGAGAAGAGGTCACGTAGCTACACGGTTGAAATGAAGACTTGGTGGAGATTATTGAGGAAAAGCCTTCAATCTTCAAGTGTTCATGTTGCTCGACCGGTCGTGGGGGAGCTACGACTGGTCGTGGGAGGCGCTCGACCAGTCATAGGTTCGAGCCCTGGCATGACTCGAAGTCCAGCGAGTTGTGCTGTTTTTTTCGGGGTCTAGGACTAGTCGTAGGTAGTCTACGACCAGTCGTAGGAGAGCTACGACTAGTTGTAGGTTACGCAGTTTGTTCTGCGATTTTGCACGAAACTGCGGATTTGAGTCCTTTCACAACCGGGATGAGAAAGGGAAGTTGCTTAAACTATAAATAGGTGTTCCTAGGACTTTTTTAGGGTATGAGAAAACTTTCTAAAGGGGTCCTGAAAAATTAAAGGGTGTAGCAAGGGTGAGTTCGAGGTTGTTCGAATTGGGTAAGTCCTTTCTCTTTGTAATTTCTATTTTCATAGTGGAGATCTGTCGCTTTGTGCCGTAGTTTTTTTCCACAAGGGTTTTTCACATTAAATCTGGGTGTTCTCTGTGTTCTCTTATGTGTTTGGTGCCATTGGATTTCTATCCTAGATCTAGATCTGTGTGATTCTGCAGGGCAAAAATTCCCAACAGTCTTCCATACCTTACACCCTTAGAGAAGCACACAGATGAGAATAGAAGCTTCTGTTATATGTAGGATTAGGGACCCAACCTTGTTTATATAATTTTAGAGGATTAAGGAGTTTGGAACCCATCGAAACTCCTCTCCCTGAGGCTCCACACGAATTTGGTAATCCCAATTCAACTAAAATATTATATTTGTATCACAGTTATAGCGCACCACCCCTTACACAATTTTAGATGTATCACAACTGAATGGGATCCACTAATACTCTCGATCACACTATCCAACCCTTAAAACAATTTAGACCATTGATCAATAAGGCTACCTTATAGAATTCCTACATTATCCCACTTAGGCCACATTGATCAATATCAATGATTGATTTTTGAAAAAGTCATTTGAAAACATGTTTTAATTTTGAAGAAGCATTCAAATGGCTAAACAATATAATTGTTGGATAATGTGGGCAATCTGGTCCATCAAGATCACTAGTATCAGATCGCAGTAGCCATCACAACATTTAATCTAAGTGAAGCAAGATTAAGCGCGGTTACAAATACTATCAGTCTTAACGACATAGATCAGGAATTAAGAGTGTGGTATACAGATTACACACGAAGTGTGATGGTATGTGCCTTATCCTTAAGATGTTCAGGAGCTTTCAAAGGTCTCCAACGAGACACGTCTTTAATTCTACCTACTAAAAACAAATTACGCATATTTAAAGAGAAATAGAAATTAATTTTAGATCAGAATCATTAAGAATTTATCAAATGATATCTCTTCAATATCTATAAAAAATAAAAATGCTCAACTCCTACTAATTGAAAACATGTGGGATCAATGATTCACATGCATGTTACATGCTCCTAAAGTTGCATGACAGGGTGCCATTTAGTGAGCGGATCCACAATTATCTGCTTAGTACCGATGAACTCCACAGACACTAGACAATTTTGAACTCTTTACTTCACAACAAGTATTGAAAGAATTGACAGAAACTCGTCAGAATGAAAGTAATCGTCAGCTCACCAGAGTGGATCCTACAAAGTTGGCACAATGGTCTTAATTATCTTTTAGGGTAATGGTCCTCACTCTTCAAAATAACTTCCGTAATAACTAAAATGGGCCTTCTTGCCTTACATGCACATTTTGAGATCATTTTTATGGAGCCCACTATGAATCTCCATTTAAGTTAACTTGTGAAGATAGTTTTAAGGCATGGTCCAAAGATTGAGGGAAGAAAACATCAGGAGGGGTGCCATAATAGAGAAAACAACTCTAAGTCTACTGATATCTCTATTACATCATCAAAGACGACTTGGATGAAGATGAAATTAACACCAACCGATATTTCACGATTCCCCAAAACAAGTTAACAAATCAGATCAAGCAAAGAGTAGGACCCACAGTCACCTCTTCCATTCAAATTCTGAAGCAAGCCATTGCTCTAGAGAGAGAGAGAGAGAGAGAGAGAGAGAGAGAACCAAAATGGCCTTTCCCACCCAAGGGTGACACCAATTGAACCCATCCCATGTATATTGTGGGGCCCATTGGTTTGTCTGAAAACAAATCTAAGCTGTCCACGTGAATGGGGTTTTAATTCATGCCATAGGACGAAGTTTAATTTCATAACTTATGACGGGTGGACCATACCGTCGCTCATTCAGTTGTAGGCCGTGTATAACTCCAATTTTTTTTTGAAATGATCATACCGTGGGTTCACGGCTATTATATTAAAGTGAGCAGATCAAAACGGCCGAGAGATGGCTCCAATTGTTGATTTAGTGGGATCTACACACCCATTCTCACAAGGCTCTCTCGACTTCCATGCACACTAATGTTATACGAGCGGACGGCTGACAGAGAGATATTTTTATCTTTCAAAAATACAAATAGTTTCTATGGGTATTAAAAAAAAATGATAATAGGTTCAATACGCTGATATCATCACCTCCATGATATTATAATTGGAGGTTATTTTAATTAATATCCCCCTAGAGTAACCCAACAACACAGTAATGATCCAGCACGTACAGGAGTTGGTGCCTCTATGCCCTCTATTGTCACGTGTATATGACCTAAATTATAGATTCTCCAGTCCCATGAACCGATGAAAATTAACCAAAATATGTTTGATAGTAGTAATCAACCATTTACTAATTTAATATTTTGTTTAGTATTCAACCATTTACTGGTTCAACTTTTTGAGTTAGCAATTCCACTCTCTTCTTCTTTTTTTTTTTTTTGGCTTACTATTTATATAGATCCCACGGATCCGAGTATTAGGATTGTCCAAACAGCGAAATTATTTGGACCATAGGTCGATTCGTTGAGTCTCTTCCAAGCATGTAAAGTACACAACAATCACGCCAGGGGCTCCACTGCATTCGTTGAGTCTCATCCAAGTATGTAAAGTATACGCCACCGCTACATTTGTTGAGTCTCATCCAAGTATGTAAAGTACACGGCAATTACATTGAGGCTCGGATTGGGTAGCGTACAAAACAATACCCTGGTGGTTGGTACCATATCGAGGGCCCATTATAATGCATGTGCTATATCCAGTGCGTTTATCCATTTTGATAGATCATTTTAAGACATGAACAAAAACTTTAGGTAGATCTAAAGCTCAAGTGGACCACACCAAAGGAAAAAGTATGGTTGAACGCCTACCATTGAAAACTTCTTAGAGGCAACCGAAGTTTTGAAGTCCCCCAAGAAGCTTTCAATGGTAAATGTTGAATTCCCTCTGTTTCTTTTAGTGTGGTCTATTTGATCTTTGAACCTCTCTCAATTTTGGGCACATGCCCTAAAATAATGGAAAAATGAGTGAACGGTGTGGATGTAACACATACATCATGGTGGGCCCATAGAATTTTGCCACACCTACTAAGCACCCATCTGCTGTTGTGTTCCATGCAAGGGTTGATTGCATGCTACATTAGGAGCCAGTAAAGTGCTATGTGGACCCAACATGACATGATGTCTTATACTGTTTAGCAATTTTTCTGGTCAATTTAACACATGAACCAAAAAATGAGGTAGGTATAAATTTCATGTGAACCTTACATGAAATGAAGGAGATAGAACACCCACCATTAAAAACTTATCAGGAGCCACAAAAGTTTAGAATCAAGCTGCTACTTGTGTTTACCTTCATCCAGGTCTAAATGACCTAATTAATGGGCTCCAGGAAGTTTTTAACGGTTGACTTTTAATCACGACTTTTATCCTATGGTGTGGCGCACCTAAGATATGGACTTGACTCATTTTTAGTTCATGAACTAAATAATGACCCAAATTGATGAATGGTTACATGCATCATGGTTGAGCCTAAAGAGTACCATCCAGTGTCAATGTGCCATCCGCGTCCGTTCTACGCTATCAAATCTGAGTTCAGGGCGGTACCTCGCATGCCGGCAGGCCGCACAGTAGTGTGACGTTTTGGGCGGGTGGGGTCCAATTTGATGCATTTGTTGTATATCCATACCGTCCATCCATTTTGTCAATTACTTTTAAAGCCTAGTCCAAAAAATGCAGCGGATATGAATCTCATGCGGACCAGAACACATGAAATAGCAGTCACTGATTATTCACTATTGAAATTTCCCAGGGCCCATTCGTAACTTTTATTTCTCATCCAATGTATTGATAAGGTCACCCATACCTCGGGGAAGGGAAACACAAATATCAGCTTGATTCAAAACTTTTGTGGCCCAACACTTTTGTGGCCCTAAGAAGCTTTTAATGGTAAGTGTTTAATGGCCACTGTTTGTTGTACTGTGATCCACTTGAGCTTCAGATTTATTTCATTTGTGGATGTGTAGAAAAAAAAAAGTTGAAAAACAAATGGATGAAGTAGATATCATCAAGGTGGCCTCACAGTGCCCAACACATCACACCCTACAGTTTGAGGTGGTACAGCTTGAGGTGGGCAAACATCACCTATCCTCTTTAGTGTCCTATGGGCTCTAAACGATTCCGAGAGACTGAACGGAAAGTATATACTTTAATTGTTTAAAAAAAATAGAAAAGGATAATTTTATTCTTTCCTTTAATTGTGTAATTAGCTACAAGAGTCTTTTATAAATTCTAACGCTTTTTCTAACCCATTCATTGATCTCATTGCATCTTTCACATGGGAAATTTATTTAGTTCCCCAAGCTCTCCACCCCCTCCACCGCCGCCGCCACCACCACCACCACCTCCACCCCCTCCACCGCCCCCGCCCCCTCCACCACCTCCACCTCCACCTCCCCCACCACCCCCACCCCCACCCCCACCACCCCCTCCACCTCCACCTCCACCCCCACCCCCACCCCCTCCACCGCCCCCGCCACCACCTCCACCTCCGCCCCCACCACCACCCCCTCCTCCTCCGCCACCACCACCCCCCCCACCCCCTCCACCTCCGCCCCCACCACCACCCCCTCCTCCTCCACCACCACCACCACCAGCACCCCCACCCCCTCCTCCCCCACCACCTCCACCTCCGCCCCCACCACCACCCCCTCCTCCTCCACCACCACCACCACCACCACCACCACCATCACCACCCCCACCCCCTCCTCCCCCACCACCTCCACCTCCGCCCCCACCCCCACCCCCTCCTCCCCCACCACCTCCACCTCCGCCCCCACCGCCGCCACCACCACCACCTCCTCCCCCTCCTACCCAACCAATTCGGCACCCGGTCTCACGTGTCCCAACCTACCTGCGTCGGGCTCACCCCCATGCCTTTGAACCCCAAGCCCTCTCCCTCGGCCCCATCCACAATGATGATGACTGGAAAGACTCACTCACCTTTAAATCCAACTCCCTCTTTGCCTCTCTATGTAGACCGAACTCTGCTTTTGAACCTGATGAGTTCTGGAGGTCCATTATCAAACACCTATTGGAGACAAAAAGCATCTCCACCATCCTATCAAGAAAAAAGGTGCCAGAGAATGATGCCTGTGAGCTAGATATGGAGTTCTTACAACTCCTGCAGACAGATTTTAAAGTAAGTAGAGTCGTGGGAGATGCTGTTTTCCTAGTCTCGTGCTTCCTTGCCGATCTTCATTCCTATCCGGAAACTCTGCGAAATAAATATGGAGTAGCTACCATTAACGATGTTGTGAAGCTCGACAATCAATTACCGCTCAAGCTCATTCAGGCAGTCGTTGCAGAGCTTCCTACCGCATTAAAAGCCACTGGATCTGAAAAGTCGAAGAGTAATAATAGAAATGAAGTTTCCACTTTTGAACCTGAAACATTTCGGGTCGGGTTCTCAGAAGATGATTTCCCACAAGTCATTCTAAATTTCTGCCGCTTCTACTCGCCTTTTCTACAAACCAACTCGGCAAATCTCGATTTGGGTAAGAAAAAGACCCTGTTGGACTGCTTACACACAATCATTTCGGGCGAGTTTGAGTCTAAAGAAGATGAAACCAGGATGGCTCAACCAGAAATAATAAAGACAGATTACCCAACAGCCAAAGAGATGGTTCAAGTAGGAATGCAGCTTGAACCAGAAGGGGCTAAGAACATAGATGAGATCCTTTTTAAGAATGGTGTTCTTCGGTTACCAACTCTAGTTTTGAATGAGCAGACAGAAATCGCTTTACGGAATCTGATGGTTCTAGAAGCTTCTTACAAGGAAAAGCCAGTGTTTGATTATGTCCGATTCTTGAACGGGATGGTGGAGAGTGAAGATGATATGGCAGTGCTGAGAAAAGCAGGGGTTTTACAGGTGAATTTTGCAAAAGACGACAAGGTGGCAAATTTTATAAAGTCATTGGACGACTTTCACTTCATTCATGCGGGCTATGTTCTTCCCATTCAAAAGGCTTTGGAGGATTTGCAATCTCATTACGATAAGGGCTTTAATGAAAAGAAAGGGGAAGTGAACCGTTACGATGAGACATTACCACCGCCACCCCCGCTGCCTCCCCCTCCACCACCCCCTCTTACCCAACCAATTCGACACCCGATCTCACGTGTCCCAGCCTACCTGCGTCGGGCTCACCCCCATGCCTTTGAACCCCAAGCTCTCTCCCTCGGCCCCATCCACGACGATGATGACTGGAAAGACTCACTCGCCTTCAAATCCAACTCCCTCTTTGCCTCCCTCTCCATACCTGACTCTGCTTTCGAACCTGATGAGTTCTGGAGGTCCATTATCAAACACCTGTTAGAGGCAAAAAGCATCTCTGCCATCCTATCAAGAAAAAAAGAGTTGCCAGGCAATGATGCCCTTGAGCTGGACGTAGAGTTCTTACAGCTCCTGCAAACAGATTTTAAAATAAGTATACTCATGGGAGATGTTGTTTTTCTAGTCTCATGCTTCCTTGCCGATCTTCATACCTACCCGGAAACTCTACGAAGTAAATATGGAGTAGCTACTATTAACGATGTTGTGAAGCTCGACAACCAATTACCGCTCAAACTCTTTCAGGTAGTCGTTGCAGAGCTTCCTGCTGCTTTAAAAGCCACCGAATCTGAAAAGACGAAGGGCAATAATTCAAACAAAGTTTCCACTTTTGAACTTGAAACATTTCGGGTCAGATTCTCAGAAGATAACTACCCGCAAGTCATTCTAAATTTTTGCCGCTTCTACTCACCTTTTCGGCAAACCAACTTGCCAAATCTCGACTTGGGTAATAAAAAGACCCTGTTGGACTGCTTACACACAATCATTTCCGGCGAGTTTGAGTCTAGAGAAGAGAAAACCAGGACAACTCGACCTGAAATAGCAAAGACAGGTTACCCAACAGCTAAAGAGATGGTTCGAGTAGGAATCCAGTTTGAACCGGAAGGGGTCGAGAACATAGGCGGGATCCTTTTCAAGAACGGTGTTCTTCAGTTACCAGCTCTAGTTTTGAATGAGCAGACAGAAATTGCTTTACGGAATCTGATGGTTCTAGAAGCTTCGTACAAGGAAAAACCGGTATTTGATTACATCCGATTCTTAAACGGGATGGTGGAGAGCGGAGATGATGTGGAAGTGCTGAGAAAAGCAGGGGTTTTGCATGTGAATTTTGCAAAAGACGAGAAGGTGGCAAAATTTATAAAGTCATTGGATGACTTTCACTTCATTCATGCTGGGTATGTTCTTCCCATTCAGAAGGCTTTGGAGGATTTGCAATCTCATTACGATGGAGCATTAAAGTAAAGGAAGGGGAAGCGAATCGTTTTGATGAGATCACTGAGAAGAAGGGCGGGCACATAAACCATTTGGCTGAGAACATTGAGAAGAAGGAAGGGCAAATATAAGAACCATTTGGCTAAGAGCATTGAGAAGAAGGAAGCCATGTGAACTGTTTTGATGAGAACATTGAGAAGAAAGAAGGGCATGTGAACAATTTGGCTGAGGATATTGAGATGAGGGAAATGGCATATGAACCATTTGGCTGAAAACATTGTGAAGGACACGTGAATCGTTTGGCTGTCTCTACCAGTGCACTTATTTCGATTGGGTTGCTTCTACGCCTTGGATTTGTGTTGTAGAAATGACTAATTAAGCACCATTGTTGTTTTTACATCTATATCTATGTACAAGTCCTGGGCCAAAACACAAGTCCCATGTTAGTTTCCAAGTCTATGTAAATAAATCAATGTACACCTCTCATAAGTTGTCCATCAAACATTTCCTTGCAAATGGAGGTTTAGCATTTATAGTACATGTAAACGAGGGGATATGTAAAAGAAGGGGAAGAGAGGATAGATCATCATTCATAGGAAAGTGTGCATTATAGCTTGACCATCCCTATAACTAACGAAGCACCTTTGTATGGAGAACATGGATGATATCCACGTACGCCATCCATTGTGTGCTGCATCATGTTCACCTTGAAGAATCAAAAACCCATGTAGAAAACACTTCAAGGAAGAGGTGGGATTGGACACCCATGTTAGTTGTGTATGGTGCCCGATCACCGTGGTTAGGTGGACCATACCACAACAATTTAGAGGTTCTCAGCAGATTTTACACTGTTTCCTACAGTGAGACACACCTAAGCTTTAGATCATGAGTGTGATATTCGGGAGTAAGGCCTTAATAGGGCTGCACACCTAATAAACGAGCATGGATCTCATCAGCATGAAGTTGCTCATCTACATCAGCGAATAGCTACACTCATTATCTGACTTTGCGTAGTCACACTAGTGCTTTCAAGAAGCATGCAATCTACTCGTAAGAGAAGCGACATAGGGAAGGATGTGAGGTCGAGCACAGTCTTCCTCAAGGGGATAACTGTTCCAAATCCACGGAACTTCTTTGGGCTCCTCACAGAGACTCCTTGAATGCAAGAGGAAAATAACAAGAAAATAGAAAATAAATTTTTTAAAATTTGAAATTGTTTGATGAATGAAATAAATAAGTGTTGGCGTGAATTATCAAATCAATCAATGAGTTGTCAATTAAGAGAAAATCGGAAAGATTATATTCGTGATTGTACAATATCTATGTATAGCCAAGAATAAGGTTGCTAATCTCCCTATATATTTGTACAATATCTTTATAAAAAAACAGAAAAAAGAAATACAATAATAGAAAATCTGACATGGTATCAGAGCTAGTCAATTTCTGGCTCTTGGTTCACGTTTAACCCTAGTTTATAGCTTCCTTTCGCCGCCACCTTCACATATGGGAGACACCAAAGCCCGACAAAGTCCAGTGACTCTTCCATCAATCATAATACGTTCCTCTCTGAAATATTCACCACAAAAATGACCGAAACTTTGTCCAAAGCTAAAGCCCCGACCGTGATTTATGAACCTGTGGCTGTCTCGATCAACATTAAGTTGGATGGTTCCAACTATGCTTTATGGTCCCAAGTTGTTGAGATGTACATCTCTGGCAAAGACAAGTTGGGTTACATTAATGGTGAGTTACCTCTGCCATCTCTGACTGATCCGTCCTTCCGCAAATGACGTACTTACAACGTCATTGTCAAAGGATGACTAATTAACTTCATGGATCTCGTGTTAATCAGCAATTTCATTAGATTTCCCACAACCAAAATGGTTTGGGATTCAGTTGCTACCACCTATTTTAATGGTAGCGATACCTCTCAAATCTATGATCTCCAGCGCCGCGTCTCACATCTTTGCCAAGCGGATGACTTCCTAGAAAAATACTACACCAATTTGCAAGGACTCTGGCGTGAGACTGATTTTCGACGTCCCAATTTGATGGAGTGCCCTGCCGATATTGAACATTATAATAATCTTCTCCAAGAAGATCAGGTTTATGTATTCTTGGATGGTCTTGATGACAGGTTGGACAATATTCATAGCGACATGTTGCAGATGCACCCGTTTCCCACCATGAAGCAAGCATATGCCCATGTCCGCAGGGAGGCTCTTCGCCAAGTGGTGATGAACGTCGGTGACCACGAACCACCTCCAGAGGTGGTGCTTGCTTTGAAAGGCTTAAAGCTTGGCCTGTCAAGATCGGCTTCTCAACATACTGGGAAACCTTCCTCTACAGCCCGTACCTCATCTGATGGTCTCAAATGCTCTCATTGTGGAAATATGAAGCATACACGTGAAAACTGCTTCCAGTACCTCGATTGGTGGCACAAACTTCAAGCTAGAAAAAAATGAGACAGTACAGTTGAAGGTGCAGGAAAGGCTATTATGGCAACAGCTGAACCTCATCTCTCAGTACCTGCAGACCCATCTCCTGAGAATATTCTTGAGGTAAGCTATTTCACTATATCCTCATTTATGAATAACATAGATACGTCTGCTAGGTATACCTTACCTTTCAGATATAACCGTGGAAAGCTACCAAACAGATACTCTCCAGGCATTGAGGAAAGAAGGTCGAGGTATCCAATTGCCAACTATGTTTCCACCGAAAAGCTACCTGAACCTCTCAAGACATTCTCACACAAGCTGTCCACATATTATATTCCCGCTATAGTTTAGGAAGCTTTAGTTGATCCCAAGTGGACACAGGCAATTGAGGAGGAAATGAGAGTATTACTAAAGAATCAAACATGGACCTTGGTTCCATTGCCCAAAGAAAAAAATAGTCGGGTGGAAATGGGTCTTCTCTATTAAACACAAGGCAGATGGATCTATAAAACGATACAAGGCAAGGCTAGTCGTAGAGGGATACACTCAGACCTATGGCGTAAATTATCAAGAAACATTTTCACCGATAGCCAAGTTAAATACAGTCAGGGTCCTATTATCTCTCGTAGTCAAGCCATTGCACCAGTTTGATGTAAAGAACGCATTTCTCCATGGCGACCTTGAAGAAGAAGTTTACATACACACTTCTTCGGGCTACACAGCATCTTCAAAAGCTAAAGTAGCGTGCAAATTGTAGCGAGCACTGTATGGATTAAAACAATCACCTCGAGCATGATTTGAGAGGTTCCGTCTGGCAATGGAGAAGTATGGCTTCCACCAAAGTAATTCAGATCATACATTATTTCTGAAGTACCAACGGGGAAAGGTAACAACTTTAATTGTATATGTCGATGATATGATCATCATAGGGGATGATAAGGAGGAAATCACTACGCTTCAAAAACAATTGGCGACCGAGTTCGAGATGAAAAATCTAGGAGGACTTAAATATTTCCTGAGAATAAAGGTTGTTAGATTAAGGCGAGGTATGTTTCTTTCTCAGCGAAAATATATATTAGACTTACTATGTGAGGTTGGAATGTTGGATTTTAAGCTAACAGACACTCCAATCATTCAGAACCACAAGCTCGTAGAATATCCAAGTGAAATGCCAACGGACAAAGGAATTAGGTACCAGAGATTAGTTGGTTAACTTATTTACCTCTCCCATATCCGTCCAGATATTGCCTACACAGTGAGTGTAGTAAGTCCATTCATGCATTGACCTAGTAAGGATCATATGGAGGCGGTGATCCGAATTTTATGATACTTAAAATCCTCTCCGGGAAAATGGCTTATGTTTTCAAAAAATAACTATCTTAGAGTTAATGGTTATATAAACGTAGATTGAGCGGGGAATACCACAGATAGAAGATCCACCTCAGGATGCTTCATGTTTGTTGGAAGGAATCTTGTTACATGGAGAAGTAAGAAGCAAAAAGTGGTCGCATTATCAAGTGTTGAAGTAGAGTTTCGTAGAATGACTAAAGGACTTTGTGAAATCCTATGGCTCAAAAGACTTCTAACTGAAATTGGGTTTACTCCTACATCCGAGATGGACCTCTTTTGTGATAACAAGGCAGTTATCGCCATTGCTCACAATCCGATCTAGCATGATCGTACCAAACATATGGAGGTTGACAGACACTTTATCAAAGAAAATCTCGATGCTAAAATAATTCGGTTTCCATTCGTGAAGTCCGAAGACCAACTGACGGATATTCTTACAAAGGCCGTATCAAGCAAGAATTTCTATAACTCAGTAAACAAGTTGCGCATTGAAGATCTGGATGCTTCCACTTGAGGGGGAGTGTTGGCATGAGTTGTCAAATCAATTAATGAGTTGTCAATTAAGAGAAAATGAGAAAGATTATATTCATGATTATACAATATCTATGTATAGCCAATAATAGGGTTGTTAATCTCCCTATATATCTGTACAATATCTCTATAAAAAAGGGTAAAAAAAAAGAAATACAATAATAGAAAGTATGACAACGAGTTCACAACTCTTTAAATAGGGATAATAAGCAATTGAAAAAATTTAAGAATCAAACTACAACTAAAACTTCTAGAATTCGCAACCTATTTTAAATAGTAAATTTACTATTTATAAACGGTCGTGATTTCCACTATTGCGCAAGGTTTTCGGCCAAAAATAGTAAGTGTCCTATTTGACTTCACCAAGCTATTCTCCTAATTATTCTAAGCGGTTTTCATGTTGGGCGCAACCCCTAAAGCCCAACAGATGAAGAGTTATAATCAAAGTAAAACCTACTATTTATGGTAAAAACGGAATTAAAATAGGGAAATGACCGTCGATCTGATGGTATTTCACAAATCTGGCTTGCGTAACCTAGTATAGTAGGGTTGGGTGGCTAAATTAACTCGTCCTACCCCAAAATCATATATTTTACGTCCGATAACTCATTTCGGATTGCAAGATACACCGGATTTAAGGTCTAACGGTCTGGATAACTTCTGTCGTCAACCGGGCCTTTTCTGATCCATCTTGGCCATGAAACTGTCCATGACCCGCTCTGCATCAAGAAGATATAGGGTTCTCAATATTATTTTATAACATAAAATAATAACCATTCTATCTTTTGTGGGAAAATTTTGAACCACATAACGGTAATACTATATTTTTTAGCTTCTAAAATATCCTCAACTTCATTTAAATTAACTTCCTATACCCTGTACATTTTTAAAATTATCCAAGGAAAGAAAACTAATTATGGGTATAAAATTGCACCCCAAGTACCCTCCTTAAATAAAATATAAATATCATACATAACTGGAGCAGCTTTTTGTACATTTCTGTTTTCACAGAGTTTCTATGGGGTTGATAACCTTTAAATATTGGAGGGATAGGGGAAGTCATTTTAAATGAGGTTAGGGATGACTTTGGAAATTAAAAAATGGAGTTGTTGATGTATGATCAAGATAACTGTTGTATGCCACTGTTGGACAATTTTACCCTTTCAATTAATTTAAAAAGAGATGCAGGTTTAAGTTTAGCATCCCCTTGCATCCACTTTCCACCCTCTTGTGTTTATGATTCATCCATAAATAGCATTAAGTGATGAAATCATAAGTCCAAGGACCCACCTGAAAGCATAAAGCAACCGGAAGGAAGTGTAAAAGTGTACCACATGCGATGTTAGCAAGAAAAGGATAAATAGAATTGGAAATGGGAAACATAAGAAATGAAAAGATAGGAAATACAAATCTACACCAAAAAAAGATGAAAAGAAAGAAAGAAAAAATAGTATGATCTTTTATATTTGAAGTTTAATTTAAGTTTCCTAATTTGTTGCACCACTCATCTTATTCGTTAAATTAGGAACCATGATCCTTCTATTATAATGTTAGAAGATCTCATATATGAATGCCCACGCAGAATGCAAACAACCATTCGGTGATATACTTCATGTTTGTCATTTTTCTGATGCTTTTCAGTAATTTTTTTGTCTTAAAAAATTCAACTGGTATAATCCAATATGGGGCAATACAAATACAAATGGTCCATACACCTCTTGATACTGATATTCAAAGCCATGGTGCAGAAAAATTTAAACAGTTCACACACAAAAAATGAATTTATTTACCTAAAATATGGCATTAGTTCATCGTTTTGCATAGTCATCATCCCACATAACCATGACAATTTTAGGTCTTGTTTGGCCGAACCGATCCCACGATATTAGGAGGGATGGGATCGCCATATCCCATCCGTTGATCCTGCGAGTGTGTTTGGGTAGGGTTATATCCCACGGTGCGCTTATTTCCCATGGGACCATTTGCAGGATTTCGTCTTCGGGCAAGGGATTGCAAAATCCCTCTCGGATTCGCTGCCATCCCTCCTTCCATCCTGAAGCCTATCCCATGGATTTATCTCTCATCCAATCGTACGGAACGATGAGATTTGAGGTGTTCAGGTGGTCATGAAGGCAGTGAAGATGGCAGGAGCAGAAATTTTTGGTGCAAACGAGGTATGTCTACAAATACCTGGGCCATGGTGCTCGTCTTCCTCTTTGTGAGTTTGAAGTGGGTCAGTTCGGCTTGAGGTATGCCTTTCCCTCTGTCTGAAGAGAAGCTTCCTTGTATACTTCTATTCTCAGTCTTAGTTGTTTGATGCTTTTCTGAAAGGGTTGATTTCTTCCTGCATGTTCATTCGACCATAGATTAAAGCTTCTCATTTAGGAGTTTTGCTACCTACATGTTATGATCCCATGTTTTGGAACTACCAATCAAATTTACTGTTTTTATTTGAGGGATTTCACTGTTGATGATATCCTAATGGTGGTTCCGCAACCTGCATGTTGGTCCGACGACCAATTTCTACTAGAAATTGGGGCATTTGCCTCCTACATTTTGTGATCCCATGGAAAGGAAATTAAAAAGTGTTCTGGACTTTTATTTTGAGGGATTTCACTGTTGATTATTTCCTAATGGTGGTTTTGCTCCTTGCATTTTCATTCGACCATGGATTAAAGCTTCCCATTTAAAGATTTTTCTGCCTCCATGTTGTGATCCCTTGTTTTGTAACTTACTAGGGAATATACTGTTTTTATTTGAGGGATTTCACTGTTGATGTTACCCTAATGGTGGTTCTACTACCTGCATGTTGGTTTGACTACCAATTTCTGCTAAAAATTAGGGCTTTTGTGTAATGTCCCGACTTTTCAAGACCCGAGTACATGACCTATTTCCTAAAAACCCGAGCGTTAACCTTAAGGGATGGTCAAATTTGAGTTTTTTTTTTTTTTCAAATATCAGAGTAAGTAGATGAGCATATAATGGACAAATTATACATAATGAAAATTTTCATTTACGTTTAGGATGTATAAGAAGTTGCTCATAATGACTTATACTAACCAATGGTTTCAAAATTAACAAATACAAGAATCACATGATCCAATACATGAGAAACAGTAGAATGCAAGTAAATTTGAGCCGCAAGACCCCTCAGCTTCTCAAGGTAGATACAATCATGCAACCCCGGCACTTGAATCGGACTCCTCATCAGCCCAAACCTGAAAATCACTTAAGTCACCTGTATTACCTGTATGGTTATATTTATTTGATGGATGAGTGATCAACTCAGTGTGAATTTCCCTCAAGATTACACACCGCCACATTAGGTAAGAAATAGTATAAAACATTCAGGCAGTCAAAACAGAGTAAATGCAGTCTTATTATATATATATATATATATATATATATATATATATATATATATATATATATATATATATATATATATATATATATATATATATGAATGCATGAATGCAATCATTGTCCCGGATAAAATATCCATACGGACATTGGGCTTGTCGGCTATACAATCATCAACCCGGATAAGACATCCAGACGATCTGTGCCCCTGGTAAAACATCCAGACAGGCAAATACTTACGATAACAATAGATGATGATTTGTGCCTTGGGTAAAACTTCCAGTCAGGCGAATCTATATGTCACATACGACAGCAATAGATACTGGTCTGTGCTATGCATGCATAATTAGTCAACTCGTTATTAGTCCAATTACAACCAGTCAATTTAAATAAGCTCACGAACACTACGAGGAGCTCACGGCCCACATAGGCCGACGGCTCAGGCATAGTGTGTCATGACCACCATCCCCGGCCCATGAGACTACTATCTTAGGATGTTTAATGGAAACCCGTGACTAGTGACTAATCATATTACAGTATATGGAACTTACCATCGCATGGTTGCACTATATAAAACATCAAACCCATGTAGGAAAGTATTAAAACAAAACCACGTAGGGCGAGTATCAAAATATGTCACATAGGGCCGATATCAAAACTATACGATAAAGACCATCCTTAAAAACCATTGGACACAAAAACCCTAAATGTTAGACCCACATCAATGGTCAATTTAAACCACCCTTCAATAACCACTAAGCCGAAGGTCCATTACAATCACAACCAGTCGGGTTACATCCTAAGTATGGGTGTACATTTATAGGCGGGGGTTCCTCACTGATGTACCAGTTTAAGTTCCATAAGCAATCCACAAATAATTCACAAGCATGAATAAATTGTACAGGATAAACATTAAGCATGTAATGTAGCAATTCAATTCCAACAGTTAACATATGTGACTAAGAAATGGAGATATCAATTATAAATTAAATTAAAAACTATAACTTAAGCTAATGGGAGAATGAAAAGGTCAAGGGGAAGAATCATCACTTTATACTTTTAATCGCCTACCCGTGTTGCTAGAGAGTGCATATTTCCTTAAAATCAAACCCTATCATAAATTATAAAATTGTACAGTTAGATCCAAGCTTACATAATATTTAGGTTAGGATTTTATCCAAGGGTTTGGGTTACCTAAGTTCCAGGGTTTCACTCTAAGAGTTACACTAGGACATATGTGTAGCTTAAACACAATGTCATGATATGGTTAATTACAATTTAATGTTAATGATATAATCAATATTTGTGACCATGGTAATACTAAGCATTACAATGTAGTAGTGGTCTACTTTGTTTTTATGATAATATCTTCAGGTGATGGATACCACACTAATACCATTAATGGTAATTTATTTATAATGACTAACGTTAACGCAAACAGTGCATTGATGTAGATCTAGGTTTTCATCCTAGAGTTCAGTCCTAGACTTGGATCATAGGGTTGAACGCTAATTGATGTAAGATTAACCACGACATTAGTAATATTAATAATTGTAAAACCACTATTAATATTAGCAGTGTAATCAATATTAGGTATATGATAATAATAATCGTCATGATGACAGTAAATATTTTAATCTATCATTAGTGATAATATTTAAGAGCGATAAATAGAACACTAGCATATGATAATTACAACTTTGTTTATACTAACTAGTTCTAGCATGAATAACTTACTAATGGCTACTCCTTATTAATATTAATAACCCTAATAATAACAATGGCAATGATACATTAAAATGGGTCTAGTGTGGATTTGAAGGATCCCAAGAATAAGGTTATTTGGGCCCGCATTAGAGTGAACAGGCCCATCAAATTCTGTCCCAACAAGTGGCCTACATTGGGCCCGAAATTTCCCAACATCGAGGCACGAACTGGGCCTAACTTTGGCCAAGTCTAGCCCAACACCTTTGCTGCCCATAGATGGCCTAATGTCTGGGCTGGGCTGGATTGTTTCAGGCCTAGCCGCAGCTACCCTTTGTTGCCCCAAAATCTGGGCTGGGCTCGGCCCAGGCCTATGGTCCCAAAGGTGGCCCACAGAGAAAGTGTGACCCATTGGGCTATGTACTCAGGTGCGGCCCACTGCTCGGCCCAGAACGTGGCTGAGCTTGGTCCAGACCACAACCCAAGTTATGGGCTACACTCGGCCCATCTTTCAGCTCAGTTCGGTGGTTGGGACCCAGCAACAGCGTGCGTTGATAGCCAAAAATGGGCTGGGCTGGACTGATCCCAGCAGCTGCTGTCCCAACTGCGGTCCAAATGTGGCCCACAACATTGCTTGGTGTAGCCCACTGAAATCTATGGTGTGGTCCACTGAGCGTGCAGCTCGGTTGCACCTTGCTTGACTCTCTCTCCCTCCCTTCTTCTTCCTTTATTTTTGTTTCTTAAGGGTCCAGAGGTTATTGGACTTACCTTAGGTGCAGTCCGACTCAACAGGCTCAGCAACAGGGTGCGACATGACCCGGTTCGAGTTTTGGTGCAGAGCAGTGAGGCAGCCACATGCCCCATCTTCTTCTTCTTTGTTTTTGTTTCTTAAGGGTCCAGAGGTTATTGGACTTACCTTAGGTGCAGTCCGACTCAACAGGCTCGGCAGCTCGATGCAGCACGACCCGGTTCGAGTTTTGGTGCAGAGCAGCGAGGCAGCCGCACACCCCATCTTCTTCTTCTTCTTCTTCTTTCTTTCTTCTTTCTTCTCTCGATTTATTTCTCTCCATCACTCTCTTCCCACACCAGGGACATCATCCAACAGTGACAACCCGAGAAACGGCATGCTCGAACCGAGCTAACTCGGTTTGAAGTGGTGGGGAAGGCAACCCAGCTTTAATGGCGGATCACCGTCGGGCGAGTTTTCCTCCAAAACGAGACTTCAAGGTGGTTGGAATCCATGCATTAGAGCTTAGGGATGCTTCAAGTTGAAGCTCCGTGAAGATTAGAGTGGTGGGTTTGGACGGAGGAGAAAAATGGCGTTTTCTTTCTTTCAGCTGCAAAAACGGCGAGAGAATGGGGAGATGCTTGATCCTCTCCCTCTAACAGCACTGACCTAACGTTTCTAAGCCGTCGGATTGAGAGAGAGCGGTGTGGATCGAATCTAAGGCTTCCACCCACTCTTTCCTCGTTGGAAATATCTTGCCACACAACTGGATTAGCTGGCAACAGCACTGCCATTCTCCAACAGCCAGGATCGACTCTCTATGGATGGTTGAGGTTCGAGGATGGGTGTTGACACAGATTGCCAAGCTAGCGGCAGCAGGGACGGTTTCCATTTTTGGAAACATGGTTTTTCATGGTCTATAAGTGCCTGGATTTGTGTCCCTACATGCAAGCAACTATATGTAAAAATGCCTAGGATTTATCCAGAAGGACCGTCCTCACAAGATGGATGGATCAGATCATCTATCAGGGCATCGAGGGTGGGTCGCAAATCGAAATCACGGACGCCTGTCTGTTTGAATTAGAATTTGGAGGGAAAGGGGGAAAACCCTCTTTATTTTTGGTAAGCTCGGGTCAGCGAGCATTGACCGAGCTCCACGGAGCCACGCGCAGTGAGTGCAAACACCCCACGTGCACATGCGCATTAATGTGGGGTCCATCATGATGTACCTTCCAAATATACTCCGTCCAATATTAGGTTTTGTTAGCCCTATTAAAGGCCTCTGACCGAGGATCGGTCAGATCCAAAGCCTAGGTAGGCCCCATGACTTGCTTCAGGTCTCGTTTATGGATTTTTCGATGATTCGTTGGTCGGATCAGCCCGAAATTGAACATCAACGGTTAAAATGGTCTAAGGGACTATTTAAGCTAAGACTCGATGGTCAGATTACAGATATATGGCTTGTTCTGATTTTATAATACTAAATATTATGTTATACTACATTTAATAATATTATTTACTATTATAATTATTATGTTATTATTACCATTATTATTATTATTATTACTATTATTATTACTATTATTATTATTATTATTATAAATTAAAATTGTAGGGCCTACCTCTAGTCAGAATTATTCCTTCAGGTGAGTAGATCGCTTTGAGTTACGTACCTCGTCCTTTGACTAATTTTAACTATTAAATGAGCCACACCAAGTGAACGTCCACTTATTACTTTCAACATCCTCGTGATCTAAATAATTCAATGGTTATTAATTGTCTTAGGAATTCTATGAAGTGATTAGGTGTGATCTAGTAGTCAAATATGGGGGTAGGTGAGCCAGTTTGTGTTTCCAAGGGATGGATTATCCAACGAGACGTTGTAACCTGACGAACGGTGGATCTTGTGACCGTTATCCCTAATTTACTTTATACGTTCTAGTTGTACTAAGTGGGTGTATTTCTGGAACATCGTCATGATCAAGATTCTAAAATGGGATTTTTTTTTTATTTAAGTACTTGGTAAATTTAGTCACATTGTGGTAGTTAAATGGACAGATCGATCTTACATCTTACAATGTGTGTCGCGAGTTGTCATCGTCCAAAATCAGATGGTTATCTTATGATTTATGAAAATTTGATTGTTAAATCAAATCTAATCTGATCATTAATAAGTTATAGAGTTCTTAGTAAGTTCTAGAAGAATTTGACAGTTATCATCCTGCTCAGATGTAACACCCCAGATTTTTGCAAACCTGGGATTAGACGTCCTTAGGCAATGGGTCAACCATAACACCTTCGTAACCTCTCAGAACCCAATTTCAAAGCCAAATAAATCACTTAGAATTAATTCCTTTAGAAATTAAGCGTAAGTTAACTAGCGTTACGTTGGATTAGCTGCGAAATTGTTCCTGATCGCTTTAAATACATTCAAGACCCAAAACTTATAAAATCAATGACGCTATAATACCTTAAAACCTAGGATCAAACTCTAAACCCGTTTGCTCTCAGGAACCCTTTGAAACTTTGTATTGGATCTATACCGCGTGTCAAAAGTCCGATACCTACAATCTTAGACCGTTACGACCGCTTAGCTGGACTTGACAATCGTTTCGAAAATCAAGCCCAACCGACGTTCAGAAGCTATTTCATTGAGCGTGGAGTGAAGAGAGTGAGAAATGGATTATATTTGAAAATTTTAATCCAAATCTGGCACGTGACTTGGCGCATTATTATTAAGCGTTCTGACCATCAGAATTCAACCAAATTATACCCTCGGATCAGGAAAAATTTCTCTTTTATATCATGAGACTTGTAGACTTGATTTAGGTACGACGACCGCTGAACTGAAACTGGTCCGCCACGTGCGATGTACGAACTCTACCGAACTGAAAACTGGGTGTGAGCAGGATCCAGTATCCATGAGCTTAAGTCCGACTGCATTCGGCCAGGGGACCTCCCGAAATGCTCTTTTGGACCAAAACAGCCCCAATTTGGTTATAACCCAAGTATACTTTGTTCCTGAGTCTAAAAGGGTGAAGTTTTAGCCTATATAAGGGCTTGAAACCCTCTCATTTCTCTCCCATCCGAATTTGGATAAAACCCTAAATTGAGAGAGAGAGAAATTGAGAGATTGTGAGAGTTGTGGGCGAAAATCCCTACCACCTACACCAGCTTTTGCTCATATCGAAGCACCACATCTCAATCACTTTTTTGCTGATTTCAACACTCCTAGGTAAGAAAAACCCTAACTACTTGCTGTTTTGGGATTCTTTCGATTCAAATATCGAAATAGCTTATGTATCTTGTGCATTAGGTCACAGCTACGCCGTTGACGAAGCGTATGCGTTCAAATCGAATCGATACACGTCTAGGACAAAAGGTGAGGATTTTAGATGCTTAGATTGACTGATTTCAAGGCTTTCAATGTCGTTTAATAGTAGATTATCGACGGCAATGCCGTTTGACATGTACAACATGCTGTCTGTTTTCCGTTTCGTAAACGTACGGAAAATATGAGATTTAGGGTATTTTAGGCATTTATAGAAAATACGGTATAAGTTCGTATTTTGCTGAAATCATTGTCATGGCTATTTGTCGTATTATGATATTAGAAATGCGTGTATGATCTATTTGGCGAAGAGATTCGCCCTAACGCACATATTGGCGACATACGCTATGTGGACTAAAGTGTGTAGACTAAGTGTTTGTATAAATGTTTGTATTAGTATGTATTGAGTAAAATGGTGTTGTGAATTAGTTTTGAGATTGAATTCTCAATCCATATGATGTTGTATATGATTTCCTACATGTTGGCTATATGTATTGATTTCATTATATACATGAAATGCATGTGTTGGATGATTTGCTTCAGTTGTATGTTGTAACATGTGTCAACATGCTTACATTGTTATATGTCATTTCTGCTACTCTCATATGATTACTGATGTTGATATTCAAGTGTTTGGGGCTATATGTTAGTCCAGGCAGTCGGTAATGGATTGAATTCGTGGTTGGCTTCTATTTGCCACGAAGGACGCATCGATGAACGCGAGTCGTGTTTTGGGTTGGCGGCAGTGGTTAGGCCACACGAAGTGTTTCATGCACTTCATGTCGCTCAGCTTGAGATGCGCTCGTACTAGTCGAGCCCGTCAAGTAACCCGACTGGCCATTGTATGTTCACCATGTATGAGTCATAACTGCTTGAACCTAGGGTACTGAACTTACCATTGGAAACCCTGTTAACCATGGTACCTTAATCCATAAAGACTCATGAGCCGGGCATGGTGGTATGGGACACCGTGGTCGAGCTGTCGGCCTACGCTGGGGCCACAAACCTCCCCGTAGTGACCAGTGAGCACCTATGACTCATGAGTAGATTATGGTGGTATGGGACACTATATTCTTGTTGTCGGCCTACACTGATCAGGTGACGAGCCCTTTGTAGTGACCGCGAGCGTATTATGAGTCTACGGGAGGCGACGACCCTTCTGTAGCGACGAGAGTACATTAGGCCTGTATTGATAAGGTGATAGGAGAGAGGTGCAATGAGTGCGAGCAACAGTCCTGACAGCCCTTGTAGCGACCTACAAATATAACATCGTATGAGATTACTAGGAGTGATGACCCTAGACAGGATCTGTGTTGGGATTGATATAAGCGAAGTACCTTAGTTTCTCAATCCTGCTATATGAAAAAGACTAATAATAACCCGGTAATCATTATCCATATCGCATTGCATGTGCCTGGAAGATGTGGAGCACTGCGGAAAGAAAGCATGCCGCGGACGCAGATGGTGCCGCATGAGGGAGTATGTCGGTGAGGGCATCCATCATGTCATTTCATGCTTGCATTAACAACAGTATCTAGGAATGTTTGATTGTTTGCTTTACTATTAACGCGTGATTGATTTGATAACATGCTAATCTTTGCTTTATGATTCCACTGAGTTAATTACTCACTCCCACGTTACGGGACGGTGTTCCGGACACCACCAGACCCTTTTGTAATTGCAGATGATGGCGCGGCCTGTGAGGCGGAACCGGACTTGATGATGATGAGGAGGATCCCTCCTTTATTCGTGTTCTGATCGACGGGATTACAGGGAGGCTGATTAGACGCCTTGACACTTGTCATTTTATATTTTTGGAGTACTCATGTATATTCTTTTCTTTCCATTTTTGGAGTATACATGTATTTAATTAACCTGGTAACATGTTCACACTCTGGAGAATTACAATCAATTATATATTTTATGTATTTATCAGTCTTTCGCTTGCTAATTTAACTATCTCTGGAGTATGATATGCTGTTTTGGCTTAGTCTCAATCTTGTTTAATGTCATTCTACAGACAACATGCATTTATCATTATCTATGTTGCATAAGTAACGTTCTGGAACTCGGGAGTTGGGTTTTTACCCGACCCCCGATTTCGGGGTGTTACATCAAATGATTGGATTATCTGGTTATACGGCAACACCCGAGTACTGAAAAGTACGGGGTGTTACATTTTTCCTCCTACATGTTGTGATCTCCTGTTATGGAAATTAAAATGTGTCACGTCCCAAACTCAGAAACTGGGCTTACAAAATTTTCAATCGCCGAATCCGGTGCTGACAGCCTCCGTAGCACCCTATTCTTGGCTCCCAGCGCCTATATGCCAGTTTCCGATCCTAGGATCCCACAAGAAGGATTTTCAATATGAATTTCTCTCGTAAGAAGCATAACCACAAGTATACCCAAATCACAAGAACAACATCATCACCACATATCTATTAATATAATCATTTGAGTACGATGCTGAAAGAGAAATACATATGTCGAAAATCAAAGCTCCAGAGGTCCGCTGCATGCTCCAAGCTCAGCGCCGCTGCTACAACCTAACATTACCTGCACACATCTATCATGCATAAGCTTATAGAAAGCTTAGAGGGTTGTGTAAGTGTGTGCATAATGTAAGTATCAAGCATATAAATATCAGAGTAATGTGGAAACATGTTAGCAAGCCCCATAAGTCACACAATATCAGAATATGCAATGCGAATTGACTATATACAAATGCAAAATTATAGAGAACTAAATATCAGATGCTGATGATGCAAATGCAATATGCAAATCCTGAAGAGCCACGAATACTATCAACCTCATCTAAGTCATACATCAAACCTACGCGTATCCCACGATCATGTGGGGATAACTCTGTCTCATAAGGAGTCACATAAACATCTCAGCCCAATGACATCTGCTTTAATCAATCGCCCATCATAACATGCATACGAATGATGGAGGTCTACAGAAGAACGACGGATCTAGTCCAAATATCAAGATAAGCTCATTGATTTAAAATGCGTCACTATAGTTAAGGAAAGAATCCAACTTATCGCCACCACAACATCGGACATTGCTCCCAATGTGGGACAAAGTTCTGCCTTCATTGTGTGTATAGTAGCATGTTAATCACTGGTAGCTCGCTCAGGTCCTCATGCCCTGCCCACTTAGTGTCCACCCACGTGCGCCCGCCCACATGTGATCACAGTGATGGAGTGTTGAGGGTCAAATATTGCATATCAGACCCCAGTTATTATCTGGATTTACGAGCATGATACTGTTTAATGGCCCGTTTTATCATGTTTGTGTTGCAAGGTGACTTTAGGAGCTTGGGCTGAAAAAGAATATTAAAAGCATGGTTTTAACGCTCAAGATTCACCAAGACAAGTTACAGGACTCCAGGGGACTAAGATCGATGCCAGAAATCTAAGAAAACCAAGAAATTGAAGCTTAAGCGGGCCTGAAAGTCAATCAAAATGTAAGATCACAAGGTTTCCACCATCTGTTCGGCTTGAAACTTCATATATGGCCTGAGGACCATAAATAAACTGTACACATCAAATTTTAGTAGTTGGATACCTGTGGAAGTAGTCCAACGATTAGATCAGCCCATGAATTACTGATCAGAGGCCCACCTGATATTCAGATATGCTTCAAACTCGGGCTTTATCCATTAGATGATATGAGAAAATATGTGGACGGAACAGATTTCTCACGACCATCATGATGGTGGCCCATGAGCATCGCGTGTATAGAGATTATATGTGCACTCAACGTGCACCAGATGGAGAAGCCTTGTTAAAGTCAGTGTTGACAGACTCCTTACGCAAAAACGGCAACCGCCGTCAGCGGACGGACGTTGTCCGTCCATTTTTGCATAGAAGGCCCCACACACTGTCCATAGGGACAATCTAGACCGTCCATGAGATTCATGAAGGCTCTATCACTCATGCCTAGGAGGCGAAATTGCAAAAGATATCGGAGATACGTTTTTGATCGTCCAAAAGCAAGACCGACGGCGAGAAGATCTAGTACTAATGGGCCAAACTAAAAATGAAACAAACTCGCCCTTCCTGGTTGGTTTTTCAAAACGCTTTCAATAGAAGGAGTGGATTTTCTAGACAAAGGATGAAGTGGGCCCCACCGTCAGCACTGCGTAAACAGAGAAGGTTCTGTTTCACAGCGGAACACTGCCCGGGTTTTGTAGCCCACTGTGGGAGCTTGGTGGTGATCAGATGGTCCATCTGGACCGTCCAAACTTCTCCCATGGCTTGGCCAACCACCCCCAAGAAGACTGTATGGATCGAATACCGGACAGAATCCCTGGATCGCTGTTCTTGGAGGTTGTTGCGAATGGAAGAACTCCGTTTTTGGATAGCTACTACGTAAATCCTACGCACCAGCAGGAAGCTTCCTTCACTGTCTCTTGCTGCGTAAACCGACACCCTCCACTGACTGGCCCATGCCTATAAAAGAGAAGAAAAGGGGGGGGGGGGGGGGGGGGGGGGGGGGCATCTATTCATTGGACGTGCTTGCATAAAGGAGAGTAGCTAGAGTTTTTATTTTTATTTTTGAGTTAGCCGCACCATGGCGGGCTAAGCCTCTTAGCTAGGGCTAAGAGGTGAAGCTTGTAGCATGATGAGAGACCTGTAGCTTATATCTTTTATTTATTTTGAACTGATGTGGATTATAGTTTATTTATGAGAATTTGTTTTAGTTTTTAATGGTCTGTTGTGATTGAAATTACAATGGGTCTGCGATGGCTTTAAGTATTTCTTTCTCCTTTTGATATTTATGACGTCAGGAAGCCCTGTTGTTCACCATCATCTCTTGGGCATGGTCGAATGACAGTACCCTTCCTAACCTTCATAGCATGTTGATTGGTTGGTAATTAGTTTAATTTTGTTGTTTACTTTGTCTCCTGGGCATGGTTTGGTAATGGAATCCATTCTAATTCATATACCTTTCATATCTTGAAAACTATATCAATGGCAGTTCAGTTAATTTTTATAATTCTTAAAGCAAGCGTAAGATTTCTCTGATCTCTACAAGTGGATCCTCTAAATCCCTAGTTTTCCTATTTCTGATTTCTCCTAAGTTTTAGATAATAATTTCACAATTATTCCTTAAATTTTATTTGATTTAAGTTTCATCTTAGCCTAGTTCTAGTTCTACTTAATTTCAGATAACGTACAGGTTTCAGTCCCTTGGGATTCAACCTCGGTCTTACCGAGTTTATCACTACATCACAACCATGCACTTGGGGAGTGAACATGGAGCGTCACAATATCCCTCATCGAGGGCAGATCCGAGTTTAAGTGCAATAAGTGGGCTTCCTTACCCTCTCTATCGCACAATAAACTGGACTTTCCTATGGGGCCTAATATATACACAAGGTGGGCTCCAGGGTATAGGTATCATGATGTTATACTGTCACATACTCATAATCAGCCTCTGTAATCGGCCTCGACAATCGGAATCGATAATTGGCCTAGATAATCGAAATCGGCCTCGACAATCGACCTCGATGAATGGCAAAATAAGGCCTAAGGAAAGGTTACAATGTGGACATTAAACCATTATTGCCCATCAATGTAACCATTTAACTAACATTGCTCCCAAGGAGTAGCCCACATAGAGCCAAAGCCAAACATATGGTGGGGTCATGGCCTTACCAAATGGGCCGAAAATAGGTCGGGATACATCACAATGGACCTCATCATATAGGTCGGGAATACATCACAATGGGCCTTACCAAATGGGCCGAAAATACATTACAATGGGCCTCATCAAATGGGCTGAAAATATATCACAGTGGGCCTCATCAAATGGGCTGGAAATATATCACAATGGGCCTCTACCCATGAGCTCTAAACTCAACCCATGGGCCCCAAATACATTACATCGGGCCTCATCAAATGGGCCCCAAATACATCAAATGGGTCATATCAATGAGCCAAATCAAATGGGCTTCATGTATATCAATTGGGCCCACCCTTATATATTTTTGAGATCCGACCTATTCATAAGTTAACATAGAGGTAGATGAAGTAAAAACAAATATCAACTTAATTGGAAACTATTGTGGCCCTTAGAAGTTTGAACAGTGGATGTCATTGTCCACTATTTAAATGGTGGGGGGTCCACTTGAACTTTAGATCTGACTCACTCATTTTCCCATGCCATAAAATGATCTCACAATTGGTTGGATGGTTTGGATACAACACATGCATCATGGTGGGTCCCATAAATAGATGGCATGGATGAAACAGGTGGGACCCACAAAATTTGCTGCCATCAGTATAGTAGCTAGGCAGCTACGTATGATGCAGCTATTGCTACTTCACGAGCCACAAGTGGGTCCCACGTAGGGCCCACCACCACATTTATATGTATAAATATAATATATATATATATATATATATATATATATATATATATATATATATATAATATTATATTAATATATAAAATAACGTTCAGGCCTTGGAAGGCCTGGACAGACACATACACTGAGGTGCAACCCCACATGAGGGGTGGGTCCCACCGTCCTTGGATGACACACGCATGAGGTGTGGCCCATCCCAATGGGTGGACGGCGTGGATGGGTCTCACAGACCCTGACTGCTGCACGTTACAGCTTAAAACAAAAGGAGATGGGTCCCACGAGCTGGGCTACCCTCTCCATTCCATATTATATTAATATATTAAAAAAATAATATTTTATCATTTTGTCTCTTGCTAGCTAGTACACCCACTGTCTGCTCACACTTCACCGTTGATGTCCAGCGTCCTTGGACACTAGACGGTATGGATACAACATAGACATCATGGTGGGTCCCACATAGACCTGGCCCACCTAATGGTATAATATATATATATATATATATATATATATATATATATATATATATATATATATATATATATATATATAATATTTATTATATTATATTTAAAAGAAAGAAAAGGGGGTTGGTTAGGTGGTACACTCCACCGTCAGTTCTCACTTCACTGATAGCTACACCCCACTGTCAGTTAACACTACTGGCCACCTCCATTGACAGACGGTGTGGCACATACCTCATCAAGGTGGGTCCCACATGGATGGGGTCCACCGGTAGATGGATTGGATGCAAACATCATGGTGAGCCACACACCTCATCATCATCATTACCATACAAAAAGAAAAGAGAGAGAAAGAGAAAGAAAAAAAAAGAAGAGATCGGATGGTAGTGGAGGGACCTTGCCACTATGGGCCCTCCATGATCACAACACATACATAAAAATGGGTCTCATCACAAGTGTTCCTTCTAATAGAAAATCAACGGTAGATCACCCACCTATTTGCCTCCTTGGTTCGATGGAACGCCGAACTCTTTGGCTTCAATCTTAATGGAATATGATGAAAAATGGAGGGTTGAGATGGGAGATGAGAGGGTAGGAAGTGGGCCATGTTGCGCAGCACGCCAACAACGCAGTGGGCCGAGATCCAATCTCAGGCCTCACCCACAAACGATAAACGGAAAGAATATAAACTAGAAACAGATCAAAGCAATCCAAACAAACCACAAGATAAGATATATGTGGAAAAACCTCTAAACTAGGGTAAAAAATCATGGATGCAAACTTTTACTATGAAGAAACAAAGATTACAAGGCAAAATACTAACCTCTCCCTTGGAAGAATAGAAAACTCTGAGCCCACATATTTAGAAATATTTTCTAATATTTCTCATTCCTTAGAATACCCTAGAAAAATCCTAGGAACCCCTATTTATAGTTTAGGCAACTTTCCTTCCGCATCCCAGTTGCGAAAGGACTCAAATCCGCAGTTTTTCAGAACAAACTGTGTAACCTAGGTCCTGGCTCCGCTACGACCGGTCCTAGGCCCCTACGACCAGTCGTAGCTCTCCTACGACCAGTCCTAGGCCCCGAGAAAAAAATAGCACAACTCGCTTGACTTTGAGTCGTGCCAGGGCTCGAACCCACGACCGGTCGAGCGCCTCCCACGACCAGTCGTGGCTCCCCCACGACCGGTCGAACACACCCCACGACCGGTCGAAGGCGGCCCAATTATGGATCCACATTCTCAACAATCTTCCACTTAGAGACACATTGACATAAACCTTCGTCTTCTTCATCCGAAGTGCACCACCTTTTCGTCTTCAAGCCTGAAGAACAATCAAAGCTGAACAGTGCTTCAGCTTCTCCCTTGTGACCGCCTTGGTCAACATATCTGCAGGATTCTTGATGAGGGTCAAATATTGCATATTAGACCCCGATTATTACCAGATTTTACCAACATGATAATGCTTAATGTCATAGTTTAATTGTGTTTTGTTGCAGAATGAAATAAAGAGCGTTGATTGAAATAGTGTATTAAAAGCATGGATTTAATGCATCGAGGATACCAGAGCAGGGAACGGACTCCAAAGGACTAAGATTGAAAAAATTACACGCCAGGGATCCGAGAAAATCAAGCTGTTTGCATTAAATGGGTCCGAAAACCAGCCAGAATGCAAGATCACAGGGTTCCCACCATCTGATCGGTTCGAAACTTTATACATGAGATAAGGACCATAAATTAACTGTACATTTCAAATTTCAGCTCTCGGATCACTATAGAAGTGCTCCAACTGATAGATCAGTTTATAAACCATCGATTCTGGGCCCACCTGATATCTGAAATTGTCTCGAATTTGGTATCAACGCCTTAAATGAGGAGACCAATCAGATGGTCGGATCAGATTTCAAAAAAACATCACACTGGACCCTACATGTATAACATGTGCATAAAGCACATGTACAATAGCCGTGTACCGGACCGGATGCATCTTTTAAAGTCGGTTTGACCGACCGACTTCAGCAGAAAATTGCATTTTCAACAGCATTAACGCTGTCCGATCGGACGTTCGAGTTGTGGGCCCCACCTATTGTCCATATCGACAATCTGGACCGTCCATTGGCTCTCTAAGGCCCATGTTACTTACGCCTAGCTGACAGAATCGAAGACATCACATTATAGGTTTTTTTTAACCGTTCAAACATGAACAGACGGTAGAGAAGAAAATCAGGTGGGCCGCATCAACGGACAACCAAAACTATTCATGTCCGATCTATTTTTCGTGAATAAGCTAATGGACGGCATGGATTGATGAACACAACAGTCAAATGGGCCCCACCAACGTCACAGGGACGGATCAGCATCCCTGTTTCGGACGGACGCTGTCCGTTTTCACGAAAGCTAGTGGGCCCCACCCATTGACCGTACGGATGATCCAAGCCGTTCACCGTGTAGAGGAGCTCGAATACTACAAAACCATGTTGACTCTTTTCATTCATGCATACACATGTGTGCGTTACAGAGGCCACAAAAGGGCTGCCCTGAGATGTTCAAAATTGATTTTATTACGATTTATTCTCTTGACCACGTCAATGGACGTTCAAAATCACCTATTCTTGACTGAAATTTCGTTCTGAATGCAATGGACGGGTGAATTTTCCAGAAAATGCTTCTGTGGGGCCCACAGATCACAACAGCGAAATGGTGCGAAAGGTTTCGCACATCCGCAAAAACTGACTTTTTCAAGCGGTTGTGGCCCACCATCTTTGATCATATGACAGATCTAAACCATCTATCATGTAGAGGACCCAAGAAAGTTCTAAAGGATGGTATTTCTTTGGAATTTGAGCGAGGAAAGTGGCAATTTTTGAGGCACTGAACTTGGCTGCGAAAAGAATTTCGCTGCGCATGCGATAGCTTTCCAAATCCGATTCAAGTCCGATTTTCACCACTCCAGCAACTATATAAGGAGGTTTTGGACGTGGGGAGCAATGATTCAGACCTTGGGAGGAAGATACAGAGCTTGAAGAGAGGAGAAGGAGACAAGGAGAGAGAGAAGAGCTTGGATTTATTATTTTTCTATTTTCTTTCTATGACTTACATGGAGATCAGTCCATCCATGTTAGGCTAAACCTCTTAGCTAGGGCTAAGAGGTGAAGCTTGTAGTGAGATGGGAGAGTTTAATTTATGATTTTTGTTTAATTTATGAATTGAATTAATGTTGATGCTAGTCTAATTAATGGCATATTTTTAATCTTTAATGGTCTGTTGTGACTGAAATTACAATGGGTCTACAATGACTTTGATCATGTCCTTCTTCCTTTATGTTTATGACGTCAGGAAGCACTGTTGTTCACCATAGTCTCCTGGGCATGGTCGGATGTCGGTACCCTTCCTAACCTTCATACATGTGATTGGTTGGTAATTAGTTTAATTTTGTTGTTTGCCATAGTCTCTTGGGCATGATTTGGTGATGGAATCCATTCTAATTCATATACCTTTCATCTCTTAAAAACTAGATCAATGACAGTTCAGTTAATTTCTATAATACAGGCATAAGACCTCCCTGATCTCTACAAGTGGATCCTCTGATTCCCTAGTTTCCTTTCCTCTGAAGTTCTTAAGTTTTAGATAATTAGTTCATAATTATTTCCTCAATTCCATTCAGTTTAAATTTCATCTTAGTCTAATTCTAGTTCTACTTAGTTTCAGACAGCGTACAGATATCAGTGCCTTGGGATTCGACCTCGGTCTTACTGAGTTATTACTACATCATAACCCTGCACTTGGGGAGTGAACAATTCTCACTTGTACGAATCTTCTCCAGAATAATCGATCCATCTTCTAGTAACGAACGTATGAAGTGATATCTGATGGAAATATGCTTGGTCCTTGAATGAAAGGCTGAATTCTTAGCCAAGTGTATTGCACTCTGACTCTCACTGTACAGCTTGCAATCTACTTGCTTCTTACCCAACTCTTCCATAAAACTTTGCATCCACACCATCTCCTTGCATGCTTCTGTAGCCGCAACATATTCTGCTTCTGTCGTACTGATAGATACTATCTTCTGTAACTGAGAGACCCAACTGACTGCAGCACTACCCAGAGTAAAGACATAACCTGTAGTGCTTCTTCTACTGTCGATATCTCCTGCCAAATCTGAATCCACGTAGCCTTGTAACTTGATTTTCGATCCACCATAACACAGCCCTACATCCTTAGTACCCATAAGGTATCTGAGGATCCACTTCACAGCTTCCCAATGTTCCTTCCCGGGGTTGTTCATAAACCTACTAACAACTCCCACTACTTGAGGAATGTCTGGCCTCGTGCTCACCATAGCATACATGAGACTCCCAATCACTGACGCGTATGGGACTTTGGCCATGTAGTCTCGTTCCTCTTGCGTCTTTGCACCTTGCTCCTTAGATAACTTGAAGTGGTTGGCTAATGGAGTGCTAACCGGCTTAGCACCTCCCATATTGAATCGATCAAGTACCTTGGCTATGTACTCTGCCTGTGACAAAATCAGTTTCTTATTTTTCCTGTCACGCTTTATCCTCATGCCTAGAATTTATTTTGTAGCTCCTAAATCCTTCATGGTAAATTCTCTAGACAGTTGTCTTTTGAGATCTGAGATGTCCTTCATGCTTGAACCAGCAACAAGCATATCATCAACATACAAAAGAAGGATGATGTATGACGTATCAAACTTCTTCAAGTAACAACAGTGGTCTGCATGACATCTCTTAAAACCGTTTCCCGACATGAAACTATCAAACTTCTTGTACCACTACCTCGGGGCCTGCTTCAGGCCATATAGACTTTTCTTCAGTCTGCACACCTTGTTCTCATTACCTGGTGCCACGTATCCTGTTGGCTGATGCATATATATTTCTTCTTCAAGATCCCCATGAAGAAAGGTTGTCTTAACATCTAGTTACTCTAGATGTAAGTTCTTTGTAGCCACTATACTAAAGACCATGCGAATCGTAGACATTTTCACTACCGGTGAAAATATTCCAGTGAAATCAATACCTGCCTTCTGTTGAAAACCTTTTACAACCAGTCTCGCCTTGTACCGTTTCAAACCATCATGCTCCTCCTTCAATCTGTAAACTCACTTGTTATGAAGAGCTTTCTTACCCTTAGGTAAAGTGAGTAGCTCTCATGTACGATTAGACTCAAGAGAGTCCATCTTCTCATCCATGGCTTGCTCCCACTTAACCCGTGTATCTGACTGTAATGCCTCTTCAAAACATTCTGGCTCACCATTATCTGTCAGCAGTAGATAATGTAAGAAGGGTGAGTATCGGACCATGGGTCTCCTCTCCCGAGTAGACCTCCTCACAACCGGTGTCTATGGCTCTACCTTATGATGCTCCTGTGCATGATCATCCTGTGGGGCTGTAACACCCATGTCCGGTAACTCTTCCAACTCTATGAATTCTTTTTTATCGGCCTTATTTTCCTGCACACTGTCCTTATGCATCACTTTTTTATTGAAGACTACGTCCTTGCTTCTGATGATTTTTCTGTTTTCTGCATCCCAAAACCTGTAGCCAAAATCATCCTACCCGTAGCCTATAAACGTGCACCTCCTGGACTTCGCATCCAGCTTGTTTCTGTGCTTTACATCAATGTGAACATATGAAGTGCAACCGAACACTCTGAGATGTGTAAGGTTCACTTCTTTTCCAGTCCACGTTTCTTCTGGTAGCTCACCATCCAATGGTGCTGAGGGACTTCTATTGATAAGATATACGGCAGTATTTAACATATGAAGTGCAACCGAACACTCTGAGATGTGTAAGGTTCACTTCTTTTCCAGTCCATGTTTCTTCTGGTAGCTCACCATCCAATGGTGCTGAGGGACTTCTATTGATAAGATATACGGCAGTATTTACATCATCTGCCTAAAAGGTCTTAGGCAACCCTACATGTAACCTCATGCTCCTGGCGCGCTCAAGGATGGTCCTGTTAATGCGCTCAGCCACACCATTCTGCTGTGGTGTCCCTGGAATCATTTTCTGATGTTTGATTCCACTTGCTCCACAATACTCCTCAAACCTCTTATCACAATATTCTCCCCCATTATCAGATCTGAGACACTTTACTGTTTTACTTGTCTCGTTTTCTACCATAACTTTTCACTTCTTAAACGCATCAAATACATCAGATTTTTACTTTAAGAAATAAATCCATAGTTTTCTACTAGCATCATCAATAAAGGAAGCAAAATAACGTGAGCCACCAAGAGATGATACCTGTGTCTTTGGAGTGCGTCCTGTCTTCTTGAAGCTTACCCTCTTCTGCTTGCCATATATACAGTCCTCGCAGAATTCCAAGTCAAGAGACTTCAGCCCTGGTAGCTTCCCTTTTGACAACAGCACTTTCATCCCTTTCTCACTCATATGTCCCAACCTCTGATGCCATAACTGTCCATTCACTCCAGTTGATGCGACTGAGAGTGAACCATACGATCCTGAAGTTACGTACAAGGTGCCTTCCTTTTTACCTCGAGATACCACCAAGGCACCTTTTGTGATCTTCCAGGAATCACTGGTGAATGTTGTCACATAACCGGTATCGGCCAACTGTCCTACTAAGATCAGATTCCTTCTTAAACTCGGTACATGTCTGACATCCTTCAGTTTCGAAACTGTTCTGTCTTTCTGATTGACGTGAACGTCCCCCTTTCCAACAATACTGCACGGCTCATCATCACCCAGGTAGACTCTCCCAAAGTCACCTGACACATAATCAAGCAGAACTTCCTTACATGAAGTGGCATGAAACGAAGCACCCGAGTCTATAATCCATGACTCATTCCTTGCATCAAGAGACAAGATCAACGCATCTGTGTCGCTCTCCTCAGACAGATTCACTGAATCCTTCCCGCCTTAAGAGCTTCCTTCTTGTTTCTTGAGCGCCCTGCAATCACATTTCATGTACCCCTTCTTACCGCAATGCCAACACTCGTCTTTATCTTTCGGTCCCTTGGACTTCTTCCTCGACTTAGAACGCCCGTATTTATCGCCTCCTCTATTCTGCGATCTTCCTCTCCCTTCAATATTTAGAGCATTCCCTGAATCCCCTAAAACTCCTGATGTCTTTCTTCTAGATTCTTTGCTGAGAATTAGACCGACCACATCATCAAATTTCAGCTTTGTCGATCCTGAAGAATTTCTCACAGCAATCACCAAACCATCCCAACTGTCTGGCAAACTGGATAAGATCAATAGTGCCCTGACCTCATCCTCAAAAATGATGCCAACGGATTCCAACTGGCTCGTGACTGTATTGAACTTGTTTAGATGTTCAGTCACGCTCCCACCATCTGACATCTTCATGTTGAATAGTTGTTTCATAAGATGAACCTTGTTGGATGCTGAGGGCTTTTCATACATGGTGGCTAGGGCTTCCATTAATTCTTTTGTCGTTTTCATCTTGGATATATTAAAGGCGACGCTCTTAGACAAAGAGAGTCGGATCATTCCTAAAGCCTTCTTATCCAGTAAAAACCATTCATCATCTGTCATCTTTTCTGGTTTCTTCTCTTTTCCTTCTAGAGGAATATAGAAGTCCTTCTGATACAGATAATCCTCCATCTGCATCTTCCAAAAAGAAAAGTTTGAACCACTTCTCAATTCTAGTTTTTTCAACTTCCGTCATCGCTCCCAATAGAACAAAACCAATAGCTCTGATACCAGTTGTTGCGCAGCACGCCAACAACGCAATGGGCCGAGATCCAATCTCAGGCCTCACCCACAAACGATAAACGGAAAGAATATAAACTAGAAACAGATCAAGGCAATCCAAACAAACCACAAGATAAGATATACGTGAAAAAACTCCTAAACTAGGGTAAAAAACCACGGATGCAAACTTTCACTATGAAGAAATAAAGATTACAAGGCAAAATACTAACCTCTCCCTTGGAAGAATAGAAAACCCTGAGCCCACACCTTTAGAAATATTTTTTAATATTTCTCATTCCTTAGAATACCCTAGAAAAATCCTAGGAACCCCTATTTAAAGTTTAGGAAACTTCCCTTCCGCATCCCGGTTGCGAAAGGACTCAAATCCGCAGTTTCGCAGAACAAACTGCGTAACCTACGACCGGTCCTGGCTCCGCTACGACCGGTCCTAGGCCCCTACGACCAGTCGTAGCTCTCCTACGACCAGTCCTAGGCTCCGGAAAAAAAACAGCACAACTCGCTAGACTTTGAGTCATGCCAGGGCTCGAACCCACAACCGGTCGAGCGCCTCCCACGACCGGTCGAACACGCCCCACGACCGGTCGTAGACGTCCTACGACCGGTCGAAGGCGGCCCAATTGTGGCTCCACATTCTCAACAGGCCACACTAAAGCTCCTCTCATGGAGCTCTCTTACTTGGACGTGGGTTGCTTGGGAGGAAATGAGAGAGGGATGAGAGAGAGAATGAGATGTAAAGAGAGAGAGGGATGGGTGAGTGATGGGGTGTGATGGGTGATGGATGTGTACTTGACATGTAAGGGTGTGTAAAAGAGAGAGAGAGTTGACTTTGGGGGGTTATTTATACTTGACATGAGGTGATTGATGTGCACTTGATTGATGGAACATGTTGTAGAGATTCTCTTAGGTTTTGCAACATGCGGTGTTTTCCTCAAACTAAACGCGGGCCTACATCTCCTAACCTTTTTATCACCTTAGCACGTAATACGTGGCGTCGGAACCGCGACGATAGGGCAGTCGCTAAGGTACAAGTCTCGAGTCGAGCCGAGTCAGAATTACTGGATGCAACATAAAATTGCATGCAAATACTGATTTCAGGTCGAGGGTTGCCGAAATTTGACTGTGAGGCCCGCGGAAGCCTATGGAACAGTACGGTTAAGGATACAGGTCTTACAGCTCTCCCCTCCTAATAAAAATTTCATCCTCAAAATTTAAGTCATGATGCAACCAATATAAAGCTAACCACGGGAGGAAAATCCGATCAGAATACAGCATACTAACATAATCATATACCCAAGAGATAGGGATAATGCCAACGAATCTCAGCCTCTTGCTCCCAAGATGCTTTCTCAATATTATGATAACCTTACTAAACCTCGAATGCCGGATAAAAAATGATCGAAAAATGGAATACTATGTAGTCTCACAATTTCAATAGTAGGGAGCTATATCAGAAAATCTTTAAGTTATTCAAACTTGGGGATCTAACTATTCTAGGTTCTCAACAATCATAGAGTAGAGGGTTGCTATCAGTAGATATGTAATGTTATCTTCAGATATTCTCAAATTATGCTCTGATACCATCTTTTGTCACTCCCCAAACTCAAAAATCGGGCTCACAAAATTTTCGATCATTGAATCAGGTGTTGGCAACGTCCATAACACCCCATTCTCGACTCCCAGCGCCTGTACGCCAGTTTTCAATCCTGTGATCCTACAAGGAGGATTTTTAATATGAATTTGTCTCGTAAGAAGCATGACCACAAGTATACCCAAATCACAAGAACAACATCATCACTACATATCTATTAATATAATCATTTAAGTATAATGCTAAAAGGAAAATACATATGTCGAAAATCAAAGCTCCAGAGGTCCGCTGCATGCTTCAAGCTCAGCGCTGCTGCTGCAACCTAACATTACTTGCACGCATCTATCGTGCATAAGCTTATAGAAAGCTTAGAGGATGATGTAAGTATGTGCACAATATAAATGCCAAGTATATAACTATCAAAGTAATACGGAAACATACTACTAAGCCCATAAGTCACACAGTATCAGAATATGCAATGCAAATTGGCTATACAAATACGGAATCATAGAAAACTAAAAATCAGATGTCGATGATGCAAATGCAATATGCAAATCTTGAAGAGTCACGAATGCCATCAACCTCTTATAGGCCATACATTAAACCTGCACGTATCGCGCAATCATGTGGGGATAACTCTGTCTCATAAGGAGTCCCATAAACATCTCAACCCAATGGTATCTGCTTTAATCAATCACCCATCACAACATGCTTACGAATGATGGGGGTCCACAGAAGGATGACGGATCTAATTTAAATATCAAGATAAGCTCACTAATTTAAAACACATCACGATAGTTAAGGAAAGAATCCAACTTATCACCACCACAACATCGGACGTTGCTCCCGATGTGGGAGAAAGTTCTGCCTTCACTGTGTGCACAGTAGCCTGTCAATTACTGGTAACTTTCTCAGGTCCTCATGCCCCGCCCACTCAGTATCCGCCCATGTGCGCCCACTTACATGTGATCACAGTGATGAAGCATCACAATATCCCCCACCGAGGGCAGATCCGAGTCTACGTGCAATAAGTGGGCTTCCTTACCCTCTCTATCATGCAATAAACTGGACTTCCCTATGGAGCCCAATATATACACAAGGTGGGTGGGCTCCAGGTTATAGGTATTATGATGCTATGCTGTCACATACTCATAATCGGCCACTGTAATCGGCCTCAATAATCGTCCTGCCTCGACAATTGTCCTCAACAATCGGAATTGGCCTTAATAATCGGCCTCAACAATCAAAATCGATAATCGGCCTCGACAATCGGAATCGGCTTCGACGATTGGCCTCAGTGATCGGCCGAACAAGGCCTAAGGGAAGGTCACAATGTGGACATTAAACCATCATTGTCCATCAATGTGGCCATTTAACCAACATTACTCCCAAGGAGTAGCCCACATAAAGCTAAAGCCAAACATATAGTGGGCTCATGGCCTCACATAAAGGTCTAATATACATCATAATGGGCCTCATCATATGGGTCGGGAATACATCATAACGGGCGGAATACTTCACAACGGGCCTTACCAAATGGGCCGGAATTACATCACAATGGGCCCCATCAAATGGGCTGGAATTATATTTTGATTGGTTGTAATCAGGAGCGTTTAATTAGTTGTAATCAGGAGCATGTCATTCTTATGAAGTTTTCTAACTCTGCATGTGGACACTTATAAATTTGAAACGCATGTGAGATCTTAGCCTTTCACATTGTTGGAAATAATACTTGGATCCTTGGACTAAAAAATAGGCAATCTCTCTCCAAGTGGGCCACAACTTATAAAGTATATTGAGGACGGTGTGGACAGTGTTTATTTGAGATCCAACTTGTTCAAAAGTTAACACAGACACGAAAGAAGGGAAAAGACAAATATCAGCTTGATCGAAAAATTTTGTAGCCCTTAGAAGATTTTAATGGTGAGCATTACTCTCCCATTGTTTTCTCTGGTGGGGGTCCACTAGAGCTTTGGATCTAAAAGACATTATAGGAAAATTTGGAACCCTTTGAAAATAGAATAAAGATCCAATCAGTTTAATTGTTGTCATTTCATTGACATAAAAATCCGTCCAAGCAGCACTATGTGGGCCCAGCATGATGCAAGTTTTTTATCCAATCGAAATCCCTCAGGTGTAGGTGCACAGTTGGATCTGGAATAGATAATGATGAGGAAGAAGGGATGGAATGGGTTGTTGTTATGCAAGCGATGACAGCTTATGTAGCAGCTGTAGGGGAATACTGTCGCCTATACCTGTTTAGACAACCAGCGCGACACAGAGATGATGAGCGAACTCTATCATTCGGGCGACAGACATGGATTGTCTAACTCAACTCAGGATGAATCGAGATGCCTTCTTTGAGTTGTGTACATCTGCGTGACACTCATAATGTGAGTCTAGAAGAACAGATGGTTATATTCCTCCACACCGTGGGCCACAATGTTCGCAATCGGGTCATAGGGCACAAATTTATTCGATCCGGCGAAACTGTTAGCCATCACTTTAACTGTGTATTAGATGTGATTGTATCATTATACTTGGAGTTTGTTAAATAATCAGGATTAGAAACACCCTCCGAGATTTAAAGAAATATCAGTTGGGCTCCATACTTTCAGGTATCATTTTCATTGATAGCCAATGTATTTCTATGTTGTTATTCTAGTACGCCTAATAACAAGTCTGACCCTAAAAGAAATTTGATGAAATACATCTAGGATTATGTTGGTATAATTGACGAGACACACATACCTGCTCAGGTCCAAGCAACGGATCATGTGAGCTTCCACAATTGAAAAGAATTCCTCTCACAAAATGTACTCGTGGCATGTTCATTTGATATGAAATTTATATACGTATTGGCCGGTTGGGTGGGTTCAGCTTTCGATGTGAGGGTGTTAAACAACACTCTGACCCGAATAGATGATCCATTACATGTCCCGCATGGTACTAGTTAGATTTTCAAAGATTACCTATCCATTTAATACTTGTGAAATATTCGAGTGTCCATATGATGGAACATTGATTCAACTGTGTAGGAAAATATTATGTTGTCGGCGCTAGATATGCGCATTCACCCGATTTTATGGCTCTATACCCAGGCGTGCGATACCACTTACAAGAGTATCGAATTGGGAAAGCGCCTGGGAACATGAAGGAGCTGTTTAATTACCAACATGCACAATTACGCAATACAATTGAATGTTGTTTTGGTGTAATGAAAAGTAAATTTTTCATATTGAAGACGGTCATTTAGTATGAGTTACACACACAAGTGAAAATTGTTGTAGCGGGTCGTGTGTGACACAATTTCATACGAACCGGATATGAGTCTCGTCACGATTCACATGACATTCATATATCTTTTCCTGTAGAGGAGAGCAACCCAACACCGTATGAAGTATCAATGAATGACAAGAGGAAATGGTTGCAACGTGTGACTCAGTAAGAAAAGGATGCTTGGATTCGAGTGCGGGATGTTATTGCTTCTCGAATGTAGGCAGATGCACACTAGAACAGCGGAGGGAGACACCATGCATTTAAGAATTGGAGGGAAGCGGTTTCCTGCTAGGAGAGTTACTTCGGTGGGACTAATGCACAGTCGCGACCTGCCACAGAATCTCATGCAGTTCATGTTACCGCATATTCAGATGAGGTTGACATCCATCATTCGTCAACTTCGTCTATCCATCAAATGACCCGGACCATGGTTTCTAGGGCCACGGCGACTGATGATCTTACCCCATCTTTTGGGAAAAGTTTCTGTGCACTTTTGATTGCAATTGTCGTTCTTTTCTTCGCGCTACTTATCATTATTAGATTCTAGCTGTAGAGGTTGTGTAAGTGAATGAATATTATTATTATTATTATTTAATCTTTGATTGTATGGTTTTGCTATCTTGACCTATATCAGAGGTTGTATGATTTTTGTCTTTGATTGTATGGTTTTTTTTTTTTTTTACAAAAAAAAATAATAATAATAAAATAAATAAATAAATAAATCTTTGATTGAATCAGTTCAAGGGAGCCAAGGTTTTGCTATCAGACTGTTGCAAAGAATGTTAGTGGACATAATGTGTTGAGTCTCCTTGCTGCAGCCTTATAAAAATCCAACAATGGCCTTTTTTTATCCTTCTGCGTGTCCATCAGCTCGCCATAATTTTGAATGCAACACGAAATGCTATCTTGACTTGGTTTGTGGTTTCTCATTCCATATCTTGGTTTGCAGGTGCAGATCTACGATGAATTCTGTCCCTTTTAAAAAAAAAAATCTTTGATTGTATTGTTTTTATCTTTGATTGTATGGTTTTGCTATCACCGTTAAAATGCTCTTGGGGCCCACAGTACTGTTGAGTGCGTGTAGGTGCCCCAAGTGGAGGGAAAAAACAGAGATGAGCTTCATCCATCGTTGAAGTCTTCCTATATCCCAGCTGAATCATGGGACATGATCATGATGGGGCCCACAGCGCACCACCCAATGGCAGTGGCTGGAAGCAGTGGGTGTATACATGTATAAGTGCAAATCCTGGGATTTCATGCAGAATCCCAAACGGGTGGATGTATTTTGAACTGAGGGATTGCTGCAATCCCACGCCTAACCAAACGGGCCAGACGTCCGTGATCCCGGGATATGGCCCACGTCCCACGGGATAGAGGTGGCATCCCAAACTGACCGTCTGATTGTGTCTCCGGATTGGTCCATCGCATGGGATTCTCAGCAATCCACTGACGGCGTCATAATTACCTTAAAATTAATCCCATCCCTCCTAATACCATGAGATTCACCCGGCCAAAGAGGCCCTTAAGGTATGTCCTCTAAATACAAATTTTAATAAATTGAATTATGGTACCAATGTTATTTTCCTCAGGCTCCTTAGCCTGGTTCCACCAAACTGGTTTTTTTTTTTTTAATAAATTTTTAACCGAATACTTAGCAGTTATCAAATACAATCAGATCATCTTGCAAATACAATCACCATCCAGCTTTCCAGATGTGCCGATGTCTTACTTTTTTAACAATTTTCAAAGATAATGATGCTTTTGTTAAGAAGGTGCCAAGACGCGCACACAAACTACAACCCAAACAACAAAGAATAATTTAAATCCTTAACAGATAATGTAAGAGGCTCACTCCATTGTTGAGAAATAAACATAAATTTTGTAAAACGATTATAGTGTGATAAACTAATAGTGTAAGAGTAGAAGCTTCTACAAAGCCACCTATAAACTTCAAGAAAACTATCTAGAAGCTTCGTAATTTAAATTCGTATGGAAAATGACATGGGTAGTTGGAATAGATAGAATCTCATTGAATGTAAAGAATTGTGTAGAAGAGACCCTAAGGGGCTATATATATATATATATATATATATATATATATATATATATATATATATATAGGGGTCTTCATTATAACAGAACAAGTGAAGAATATCCAATATAAGTTTTTTCATCTCCAAGTCCTTTCTCTTGTCCACCTCTAGCTTGTTTAGAAATCTAAGAGTGTTAAGGGCCTATTCACATCCAACATCCACAACAAGGAGCTGGGTATGTTATGCAAGATAACATGCAACATGTGCGTGGCATCCAAGTTGACCAAAATGAGGGCCTCACCATGAAGATCATTCAGCATAAAAATCAGCCTAATCTAACTCAAGATGACAATCGGCCTTGTATGTGTATGTGTAAACAGATAAATGCATGCATAAATCATCATCATCATGCAAATTTTTGACGACTAGACAACAATGTTTTTTTAATTTGAACTTTATTAATATGGAAACTTCGCTATACAATTTTTTCGGGCAGGATCACAATACGATGGCCCATGGCTATCATAGAACTCCTAACTTCACTAATTGCTCCCCTAATAAACTTTAAAAAAAAAAACCACGTAGATCTGCTAGAAAACACCTCCCCTGACCATCTCCCCTTACCCTATGGGAACCACAGGTAGCCGTCTCCACTAGCCCCCCTCCATTTTCAAGGAGAAAAATAGAAGCAAGCACTAGAAACGTGGTGGCGAGCTTCCCAGGATCGCTCATTTTATCGCTTCTTTTTGACATTACCCTGCCCAACCTTGTCCAACCTCTGATAAGCCATTGAAAGTTATGGCCTCTTGAGAATTGCTTCCCAATTTTGCCAATGAGTCAGCCACCCCATTAGCCTCCCTAGCGGTATGCTTTACTATTATTAGCTGCCATACCTATTATACCTTTAGAGTCACTCTCTACAACTATTCTTTGGAAGCCCCGGTTCAAGCAAAAAGAGAGGCCATCGAACATAGATCGCGCCTCAGATAGGGTATTAGTCCCCCTGCCATAGCCAGTCGAGAAGGCGAAGATGAAGTTTTCACAGTTATCCCTTATGAGTCTGCCACCATTAGAAAGGCCCAAGTTCCCTCAGGAGGAGCCATCCACATTAAGCTTGACCCATCCAACCTCTGGTTTAGTCCATCTAACCACCACAAGGTTAACATGTTAAGGGGCCAAGCCTTCTATCCTCAAGGCTTGCATGAAAATTTGACGAGGGAGATATATTGAGGGCGAAAAGGGAAGGCTTGCTCCAATCTTTCGCAACCAAAAGCAAATGTGATAGATAATTCTCCCATATTTCATACAGATTCCATCCAACCTACTCTCATTTCGCTCCTTCCATACTTCCCAAAATAGAAGGCATGGGAGAACACCCAATAGAAGAAAGAAACCATCTGGCAAAGGGGCGGACAAAGCCTTGGAACCAACAATGAACCGCTCCAATCTTACGCAACCAAAAGCAAATGTGATAGATAATTCTCCCATGTTTCATACGGATTCCATCCAACCTACTCTCATTTCACTCCTTCCATACTTCCCAAAATAGAAGGCATGGGAGAACACCCAATAGAAGAAAGAAACCATCTGGCGAAGGGGCGGACAAAGCCTTGGAACCAACAATGAACTGCTCTCCCAGACACACCTTAATTGAATTGTTTATTTATTCTATCTTATATTGTGCTACATATGAACCATGCATGCTAGGTTCACTCACTAGACTTGCCAACTAATGTTGTGGATTGACACCTGCACAAAGACGAACGAAATAGGAAAATTGAATCCAATGCTAGAGAATGAGGCTGTGTTGGTGGATGAAATTTAGGACCAATGGTCGTATCTAGCAGAAGATGAACTTGCTGCACTGAATAAATGATCTGTTTATGCAACTGATAATTAATAGAAGATTTTGTTTCCATTCATTGTAATTACTGTTGATTAGATTAAAATCAGATTGTTTATGACTATGCTTTTATTAAACAATATTGATATGCTAGTTGAATAAAGTCTCAAATGGGTGGATATGGTTTTATTTTAGGTTTTATTTATATGGTTGTGAATACGGTGGAATGAGTATCCATGAAGACACGTGATTGTGTGGATGTATGGATTTTAATTTGGAGATAACTTATAACACATTAATTTATGTCTCTTAATAACTGTTTGATTATTGGAATTATGTGCACTTGGTATACGAGTCATGGACCAAAACCCAAGTATGAGGTGCACACTTTGTATCCAAATTGATGGGCGTGATAGTACACGCCAGACATGTATATTATGATCTAAACCAAACATTCTCCTGCCTCATTCATCAATGAAAAATTAACTAAATTTTATTTAATTGGACTGTTTTTACCTGACCTATCACAGTCAAATGCAACGGGTAGGATGCCGCCAAGTGTCAGCACACTTGTTCGAAGGGAAAAAATAGTACTTACAGAATGTAGCAAAGAGATCAAGAGGATCTCGAGTGCATCTCTACTGAAGAAGTGTCTTACTATAGGAATGCCAGAATACCCAAAGATGTATACACTACTGAAATTCTAAAGGCAATCATCTTCCCGGCGACATGTGACAAAGGAAGCATAGGCTACACATACAGAGCATCCAAAGATCATGTGCAACTCAACACAATACAAGGGCAGTGATACCCGCATGGCTTGATTTAATTGACCATATGTAACTATAGACATCTAAGCGGTGCACTAAGAAGAGAGTCTTCTTAAAATAGAAACATGACCATATATAATAACATAATAATTGGTTAACCCCATCTTAAAATATAATCGTGACAGGCCAAGGCTGCTAACATATCAGAATATCGATCTTAAAAGCCAATGGATCATATATAAGGCCACCAACTAGCCTAGGTCTATACAAGTAGCACAGAACAAAGAGCTACATGCCTTTACCAATCTAATCAAACAAATTTATTTTCATCTCAATGTTGCAAATCAATCTTTCGACCCACCTGAATGCCTATTCGATCTTAGCTCAGCCTAGTTAAGCCTCTCTACATTTGTCCAACGCCATGCTAATCAAATCTAGATCAATTAGCATAGCTCAGTTTAGTTCTCCATTTCTGTTGAGCATATCGCTACATTAAGTTGGATTTAGCTAGCTTAATACATTATCTACAACTAACACCAAATCTCTAACTTCTTAGTGATTTTCTTGGTCACTTTCTCCAGGATTGTCTCATAATTTCTAGGTTTTGACGACTGTCCACAACTATTTAGGTCTAGGACTCTGTCAATTATCTGTGGCTATCTTGCCCACTTGAATCAACTATGGTAATATTTTCTACTTTATTTATTTACCAATTATATTGCATTTACATTTAGATTAATAAAATTGATACTTGGCAATTTATTTCTTGTTTCTTTATGTTTATTTTACTGATGAATGTGACCACGTTTACACCTTTGTAATAAAAATATTTATTTTCAAGGCAAAAAGTTCATCCGAAGGATACGACTGACCTTCACCTTCATAAATTACTCAATTCTTTGTTAATTGATGGTTGAGTAGTCAAGCCAGTCTTCACATATCCTGTCTTAAATCAGTTATTTCTGTGGCGAAGTCACAAGTCATTCGATTCAAGCCGAATATGACTCCGGGACACTAAGCATATACATACTTTCACAGGAGTAATAAAATTAATTCATTCACCCCGTTTAAGCATCGAATACCTACATGGAATGTTAAAGCATTCACTGAATCAACATATCGAGGGAATGGATTGCGTGCTGACTCTGTCATAGCTAGGTTGCTGATGGACGGTGCTATGTGGGCCAACAATGATGTATATGTTTTATCCATGCCCTCCATAAATTTTGGATTATTTTATTTTAGGGTAGAAGCCCAAAAATGAAATATATCTGTCTCAGGTGGACCACACCACAAGAAAACAGTGGTGATTTAACGCTCACCATTGAAAACCTCCTAAGGCTCACTGTAATATTTATTTGCTATCCAGCCCGCTGGTTAGGTCAAGAGTACCTAGATGAAGGGAAAACAAAAATATAGCTTGATGTAAATCATTTGTGACTCCCACGAAGTTTTTAATGGTGGGCATTCAATCTTTTATATTGCTTACTATTTATATGTTCCCCATTGGGATAGACCAAGCTAGGACGAAGATTTCGTGCCAAAACCTTTAGCACGAAGTTCCTGCACTGGGGATGGAGTGACCGACTGTGATGTTTATGTGAAATCCACCATGTTCATCCGTTTTGTGAGTTCATCTTAAGACATTTAAAGGAAAAAAAAATCTCAAAATATCATTGATATGGAAAAATTCTTACAAGCTGGGTGGGCAGGCTCAAATAGAAAATAAAGCTTGATCCTCCCTAGTTTTTACAATGCATTCACATTCGGGCTGGCCTGACCAGGGGCGCCTATCAAGGAGTTCATTTTAAGACATAAGGCCAAAAATGAACCATATCCAAAGCTAAAGTGAGCCAAAAACGTGAATATTGAATGTCACGGTTGAAATATTTGTGGAGCCACAAAAGTTTTGAATCATGCTAATATTTGTGTTTACAGTGTTAGAAAATAATCTGTTGCATACACCGAAAAAATAAATAAAATAAATAAAATTCATTTCACTAGGCCGAATCACGTAAAATGATACGTGACGCAGGGATGAACGTGATGAGTTCGAACACCGTCTTCCTCAAGGATAACTACTCCGAATCCACGGAGCTTCTCTGGACTCCTCACAGAGACTTCTCGAATACACGAGGAAAGAAAGCAAGAAAATAGAAATAAATTCTAATAAAATTCAAAATTAATTGATGAATGAATAAAAACGAGTTTATATCCCTTAAAATAGGGGAACCAAGCAATAGGAAAGAAATCAGACTCAAACTACAACTAAAACTCTTAGAATCCGCGACTTACTATAAATAGCAAACTTACTATTTATAGACAGTCATGATGTCTACTAGTGCGCAAAGTTTTCGGCCAAAAATAGTAAGTGTCCTATTTGGCTTCACCAAACCGTTCTCCTAATTATCCTAAGCACTTTTCATGTTGGACACAACTCCTAAAGCCCAACGAATGAAGGATTATACTTAAACTAAAACTTACTATTTATAGTAAAAACGAAAATAAAATAGGAAAATGACCATCTATCAGGGGGTTTCTTGCAAATCTGGGCTGCGCAACCCGGCATAGCCAGGTTAGTTGGCTAAAGTAGCTCGTGCTACCCCAAAATCATATATTTTATGTTAGATAACTCATTCCAGATTGCGGGATATGCCCGATCTAAGGTCCAACGGTTCGGATCACTTATGTCGTCGACCGGGCCTTTTCTGATCCATCTTGGCCATGAAATTGCCCACGACCCGCTCTACATCAATACGCTGTCCTTAAAATGTAATTCGCCTCCTTATCAATTGTTGATGTGTTACAAGCGAATTGCTTCCAGGATAAGATTAACTTATCTGGATCCGGCGTATAGCAATCACGATGGGTCCACTTTGTAACAATTTAACGCATTAGATCTATTTTGGCAGAATCAGAAGTGGAAATATTCACAGTATTCTAATTTGAAAATCTGGGGTATTTAATGGGAGAGATGGTATTGAGATGATTGATTTTAGACTGGAATGGTCCAGTTTATATAGGCACTAGGTAGTGGACCATTCCTAGGTGGCTATCAATGGTTCAGAACGTTTAAAAAACGTTTCTGACCGTTGACCACTACAGCCACACTGCCCATGCCATAGCCGGTGCCTGAGCCACGTCCGTGTAGCACTAGAACATGCAACCCTAGCATCTTCATCTCCAAAACATCCAAGTAAAAATACTACCAACACATCCACATATAAACCCCAAAAACTTTTCTACCATTTTCAATGTGGGACTAAAAGTACATGCCGCACTTTTTAATTTGAAATTTTCAAAACCGTTTTGACAGCAAAATCCCAAAATTTTAAAATTTTGAATATTTTCAAAAAATCATAAATTTCAACATCCAGTTCATCCTAGTAGGAATGAAGTTATGAGAAATTTAAGACTATGGACCCCACATTTTATCCAACTATTTTTATGAAACAATATAAACTTTGTTTTACAACTTAGACCTGCTCGTACGGACGGTGAATTTGAGGATGAAAATACCCCTCCTTTCACGAAAACGGATTGGGTACTCCCCTGCCACCGGCCAATGGCGGATGGTCGGTGGTCTGTGGGCCCCACCATGATGTATGCTTTTCATCCATGCCGTCCATATATATTTCCACATCATTTTATGATATAAGACCAAAAATGAGGTATATTCAAATCTCAAGTGTACCACATTACAGGAAATAGTATTGAATGAGCGTCAACCATTATAAACCTTTAGGGGCCCACTGTGATGTTTATGAGAAATCCTCCCCGTCTAAGTTCATTCATAGGGTCACAAAGACCTGGATGAAGAGGAAACATAAATTTCATAATGATCCAAAACTTCTGTAACCCCTAAAAGGGTTTCAATGGTAGATGTTCAATTCCCCACTACCTTTTACAGTGTGGTCCACTTGATAGTTAGATCTATGTTATTTTTCGTCTCAAGCCTTAATATGAGCTCGAAAAATAGATGGATGGTTTGGATATAACACAGACCTCATGATGGAACCCACAAAAGCAACACAGCAAAAAAAAAAAAAAACACAGACTGCCGCGGCACTGCATCCACGCAGTCTGCTAAGGCTATAGCTACGGTTATAATCCATAGCTATAGTGTATCGAAAATTGCATTATTTTTTAAGCAAACTCGCTGGACCGTTCTAGACTTTTTTGAAAATTTCGAAAGCCCCACTACGGTTATAGCTATCATAATCCGTAGCTATAAAGTCCCACTGACCCTAACTCACTAGCTTCTTCTTCTTCTTTTTTCATTGTAATCCCGACAGCATTTTGTGGGTCTCATTATGAGGTATGTGTTATATCCAAACTATCCATCTATTTGACGAGCTTGTATTAAGGCTTGAGACGAAAAATAAGACAGTTCTAGCTATCAAGTCTACCACACTATAAATGGCAATGGAGGATTGAACGTTTACTATTGAAACCCTTTTAGGGGTTATATAAGTTTTGTATCATTATGAAATTTGTTTTTTCTCTTCATCCAAGTCTTTATGACCTTATGAATAGATTGGATGGAAAATATATGTTATGGTGGGCCCTACAAAAATTTTAACGAAGAAAATCAATTTTCTCCCTGATCTTTGTTGTGTAGTCTAGTTGTTCTTTTGATATGATTCTTTTTTTTCTATATAATGCTCCCAAATGATTTCGAAATATGGATGAACGTTGTTGTTATAATAAATACATAATTGTGGGGCCCATGTAACTTTAATCTCTTTTGAGTAGGGCGAACATGAAATTGAGCAGGGCAAACTAGAAATTCAGCGAAGTAAACATGAAATTGAGCAGGGAAAACTAGAAATTGAGCAGGGCAAACATGAAATTGAGCGGGGCAAACATGAATTTGAGAGATCCAAAATGAAAATTGAGAGGGCCAAACTGAAAATTGAGAGGGCCAAACTGGATATTTAGCGAGACAAACTGAAAATACAGTGAGATAAAGTATAAAGTTCATTTCATCATCCACAAAAATTACAAAGTATGCTATACATCCACCCACCCATGCACTTCCGACAAATATGCAGAAAATTTTCAAGTATGTGCATTTTAGTCCGAGTTCTTTCTCCAATCACAATAGCCTTGAGAGGGTTGATCCAAGGGATGGGTTGATAACCCAATATGGTTTATCCCACTCAATTTTCAGTTTGACCCGCTCAATTTTGAGTTTGTCCAGCTCAATTTTCAGTTTGGCTCACTCAATTTTCAGTCTAGCCCGCTCAATTTCTAGTTTGGCCCACTCAATTTCCAGTTTGTCCTGCTCAATTTCTAGTTTGGCCCGCTCAATTTTCAATTTGACCGCGAAGTGATTGAAATTGACCACGAAGTAAATGAAATGAATTTTCCACCATCGGCACGATGGAATCTTGAAAAATAACTAGGTTGGTTGGCTAAATTAGCTTCTCCTACCCCAAAATCATACGTGGTACGTTAAGTAAATCATTCTAATTTAGGAGATACGCTTGTTAAATAAATAGACAAAGAAATGAATTAAAAGATAGAAAAATATTTTTATATACTTACATATACATATTTACATAATTATGTATTAGAGAAAAATGCAAGGATAAAAAGTTCTCCATGTAAAACCAGCGTCTGGTTGCTGTGTTGCTTTTATGGGTCCCATTATGAGGTCTATGTTATATCCAAACCATCCATCTATTTGGCGATCTCATATTAAGGCTTGAGACGGAAAATAAGATAGATCGAACTATCAAGTGGACCACACTATGAAAGGCCGTGGGGAATTGAAAGTCTACCATTGAAACCCTTTTAGGGGTTACAGAAGTTTTGGATAATTATGAAATTTGTTTTTCCTCTTCATCCAGACCTTTGTGACCTTATGAATAGATTGGATGGAAAATAAATGTTGTGGCGGGCCTACAAGATTTTTAACGATGAAAATCAATTTCCCCACTGCTCTTTGTGGTGTGGTCCAGTTGATCTTTCGATATAAATTTATTTATTTTTTGGATAATGCTCCAAAATGATCTTGAAATATGGATGGACGTTGTGGATATAATAAATACATAGCTGTGGGGCTTCGTAACTTTGATCTCTCCGGAGTCGTTCGTACAACTCTCGGTTGGAGGAGCGTAAGCGCTCGTCTTCGAAAGCAAGGGAGGGGTGTTTTCGTCCTCAAATTTGCTGTCCGTACAAGCAGGTCTAAGTTGCAAAACGAAGTTTGTATTGTTTCGTAAAAACAGTTGGATAAAAGGTGGGGTCTACAGTCCCAAATTTATCTGAAGTTGTTAACGGTATGGATGACATGTAAACATCACAGTCGAACTAAGAAGGTTTCAACTGTAAACATCACTGTTGAACCAGTTCAGCCCACTTGAGTCTTGGATCCTACTCACTTTTAGTATAATCTTCTGGGGGATCATTTGACCGGTCGGATTGGAAGGGATTGGATGGTAGTGGAAAGGATTGGAAGTTAAATCCCGGGAATAGCCAGGACTACCAAATAGAGTTGGTGATCTGGTCCCAATCCTATAGATCTTCAACCAATTCACTGACAACACCATCATTACCTTTAAATCTCATCCAATCCACCCTAATCCGTTTAAATTTGCCTGGGATGCGTTTGGTTGGTGGGATTGGAAGGGATGGGGAGGTTTAATCCCCGGATTGGCCGGGCATGCCAAACGGACGGAAACGGATTGGCTACTCCTCTGACACCCGCCAATGGCTGGTGGTCGGTGCTCTGTGGGGCCTTCCATGATGTATGTGTTTCATCCATTCCGTCCATCTATTTTTACCGATAATTTTATAATTTGAAACCAAAAATGAGGTATAACCCATCTCAATTGGACCACCTTACATGAAACAGTGTTGAATGAGTTTTGACCATTAAAAACATTTTGGGGGCCATAAAAGTGATGGATCAAGCTGATTTTTGGCTTTTTTCCCTTCATCTTGGCCTGTATGACCTAATCAACAGATTAGATGTCAAATAAACAGTACAGTGGGCCTTAGGAGGATTTTAATGGTGGATATCTAATCTCTATTGTTTTCATGTGGTGTGGTCCACCTGATTTGTATATACCTATCATTTTTGGGATAAAGACCTAAAATGATCTTTAAAAATGAATGAACAGAATGGACGAAACAGATACATCATAGTGGGGCCCACAGCACACCGACCAACCCCATGGATTTCAAAATCATCCGCTGACAACGCATCATTACCTAGAGATTCACGCCATCCACCCTGATACCATTCAATCCCTTCCCATCCACCCGGCCAAACGGGCCCTAAGAGCTCACAAAACGGATGGACAGAGTAGAAAAACATCACAGTGGGCTCCACCTAAATTCTCAGGCAGGAACTTCCTGCGAAAGGCTTTGCCAAGTAAATCCTCGTTCGACAGCACCATATTCCCCATTGTTACAGGTATTAGGATAGACAGCACTTTACCAAATGAAAATGGAAGAATCACAATGCCATACCTATCTTAATCAACGGTTTGAGTCTCGTCAAAGTATGAAAAGTACACATCAATCAAATGCAAGCATGGTATCTCCCATGATCGATGACCTCCCATCGATTCCACCAACAGAACCAACGAAACGAATATACATTTTTTGTTACCAAAACAAAGATAACTTCTCCTTTTCCTTCAATCATGTGATTGTCTTCTTCAAACCTCTTATAAATCCTTCAAATCACTACCATACTTTCCAAGCCCATCCTCTCCTTATTCTCATCTGCATTCTTCCAGTGGGAAATGAAATGTCCCTTCAAAAGGCCCCACCCAGCCAACCAACCCGACACCCGATCTTGCGCGTCCCAGCGCACCTGCGCCGGGCCCACCCACATGCCTTCGAACCCCAGACCCTTTCCCTCGGCCCCATCCATCAAGACGACGAATGGAAAGACTCGTTCACCTTCAAATCCAACTCCATCTTCGCCTCACTCTCCAGACCCGACTCCGCTTTCAAACCCGACGAGCTCTGGAGCTGCATCACCAAACACCTATTAGAAACAGAAAGCATCACCACCATCCTATCAAAGATAAAAGAGGCGCAGAATAAAGAAATTACCGTCGTGGGAGATGTTCTTTTCCTAGTCTCCTGCTTCCTTACCGATCTTCACACAAACCGAGAAGTGCTACGAAGTAAATACGGAGTAGCTGCCATTAACGATATTGTAAAGCTCGACAACCAGTTACTGCTCGAGCTCGTTCGGGCGGTTGTTGTAGAGCTTCCTTCTGTACTAAAAGCCACCGGATCCGAAAAGTCGGAGAATGGTAATACAAACGAAGTTTCCGCTTCTGAACCCGAAACATTTCGGGTCGGGTTCTCAGAGGACGATATCCCGCGAGTCATTCAAAGTTTCTGCCAGTTCTACTCGCCTTTTCCGCAACCTAACTCGGCGGGTCTTGACTGGGGTAAGAAAAAGACTCTGTTGGACTGCTTACACACAACCATTTCCGGCGACTTCGAGTCTACAGAAGCGGAAACCAGCACGGCTCGGCTTGAAATAGCAGAGAGAGATTGCCCAACAGCTAAAGAGATGGTTCGGCTAGGAATCCGGTTCGAACCGGAAGGGGTTCAGAACATATCCGAGATTCGTTTCGAGAACGGTGCTGTACGGTTACCGGCTCTGGTTTTGAAAGAGCTGACGGAAACGGTTATACGGAATCTGATGGTTCTAGAAGCTTCTTACAAGGAAAAGCCGGTATCTGATTATATCCGGTTCTTGAACAGGATGTTGGAGAGTGGAGATGATGTTGCAGTGTTACGGAAAGCAGGGGTTTTGAAGGGGTATTCAGGGAAAGATGAGAAGGTGGTGGAATTTCTGAAGTCATTGGATGACTTTCACTTCATTCGTGCGTGGTATGTCCTTCCTGTTCAGAAGGCTTTGGAGGATTTGCAGACTCATTACGATGAGAAAATGAAGATAAAGGAAGCGCAAGTAAACCGTTTGGCTGAAAACATTGAGAAGAAGGAATGGAATGTGGAGCTTTTGGTTAAGCACGTTGAGAAGAAGGAAGAGCTTGTGGACTGTTTGGTTGAGAACATTGAGAAGAACGAGGGGCATGTGAACCATTTGGTGGAGGATATTGAGAAGAATGAAAGGCATGTGAACTGTTTGGCTGAGAACATTGAGAAGAAGGAAGGGTATGTGCATTGTTTGGCTGAGAACATTGAGAAGAAGGAACGGCATGTGGACTGTTTGGTTGAGAACATTGAGAAGAATGAAGGGTATGTGAACCGTTTGGCGGAGAATATTGAGAGGAATGAAAGGCATGTGGACCGTTTGGCTGAGAACATTGAAAAGAAGGAAGAGCGCGTGAATTGTTTGGTTGAGAATATTGAGAAGAAGGAAGGGCATGTTAACTGTTTGGCAGAGAATATTGAGAAAAAGGAAATGCATGTGGACCATTTGGCTGAGAACATTGAAAAAAAGGAAGGGCATGTGAACCGTTTGGTAGAGAACATCGAGAAGAAGGAAGGCCATTTGGCTGAGAACATCGAGAAGAAGGAAAGCCATGCGGACCGTTTGGCTGAGAACATCGAGAAGAAGGAAGAGCATGTGGGCCATTTGGCTGAGAACATAGAGAAGAAGGAAGTTTATGTGGGCAGTTTGGCTGAGAACATTGAGAAGAAGGAAGTTCATGTGAAGCGTTTGGCTGAGAATATCGAGAAGAATGACATGCATGTAAACCATTTGGCTGAGAACATTGATCGTTTGGCTGAGAACATTGAGAAGAAACATGGGCGTGTGAACCATTTGGCAGAGAACATTGAGAAGAAGGTAGAGAATGTGAACCGTTGGGCTGTTTCTACCATTGCACTTATTGCGACTGGGTTGCTTCTGCGACTTAGATTTGTGCCACGAAAATGACTAAGCACCGTTGCTGTTATTACATTTATATCCAAGTAGAAGACTGTTTTTACATCTATATCTATGTACAAGTCGTAGGCCAAAACACAAGTTGGTCAGGTATTGTGTGCGCTGAATGTTGCTCCAATTTACATTAAGGGGGTGTTTGGATTGTAAGTTACTTTTTTAAAAAGCAATATAACCAAAATATAAACATAGAATATGTACATAAAAAAGGAATGAAATCCATATACACCTATTTAGTAGTGGGGCCTTTCTTAATGAACCAAGACTGGCGTTATCCATGACCACCTGATGCAGAGAAGGTCGGGGACACTTTCATGTCTAAGATGGACTAGAGAAGGCCCGGAGGTGGAGCTGATAATGACCGTCATAATAAAAAAACAGGCATATCTCGCAAACCGAAAGGAGTTATTCGACGTACCATACCATATATGATTTTGGGGTAGGAGAAGATACTTTAGCCACCTAACCCTTCTATATGAAAACTGAGAGAAGACAATTGGTTTTCTATACTAGCTACACAAGGTATACAAGGTATACAGGGCATGTGGCCTGTCTAACACTATATTGGGTTGGCTATGCCGAATTTGCAAGATTCCATTAAATCGATGGTGGAAAGTCCTTTTTTATTTCGTTTTTACTATTTAAAGTAAGTTTTATTCAATAATAACTCTTGATCCGTTGAGCTTTAGGAGTCGTGCCCAACATGAAAAGGGCTTAGAAATTTTAGGAGAATAATGTGGTTAGCCCAAGATGGACACTTACAATTTTTGGCCGAAAATCATGAAGTCTAGTAGAAATCATGACCGTCTATAAATAGTAAGTTTACTATTTATAGTAAGTTACGAATTTTAGGGAGTTTGAGTTGAGTTTGATTATGAGACTTCTTCCTAGGTTTAATATCAGTATTTAAAGGATTATAAATTCATTTTTTTTTCATCAATCAATATTTTATTTCAAATTATTAGAAATTATTTTCTATTTCTTCTCTCGTGGACTCAAGGAATCTCTGTGAGGAGTCTAGAGAAACTCCTTAGATTCGGAGTAGTTATCCCTGAGGAGGACGGTGATCGACCTCAACACATCCCTCCCTACGTCAGGCGATTGCTTGAGAAACGGTATGCCTCGCAATCTAGAATTCAAATTATGTGATTGAAAAATTAACTCCAAACTACGAAACGAGGTAATTTATCAATTTCTGACTACCTCGACAAAATGAACAATATAGCAAATAATTCCACTCTTGCTGGAAAACCAGTAGATGACGATGATCTAATCAAATTGATTATGAATGGTGTTGGGCATGCTTCTGAGGCCACAGTTAATTCTGCTCAATCTCTTTGGATGCCCTTGTTGGTCTCCTTCTAAGTGTTGAAATGTGACACAAAGGAGTAGAATTCACTTCCCATTGAAGCCTCTACAACAGCCACTACAAGAAAACTATCTTTTGCCAGTGGTCAAAACCACTGGTAAAACTTTTATCAACAGTCAGAAAAAGGCCGCCAAAAGCTTAGTCAGTAAAGGTTTACCGGCGGTCTGTATCTTTTACCTCTTTTACCGGCGGTTTTTATGGCCGCCGCCTAATGAAACATTTGCCGGCCATTTATACACTTTTACTGGCGCTTTCCCAAAGTCCCAGGAAATCCCCGATAAGCGCCAGTAAATGTCTACTGAAATGGCGGTACATGCCAATGTATTTGAGGGCTGATGTTTATATTTGATTAAAACCTGTTTTTGTTTTGTTTTTTTTTTACATATTTTATACCTATAATTTGGATGTCATGCATACATCACAGTGGGCCCTACACAGGGCTGTAGGTTAAGCTTAATATTGAAAGCTTTGTAGTGGATTGTGGGGCCTAAGGTCTGATAATCAAGATTCAGATTGTGTGAATGTGGGGCCCAAGGTCTGATGATCCAAAGTGTTGAAATAATGGGCTTCACCAAGGATGGTGGATATCCAATATTCAAAGATCTGAACCATCTTATGTTATGGCTTAAGAACACAAAAGAAAAATACATTAGTGGTGAAAACACAAGAGAGGGAGGCGAAATATCAAACGGTGATTCATCTACAGTTATCCCAACATATCCCTGAAAACAAAACACTATGTAAGATGCACTCTGAAATAGCATAATACCAAATGCATTTCATCAGTTCTGTGAGTGGGCCAATCTTGATCTGAGCACTTGATCAGGCCTAAGAAATAAATTAAAAGGCCAGCCGGGGCCTATATTGGACCACTACTGAGAAATGGCCTTATTCCATTTCACGGCCGTTCATGTGGCGTAATGCATGCCCATCAACCCACTTCATTTCATGGGTTAAATCACCTACAAGAACACATTAAATAAAAAAATAATAATAATGACTTCACCAAGGCCAGACCCGATCCACCATTGACATTTGAACACCCACCCATCACCTACCCCAGTGCATTGCCGCAGAGGCAAGACCCACCACCTGGTTCTACCAGTGGTTTATCCAACTTCACCATGGTATTTATGGCCGTCAAGCATCTGAGTATATACACAAAAAAACATCATAGATATCAGAAAGCAAATCAACCAAAAATTAATGTCAAAAAGTTCAAAATGCAACAGTAAAAAACCATGGTTTTAAGACTCAGATGAGCCTGAAAAATCATGGTCCTGTTTTCCATGACCACCTGAAATCAATTAAGATTTTCCAGTGGATATTAACAAATTAAGGGATTGGAAATAATAGAGATGACATAAAAGTAACCAAAATCGAATTGTTTGAAATCATGGGTCCAACAATCCTAATCTCTGGATAATGGGCATTAGTCTGTTGCATTCAGAACATTGCCATTTTTTCCATTTTAACACCCATTGGATTCATACCATAAGTTGTGCCACTGTTGGTTCAAGAGCAATCAATGGTGGGCCCCATGATTTTGATGGTTTCCACATTTCATGTAATCACAAGCTCTTGCAAGATCTTCATGTTTCTCAAGTTAGCCAACGTTGAAGGAATCCCACCACTCAGCCTGCTGCTATCCATGTATCTGTGAAAAGAGCATCGATCATGAATCAAATTGTAAGATTACAATGAAAAATTATGCCATGAAATGAGTCAATACCAAATTTCCTCAATCAAATGAACCTAGCTGGGTTGGTCTCAAGGCCATGAAGGATTTCTTTTGGAACTCCCTTCCATTATGGTGCCCACCATATGAGCAATAAGGATTGTCAGACAGTGGGTCTCAAGTCAGTTTTATTAGGCCAAGCAAAATATGGTACTGTAACAGAGAATGTCCTCATTTATTATACTTGCCTGTTGCATAATCTTGCCAAACTCTGAACACAAAACCTTCCGGCCGCCCTCATCGATAATCTTGTCGAGCAAAATATTGTGTAGAGCAATGAGTGTGGTTTCTAGCATGTCAAGGCCTGCTTGGTTCGCAAAGGTAAATACTGGTGATGCCTGCAATGATTTTGTCAACCATGGGAAAGATCAACTCACAAGCGCAAAATACACCACAGGAAGATGGTATAAAACAGGACTACCAATTTTCTTGGATTAAAGAATAAAGGACAAAAATCTATAACTAAGACTATGAGGAAACCTTGAGTTTCCATTGGAATGTAGAAGATTTCTTGGCAAGACCTCTCCCACCATGCTCGACAAGAACTTTTACAGTCCTTTTCCAGCTTTTTCTTTCCCTGTGATAGAAGCATGTCTTAAGATATCAATTTAAAACAAACACAAATACAATATCCTGAATCTTATTGATTCATTGGAGTAAAATGGTGGATAACCCACAAGCATTTCATACATGATTTATGTCAAACAACCATTTTTTAATCCATAATGCACTTCTTCAACAAGTACCTGAAGATGTGAAGCAGTTGCTGCAGTTCTGAGTCACCTAGAAATAAAGCTTGCCTTCTTACCATTTCCGCTGCACAGAACAGATAATTGTATTAAGATCTAAATCATTAGAGAACATAAGCAAGAGAAATGGCTCAGCTGAAAGTGTAGAAAAAAAGGCTTCATACAGTTGCACATTACAGAGTTTGGATGATGGAAAGTGGGAGAGTAAATATTTTTATTAAAAAAAAAAAGAAAAAGAAAAAAAAACAGAGAATGCTTCGAATACCTATGTAAATTGCACGAAGCATGGCTTTGAGGTTACTGATATCAGGATTCAATTGAGCTAGGAATCTATCAAGATTATCTCCATCAAGTAAATCAGTTGCTGTTAGTTTGTGCTTTTGAAAAATATCATGCAGTGAAGACACATAAGATTCATCCCTTGACTGTGCCTTGTTAATGAGGTTATACGTCATATCTGTCACCTGTGACATTGCGGAAACCACTACCAATTTCCTTTCCGAAGAATCATTCAGAATTATATCCACCACATTCTGAATTCTTTTGGAAGCGCCCACACATGTCCCACCAAATTTATGAACAGACCACATATCACCTCTAGGAAGATCAGCTAATTCGATGGATTTGGCCAGGGAAACATCTGTCAACAATTTAAAGAAGTTGGACCAAAATTACTTGCTTTAAGAAAAATACCCAGACATTGATAATATAGAATTGAACATAATAAAGTTCTTCTATTGCAAGTTCCAAAAACAGCAGTTTAGACAGATTTATGGTAACAATAAACGAAAAGGAGTGAAATGCAATGGAAATGTGTGAGGGTAGCCATCTGCATCCTATTCCTACTCTCCACAAATGTGATACATAAGCATGAGATCCATGTCGTTCATCTGGAGGGCCTCACCATGTATGTGTTGTGGCCCAAAATCAAGCTGATTTTGATCATCAGGTGGGCTACACTTTTGAATAGTCATGGCCTAACAACCCAAACAGGCCATCCTCTAAAAGCTGGGTTGGGCAAATTAAAATTTTGATTAGTCATGGCCTAACAAGCCAGCCCCAAACAGTTCAAAATCCAGTCCCAAATCGTACATGTGTTGCTTGTGAGGATAAACAAATGAAGTGATCAACAAAGCATTAGATTGAAGCTTGAAGCAAGAAGAATACATAAAGATTACATGTCAGCCAAGAAACTTACTTGGGGTGCATTGGAATGCACTACTGCAATGAATCGCAATTATAATCTAATACACATTTTGGAGGATTCTGATTAAAGGCTGCCAAACATGACAGGTGATTCCATCATAGGGAATCTAGGCAAATGCAGTTAGAGCTGCTGATTATATAAGGTAATAAGATTGTATCTAGTTCACCCCCTACCATAAACAGATGATGGCATCATAATATCTTTTTCCTCATCGACAGGCATCAAATTCATCTTCCAAGAAATACTACTATTTTCTGAATTTTCCAGATTACTACAAAAATCTATGAATCAAACTTGCACAGGGGCCAGATATCCAGATAATTTTTTAGACAATTTCACATCTAGGAAGAAATAAACCAATATCAGCAGTCTTCCACCACAACAAAGTGGGAAAATGAACCTGATCAGCTATGAAAAACATGTAGCTATGGAAATACCATTAAAAAAATGGCCAATTTCAATTAAAGATCACAAATTTAAAAACTACTTCCTTTCACTAAATAAAACAAATGAGATAAAACAAGAAAACTCAACTTTCTACCATACTTGGTTCTCCAACCGCAAAAAGTCTCAAGTTTAATTCTTCAATCTTGAACTAGAATCCTAAATTCAATTCTTCAATCTTGAACCTTGAGACTCAAAACTCCTTTTCAATTGGTTAGCAAACATAATTGAATTAAAGAGGAGAAAATCAACATTTGTGTTATGGAAGAATCAAGCCAATGTTTATACTGAATAGAAAAATAAACAAGATGTGTTATGGAAGCTTGCAGGTCATACATTTTCTTGCAAAGTCATCGGTTAGAATCTCAGTCATACCATATGATTCTTGTGAGAATGTGAGTTTTGCACGTATAGTATGTTCAGGTCCACCAACAATCTGAAATGTTTCACATCTGCACTAAATCATTAGTATTTTGAAACAATAAAAACACTTCGGAAATGATAAAATCAGATATGTATATTGGACCCAAGACTCCTCTAAACTACATAATGTGGACCAACCACTGCTACTTCCAGGTCGAACAAATCCATATTGTTTCTCCCAATCAAGCATCATATAACACCTCTAAAGTAAGTGACAGGTCTCGCAATCAAGAAAAAAGTTTTTTTTCCCCTCTAAGTTCTTCCTTCTGTGCAAGATTCCAGTGTAGACAGTATGATCTAGAAAGCATGGAAAAAGCATCCATACGGGAGTATATACCTTGTCTATTTCAATGTCAAACAGTTGTTTTAATCCAACAATGTAAACATTCATGAAAAGCGCAGGCACCAAAGCCGGCAAACATTGATTAACAAGAATCAAAACAATACAACCACACGAGATACAATCAAATGTATACATACTCAGAACTGAAAACTGTTCATCACATTACCTCCAAAATTGTTCAAACATGTAGTGCAGAACATGGGATCAGCAAATTGGCATAGCATATTATCTGCCAAATACAGATATCTCCTGTCATATTAAAGCATATAAAAAAGAAAAAGAAAGAAAGAGAGACACGGTTCATACCGTGTCCAAGAGCTTTTCTTCTAGTCTGTGACAAAAAGTAAACAATGATTTTCTGGTTGATGCCAACAGTTAAGGTAGATGCCAAATTAGAAAAGGTGACAGCAAAAGTCATTGCCTGGTTCTAACAGAGAAACCAAAGCCAACCTGCATTTCGCATATGAATTGTCAAATATCTCCATAAATGCTCCTACACCCAAAGAAAAGAAAAGGATAAAATAAAATAATAATAAAATTAAATTTAAAAAAAAAAAACACTCTATAGCTTCATGAAATTCAACACAACATAGAGGCATCAATGTAAATGGTGAGTTTGTTACAACTAAGGGAGTGCCATCAAGACATTCACATTAATTTGTTTAAGGCACTAATTCAGTCTCTTCTGACAACATAGCTTCAACACAAATCTAAGCAAATCCTAGCTTCAACGCAAATTTATGGATGTGGCCCCAATGTGAAACACATTAAAAACTCAACCTATCTGAATAATGAATAATCCAAAATAATAAGCAGCAAAAATAAAAGCCAGCAATCAGTAAATGCATACCTGGGCAACCTTGATTGAATTCTGAGTAGCCCCTGGATATATCAAAATAGGATAAAACTGTAATGTTAGTCTGTATAAATAGATATAAAAAATATACAAGACATAACACTCGATCTCATTTTCAAATACTTGTTGAAAATGGAATACGGTTACGAAATGATTATGAACAGTTCTCCAAAAAAAGGTTCTCCTCTATCATGTACCAATATCGTATTACCTTCACAGCTGATTGAAAATTCTCAAAGAAATCAATGATGGAGAACATGGTTTTAAGCATAAGTTCTAAAGTGCAAGTCACCCGGAGATCGAAACCAGTATCAGTCACCCGTCTCATTCCAACTCAGTCAGAATTGTTCAGAGTCAGTCTGGTTTTGGAATGTGACTTGCCAATGACACATTTCATTCTTCACCAACATCAAGTCGACCTAGTATCAATCAATATTCAGAACCTTATTTCTACTAAACTGACTCTACTGCATCATTTCTCCTTTTAGAATACTATATGGCATACACTCATTTGGGCTATACCTTGTGTTCTACCATAACATGCCTCATGTTAACATGTATGGGTGGTATACTAAAAAAGTTCAGTCTGCAAAGTGGGGCCCCAAGGTTTCAATTCCGGTGGATTGGACCGCTAAAAAATGGGTCCCCCTGTACAAATGGATAAACTTCGTATAGATGCAAATTCTCAACCAGCATTTCAGAAGAATACATTTCTGGGACTCCCATTCGAAAAGACACTGCATTTGGAAAATGATGGAAAGCGGACACCGGATTTGGTAAGCTATCACTTCTCCATCAGTGCGCAGCCCAAAATAACAGCCATGCCCGTTTCATCAACAAGCGGACTATAAGTGGCATGTGTGTGTTTTCGCAAAATCAAAATTTTCCTATTTCATAAACACCCAAAATGCAGCCAAAAATAGCTGCTTAGACCAATGACTTATTAAAACATATTCTGCTACTTGCTACAGTATGCACAAGCCACAGAATATGAAAGACAAAACCCAAGAGTCAAAAAAAACTATTTTCCTTCTCCCCTAATAGTATTTGACATTACATATGAGAAAAAAGAAAAAATGAATTTTGAAATGAACAATAGTTGATAAATTAAGAAGCTAGACATCCATGGTTCAAAGTTAATTGAAAGTTACTTGTAAGAATCTTATGATATTTAACATAGAAAATTGAAGATTGGGATCCCTCAAAGAGTTTTTTTTTTTTTTTTTTAGAAACACTATGCCTTTGTATTTGTGAATAGAGGGTGTACAAAGCAAAGATTTCAGGTGGGCTCCACAAAAATCGGGCATCACCCATCATATAACAAGATGCGAAACAGAAGAGGGGACTAGAAAGAGCCAACTCCTCCCTGAAGAGCTCCAACCGGCCTCTTCTACTAACAAAGGCAACATGCCCTGTTCCTCCACTGGACTGGATTGCCAGCTGCAACTACACTAATAACACAGGCCATTCCTCATCCTAGAAACCAACAGCCCCAGGTATCTAAACCAAAGAAGACCCTGAAGCCAAAATCTCCAAACCCACAACCACACCACTGGAAACAAACCTCCCACCCACATCAGCCAATTCTCAACCCTATCAAAACACCTGGCAACACATGCTTCGTTGGGACAGCCCCTCCATAGGTATAGCTGCATCAAAACAGCAGAAGAAGGACCACATCCATCAGCTTGACTTATCCAGCGACTACCCCACAAACATAGCCATAAAATTTATTTTAAAAAAAAAAAAAAAAAACAGCCATGGCCAGGCAGAGCCACCCTTGAAACATAGCCATCAAAGAGATGAGCACCCTCAGGTCATGATTTTTACACAAGGACAAAACAGCTTCATACCATGCATGATTTTTTCTTTCTTTTTTTGGTGAGATATACAACTTCTATCAATCTAACCACAAAAAAATAAATAGAACCCACCACATTCTACCAACATACATCTATATTTAATCTTTAAAGAACATCAGAGAATCCAAACCACCCATTTGAAGAGATCTTCAAAACCGCTAGAACAAGAAAAACCCCACAAAAGATCAAGAACATCCAATGGCCCAATATATCCCCTTAAAAAAAATTCCAATTAAGAGTTTTGAATTTTGAATCCCTAATTAGGGATTTTCAGTTTTTTAATCTATAATCCATAATTAGGAAATCGACACTACAAATCCCTAATTAGGGATTCGAAACTCAAAATTTTCCAATACACAAATCATTGCACATTGTTACTTTAAGGATTAAAAATGCTATAAAAAATAATAATAATAATAAAAATTGCCCAAATTGATATGAATAGATAAGGAGAGAGAGAGAGAGAGAGAGAGAGAGAGAGAGAGAGAGAGAGAGAGAGAGAGAGAGAGGGAGATACCTGATATTGCAGAATGCTCCTTGATGTGCTGAACCAAAGAAAAGAAGAAAATAAGAGAGGGAGAGAGAGACAAAGAGAGTGAGGGAGCGGTAGATCAAGTGGAGAGGGAGGGGAGGATTCGAGAGTGGAGAGGGAGAGGGAGAGGGAGAGAGAGATCAAGCGGAGAGGGAGAGGCAAAGGTAGATCGACCGTAGAGAGAGAGAGAGAGAGAGAGAGAGAGAGAGAGAGAGAGAGAGAGACGGAGAGGAGAGAGAGGGAGAGGGAGTGGTAGATTGTGAGGAGAGGGAGAGGCGCAGAGAGAGAAAGATAGATAGAGAGAGAGAGTCAGCGCGCGGCGGGGAGATGGAAAAGGTGAAATGTGATATGAAATCAAGTCGGGTTTTTTTTAAGGTTTTAAAGGCACCCTTTGCTGGCGGCCAGTTATACCGGGCGCCGGCAAAGAGTTCCCCCAAGGGTCAGCCTTTCATTACTTTCTTTTAGTGAGCTTTATTTGCTCAAAAAACTAAGAATAACCACTATGGAAAGGGTGCACCATTCCATTCAAATAATACTCATCTTCTTTTCAAACTTCATGAGCTTACTCCAAAAATAGTCATTAGTCACCATGTCAAATTTGTTGCCACTAGGCCATTCTGCCATAAATTGCTACCATTGGATGGATTATGCTTATGAAGGGAGAATTCCAACAAAAAAACCTTGATTCTATTGTCGCCTCATCCAGAGGACAATCAGACGATCAAACATGGTACATTGACAGTTGTGCCTTGAATCATATCACCACTGACTTAGCTAACCTTGCTCTTCACAATGAATACAAAGGACATGATAAAATGGCTGTTGGAAATGGTTTAGGTATGCTGATTTCCATATTGGTCCTGCCCTCTTGCATCTTAATTCTTCAAATTTTCATATGCGCAATGTTTTACATTGCCCCAATGTTTCTACTTGTTTTCTGTCAATCAATTTTCCCGTGACAATAATTGTTTTTTCATTTTCTCTTCGGATGGCTTTTGCATAAAGGACGCCAAAATGGGGAAGACGCTTTTCCATGGCAAGAGTGAAAATGGGCTCTATTCTATCCATCTTCATCATAGTATTCAGAAATATGTGATTCCACCGGTTTAGCATCAGTGATTGGAACATCCTGCTTTCCCCATTATGTGGCACTTGGCATCTCAACACTGTCCGTCTCTTCAAGGCTCTCTCAAAGATACTGTTTTTTTTCCTTCTCATCCCTTAGGGCTTTTTTGATTTTTCTAATCACATGATAAATGGTTGCAAACGGGTCATCATTATTAGGGGTGTACATCAAGTCGAACCGAGTCAAGATGGCCTCAGCTCGACTCGGGTCGGCCAGTAGCTGACCTCAGCTCAACTCGGTCCTCGAGCCTGACTGGCCAGCTCGGCTCAGTTCGATCAGCAGCTCGGGCCTGTTCAATCCGAGTTTGAGCCAAGATCGAGCCGAGTTCACCTGTGCAGCATTTCCACAAACACCTGGACTGCACCTTCAAAATCCCACTGTATGTAAAACAACAGCAAAGTTTTTTCAGGTATTTTATCAAACACCTTCTAAGCAACATAAAAATCAAGAAAAAAAAAGGTATTTGTTTCATATACATACCTTCCTTGCCACCAGCCACACTGCGTTGAGTCATTTCATCAAACACTTGGTGAGCAACATCAATATCAAAGTAACCGAGTCACCTTCGATCCGAGTTGGATTCAAGCTGGGTTCAATCCGAGTCGAGTCAAGCTAGGGCCAGCTTGAACTCATTTTCGAGCTCAAAAAATCAGCTCGACTCGGCTCGAACTCAACTTCAAACCGAGTCAAATCGAGCTTTTTCGAGTCGAGTCAAGCGAGCTAATCGAGCTAGCTCGGTTCGTGTACACCTCTAATCATTATTTCTCAACATCATTTGATTCAACTAGGATTTGCTACCTGAAAATTGTATAAATCCCATGCAAATTTCATGTGTTTCTATATGCTTAAAAATTATGGAGCCCACCATGATGAATATGTCATATCCATGTTGTTCATCCATCCCATAAGCTCATTGTAGGGCATGAGTCTAAAAATGAGGCAAATCCAAAGCTCAAATGAACCACACCACATGAAATAGTGATTCAGATAGACCTCAATAATTCAAAGCTAAAACCTTCTTAGGGCTCACGATGATGTTTATTTGTCATCCAACCTGTTAGTAATGTCATACAAACATGGATAAAGGGAAAACTTAAAAATAAACTTGATCCAAAACTTCTACGCCCCTAAGAAGTTATCAACAATAAACATTCAATTGCTACTGTTTACCATGGCGTGGTTCACTTGAGCTTTGGATCTACCCCCATTTTTGGGCCCATGCCCTAAAATGAGCCAAGGAAATGGATGATTGGCATGGATATGACCAATACATCACAGTGGGGCCTTAATTTTTGTCCCTAAAATGTTTTCGAGCCTCCATTATGCACCAAAACACTGTACATGTCCACATTAACCTTAGGGTAAGAGATGTAATTACAAGTATAAATAATGATAGTTATTTTACAATGTATTTACATTGTAATTTGAAAATCAAACACCCCCTTAGGAGAAAGTATTCATTCGTCTTTTCAATTATCTCCATTTCATTGTCTCCGTTAGAATTAGTGCATTAGGATATTTGGACATCTCTTTATTATTCAATAAAGTGTTATAAGTTTTTATTTTGTTTGTTGATGATTATTCCAAATATTCTTAGATTTATCCCATGCGACTCAAGAACGAAGCCTTTGATTATTTTGTGAAATTTAAACTTTCTATCGAAAATCATTTCTCACGCAAAAGTAAGTCCTTACAAACAAATGGAGGGGGAGAATATATTTGCAACTGTTTTCAACATTTTCTCTTCCAACATGGGATTTTTCACCGCATGTCATATCCCCATACTCCCGAACAGAATGGAGTATCTGAACAAAAGCATTGACATATAGTTGATATTGGTCTTATGCTTTTGGCTTAGGTCGGCATGCCTTCTACCTTTTGGACTAAAGCTTTCAATGCCTCGGTTTACTTAATTAATAGACTTCCTACCAAAGTGTATATCTCCATATGAAAAATTATTTCACAGGACTCCTAACTATTCTACTCTTCGGGTATTTGGATGTGCATGTTTTCCACACTTATGTCCTTATAATAAAAATAAATTAGAAATTAGATCTAAATAGTGTATTTTTTAAAATACTCTTCACAATCACTACATCAAAGTTGCATATATGTTGCAGATTTTGTCCGTTGAAAATGCCCGTCGAGCGAATCTTTTTTCTATGGCTTTTAGTGGATATTTGCGACAGATTTGGTCCATTGCAAATTAAGATTTTGCGACAAATTATGATCCGTCGCTAAGTACCACCCAAAAAACCCTTTCAAACATTTAGTGATAGATTTTATTTTCTTTTTGCGACGGATCATGGTCCATCGTAAATTGACTTTTGCTCCTGCCTTTTTTTTTTTTTTGTTTTTTGTAGAATATGGTGGAAAAATGTGTTTTACTGTAGTCTAAAAGGTGTTTTTTAATAGAATTTCATTGGTTTAATTGTATTTATTTGTATCTAAGATTATTTTTGTACCAATCGATTGAATGCATTGGTTTTTCTTCTTTTTTTATATATCAATTGAGTGGAAATTATTAATAATTTTTTTCTTTAAAACTGATATTTAAATGCTTTGCAATATCACATGAAAATTCCCACTCTACATCCGTAGTATTTATTGGAAATCGAGATTTTGTTAAATAATTGACATTTTGAAAAAGAAAAAATTAAAAAGATTAAAAAATAATGATTTTGAAAAAATAGTTGAGAAGTTTTTTTTTTTAAAAAAAAAAAAAAAACAATTAATAATGTTTGAGAAAATTTGAGATTTTGAAAAAAAAAAAAATGTGATTGAATAAAAATCTAGATTTTGAAAAAAAAAAAATTTAAGAAGTTTGAATAAAGTTGATAATTTTAAAAAATAGCTTTAAAAAAAATGATATTTTGAAAAAGAAAATTGAAAAGATTAAAAAATTTGTGAAAAAATTTCACAACTTTGAAAAAGAAATTGAGATTTTGTATTTTGTATTTTTTTTTTTGAAAAGTTCGATAAGAATTGACAAGTTCAAAAAAATGAAAAATTTTGAAAGAATTGAAACTTTGAAGAAAAAAATGAGATTAAAGATCAATATTTTGACCAAAAAAAAAAAAACAACATTTTGAAATGGAAAATTGAGAAGTAAAAAAAAAAAAAAAAAAATTGTGATTTTTGAAAAAAAAAAATGAAAATGTTGGAGAAATTTTGAGATTTCGAAAAACAAAAATTAGTGATTTAAAAAAACACCAAGATTTTGACAAAAAATTATCATTTTGAAAAAGAAAATTGAAAAGTTGAAAACAAAATGGAGCTTTTCAAATATATATATATATATATATATTGGCATGTTGAAATTTTTGAGAAGTTTGAATAAATTGTTAAGTTTGAAAAAAAAAAAAAAGATTTTGGAAAATTTTTGAGATTTTGAAAAAAGAAATTTCAGAATTTGTATTTTACAAAAAGTTGAAAAGATAGCGTCTATGTTTCCTTTCAAGCCATATCATCTTCCAAGAGTCTATGTTTGGATAAAGATAGTGGGAGGGTCTATTTCTACCTCGCCATGTCGTCTTCCATGAGTCTATGTTTCCATTCAAGCCATATCATGCCCCTCCATTTCCACTCTACATGAAGAATCGGCTTCACCCACAGCCCTTTATCCATTACAACCATCTCCTCGGCACCACCACCTAATCCTAATGCTATACCCAACCCGTCATTTTCCCTATCTCCCATCCAACCTCCACCGCCCCTTAGTACCATTTCATCCTCTTTTTCTTTACCCACTACCCACACCAAACTTACCCCTAGTCCCATTGGTTGTTCACAAAACCTTTCTGAACCAGCTCCAGGTCCCTCAACTACAACCAGAACTACTGGACATGCCTCTTCTATCTGCTCTACTTCTATTCATCCCATGGTGACAAGAGAACAAAATAGTACTCAGAAACCAAATCCCAAATACACTTTTGCTGCAACTATCGAAAATGAACATAAGGGACTGACATAGGACAATTAACCACTTGAGCTAAAAGCTCAAAATGTTTGAGTATGGTGAATTAATCCCTTTATCTCATAGCTCAGGCCCTCACATCTCATGGGTTAGGAGCTCGGCCAAACCCTCCTCGTGGGCTCGTGGGCCCCAAATCACATGGGCCACCCACCCCGAGTGTGTCCCTACATCCCACGGGCTACCCCACTCGAGCCCGGTGTGAAATGCCCCTGCATTAACCATCCCCGGTGAGGAGTCTCAAACATGAGACCTCCCCCGTGGGCCCCGAATCACATGGGTCAGCCCGATGTGGAAATGCCCCTGCATTAGGGACCTTGCTTTACTGAGGCAAAGAAACAATTTAAATGGCGTGCGGCGATGTCCTCTGAATTTAATGCCCTTCAAAAGTGTGGCACATGGCTACGGTGCACCAAACACCTTATATGAATGTTCTTTCTAATAGATGGGTTTATAAAATTAAGCGGAAGTCTAATGGCTCCATAGATCACTATAAAGTTTGGCAAATGGTTTTCATCAGCAACATGGGTTGGACCACACAAAAACCTTTAATCTAGTAGTGAAACACACTACCATTCGGATGGTTTTAGCTCTTGCCATCAACTTTGGACTGTGCAGCAACTTGATATTCAAAATGCCTTTCTCCATGGCGTTTTAAAGGAAGAAGTATATATGTGACAGCCGAAAGGTTTTGAAGATCCCAATTTTTCCAACCATGTATGTCGGTTACATAAATCCCTTTACAGTTTGTAATAAGCACCTTGAGCTTGGTTCCAACGATTTTCTCAATACCTTGAAAATCTTGGATTTATTGGCTCCAAAGCTGACCATTCTCTCTTCACTTATCTTAAGGACAGTGTGTTGGTTCTATTATTGATTTATGCGGATGATATTCTTATATATTACTGGAAATAGTGAAGTTCATCTTAACCGTCTCATTGATGACTTGGGAAAACTATTCGCCATGAAGGACTTGGGCCACGTGCATTATTTTCTTATATTCGAGGCTATTTTTTTCAAAACTGGTTTATATATACTTCGACATGTTGTGGACCTTCTCAAACGCAATAAAATGGAAGATGCCAGACCGTATGCGTCACCTACTCTTAAGTGGCAAGAAAATGGGCCTTTCTGATGGTGATATCCTTAAAGATCCCACTGAATATCGAAGTGTGGTAGGAGCATTGCAATACCTAACTCTTACTAGGCCCAATTTATCCTACGCTGTAAATCAAGTGTGCCAGTATATGCACTCCTCATCAGCTACTCATTGGACTGTCGTAAAACGTATTCTGAGATGTGTTAAAGGCATGGTTCATATTGGTCTTTTGTTTCAATCTAGATCCTTCGAGCTTGAAACCTATTCTGATGCTGGCTATGCCGAGAGTCCCATAGATAGACGATCTACAGGAGGATATTGCATTTATATATCTTGGGTATAATTCCATTTCTTGGAGTGCCAAAAAGCAATCAACTGTCTCTTGATCCAGCACTGAGTCCGAGTATCGTCAACTAGCCCACACGGCTGCTGGAAATATCTTGGTTAAGACTTTTATGTAAAGAATTACAGATTTTTCTCTCCATTGCGCCCTTAATTTGGTGTGACAACATTAGCTCAATCTCTCTTATAGCTAATCCTGTATGTCATGAAAGGACAAAGCATCTAGAGGTAGATTATCACTATAGTTAAGAGAGTTGTGCGCGAGGAACTTGACATTCGGTACATTATTACAGTTGATCAAGTCGCCGACATTTTCACAAAATGCCTTAAAACGACTTGTTTTTGACATTATGAGACAGGTTAATGGTCTGCTCATGGCCCATTAGCTTGAGGGGCCGGGTGTAATAGCTGAATTGATTTAAATACCATTTCAGCCATCTCTAGCTCTTCATGAGCTGGCACACATTCTCTTGTTTAGATAGTTGATTTGCTTTGCCTCTTGTACATAAGTATAAATTCATTTTTTTTATTGTAATTCCTGCAATTAGGGAGTCTCTTATTCCTAAAAAAATATTTTAAATGAAATTGTATATACAGAAAAAATCCAATTTTGTCTCTAGTTTTTAATATTTTAATCCCTACGTTTAGAGATGACAAAGAAAATTTTCAATGATTTACATTCATTTCTGAAATTGAGGAAGAGGATCATCGCAAGCGTGGTCATGAGATAATAGCTTACTCATGATCAAATCATGATGGAGGTAGATTGGCTACTGGTCAGTGCTCTCTGGGCCCTACCATGTATATGTCCATTTTTTCAGATCATTTTATAGGTTAATCCCAAAAATGAGGCAGATCTAAATCTTAGACCATACCGCAGGAAAACAGTATTGATTGAATGTCCACCATTAAAAACCTTCAAGGCTCCATTGTAATGTTTATTTGACTTTCAACATGTTGATTAGGCCATACAGACCTGGATGAAGGGAAAAAACAAATATCAGATTGATTCAAACCTTTTGTGGCCCCCAAAAAGTTTTCAATGGTGAGCTTTCAATCAATATTGTTTCCTGTATCGTTGCTTGCTTAAGATTTGGATTTACTCATTTTTGTGCTGATGCCATAAAATTATATGAAAATAAATGGACAGCATGGATGAAACACATTATTATGGTGGGCCCACAGAGGACCCACCAGTCAGTTTCAGTAGACAATCCGTGTCCCAATATGGTGACCATCTCGGCCACGGATTGGGCATGACCTAGCTAGAGAGACGATCCCGTCAGGGGATCTGTGGGGCTACCATGATGTATACGCCGTTCATTCATTTGTATAGATCATTTTAGACCATGAACCAAAAAAGGAGGAAGATTGAAGGCTAAGTAGACACACCATACAAAACAGTTATGAATTTCTACCATTGAAAACTTCCTATATTTATTTGTCATCCAACCTGTTCATAAGGTCACTTGGACCGGTACTAAGGGAAAAAATAAATATCAACTTTGATCTAAAACTTCTCTGCTCCCCCGTAAATTTTCAACGGTAAGCTTTCAATCCACACTGCTTCATGTAGTGTGGTCCACTTAAGCATTCAATCTACTTTGGTTTTAGGCTCATGCCCTAAAATGATATATCAAAATGGATGAACGCATTAAACATAGACATCATGGTGGGCCGACAAATCTACTGACAGGACTGTCCATTTGTGGCTAGGTACTGGTGGGGGTGGTACCCAAGATGGTGCAGCCCTTACAGTGGGACCCACCTTGATAAATCTATTCTTTATCCATGCCGTCCAGAAATGAAGAAGGTCCAATCATCAGGTTGACCATACCATAGGGAGCAATGGTGATTGACCATTAATGGGTTACAAAAGTTTTGGATCAAGCTGATATTTGTTTTTCCCCCTTCATCCATGCTAATGTGACCTTATCAACGGATTGGATGTAAAATAGACGCTATGGAAACATTAAGATGTGTTCTATGAAGTTTTCAATGATTTACATTCATTTTTGAAATTGAGGGAGAAGATCCAATTATTAGGTGGGCCATACTGTTTCCTATGGTATGGCCCACCTAATAATTGGATCTTCTTCATTTTTCGTATAATGCCCTAAAATGATCTGAAAAATGGATAAACAGCGTGGATACAGAATTCGTAAATCAAGATGGACCCCACAGTAAGCGACGCATCGTCTTGGGTGAGTCCCGAGTCCACACCTTGGGAAAACAGGAAAACAGTAGTGGTTGAACATCTACCATTAAAAACCTCTTGTCAGCCACTGTAATGTTTATTTGACATCCAACCTGTAAATCAAGTCATACATACCTGCATGAAGGCAAAAAATAAATATCAGCTTGATCTAAAACTTTTGTATTCCCAGGAAGTTTTTAACAGTGAGAGTTCAATCAACACTGTGTGGCCCACTTGAGATTTTGATCTACCTCAGCTTCGGGTTCATACCATAAAATTATCTGGAAAAATGAATGGAAGGCATAGATGAGACACATATATCACGTTGGGGTTCACAGAGCACAAACCACTAGCCTTTGGCTATTGTAGCTAGGGGTGCACATCGAACCGTAGGAACCGTGTAACTGGGCCAGAACCGTTGGATTGGTCCGGTTTGGTCCGGTTCTAGGGTGCTAATGGTCCGGTTCCGGTTACAAAATTTTCAGAACCGTTGATTACGGATCAATTCCAGTTTAGGAACCTGTAGAACCGAACCGAACTATTGAACCGAACCGTTACACGAACCATAGATCCGAAGCTCACGAACTGTGGATCCGAACCGTTACACGAACCGTAGATTCGAACCGTAACATCTAATGAACGTAGGTCATAATTAACTGATCAGTGGACATCTAATGAACAGTCAAAACAATATATTCAAATTCAACAAAGTAGATGTACATTGAATTGAATTCCAAGCTCAGCAAACAGCATTGCCGAGTCAATTTGATGGTGTGGCTACGTCCCATGTACGGTCAGTATCATTACACATGGCACACATGTACCTTAAATTGAACTGTCCAAGTAGTGGGCCCAGTATTGAAGGATCATCATTTAGCATATGATCTTAACTGGCCGATTCGTGAACATCTGATGGACCGTTATAGTGAGAAATCTTCAATAGTCCAAATCAATAAGAAAATGTCCATTGATGAGAGGTTAGAATTGTCTAATGAATCTAAATTTGGAGCTGTCCCATCTATAGTGGGTCCCATTATTTGGACGGTTTGGATTCTGTTACATGCAAGCCACGTGTCTAGTGTCTGATTGCATGGGGTAGGTTATTAAAAAAAGAAGTCTCCCATGTAACTAGTTGGATGATAAGTTACCTTTCAACTGTCATATATGTGTCCACATCTCTAGTGTGTAAAGCATCCAAACCGTTCAAGAATTGATACAAAGTTATTCCCATCCATTTACTTCCGATTGTATGGTTCCAAGAGATTAATAGTATTGTTAATTAAAAAAGTACAGTTGGGCTAGAGTTTAAAAAGCCCAGAACTGTAGAACCAAACTGGTTTTCACAGTCCAGTTCCAGTTCGATTCTAGGGTGCTAATGGTCCGGTTTAGATCCGTACGGCGGTTTGGCTACGGTTTCACCCCGAAACCGAACCGTGTGCACCCATAACTGTGGCCAATCCGTTTTGGGATGCATGATACCTCCCGGGCTCCATGGGCAACCAAAGATTCCACCCATTCAAAAGAGATCGAACGAAAAGAATATGCATTGTTATCAATAAAGAAAAAGAATAAATTTGAACTTTTGCTTCAGGCATGTAAAAGGGTTCTGAAAATCTAATATAAAACCTTGAAATCACAACCGTTCTTTCCCAAGCCCATTCTCTCGTTATCATAACCGTTCTTTCCAAGCCCATTCTCTCGTTATCCCCATCGCCATCTTTCAAATGGGAAATACAATCTCTAGCCCGTCCTCGTCACCATCCCCGCCCCGTACCCCCGTCTCCCAACCAAAGCAGCTCCCTCTCTTGCCTTCACCCACCCCACCAATCCAGCACCCGGTCTCGCGCGTCCCGACCCACCTGCGCCCAGCTCATCCCAATGCCTTCGACTCCAAAACCATCTTCCTCGGCCCCATCCACGACGACGACGACTGGAATGACTCGTTACCCTTCAAATCCAAATCCATCTTGACCTCCCTCTCCCTCTCCAAACCCGACTCCGGTTTCGAACCTGACGAGCTCTGGAGATGCATCACCAAACACCTGTTAGAGTTAAAAAGCATCTCCACCATCCTATCAAGAATAACGGAGGCGCAAGATTACGACACCCGTGGGCTGGATATGGTGAAGTTCTTGCATCTCCTGCAGATTAGAATCGTGGGAGATGCTGTTTTCCTAGTCTCGTGCTTCCTCACCGATCTTCATTCCAACCCGGAAGGACTACGAAGAAAATACGAAGTAGCTGCCATTAATGATATTGTGAAGCTCGACAACCAGTTGCCGCTCGAGCTCGTTCAAGCTGTCGTTGCAGAGCTTCCTTCTGCGCTAAAAGCCACCGTATCCGAAAAGACGAAGAACACAGACGAAGTTTCCGAATCTAAACCCGAAACATTTCGGATCGGGTTCTCAGAGGACGATTTCCCGCAAGTCACTGTAAGTTTCTGCAAGTTCTACTCGATTTTCCGGCAAACCGCCTCGCCAAGTCTCGACTTGGGTAAGAAAAAGACCCTGTTGGACTGCTTACACACAACCATTTCCGGCGAGTTCGAGTCTAAAGAAGCGGAAACCAGCACCGATCGGCCTGAAATAGCAAAGACAGATTGCCCAACAGCTAAAGAAATGGTTCGGGTAGGAATCCGGTTCAAATCGGAAGGGGTTCAGAACATAGCTGGGATCCTTTTCAAGAACGGCTTTCTCCGGTTACCGGTTCTGGTTTTTAATGATCTGACGGAAACGGTTATACGGAATCTGCTGGTTCTAGAAGCTTCTTACAAGGAAAAGCCGGTGTCCGATTACGTCCGGTTCTTAAATATGATAGTGGAGGGCGGAGAAGATGTGGCGGTGTTGAAAAATGCGGGGGTTTTGGAAGGGTATTTTGTGGAAGAGGAGGTAGCAGAATTTATAAAGTCATTGGACGACTTTCATTTCATTCCTCCGTACCATGTTCTTCCTATTCAGAATGCTTTGGAGCATTTGCGGTCTTATTACGATGAGAACGTTAAGGAGGAACGGCATGTGAACCGTTTGGCTGAGAACATTGAGAAGAAAAAAGGGCATGTGAACCGTTTGGCCGAGAAAATTGAGAAGAAGGACAGGCATGTGGACCAGTTGGCTGAGAAAATTGAGAAGAAGGAAGGGCATGCAGTCCGTTTGGTTGAGAACATTGCGGAGAAGGAAAGGCATGTTGATGGCTTGGCCGAGAAGATTGAGAAGAAGGAAGAGCAAGTGAATCGTTTGGCTGAAAACGTTGAGAAGAAGGAAGAGCATGTGAACCGTTTGGCTGAAAACATTGAAAAGAAGGAAGAGCAAGTGAATCGTTGGGCTGAGAACATTGAGAAGAAGGAACGGCATGTGAACCGTTTAGCTGAGAATATTGAGAAGAAGGAAGGGCAAGCGAAGCATTTGGCTGAGAACATTGAGAAGAAGGAAAGGCATGTGAGCCGTTTGGTTGAGAACATTGAGAAGAAGGAAGGTAATGTGAAGCGTTGGACTGTCGCTGTAGTTGCAATTGTTTCAGTTGGGTTGCTTTTGCGCCTTGGATATGAGATGTGGAAATGACAAATCAAACACCATTGTTGTTTCTACATCTATGTCTATATGCAAGTCCTCGTCTAGAATACCAATTTCCATTAAATGTGAGCCATAGTCAGGGAATGTTCACTCGATGAATGGCCCAAGCCTCTTACAGAGTCCCACGTTGGCACCTATGTACATGTCCATGTAAATAAATCCATGTAGATTTCTACATTTCCTTGCAAACGGATCCTTGGTGTGTGTGTACATGTCCATGTCGATGTACATGTCCATGTCAATAAATCCATGTAGATTTCTACATTTCCTTGCAAACAAATCCATGTATATATATTGAGCTTGTAACTTTGTTGATGTGGGAGAAAATTTACAACTCCCGAACAGGCACCACAAAATAATAATAATAATAATAAATAAATAAATAAGATTTTTAAAAAAATGGCCCACAACTATCATATATTCTAACAATTCAAGCTACACATAATGTAAAAAAAAACAAAAAACCACGACAAGGGAAAACACTTGTAGCAGGTGGCACCAAGGTAGCCTATGACAACCATCCTCCCTTCCAATTAGCTGCATAGTAATGCTCACTAAACCTAGACAGGACGTAGAGCTAACAAAAGAAAATGTGACGCGGGGATAAATGTGAGGAGGTTAATCACCGTCTTCTTCAAGAATAACTACTCCAAATCTATGAAGCTTCTCTGAGCTCATCACAGACTTCTCAAATCCATGAGGAAAAGAAATAGAAATAATTTTAAAATATATGAAAGAAACTTGTTAAATGATTGATAGACGAGTTTACAACCCTTTAAATAAAAATACCAAGACTTCGAAGAAGTTTAGGAATTAAATTATAACTAAAATCCCTAGAATTCGTAACTTACTATAACTAGTATATTTCTAATTGTAGTGCCCTGTGTGGCTTAACCACATTATTCTCTCAATTTTTCTAAACACTTTTTGAACACAACTCCTAAAGTCCAACAAATGAAGAATTACAATTAAAATAAAACTTACTAAAAATAGTAAAAACAAAAATAAACATGAAATTTAACCGTTGATATGATGGAATCTCACAAATTCGGCATAGCCAGCTTGGTTGGCTGTAGCTCGTCCTACCTAAAATCATATATGGTACGTCAAGTAATTCATTTCGACTTGCAAGATATGCTTGTTTTAAGGTTCCGACAGTCTTGATGACTTCCTCTTCTAATCAAGCCTTCTCTAATCCATCTTGGACATGAATGTGTCCACGACCTGCTCTAATATCAAAATGTCAGTAGAAAAAATTGGACACGTGTATAATACATTTACACAAAGGGTATGACATGTTGATATAGAGTGGGTCGTGGACAGTTTCATGGCCAAGATGGACCAAAAAAGGTCCGATCAAAGACGAAGGTAATCCGGACCGTTAGGACTTAAAATGGATATATCTCGCAAATCGGAATGAGCTATCAGATGTACCAAATATGATTTTAGGATAGGACAAGTTACTTTAGCCACCCAACCATGCTATGCCGGGTTACGTACACTAAATTTGCAAAATACCATCAGATTGACCGTCGATTTCCTATTTTAATTTTGTTTTTACTATTTATAATAAGTGTTAGTTTGATTATAATTCTTCATATGTTGAACTTTAGGAATTGCATCTAACATGAAAAGCACTCAACATGTAAGTTTTAGTACGGTGAAGCCAAATAAGAGACTAGTTTTGGCTGAAACCATCCACACAAGTAAGAATCACAACCATCTATGAATAGTAAACTTATTATTTATAATAAGTCATGAATTTTAGGAGTTTTAATTGTAGTTTAATTCCAATACTTTTTTCATGGATTAGTATCTCTATTCGAAGAATTGTAAATTTATTTAATCATTTATTAATTTATTTATGAATTTTTAAAAATATTATTTTTATTTTTTATTTTTTGTTCATCGATATGAGAAGCCTCTCTAAGGAATCCAAAGAAGACACGTGGATTCGATGTAGTTATCCTTGAGGAAGATAGTGATAAACCTCAGCACAATCAGTTGTGATAAATTCAGGTCATACAGACTCAGATGAAGGGAAAAAACAAAGATCAGATTGATCCAAAACTTTTATGACCCTTAAAAAGTTTTTAATCCTTGACGTTCATTCAACACTTTTTCCTGTAATGTGGTCCACTTGAGATTGGGATATATCTCATTTTTGGTCTCACAGCATAAAATGATTTATAAAAATAAGTGGATGGCATGGATGAAAAATATACATCATGGTGGGACTCACAGAGCATTGACGATCAGCCATTGGGTGGTGGCAGGGGAGTAGCCAATCCCTTTCCGCGCTGTCCATCAGTTTTTTTGGGCTCATGTTCCTGAAATTGAAGCAGATTCAAATCTAAAACAGACCACCACAGAAACCGTGATCATTTAACAGCAACCATTAAAACTTACTAAGGCCGACTGTAATGTTTATTTTCCATCCAATCTGTTGATACTGTCACACAGATCTAGATGAAGGGAAACCACAAATGTGAACTTGTGGCCCCCAAAAAAAATTTAATGGTCAATCACCACTGTTTCCTATGGTGTGGTCCAATTGAGACCTGAATTTATTTAATTTTTGGTATTATGCCCTAAAATAATTTGATGAAACAAATGGGCAACATGAATATACAAAAAATACATCAAGGTGAGCCCCACTATCAAAGAAACACCACTATGGTGTCACCAGGGAGCAAATTGAGAAATTTCCAACCCTACACCCATTTATGGCCCACGAACCTTTTAAACCCACTTATTTTTAGCTCCCAAGAATAAACTCCAGCTGTACGGACAGTTTTTCATAGGTTGAAAATGCCCCTACTTTATCAATTTCACTCATAGGTTGAAAATGCCCCTGCTTTATCAATTTCACTCAATTCACTCCCTTACACTCAAATACACGTCTCAACTCATCTCTGTCATCCCTATTCCTTCTTTTCATCCATTTTCTTCTTTAAATCTCTATAAAATCTCTATCCTCCTATGACATTACATCTTCCATAATGCATTCTACTCAAAGCTAAACTGCCTTCTTTTTTTGAGAGGACGTGGATCCATTGATAAACATGAAATCTTGAAGACTTTTCTCCGAAGAATGTGTTTCACATCAACGTACTTTTATTCTTCTTCTCAAACATGGATTTCACTAATGCGGCTGTACGAGGTAAGGACATTTAATTCTTAAGAAATTACCTAGAAGTTTGTAGCCAATTTCACGTTGTCAATTTCATTGATTGCTAAGTTAATTTTACGTGGTTATCCAATAAACTTCAAGAAGTTCGCAGTCAATTTGACGAAGTTTCACAGTCAATTTCACTTAGTTCCCGATTAATTTACTAAATTGATCGATCAACTTCATGCACTACTTGGTCAATTTCACACATTTTACCGTCAAATCATAGTGCATTTTTATAATACAACTGTGAATTTGTAGTGTCTTTTTTTATAATACGACTGTGAATGTTATAATTTGAATACATTTGTTTCTTTCTTTGAAATTGTGAATTTCTTACCACTATGATTCAAATTTTCAATAAAACATTCATTTCATGGTCAATTCCATGCATTTCACAATCAATTCCCTTCACTTCACGGTCAATTCCATGCATTTCACGGTTAATTTCATACGATTCCCCCTCACTTTATGATTAATTCAATTCATTTTGCGGTCAATTCCCTTCACTTCATAGTCAATTCAATTCATTTCACGGTCAATCCCCTTCACTTCATGGTCAATTCCCTTCACTTCTCACAGTCAATTCCATCGTTTCCCCTTAACTTCATGGTTAATTCAATTCCCTTAGGGCCTGTTTGATTTTTGAGGTAAAAGGTAACCTGGTAAATTAGTAATAATTACTTACCAGGTAATTACTGCATCGTTTCTTACGCCAATATTGACGGCTTAACTTTTGGTCATTAAAACTGAGGATGGCTACCAAACGAATATAGGGCCCACTATGATGTACATGATGTATTAACACCGTTTATCCTATATGTCAGCCTCATTTAGGCCATGAACCCAAAAAAGAGGCAGATCCAAAGCTCCAATGGACCACACCACAGGAAACAGTGGAAATTGAATGCTTGCTGTATAAAAATTTATGTGGCCTGCAGAAGTTTTGGATGAAGCTGATATTTGTATTTTAACCTAATAAATGTTGTTATGACTTCATGAACAGGTTAGATGACAAATAAACATTAACGTGAGCCCAATAAATAAAATAACTTTCAATGGTAGACATTTAAGCCCATTGTTTCTTGTGATATGGGCCACTTGAGAATTACATTTGTCTCAATTTTGGACTTAAGCCTTAAAATCTTCTAATAAAATAGATGGACAGTGTGGATATGTCATGCACATCATGTGTGGGGTCCATAAATGTAAGTCAGTTTTTTTGGACCAATTTTCGAAACGAAAATACATTTGAAATTTCAAATGGGTGAAAAGGTAATAATGACCTTTTTCAAGGGTATTTTCCTGATACACAAAAATCAAACACGCTCTTAAGTTCACTTACTTCGTGGTCATTTTCAATTACTTCAGGATCGAGAAGTGAGTAAAATTCATCGTGAAGTGAGTGAACCTGCCCTAAAAGTGAGTGAAATCGACTGCGAAGTGAGTGAAAATCATCACAAACTGAGTGGCATAAATCCCTGCAATTGAAAACTTTGAAAATTTGACTGATAAGTCAGTCATATCCACCTTATACATGTGAATACTTAGTCAAATCTACCTTAGTCAATGGTGGGTTTCCTACTACTTAGTCAAATCCACCTTATACATGTGAATACTAAGGGCGTGTTTGGATGGCCGGCCCATAGTGTAGAGTATTATATATTTTAATAAAATATATAAGTCAATGCTAGTCTATCCAAACGTTACAATGGTGGATTTCCTACTACTTAGTCAAATCCACCTTATACATGTAAATACTAAGGGCGTGTTTGGATGGCGGGCCCATAGTGTAGAGTATTATATATTTTAATAAAATATATAAGTCAATGCTAGTCTATCCAAACGTTGCCACGTGGTACGTTGGTGGGCCAAGTTCATGGCCAACCTACTTTCTCGAAACCACACGTCTCGTAAATCATGCTACAATGCAGGCGTAAGTGCAGTGCTTTCATTGCACTGCACCGCCATAGCTCCGACGTTGAAGACCCACCATTCCTAAATCTTCATCAAGCTTCTTCAAATCTCGGCCGAAAAATCACCCAAAAGTCATCATTTCCCGGCAAAAGAACCTCGCCGAAAGAAACCATCATGCCATTCCAAGCCCAATCTCAGAAGACGAGAAAACCCCTAGCATCTGAGCTTCTATAGTCCCGAATCCAAACGCAAATGAGAAGTTCTTGCAACAAGCAGAAAAAGAAGCCGACTCCACCTCTGCATCCTCATTTTCCAGCGAAAGCTCTCGTGTTGAAATCTGACCCACAACTTGAAGATAACCTGAGCAGAGCTCCTCTCCCACCTACACCTCCTATTGAAGAGGAGACGGTAAAGGAAGTACTTCTGGAGACATCAAAACCCTCCATTCTGAAGATTGGAGAAAAAGATGAGAAGATCGAGAAAAAAGCTCCGATCGTGATCAATGGCTGTGATGAAATCTCTGAAATCTTTGATCTCTGTAGCTTGAGCGAGAGCTTTTTCACAACAACGATGACTAAGAAGGCGAGGATAGAGACAACGGAGAGGTCTAAATACAGCGGGTAGAGAACAGATCTCTAGCTAAGTTCCAACGGAGAGGTCAAAATGCCGCAGTTTTTTGGCTAATGAACACTCCATTCCCAAACACTGATTTCAAAAATGATGGTTTCCTCTAATTACAAGTGCACTCTTAGTCAAACATTGTAAGTGGTTTGCAAATTGCAGACGCATTACCGCCGCAGGACCACTAATACCTTGATGGGACAGTTTTACTTCCCTGTACATTACTATACGCGAATCCAAACACACCCTAAACGAGTTATATCATTGTGTTCGTTTTCAAAAAATAGCTTTGATAATGATCCTATGCTCATATGGTGGGGAGTTAATAAGCGAAAACAATCGATACACGTACAAGGGTGGAGACTCGAAAATTACTATTGTAGGCGTTGACACTACATATGATGAGCTTCTATCGAAAATGTACAGGATTGTGAAGAATTGACCTGAGGATTATGATATTAGGTTGAAAGCATTGTATCCTTGCACAAACAAATCAGTTCCTCCGACTGTAATTGAAAATGACGAAGATGTGAGAATGTTCTTGGCAGCACAGTTGAAGCATCCGGATCACTACATCCCTTTATTCATTAAGACAATGCAGTGCATTAATGAGACAATACTCGAAGACCCAGTGGCTTACAGTGCTTTTGAACATGACACCCCAGCTGTAGGAAGTTTGGGTGAGGAATATATCTTGAAATATGAATATATGGCATCACCTTCACAGGTTCCTCTAAGCAACACTCCAGTACCTAAGCTGGCTTAAACATCAAGTTCCATGACAAGTCAAGTGAAGGCATCGGCTAACGTGAAGCTCATAAGTGAATATACGACATCACCTTCATTTACAAGAGTAGATTTGCCCTCAACATCTAACGCTAAAAACATAAGTGGAAGCGGTAGTCCATTGCCCGAGCAGGCTCGAACATCGGACTTCACTACCGGCTTTCCCATTGTACCTTTCGAGGATGCTGGTTTCACCAATGCAAACCTGTCATTGTATTCATATCCACTTAATGACCTGATTGATATAGCCGTTGGTCAAACGTTTGAGGACAAGAGCCGGTATAAGTATATTTTGAGCCAATTTATAATTCGTAGCAACTTTCAATATAAGGTCCTGTATTCCACATCCAAGAAATTCACCGTGGCGTGTATAGAAGATAAGTGTGATTAGAGGGTACATGCATCTAGGGTGAATGATGTGAAATTTTTCAAGATTAAGACTTACACATCCATACATACATGTGGAATGTTATAGATGAAGAGGCTAGCCAGTAAACTAGTTGTCAATCACATTGAGCAACAGCTGAGATTAGGGCCGAAAGACATTATATCGGCAATGCAAGAGAACTATAATAATCTTATTAGCTATAAGAAAGCATGGCGTGCTAAAGAAATTGAGATCAATTGCATAACGAGGTCTTATGAAGACTCTTACAAAGAACTCCCGATGTACTTGCATGAGTTGAGGATGGCGAACCCAGGGACAGTGACTGTCATGCTTGTGGATCAACAAAAGGATGGCGAACCCAGGGATAGTGACTGTCATGCTTGTGGATCAACAAACGGGGAGGTTCGAGAGATATTTTATTACGCTCGGACAGTGTGCCAGAAGTTTTCAAACATGTCTACGAAGAGTCTTGGCCATTGACGGGACGCATCTAAAAGGTAAGTATAAGGGTGTTCTTTTCGTTGCTACGGCTTTAGATGGCACAATCATATCTTTCTAATAACTTTTGGTATCAAAGAATCAAAGAACAGCAATAGTTGAAACTGATTTCTTACCTACCTTAGTGGTTCGTTAAGGGATTTACCTGGTCTTGCGATCATATCAGACTGGCATAAAGGTCTAATAAAAGAGTTATTCGGTCTTCCAAGCAGTAATCCATGACTACTACACCTACCATATATATCGAAACTTGGTGGACAAGTTCAAAGACAAGTCATTAGAAATCTACTACTGACAAGCTGTAAAGACTTGTAGGAGGGCTAAGTTCGAAAAGTTAATGCATGATATTGAACTTGCCAACCTCCCAGTACATGCATGACTGAGGAAAATAGGGTATAAAAAGTGGGCATCATTGCACTTCGTAGGAAAAAGATTCAATTTAGTCACTACAATCATAGCTGAGTGTATTAATGCTCTATTTAAAGAAGCACAAGAACATCTCGTGACTATGCTGATAGAGACGGTCAGAATGAAAATTCAAGAGATGTTCTATAAGAGTAGAGAATCAACATCATCAATCATTGGACCGTTGATACCGTGGGCCGAGAAACAATTAAAGGATCTCACACCGAAGGCATGAGATGTTTGTTGCTATGTAATTTTTCGGGCTGAATACTATATTATGGAAGAGTACAATGATACTGTCAAGCTTAGTGAGCTTTCATGTACATGCCGCGAGTTTGAAGTAAAAGAATTCCCTTGTTTTCATGTCCTTTCAACATGTATAAATTACAACTTTCCTCATTATTCGTACTACTCCTCGTTGTATACGACGAGGAATTACTAGATTACATATGAAGATTCTGTGTACCCATTATGGGACAAGAGCCAATGGAAAATTTCATTAGGATTCAATGAGTATTGTGAGGGTATGAAGCCATCGCTGCAGAAGAGGCTAGCCGGAAGACCGAAGAAGGCATAGATCATTTCCCGTTAAGAGGAACGAACAAAAAAAAATGCAGATGTTGCAAACAAACAGGGCATAATCGTCAAAGTTGTAAATTTTCAATACCTTCGAAATAATGTAGTTTGTAGTGCATTTTTTGTAATACGACTGTAAATATTATATATTAAATATATTTGTTGCTTTCTTTGAAATTGTGAATTTCTTACTACTACGATTCAAATTTCCAATAAGATATTCATTTCACGGTCAATTCCATGCATTTCACGGTCAATTTCCTTCACTTCACGGTCAATTCCATGCATTTCACGATCAATTCCATTCACTTCACAGTCAATTCCATGCATTTCATGGTCAACTCCCTTCACTTCACAGTCAATCCAATTCATTTCATGGTCAATCCCCTTCACTTCACGGTTAATTCCAATTCATTTCACAGTCAATCCCCTTCGCTTCATGGTCAATTTCGTGCATTTCACGGTCAATTCCCTTCACTTTATAGTCAATTCCATGCATTTCACGGTCAATTCCCTTTACTTCACGGTCATTTCCGTGCATTTCACAGTCAATTCCCTTCATTTCACGATCAATTCTATGCATTTCATGGTCAATCCCCTTCACTTCATGGTCAATTCCATGCATCTCACAGTTAATTCCATGCGATTCCCCTCACTTCATGGTCAATTTCATGCATCTCACAGTTAATTCCATGCGATTCCCCTCACTTCACGGTCAATTCAATTCATTTCGCAGTTAATTCCCTTCACTTCACAGGAAAATGCCAAGTGATTTCCTCACCACCTCCCTTTAAACAGCTTTCATGGATCTCCTGGCAGCAGCTAAGGCATGGTTCATAGGAGCATTTCGGACAGCTTCTATGCAAATCGGCAAAGGACGTCTTACAATTGTTACTAAACCAAAAACCACATTGAAAATGCAAGCAAATAAGTTAAAATATATGACAAAAATAAAACTACAAGGGCCTATTTGGTTGCCACTTTAAAAAAATGAGTTCATCTCATTTTAGCTAAGATTAATTATGTATTAGAGATCACGGTTTAGGGGTGTGTTTGGTTGCACCAAATTTCATGAAAGACTAATTAATCATGAAATATCAAGAAATTTCTGTGATACTTTGTACAACCAAATGCAACTTATATAAATTACTGGTTGTATTTTTAATACCTACTAAAAACTTGATCTCTAAGATATAATTGCAATTAAATAAAATGAAGTGAACTCATTTTCAAGTGGCACCCAAACAAGCTCTATTCTACCTATATAAGTAAAGAGAAATGCTTACCAGTACACACGCTCATCATTGAAAGAGATCGCCCGTTGTAATTCCATTTCGGTTGGTGATGACAATCCTACTAGACAAAAGCATCTAGTTATTAAAATGTTGGAAGAAAATGTAGAAAGTTGTAACAATGACGCCCTCACCCGAGAAATTTTCGGTATCTCGAATCTTAGCCTCCAACACTATTTCCATAATTTGTTCTCTGTTTTAGAAAAGGGAGAAGGAAGCGTAGCATATAATGGACATGTATGATTTTTTTCTCTCTTACTTTTTTTTTTTTTTTTTTTTGTTAGCTTGTTAGCACACACCAACTGTCAGTACATGCACTTTTTTTTTTTCCTTCTCTCTTCCTTTGCGGTTTCTGTGACCGAAGAAGGTATTAGACTGCCTTATAAATTATTTTTAAAAAAAAAAGAAAAGAAAAAAAAGAAAAGAAAGAGCTAAGTATTATGTGATTTGAGATAGAAGGAAAGATCATCTTATCCATCCAAATTCTAATTTTAAAAAATAACTATTATGTGATTTGAGATTCAAGGAAAGACCATCTTATCTTTTGGCACAACAAGGACACATGCAGGCTACCTTCTTGAAACTTAATCCATTAATCCAAACATGCCCCATTGTTTGATTATCCAACCAATGGTATGTTGGATCATTCCAAAGCCCCAATATCTTTCCCATCAGATGATTCTAGCCACAACAAAATGGCCCATGCATGAGTGTCCAACAGAAATATGAGATGATCCAAGGGAAATGATGGTGAAATGTATGGAATGGACCGTGAAGTGAAGGGAATTGACCGTGAAATGCATAGAATTGACCGTGAAGTGAAGCGGAATTGCCGAAATTGACTGTAAAATGCATGGAAATGACTGTGAAGTGAAGAAAATTGACCGTGAAATAAATGGAATTGACCGTGAAGTGAAGCGAATTGACTGTGAAGTGAAGCGAAATCATCGGAATTGACCATGAAATGAATGAAAATCACCATAAAGTGAAGGAAATTGACCGTGAAATGCATGGGATTGACCGTGAAATGAGTGGAATTAACTGTGAAGTTAAGGGGATTGACCGTGAAATGAAGGGGAATCGTCGAAATTGACCGTGAATTGTATGGAATTGACCGTGAAGTGAATGGAATTGACTGTGAAATGAATGGAACTGACTATGAAGTGAAGGGAATTGACCATGAAATGCATAGAATTGACCGTGAAGTGAAGGGGAATCGCCGGAATTGATCGTGAAGTGAGGTATATGTTTCTCGCAGTTGTGAGTTGAATTTCATTTAGTCCTCAGTTAATTTCATTCACTTTGCGGTCATTTTAAATCAATTCATGGTCAATTTAACTCAGTTCGCAGTCATTTTAAGTCAATTCATGATCATTTTAACTTAGTTCATGGTTATTTTAGCTCAGTTTATGATCATTTTAACTCAGTTCACGGTTATTTTAGCTCAATTCACGTTCATTTTAACTCAGTTCATGGCCATCATCAATAACTTAGTGAGTCCTCGGTCTATTAACTCATTCGATGCTCAGTCTCTTTCACTCGGTCTTCGTTCAGTTTCATATCTCATTTCGTTTTTTGTTTTAAAAACCATCAATGTAAGCCATTTGAGCATTGAATTTGCTCATTTATCGGGACATGTCATACCATTCAATGTTTTTTTAAAAAAAATAAGGGATTGTGGACCGTGCGCATATATAGTATAATACGCAGTGGGGTCCACAAAAAGAAAGCAGGGATTTAAATATACATGTCGTTTGAAGCTTCTTAGATGGAGGGACCATTTTTGTGCTATGTTGGGTTCACAAAAGTAAAAAATGACGGTATATTCTTAATCAGATAAATGGAGCTTTTACTCTTAGGGTGGACAGTAGGGCTGTACACGAGTCAAGCTAGCTCGAAAAGCTCACTCGACTCGGCATGACTCAGCTCAGATTGACTCAGCTTGAAAGGCCGACTCAAGGCGAGTCGAGCTTGTTTACTAAAGCTCGAGTTGAGTTCAAGCCAAGTTCGATCATGGTGTATTTCAACTCGACTCGACTCGAACTCGATTCAACTCGAAGCTCGAGCTCGAGCTCGACTCGGCTCGAGCTCAACTCGGCTCGAGTAATATATATTATATATATTATATTAATATTAAATATAATATATATATTAATATTATATATATATATATATATATATATATATATATATATATATATATATATATATGTTTAAAAAAAGAAGTTAAAACTTAAAAAGTTTTTATTAAAAAATTCTATTCGACCCTACCCTTTTTCATTTTCTCTTTTTCTTTCCTTTATCCTATCAAGATAAACTCAACTCGAACCACTAGCTCGACTCGAGCTCGACTCGAAAGCTTTGGCAAATAAGCTAAGCTTCAATGTTGAGCTCTATGATGAGCTCGAGCTCGAACTCAAACTCGTGTATAACGTGGACAAGTCAAGCTAAGCTTGGCCCGCCTTGACTCGACTCGGCTCAATGTATAGCCCTAATAGACAGTCATAAAGTGGGAAAGAAGAAAACAGTAAAGTAAATATTTTATTGTTAGGGTGGACAGTCAAATAAGAAGAAAAGTACTTAGAAAATACGATTCTACGACTAGAAGAAGGATTAAACAGAGAAAAGAAGAAAAAACCAAAATTTAGAAGGAGATGCTGCTGGCAAGCTTTGAAGGCGCGTCTGCCGTCAGGTAAAAGCATGGGCATTTTCGACTTGTGAAAAAGTTATCCGTACATAAGGGGCTTACTCTTAGAAGGTAAAAATAAGTGGGCTTAAAAAGGTTGTGGGCCATAAATGGGTCGTACAATAGGAAAAAACTCGAGCAACTTGCCTCATATTGCTGCCCGGACGAAATCAGTCCAGGCAAGGGATATGTGCGGCCACCGTTTGTTGCAGATAAAAGTTTCATGTGTGCCACTCCACGAGAAGCAGTGAAGATTGAATTCCTACCTTTTAAAAATTCGGAATGCCAACTTCATAAGAAGCAGTGAAGATTGAATTCTTACCTTTTAAAAATTCAGAATGCCAACCGTGATGTTTATTTATCATCCAACCCTGTTCATAGGGTTATATATAGGTGTACCAAGGTCAGACGTAAATATTAGTTTGATCCAAAACTTCTTTGCCTAAAAAAGTTCTTAACGGTAAGCTTTTAATCGCTGCAGCTTCTTACGATGTGGTTCACTTGAGCCTTCAATCTACCACTTTGCTCGTAACTTAAAATGATCTGACAAAAGGGATGGACGGCATGGTGGGCCCCATGGAGCCCCTGACAGGATCGTCTATCTCTAGCAATGTGCCGGAGGGATGAGTACACAATCCGCGCCCGTCCTTACCCGGGTAACGCCCAATCCATCAAATAAGCGATAAATCAAACTTCAGTGATGGTCCTAACCTTTGATTTCTGGAGTTGAATGCGAGCGCCGTTGGCGGCAACACACCCTGCATCCTGCGGCGCGAGAGAGGAAAAAATATCTCTGTTGCAGCCCCAACCTTTCCATTCTTTCTTCTGCCAAAAACGCTGCAACCTCTCTCGCTTGCTGTCTACTTGAGACTGAAGAAGAAAATCAATGGAGGATCTGGAGAAGGAACTTTCAACGCATGGCCTGACGATTTCCTCATTTCCTGACAAAGGCCGTTGTCTCTTTGCGACTAGAGACTTCTCTCCAGGTATGTACTCATCGATTTCCCATTCTCATCCCAACCGTACATCCGATTCCCACGCATGATACCGATTTCATACCTTTTTTTGTATTTTCTTATTGAATTTTGATTGATTATCGGTCTAGCATTTAAAATTAAAAGAAACTCACTTTTCACACCCTCTCTATTTGCTATATACACCCAAACTATCTACTTTTGGGTATACGATAGTACAACTTTATAGTATCGTACAACTAAAATGTAGAAAGTATTTGTGTACGTATCAAGCAGAGCGGATGGGGGCAGCATTTTTCCAAAAGGAATTTTTTTATACTCTTGCAGAGTGTGGTGGATGATACGCAGGTGCTTGGAAATTACATAGAAATTGCATGCTTGGCATACAAGCATTGCAAATCAAACTGTACAAAATTTCAGTCCCAGTTTAGATGTATCATGGACGAAAAATCATGCCTATGTGATTATCAGAATATCGGATTGGTTGACATTTATTGGACAGTTAATAATAACAAATATCCAATGGTCCTATTGCAACAAACAAGTGTCCAAGAATCAGATGTTAGGATTGCTCAACCAATCTGGTTTTGGGACTTTCCACAATTTAGTTGGTTTAGCTTTCGTTAATGCATGTAATGTGTACAATTTCTGGGTGCCTGCATATCCAGCATCATATGCTGCCAGAGTATCAAATAACTTGCCTTTCCCAAATGAAAATTCACTTGATTAACATTTGTTTTAGTTTCCCACCAACATTTCACGTGTGTGGGAAGTCTGAACCGTGCATAAGGAAGGCCCAGTCATAAAGATCAACTGGTGCAAAGATCAGGCTGTTCCACTCATTGGGTGGGCCTCGTCACTTAAAGAAATCTGTGGCCCACCTGATGACTGAATAGGCCTTTTTTTTTTTTGCAGCAAGTGATCTTTACAATGTGGCCCGCCTTTTCAACTGCTTGGATGTTCTGTGTGTGTGACAGGTTAGTGGGAGAAATAGAGTGGCATAGTAAGTTTTGCATGCTGGGGGCTGTATGTGATCATATTTTGTTAATGAAAGAATAACTCTCCTTAGATCAGTCCATACTAAGGCTTGATCATTCATTGAAATGTGTCCTGCTGCTTGTCTGAACTCATATTAAGCAATTAAAATCTCACTGATCTTTTTCTTTTCTTGAAATAAATCTGGAGTGCATTAAGAACTATACTCCTATAAGTCCCCCATCCAAAGTGGGGCCCATTGGATGAATGGTTTTGAATCACCAAAGTGTAAGTCCTGCATGAATAGAATCCCGTGTATCAGAAAAGCTGCAAGTTTGCTGATGAGGAGGACCCAGTAATCCCTAGCATAAATGTTTAAAAACTTGATAAGCTATCTTTGGATGCGAACCATGATCTCGAAATGGAATTCAGACATTAGTAAGCTTTCAAATGAAACCTGTCGTAGAAGTGTGCAAAACTGCTGACATTTCATAACCATCCCTTTCTTTTGTTGTAGTAATGGAAACTATGCATTTCAGGAGAAGTGATTATTTGTCAAGATCCTTATGCCTCGACACCAACTAACTCCTCTGCTGACCTAAGATGTGATGGATGTTTTGCTTCTAGTAACCTAAAAAAATGCTCAGCATGTCGGATAGCATGGTACTGTGGCAGCAGATGTCAGGTATGATTTGGGATATATCTTGTATGCGGTTCTTTTGGGACTTGGGACCATTCGTTTTACAAATTTTCTTCGTTGTATTTTCTTTTGGCTGCATTTTAATATTCAATTGAATACCATCATAATAATACAATTCATTAAAGAGAAGCCGATGATAAAGAGAAACTGATGAATCATGAAAGGAGGGATAGGCCCACATCATCTGTGGTGAAGTACTACTACTGGTCCAAGCTGCAACTACTGTCATTTCAATTATGTTGTATATCTTTTCTTTAATAAATATTACTGTTACCTTCCTATTAAAATAAAAAACTGCCATTGAACTCCAATTCTTAATGCACATTGTAGTAATTCAATCCATAAAGAGAAGCAGTAAACAGAGCATGGAACCAGGAATAGGCCCATACCATTCGTGGTGAAGAATTGGCCCAAACTACCAGGACCCTCATTTCAATTTTGTTGTCTCTCTTCTTTAATAAAATTACTGTTTTACCATTCACAAAAAGAAAAGAGGGAAAAAAATAAAAAATCAATCATTCAGCTCCGGCACTAAATTCATAGAATTCTTGTATGAGGTTTCGTTGTCATGAATTGTAAAGGTTTCCTCCCCCTACCCACCCGCTCACACATGCACATTCCTTCTCTAATCGATTAAATAAATTGCAATTAATTTCAACAGATAATTCAGATGCATCTTCAATCTATGGCTTAAATGAGGATATGGTCCGTGATAGAGTGGAATAGTGTAACAGGATTCGTTCTTACTGCATTTTTTCTTGCTGCGATCCTGACCCCAATTAGTTGGGATAAGGCTTTGATGACAATGGCAAACTCAATACATCCTCAACTTGGAGTTGACTAGGGCAGAACAGTTCTGAATGAAGATTTTGGTTTTATATATGTACAGATATGACATATCTATGATCTGCCTAAGTTTTTGGTTTTAACATCCCAGTTACATCTTACTGGATTTCTTCGACTTTGAATGTTTACACCAGCTATTATATATGTACACATATCTATGATCTGCCTAAAATTGGCTTAACAGATTGTCCATCTGGAAATAATAACAGAATACAGTGGTTATTAGGAGTTCCAACAAGTGGATGCATACAGTATACCACTTTTATTTCCTCTATTAGGGAGACACAATCACATAACCCACAGAGATGGTCAAAATGACACTTGTTGTTAGCCAAGGAAATGACTCGCCTTAAAAACAAGATACGACACGCTCATCATCATCGAAGCTTTATCCCAATTAATTGGGATCGGCTACATGAATCCTGTTCTGCCATTCCACTCTATCAAGCGCCATAACTTCAGTCAGACCATAGGTCATCAATTCTTTTCTTAGAACCTCCACCCATGTGTCCTTTTGGGCCTTACCTTTGCCTTTTTAGAACCTTAATGCTACATAGCTAATGAAAATAGTCGCGTGTAGTGTACACTACATGATTAATTTGCAAATGCTATATGCTACATAGACTACACTACACGCAATGCAGCTCACATTACAAGTTATTTTTCACTACAACATTAAAATCATTTAATGCTTTAATTATTTGTTATATTTTTCTATTTTCAATAAAAATCAGTTAATCTTTTCAATACTTTTTGTAAAATAATATAAATAACAGAATTAAATAAGTTTCATTGCTCATTCTTTACTATTATACTTAATCATACCCTTTCCAATTACTTTAGGTTGCGTTTGGTTGCACCAAATGTCTTGAAATTTTGTTAAATTTCATTATTAATCAGTCTAATTTGGTGTAGAATATCATGAAATTGGTGCAACCAAGTGCAACCTTGATTAAAAACCTGAAAGTAGGGGTGAGTGCTATTATACGCTATTCACTATTTAAAACACTGGAATACCCTATCAAAATGGATATAGGCACAACTTTCATTTTTGTATTCCATTTCCATAAAACTTCAATGCTATTCTGTTATTGCTACAAAGTAACTCAATAGCAACTTATGGAATTATCAAGTCTTCTTTGTCTGATTTACAGTGTTTTATTCTCAGAAATTAGAATGGAAGTTGCATCAACTTGAATGCCAAGCTCTTGTAGGACTTAATGAGGATAGACGGAAGATGCTTACGCCTTCTATACGTTTGATGGTGAGACTTGTCCTGAAAAGAAAACTGCAGAGTGAGCAGGTAAATAATTATGCTCAGTTTTGCACTCACACCTTGGATGTTTCACGGTTAATTTTCTAGCTTCTTACTCCCTTAAATATGATCCATTTCCTTTTCTTATAACTTCATCTCATACTCTGAATGTCCACACATTTCATCTAAGACTTGGCTGTCTTTGCATCATCTCCCTCCCTCCCTCTCTCTTCTTTTATTGAGTTGCTCATTTTATCATTGGAAATATCGTTGTTTCAAGATCATCACCCTCTTGGGCCATTTTCTTATGCTAAGTAATTTGATTTCATCATTCTTTATTACCACTTTATGCACTAGGAAGCAATATTAATGTCTATCTAAATGGATCGTGCATTGTACCTGGACATGTCACCCATCATTGCAATTTTTTTTACCATGTTCCTTGGCCTAGAGAATTTAGCATTCTCTTTCATTTCAAAAACTTACAATGACTACTTAAGGTGAAAACGGTGATTTGCTGCCTTGTTCACAGTTTGGCTCACCCGCTGTTGCTCTTCCCTTGTGCCTCCCCACATGGTGATTCTGACTGTTCATCCAGTAGGTCCCAGTGTGGAAGGACCACTTGGTAAAAATCTCACTAGAATGGTTCACATTTCAACACCTTTATATGGATGCTGTGATTCTGATCAATGGCCTATTAGATGAAGGACAAGGGCAAGCAATGCTTGCAAAAATCACTAACTATGCTTTTGCATGATGTAAATGTTTCAACATTCCTTTTAAATTTTAATCTCTTGTTTGCAGAATCTATATGTAGAACCATTCCCGTAATGTCTGCCATGTGCAATTTCTTACCAGTTCCAGCAATGTTGCAAAGGGCAATATATTAACTTTTCCATTAGCATTTTTTAATTTATTTGTTCTATTTCTAGGTGATCCCAAGTACTGCTACAGACAACTACAATTTGATTGAGGCATTGATGGATCGTATCCTTTTCTTTTCTTTTCTTTTTAATAATTTTTTTATGATATTTTCTATTCCTTTGGCATTGTCGGTTTTCTTTAGATGGACTGTTTGGTTGACTTTCGATTTTCCCCTAGATATGTCTGATATTGATGAGAAAAAGCTAATCTTGTATGCCCAGATGGCTAACCTTGTCAATTTAATACTTCCATTGCTAGAGATCAACATAAAAGAGGTTGCACGAAACTTTTCAAAGGTATTTTGTAAAATTATCTTATACTTCCAATTGCACATTCGTTTTCTTTTTCTTTTAGGACCTGTTTGGATTCGTGTTATCCAAAAAGTAATTTGGAAAGAAAAATGTCACATCAGAGGAAAGAATCCTAAATAACATGTTTGTTTGAGCATACATGATTTTCATTGAAACGTGTAGAGTCCCGTGAGAGCTGTCTCTCAAAAAATGTGGAATCTCTGTCTTAGAGTTGTGTGGGTGCGCACGTCCATGCATGTGTGTCTGCACTCACGCGTGCATGTGCGCATAGTGTGTGTGTGCGCGCACGTGCGCGCATTTTGTGGAGGAAATGCAAATGGTCCTTTCTTGAGGTAAACTGACTTGTACAGCTATTTTCACTTCTGCAAACGGTCAAAAACGTTGCATCCGAGAAAATCAATCTCCTTTCCACAGTTGAATCCTGTTTTCCACCAATCCAAACAGCCCCTTTATGCTTTTCTAGGAAGTGTCAGTTTTATTTTATTGATCATGTTCATATTATTCTAGTGAAGTCTTTCTGATGCCTCTCGTTATTATTCAGCTTGCATGCAATGCTCATACAATCTGTGACAGTGAACTCAGGCCCCTGGGGACAGGGCTTTACCCTGTAATTTCCATCATTAACCATAGGTAGTCTACTTTTTGCCAATTGACATGTTTTGATTTACCAGCCAAATCTTCTTTATCGCCAAGGAAGGTTTCCTGCAGTTGGTGCTTTGTATTTGGAACCCATTCCTCCTTATCTAGTGCATGTTGGTATTCAACCAAAATGATTTCCATTATAACCTTTTCAACAACTAAGTTTAAAGCATGAACTTTCTTTATTTTGTTAACGGTTTGGAGTTGCAGTTGTTTGCCCAATTCGGTGTTAGTATTTGAAGGAAGATTAGCGGTGGTTCGTGCTGTGGAACCTATAGCCAAAGGTGCTGAGGTAAGATCTTCTCCTATTTGTTTTCGGTAGCATTATTAGTAATTCTTTGAATTGATATTTCTTCTGTTGTAGAAATTGGATTTGTTGCTTAACACTGTTTGTTGTGGTGATATCTAAGGTGTCAATTAGTTATATAGAAACTGCTGCGAGCACTACAACTCGGCAGAAAGCTCTCAAAGAGCAATACCTCTTCACTTGCACTTGTTCCCGCTGCATGAAAGTGGTACAGTTCAGACTTGCTTATTCAAACCTGATTTGTTGTTGTTCCTGTTGCCTGTTAGTTCTAAGTTCTTATTACATATAGAAATGTCCTTTTTTCCATCCTTGATGGATGCAATTTAACTTACTGCTGCTATATTGAAGGGCCTGTATGAGGATCTTCAGGAAAGTGCTGTTCTGGAAGGTTATAGATGCAAGGACAAGAAATGTGATGGTTTCTTGCTACTTGATTCTGGTATGTCATCATGGGTCCCGATTTGGCGTCTTAAATCTTAGAAATCTCTTTGTACACTTTCATGTTTTCTGTATTCTGCAGGTCACATGTTTTACCTAGGGAATGTTTTGCAGATAAAAAAGTGTTTATATGTCAACAATGCGGGCTTGTTAGGACTCAACAAGAGATTGAAAAGATTGCAACTGAAGTCGAACAGCTTTCAGAAAAGGCTACTCTTTCTCAATCCTCCGGCAGTATCCTGCAATCTTCTTGTATCTTAAGAATACAATAAATCTCATATCTTAGAACATCTAAATATTAGGTCTGTATATGATCTTATATTTAAAAAGTTATGGGACATGACCAGTGGTTTAACTGAGGATGTGATCCTTGATAGAGTGGAATGGTCGAACAGGATTCATTGTAGCCAACCCCAATGAGTTGGATAGGGCTTAGATGAAGATGATGAAATAGATAGAGTTAGTCATCTGAGTGAAAAATTTATGTAGCTGCCATGTGATATGCACTGTCCATATGGGCCCATCAGCACGCTACAAGAACAGCTGACATCTTGGGGGTAGGCTCCTTGTACAGCACCTATAACATGCTGTCTTTTTTCTTTTTGTCGGATGAGGTTTGTTGTATGATTCCTCATACGTAATTTATCTTGAAACCTATTACAGACTATATTATTGATCCTTTGACATACATTAGATTTTTTTGAAGCCAGTGCTATGTATAAGATCATTGAGCAACTCCAGCTGCAACTCTGTCATCCACTTTCAATCAATTTGATGCGAACTCGAGAAGCTCTTCTGAAGGTGCCATCATTTTTTTGGTTACTTTTCAGTGTTCTTTTTAATGTTTCTCTTCCTACCATTATTCTGGAAGATAGTTACAAGCTACAACTCTGTGACTAATACACCAATATGAGCATGTATGGGCCTGCATCTTACACATTTATGGTTTAGTTTCCTCGATAAAATTGTAGTCGACACAAGTTATTCAATTTTGTGGACACCGTCCTACGAGTCCACAATTTTTGTGGGACATGGTGATCATAGGTGGTCTATATCCTCTCATGTATGATTAGGTAATGATTAGTTGGAGGTACCATTTTTGAGTAGAGGATAGAGCCAAAATCTTTTCATTAATATAATATTTATTATTGACCATGAGCTTTGCTGAGCCCACACACGTGCAATAAAGCTCATGTACATGCCAGACGTGCAGCATAGCAGTATAGGAACGAGATCCAATCCATCCATCAGAATGGCACCACTATATTGATGCCCTAGCCCAAGAGTCAGGTTGATCCACTGGTCAAGCAGGCCACAGTTTGCAAAACAAATGTATAGCTTTGAAAAACTTGGCCGAAGTTTTCTGACCCATCCAATTGCTTCCAATATTGGATCCCACTGCTAATTGGACTATATTTGTTTTTGAGTAAACATGTATATGGTTGAAGCAACCTGATGGATGGATTAGATGTCGCACTTATGTGCCATGCTGGCTTATGTGTGGCGTGTGATGGATTTGATTATAAAATGAAGCAAAAGTTAAAGGTTTTTGAAAAAATCAATTATTAATTTTGATAGGATCCCCAGCTAGATCAGCCCATGTTTCTCAAAATGAAGAAAAAAACTATTAATCATACATGAAGTAGATCCGTTGATCGTTACAGTTGTTGTTACTGATTTCCCTCTCCCAGATCTATCTCAAATAATGAGAGATGAGAGCTTTCGTCTGTATCTTAGTAAGGTCCAGATCAACCCAGAGCCACTCATATGATCAAGGTGTTCCAAAATGGTAACGGTGGCCGTAACGGCCACCACTCTTACCATTATGATACAGGACGTTACGGCCGTTTTTTAGTTTTTGAAAAAAATTGCTATTAGACCATTATGGGACCATTTTTCTGTAACGACCGTTTCGACCCTGTAACGCGTAACGGTTATGACCGTTACTGTTACATAACGGCCGTTATGTAACCGATTTTGAATACCTTGCATATGATGGACCCCACACAACCACATATGGACCTGAGGGTATGACCCACCTGCTCTCCCTTTTCACACTATCTCTCTCACTTTTGCTTTTGAGGTGACGTCACCATATGGTGCTCCACCACCCTACAGACATCTGTGTACCCTACAATGAAGGATGTTTATTTACCTTCCTAATCCATACAACACAATCAACTAAATCCATGGTCGCCATCGTTAGGCAATTTTCCTGCTACCCAAGGTATGGATCAAATCAATCTGAACCATTAGTATCCATCAAGCATGATTTAAAACAAATCAACAATATTTAAAAAAACAAGTTAATGGTTTAAAAGCCACGATTAACCAATTAGAGACTTCAGAAGTGTTGACTAACCTTTTAAACACTTGATGGAAGGTCCTACTAGTTCATGTCTCGGGTAGAACAAGTGGATCCCATATTAGATCATGCGTGCTTCAAGGACTATGACGAAAACACCCAGCTACACCCACTTTCAATGGCAATGCAGTAGCCTCATGAGGAGAGCTAAAGCATGATCAATCAGACCCTCTCCATCCACGCATCCTCAGGTCATGGGGATTTGACGGAGCTAATATAATGGGAAGCCTATTCAAGTCTAGTTGTGATGGGTCTCATAGGCTTGATACTTGCAAGCGACCCTTGCCAATGCAAGTGACCAAAGGCCCTATCCAAGGAACCATCCATTACACACCCATTGACATGAGGTAGGGAAGAAGGCAAACCGACACTAAGTCGGCCTCGATGGGCAAAGACTGTCCATCCTAACACCAAACAAATCTCCCCACATGAGATGATCATCCAATCATATCACAAATATTGTCCATCCTGACACCAAGCTAGTCCCTTCACATGAGATGATCATTCAATCATATCACAGGTATGCTAAAAAACTTGTATGGTCATGGTCAAGGCAATAAGGTCCACGAATCACAACTCTCCCTAGGCTACCAAGTCGTTGTTTTCAATCTCAAATGCCCAAGAGCATCCTCTCAAACCTACACAAACATGTTCCATAAGAATTAACTCAGAAATTCACCATGTTATCCATTAAGGTCTTATAACATTGGTCTTCAAGGACACTACCCCAACTGTGTGTACACAAGAGGCATTTCTAGTCTATGGAGGAAGATCATAGCTGCTAAGTATGGGTTAGCTCCTGTGAGTTGGTGGAGTAAAAGTTCTTCTCCTTGTCATTCCTCCTTTATATGGAGAGGTATTTCTCGAGTGGCTCCTAAAGTTTTCAATGTTACCAATTTGTTATCAGGATGGGGTCTAAAGTTAGATTCTGGGAGGATATGTGGTGTGGTGATTCACCACTTCAGGCGTCTTTTCCGGGATTGGCCCGTCTTTTCCATGTTTCTAGTATCTTTGTGGCAAATTGCTTCTCGAATCTAGCCTTTGGGGGGAGTGGACTCCCCCCTGCTGTCAAGAACTTTTTTAGTCCAAATTTGATGACTTGCTTTCTCTTTTGGCCCATCTGCAGGGTTGTTCATTTCCCCATGAGTTGAAGATTCTCTCTTTTGGCGATTTAGCAAATCCAGAGAATTCTTAGTTCATTCCTTCTTTGAAATTCTGATTCAGACCTATGATGGAAGTGCTGGTTGTCACAATTGCTGCTATGGTTTATAAATCTCCTCAAGTTTTTGCCTTTGCTTGGCTTGTTGGGAGGAACAAAGTTATTATGATAATCTCCCGAAGAGATCGATGGTCTTGTTGAACATGTGTTTGCTATGTATGAAAGCTGAGGAATCTATGGATCATCTGTTCATTCATTGCTGGTTCTCTAGGATTATCTAATCTAGAATCCTTCGATGTTCAGGTGTGATCTGGGTGATTCCGGGCTTGATTAAAGGCTTGTTCCATTTGTGGCATGCTGAAGGAGGAGGTAGGCTAGGGAAATCCAAGTGGAAGGTTGTGTTGTTGTCTATCTTTTGGTCCTTGTGGAGTGAGAGAAATGGTCACTGCTTCTGGAATATCAGTGGGTCTACCAATGGCGTCCTTAGTCGGGTTCATTTGTATCTTGAGGATTGGGTCCCCTAGTTGTGGGTGTGGACTTGTTGCATGTTTCTTGGATTTCCTTTGTTTTATTCCTTTTTTGTTGTTCTTCTCTTAGGTTTTTAAGGCTGTTTTTGTTTTCTTTCTTTTTCTTTTGTTGTGTTTTCGTTTTTGACCGCTCGCCCTAATACCATTTTATCAGCTTTCAAAAAAAAAAACAGCATGTACATGAGCTTTATTGCACACGTATGTGTGCTTAGAAAAGCTCATTGAGCACATTTGTCTTTTTATTGGGTTTCTTCATGACTTAGGGATTGGTGTTGTTTCTTAATGCAGATTTTGATGGAGCTTAAAGATTGGAGAGGAGCACTATCATATTGCAGATTGACAATTCCAGTCTATGAGAGTATGTCCTGTTTCAACTTTACTCAAAAGCATTGGGCCTATTAAAGCCATGGTCTCAAATATTGTATGATACGACTTGGTATCATCTGTGTTATATCAGTTTTGGTCCAAAACGAAACGTCGCCACATTGATATGGGACTGAGCTGGACTGGATCAGGGCGAGCTGTACCGGTTTTGACCCCGGGCAAATCGCACTCCAAAACCGCTACTTAAATCCACAACTAAAGCTCTTCGAATGTTCTGATTGTTGCTTGCTTGATTTTGGCTCTGGAATGTTGATACAATTAACCTTATGCATGAGAAGTACTAGTTTATCTATTAGCATCAATGTTGTCAAAATCGCTATCGTATCGTAAATCGTAATAGGTGTTGAATAGTATCGAATTGCAAATCGTAAGATTTTATCTGATACACACACATGGACACACATGGGAAATGGTACTTAATAAGGGTGATGTCTCTATTCAAATGCCTTCCCGCTGTCCTGAAGATTATTGAGAACAAAAGACACGACTTCCTTTGGCACAACAAGGGAGAGAAGAACAAATTCCACCTGGTGGAGTGGAAATCAGTGTGCAAGCAATATCATCAAGGTGGGACTGGCATAAAAAATTTGAAGCTTATGAACTGGGCTTTACTGGGCTAGTGGATATGGAGATTAGGCACAGAAGACAGTAGCTTGTGGAATAATGTTATCAAGAGCAAATATGGTAAATCGGCTGGTGGTTGGTGGTCCAAAGATTCTTCTCGGTACAAGGCTTCTGCGTTATGGAGAGGTATTATCTCCACTCAAGATCAAGTCTTGCAAGGCATGGATTTTCAATTTGGTAAGGCCTCAAAAATTTGGTTTTGGAAAGATAGATGGGTGGAGAATGTCCCACTTTTGGAGAAATTCCCATTAATTTTCTTTCTTGCTCCAAACCCAGAAAATTTGGTTGCTGATTGTTACTCTGTTTCCGCCAGAAAGATTGCCTGGACGGTGGAATGTAGGAGAAACCTGCAAGACTGGGAGATCCAGGAGTCTGCAGATCTCCTTGAGTGCATTTATAGGGTCCAGCCTCATCTTCTTCTCGACGACTCGTTGATCTGGACATATTCCAAGACCAGCAGCTTCTCGGTTAGCTCTTTCTAACTCCAATTGGACCGTACTTCTCTCTCCATTGATCCCCAATGTAAGCAAATTTGGAAATACCCAACCCCGCCCAAGTTTGTCGCTTTCGGTTAGCTGGTTAGCAAGAAGAGAATCCTGACAGTGGATAACTTAACGAAGAGAGGGATGTGTTTGGTTAACATTTGTTTGTGTTGCATGAGGGTGGAGGAATCGGTTGACCATCTTCTGCTCCACTGTCCCTTCATTTCTTCTATCTGGGCTGATTTTTGGACCCGCTTTGATATCAGTTGGTGTCCTCCTGACACAGTTGCCTCCCTCTTCTTCGCCTGGCATGGGGTGAAGCTAGGCAAGCTTCGATCTAGGCTGTGGAGAATGGCCCTTCTTGCCATTTGGTGGTCCGTTTGGGAGGAAAGGAACGGCAGATGTTTTCAGGATTCAGCAAATTCTACTGCTTGGGTGTCTTCTAGAGCTAAATCATTAATCATAGAGTCGGCTACTCATGTTGATTTTCTGATGGATTCCGACTTTTTGTTTCTAGGCGTGTAGCTTTTCTGCTATCTCAGCAGGGTGGCTGCTGCCTTTTGTATTTCTTTTTCCTTTCTTTTTTAATACAAGTTTCATTAATTTTCAAATATATATATATATGGGAAATGGTACTATGAGGTCAACCTCATGGGAACTTTCCATGAGGTCGAGCTGTGTGAGCCCACCGTGATATGTGTCGAACATCAACCCCATCAGTCAGATGCACCATTTCATGGTGGGCCACGTGCTTAAAAATCAAGCCACTCCATGACTTGGGTGCGCCACACCACATACAACAGTTGACAGGGGTTACCCTCCCATTAAAACATTCAAAATCATTTATTGCGTACACTGAGATATGGTTCACAAATCCAGCTCATCCATTGTGTGTGTCCCACTTGGATGAGGGGTTAGACCAAGTTTCAGCTGCATCCAAAACTCAGGTGGGCCACACCAAGTGCTTTTATATATATTTTAGGCATGTCTTCAAATGGTTTTAGATGGTATGGCCCACCTGAGTTTGGTATATGGCTGATTTTGGGGATATGTCATGAACTGAAGGGGCCCCATCAAATGCACGATGTTGATGCTCAACACACATCACAGTGGGGCCCACAAAGCTCAACCTTATGGGAAGTTCCCATGAGGTCAACCTCATAGTACCAGTTCCCTTATATATATATATATAACACATGAAAAGATATAAGTATATCAGAAAAGATTAAAAACTCATCAATCATGCATTTACCATCAACATGTACGAAAAAAGTAATACATATCATGATGCTATCAATTGAGATAATGTATATGGTATACATATCATGATAGTAAAGGTTTCTGTCTTTTTCCTTTGTTTTCTTTTTTTGTCTTTTGAAAGTTTTGCCTTAAAAGACATACAAGATTCCTTTAAAAAATTCATTCTTTTGTACCTTTCTTGTGTAAAATCATGTTAGGAAAATGGCATTTGATTCCATTGTGAATAAAAAGATATCTTGATTTCTTTGTTTTGGGCTTTTGAATATCAAAATTCCCAAATCTCCTCTCTCTCTCTCTCAAAAGTAAAAAAGAAAAAGAAAAAAAGGAGGATATTTTGATAAGGGAGAGCCATTTTCATATTTTATGAGCAAAATGGAACAAAGAAAAAGAAAAAATTGAATAAAAAATAATATAATTTTGATTTTTTAAAGTTTTTTGGGCCCATTTAGGCAGTCCACGATTATCTTACGATTTGGCTGATTATTTAGGATCTGCGATTTGGGTGTGTGATTCAAATCATACACCCATACGATACGATATGAATCATACGAATTTGATAACATTGATTTGCATCATTAGCAGCGGCATTTCTTGACACCATTAAGAAAGTGATTCTCATCTTTACTATATGCATACCAGTCTTCACTCTTCCTGTTATATATAGGAATGTTTGGCCTATTGTCTTTCCATTTTTTTTAAAATTTGGAAAATATCCATTTAATGTTGATTGATTATGCTTCCTATATCGCAGGAGTATACCCCGCAATTCATCCCTTGGTTGGACTGCAATATTACACTTGTGGGAAACTAGAATGGTTGGAATCCCATCTTCTATTCTTTTCTTGAGCATTTTGCTTTTACATTTTTCATTACATCATTCTGGTTAAACTAACTTGATCAGTCCTTCATTTACCTTTCTTTGGTCCTCCGTTTGAAAATCTGATTAGCAAAATTATGACAATGAGTAGAAAAACCTCCATGAATGTTTGAATGGGCTTTACCTAATTAACCATCCATATGAGGCATTTTAAGTTTGATTTGTTGCCATCATTTATTTAGTGAAGAATGCCATGAAAAGTCAGATTTATTGGAGTTACTGAGGCACTATAATGGCAGAACACGCACACAATAAGGGTAAGTTTTGGTGTCCTGAATATATCAGGCTCTGGAAATGCTTTTCAACCCAAACTGATTTTTAGATCATTTCAGGTTAGCTGAAATGACTCAAAATTTGATTTGGGGCAGAAAAGCAGAAGCCTGTATGGCTTCTACCCAGCACCACCAAAAAAAAAAAAAAGATCTACTTTGCAATTTGAGGTACATTCAAATGGTAGCTAAATCTTGGAACAATCTATCTAGTTGTGGAGGATGTTTCAAGTTGCTTTAAAGCATTTCTTCATTGGGCATATCTGTCATAAAAGCAGAACAACTACCTTCAAAAGGTCCAGGTGCTTTTTCATGTATTTTTATGGTTAACAGAAACAATTCAAAGCAGCACCGTTCCTTTGTTTTAAAAGATGTATCATTTTATAATTTCGAAGAGTCTGTGCATAACTGAGAACATTTTGGAGGAAATGGAGCTCTACTCGAAGACCCCCATTTACTCCTCTCTTGTATGCTAATGCTGCCAGCTGTATGAATGGTTGTCTGGAATATCATTTGGGATTTGTCTGATGAGATCCACCATTTTCTTTCCAGTACTTTCTGGCACATAATTCCTTCTGTTGTTCAACAGGTTAATTGAGGAAACAAGGGTTGCTCTTAAATCCTTCACAAAAGCTGCAGACATACTGCGGATCACACACGGGACGAGTACACCTTTTGTGAAGGAACTCTTCAGCAAGCTGGAGGAAGCTCGTGCCGAAGCTGCTTACAGTCTCAAGCAACATGATTGAGTGCCAATTTTCTTATGGAGCATGAATTGTAAAATAACCATCTTGGCTAGCAGAGTCACTCATCAGAGAGACAAGTTGTATTTGTAACTTAGCTACAGCTTCATTCATCGGCCTGTTGGACACAGCAAGCCACTCTTCCAGTTGAGATTGCTGCACTCCTTTAGTTAAATATGCAGTGGAATGTAGCCTCTTTTTAACCATGTGCCATGTGCATGATATAACCAAAAGCCTTCACTATTATCTACAAATGTTGGCTCTCATACAGGGTCCATGTTAAAAAAAAATCATGAATGCATGTTAGTTCCAAATTCTTTTGAACTGGTATAGTGCGATGGATGTTTCACCATATAGCAATCAAATGAAACTTTCAGCATTCGAAATGGAAGTCTCATTAGAGACAGTAAACACTGACTTGACATTGATGTTGTGAGCAGCCAATGCTTAAGATGATGCCTTCAGGCTCGCAGATGATGGAAAATGAGGTTCTATTAATGCCCCACAACCACATATAGAGAGAGGGAAAGAGAAGATCCTCTTAGAACCCAACCAATAATTTTGGTTGGGATTATGTACACTGGGTACAGTTGGGAGGGCAGAGGAAAATGATCCAACAGAGGCCAAAATCATCTTTCTCAGTGACATTTTCTTTTTCCCTATTTTATATTAGATCTCAGAGTAATCATAGAGAAGAGAGAAGTGGGGATGGGAAACTAAAGAAAATCCAATCAGTTCAGTAAAATACAATGAGATCAACATGCAATCTCTATAGGGTGTATGATCAGGCCGGTGAGCTCATCATCATTTACACGTGTTTTGCGGTGTTGCTCTTGCTAAATTCATCGTTCATTTCAATGTCTCACTTTGATGACCATCCAAAGCTCTGACCCATGAAAAGGGTGAGCATATCAGCATACCATGAAGATCATCTTGAACAAAAATTGGAATAATCTGCTCATTATAGGGGCCCACACATGTAGATTGACTCTTTTGGCTGTCCACCAATTTCAACAGTGTAACCCACCTAATGAATGGAATATCCTAGTTTTCAACCCCAAGTGCACATTTTCATGGTCCAGATGTTATACACAAGTGACATACTGATGTAAAGAAAGAGTTGTATGTGAAAACCCACATGCAACATTATATGTGAACATTACACAAAAAATAGATCATAGTTGCAGAAAAGAACTGCCTAAATGCCTATTGTGGATTTTATTTTATTTTTCCATTAAACAAAATACAGGACACTGCTACTATATTGAGTACATGGAATTACAAGGGAACCCGCCCAAAGAATCACGAGGATTTGCATTCTCAAATCCTTCCCTGCATATAAAATAAGGCAAACTTTTCAGTGATATGCTTAGGTTCCAGTGTTTTTAAAGTTCTCTAGTTGTTTTTGGAGTTGTAAAAATATCGTAGACACCTCAGGGGCATTCTCATATGCTTCAGCCATCTGCATAAGCAATTTACAGTGTTGGTTGCGCGAAGGGGGCAGCTGAAGTGGTATTGGAGGGACAAGGAATGGGTGTTGAAGCAGCTGAGGTATCCGCCACCTTTCGTTGCGATCCCATGCAAGACATTTCTTCATAAGATCAAGTAGCCACGGGTTTGGAACTGGGTCATACTTGATTTCATGGTTTCGATCCGTTATGGCCTTGAACTTGGCCCAGAACGTCTTGTATTCTGCAAAAGGTGTCCTTCCATAAACCATTTGGTAGAGGATGCAGCCAAGGGACCATATATCGGATGGCCGCCCGCATTTGATAGTGTTTCCATTTGCATCGTGCTCATTCCACATGAATGCTTCTGGAGACATGTAGTTTAGTGTACCCACCTGTAGTAATATAAGAAATAGCTGAAAGTATTCAATCTTTTTTGTTTCATTCCACTTGAAAATGTAAAGGCATTGTAGAATGGTTAGTAGTGTCTGTGGATGCTCCATTTTCAGCTGAACATTAACTCATTCAATTCATTATAGAGGAAACAATCGAAGTGGCAGTAGCACCATTTTAATTCATAATGGCAACCAAACCCTAATTGCAATCCCTGTGTTTCCAGCAGGACTAAAATGCTGGTAATTGCAATTTTGAGGCTGCTTCATTAATATGAACAGGGTAGAGCTAGGCCCACTTTGGTCATTTACTCTTCCTTCAATGGAGTTACTACAATCCAATCAAATTGAACATCCAAACACAGCCAGAGAGTTAACCAAGAACCTGTGAATCTCGCTGGATGTTGGTTGTATCACTCATTATAGCTTTGGCAATGCCAAAATCAATCAGCTTCAATGAGCCTCTGACAAGAAGAAAGTTAGCAGGCTTCAAGTCCGAGTGAACGATACGCTCGTCATGAATTGTGTTTACAGCTTGAAGCATTTGCTGTAAAAATCATACATAGCAGTGAATTTGCAGAAAATAGAATAGGTCCAAAACATTCATTAGAATATATTGCCTGATGAATAAGGCAAACTTGCACTATGCAGACCTGCCAATAGAACCGGAGCCAGTTCTCATCTATTCTCGAACTGGAGCTATCCATTTCCTTCCACTTCTGTGACAACATGTGAGCCAGATCAATTTCACCATATTCAAGTACCATGTAAATAAATCCGTCATCCTTGATCTTTCCGTCATTGATAGTCATCGCGCCATTCATGACTTCATTGAGTAGAGTTTTATCTGTCACCTATGGAGGGCTCAAGCAAGCAGGGATTCTAATCAGTGCTAAAAATAACAAATAATATAGAGAGCAAATAAAATAGCAATCATGCATTCCCAATACAAAAATTTGTATATGAGTGTGTTTGGTTGCACCAAATATAATGGTATTTTGCACCAAATTAGATTTCATGACATTTGGTGCAACCAAACGCACGCTATATAATGCTGCTAAAAAGAATGGAATCAATCATAAGGCTCCTCGATAGGGGGGAAAACTACTCTAGATGACTAGATGATTTTCATGCATAATTTTCTTCCTACTCGTCTTTTCAGTAAGAAACAACAGTTATGAGGTTGTAATCAGATTTCATATACTAGTCTACTCTGCATCATGTTGTGTATTTCCCATACAGGTGTTTGCTATATCCATGCAACTGCCATGTGTACATGAGTACACTGCTGCCTTTCATTGAAGAGAATATGTTCCATTCTTTCTGTAGAGCCTCTGCTCTGCTAGGTGCTTCTAACTTTATTCACAAAGGAATTGTTTTCCTTTGCATGTCTTCGGCAGGCGTGGATGCCCTTGCACTCTTTATCACCGAGTCCAGGACGTGGCATGCACTGCTCTCTGGTGATAGCTTTGCAACCTCTTGCTGCTTACAGAAGTGAGCCATTTTTGTCAAAAAAGGTGTCCACATCTTTAACAAATTAACGGGGCAATTAAAGGGTTTCCGTCATTTTCTTGTATGCAATTGGACTCGATCCCTTTAATTTTGGGTGAAAATGGTCTTAATTCAACCCGCATGCTCCTCACAACTATCTTTTCCTTGCATTGTGTAAGGGGATGTAAGAGGATAACACCATATCCCTTGCCTGACTTGCGAGAACCTGCTTCAGTTCCCCTTTACTCTATGCATGTATGTGCATGTCTTGTGAAGGTGCAACTGGCACCTTTCCTCCAAAGTTCATCTCTAAAACTCTAACAGGTGCAACTCTACACCCATCTGCCCAATCTTAACAGGTATTGAGTGACACCACTACCACTCTTTTGAGCAGTCATGCTCATTAGCAGGTATAATCCTCATCTAAAGTGCAGTCTGTGGCAGTCTCTGGGCCTTACCCTCCCATAAAATCCTACATAAGGTTGCAGAAAGATGAGAGCTGGATCACTTTTCTTTCGGTTCTCTTCAACAGAACACCTTTGATCATTCAATTCTTTAAGGACAGCCATCCGTAGGACCTGTTTGGATGGCTGTATTTGATGGTGATGTGGTGTATTTTAGTCATCATTACAATTTTACAGCGTTTGTTTAGTCAAGTAAAGATGTATTGTAATTCGGTGGTCAAGTGCGGATGTAATGGAGAGGTAAAAAAAAAATTGTAATCATTACAAATATGCAATACATTGCAGTAGAAATTTTCTATCCAAACACTGGATTTAGTGAATTTTGAGGTATTGATTTGACATGTCAGTATTTAGTAGTATCATCATTATGATATCGCGATTCCTATCCAAACACTGGATTTAGTGAATTTTTGAGGTATTGATTTGACATGTCAGTAATTTAGTAGTATCATCATTATGATATCGCCATTCCTATCCAAACACAGACTTTGCACTCTATCCTATCAAGTGTAGCTTTTGGCACACTATCCTCTCTGCGCTTAATCCAAGGCTACAGAAAGGGGTGGTAGTAATTGGTTGGGCTAGGGCTGGGCCAAGGTTGGCCATAACCCAAAGCCAATTCCCCAAATCCTAGCCCCTGGCCAGCCTGATTCCTATTGGGTTGGAAAGGCCTTGGCCTTGTAAGAAAAAATCAACACAGCTGAAGGATTGAAATGGTCCGATGTAAGCTTCTTCTTCTTTCTCTTTCTTTCTTTTTCGTATCATCATATAAAGGGTTTGGATCATGGAAACATGACTTTGGATTCAACGAGTGTCTTTCAACTATGAATGTGCGTTAAATGGGAACCACTAATGAATTTCTTTGAACCATCCATTCTTCATACATACCAGTGATTGGAGTGGCACAATCTGGGCCTGACTCTGCTCATAGGTCAATTTTAAGGGCCATGGATTGGACCACCCAGCTGTGGGAATGCACCATGGCATTCCTGGCACACAAGAGCGCCAATCTAGACACTCTCAACTCAAATACTTCAGTGTTCAAGATTCCACCTCAGGGCTCTGCCTCCCATCTCTGGGCCTTACCAGAGATTTACTCTGACATTCTCTTCCTAGGCCTAACCCCAGGTCTCACAGAATGCACCTTAAGCAATCATTGTAGACTGTCATCCCTGACATTCCATCAATGCATTCTTTGCATCCTAAGTCCCTCTTGGCGTAGCCACCAAACACCATTGTGCTCATCTCTTGGACCACTGCTAGGACTCAAGGGTGTCAACCCTAATGAGAAAGCACCTTCATTCTCTTATTCAGTTCCTTCGGCACTCTTCACTGAGAGACCCCACCCTCCAGAGTGTGGTCATCCTCCAGTCCACCAGTGATGAATGCTCATCAGAGTGTCAAACTTGATACTCGCCCCTTAGGGATGCACTATTGCCATCCAGCCCAATCCTACTCCCACCAAGGGGCAGCCATGAGTGTTTATCTAACAGTTTCTCCACTTCAATGAATGAAATGCACTCTAAAAGTCCCACACATGGACACCTTAGGTGCTTCCTTGGACTTCGTCAAATCGCTAATGGTAGCAGTCTCATAATATGTCTCAAGTCAACTTGACCTTAGTGCAATCATGCACGTTAATCCTCAACAAGAATTTATAAATCCCTTGAAAGTGGACCCATTCCACATATACTTCTCTCATTGTTGTGCTAAACACTCCTACCTGGAGTATCATCATGCACACTCTTACACACTACAGTACCCACAATGATGACACTATCATCAAAGATCCACCCTTAGATCATCTTCATACATGATCACCAACATAATTGATGCAGGGATGAACGTGATGAGGTTGATCACCGTCTTCCTCAAGGATAATTACTTTGAATCCACGAAGCTTCTCTGGACTCCTCACAGAGACTTCTCGAATCCACGAGGAAAGAAAGCAAGAAAATAGAAATAAATTTTAATAAATTCGAAATTTGATTGATTAATCAAATAAACGAATTCACAACCCTTTAAATAGGGGTAGCAAGCAATGGGAGAGAAATCAAAAGCAAACTATTACTAAAACTACTATAATTCGCAACTTACTATTTATAGACGGTCGTAATGTCTACTAGTGCACAAGGTTTTCAGCCAAAAATAGTAAGTGTCCTATTTGGCTTCACCAAACCGTTCTCCTAATTATTCTAAGCTCTTTTCACATTGGGTGCAACTCCTGAAGCCCGACGGATGAAGAGTTATAATGAAACTAAAACTTACTATTTGTAGTAAAAATGGAATTAAAATAGGGAAACGACCATCGATCCAGGGGCATTTCGCAAATCCAGCTTGCGCAACCCGGCATAGCCGGGTTGGTTGGCTAAAGTATATCGTTCTACCCCAAAATCAAATATTTTACGCCCGATAACTCATTCTGGATTGTGAGATACGCCCGATCTAAGGTCCGACGGTCCGGATCACTTCTGTCGTCGACCGGGCCTTTTCTGATCCATCTTGGCCATGAAACTGTCCGCGACCTGTTCTACATCAATAACGTACACACATTGTGCACTATTCATACACGATCGACTTTATTTTTCATTTAAACAAGGTTTTACTCATGAGATGTAATTAACTGTTTATGGTATGTCATTATTGGGAATGCATGTCCCACAATCAGTAAAACCCCTCCACAGGTGAAAATTTGGTCAAATTTGGGTGTTTTTCATCTCATGACATGAGTAAGAAAACATGTCCAAACTCTGATTTACAGTTATCAAAATCTGAAATGTAATATGCTACTTGGGTCAAAGTTAAATGAGCATTTTACAGCAGATGGAAGAAATTGAAATTCAAAGCACAGTGCCAATACTGTTAAAATTAGACGATACTATATTCAATCCTCAAGTGAGAGGGAAGTGCATATCAATTATTTTTTGTACCTCAGAGTCGAAGAGTTGTATGATATTGTTCTTTCCCTTCAGCTTGTTCAGATACTCAATCTCCTGACAGAATCCATAAGCAGTTGAATAATCTCGACCTCTAAGCTTGATGCTTTTAAGAGCATAGATTGTACAATCTGATGATATGACTTTATGAACCTCACTACTTCCTCCACTGCCTATCTTGCCAAGCTTCTGATAGCGCTTCCCGTTAACTTTAGGAAACATATTGGAGTCGTAATTCTTCTTACGAGGCGCAGATGGGTCTCTGCCACCAGCATCCTTTCCAGATTTGCTTGATTGAGAAGGCTCCAAATTTGCATTTGAAGATTTATTTTTTGTGGGTGGAGCCTGAGATTGTATGTCACTAACTTCATCTGAATACCCCTTCCCTTTAGTTGATTTTTCATCAAAATAGACTGCCCTTGGATGACCCAAACGTCCATCTGGCAACCCATCGATTTCCTTTATGATGGGCCCCTGCCCCTTTGACAAGCTATGATCCTGAACTCCCCCCGTTGAGGTATCTGGAGCAGATGAAGACACTTGGGTCGACACAGCCGTCTGTCTGGCCAATGTCGTGTGTATCAACTGGAACAAAGGACAGGATGGCAGGGCTAAACCTCCTTGAATTATCGGTTCTTGATTTGAACTGAAATCTTCCAAATGTTTTGTGCCCATGAGTGACCAGCTATCTCTATGAGAATGGGGATTGTAAGTTGTGGAATTTAGGATGGGTGCTGACAATGAATGGATGTTTGTTGTAGTAATACATGAAGAACCTGCAACTGAAGATTGAGTCATGGGATGGGTTGCGTCTTTCCCGAGAAAGCCTGCAAAGTGCCGATCGTGCACCAACTCATTCGTCTTCGACAACAAACAGGTCCCACCAGACCTTGTGCTCATGTTGGACATTTCAGTATGCTGATAATCATGCTGCTTAAAATCCTGACTGCTCATGCTTCGCTTTCCTACTCGATCATGCAGACTGCATTCGCTCTCAGATAATGCAAGGTAAGTCATATGCGATGACAAGTTCTCAGTTCTAGTATCAGCGGCTGCCTGGTCACCACCCCCTGCACAAACCAAGAGATAGAGACAAATGGACAGACGGATATCAAAACCAGCCCAATTATAGTCTTGCTCGCAATGTGATTCATAGAAACAAAAGTAGGTACTATACAATGCTTGGTCCAAATTACAAGTGTTTTCACTTGGGCGATCATACGAACAGGTGGGGTGTGCATCTAAGTGATCAAGGCCTTTCATATGGTGAGCACGGGCAATGGGCCTAAATCTCCTCATCAAAGAGTTGCAGCCATCAGGCTGGCATACTTCTTCCATTGCATATAGACTGTAGGCTGTATTCTCATTTTAATTATCTATTTGCAGGACAATAACTATGCAGCTAGGATTGTCTGATGAGGAAGTTCTTTGCAGCATCACCACCCGACGAACAACCCAGATCATGGAAAGTTGGGGCCCGCCTGTACAAAAATTCTGGCTGAACATTACATGCTTCCTCGAACAAAAGCGTGTTTCGGTACTCCATAACATGGATGCTTCTTACTCTGTGGAGGAGGTTCTGGACAAGTTGATCTGGCATTGCTGACAGAGGAAAACTGGATCTTCTTTGGACCATCGATCAAGTCACGCTGAAATGCTGCATTGGACGAATAAATCCCAGAATCACTTCCACAATCCAAACACCCGTTCCCACGGTCAGGGACGGTTTTGACTTCACCTGTCTGCAAACCAAAATTACCCACATTCTCATCTGGAGCAATAGTTGTACTAGTCATGGTCTCTGTAATGGAAGCTGGAGCAGTCGAGGAATCCTCAGGTCCCGCCTGATAAATCATATCATGTGCTGCATTATCCTGTTTGGATGTAGCATTTCCCAATTCCTCCAAGCCTCGTTGCAGGCTCTTAATCGAGTCCTTTTGCGGAACCAGCACACGCCTTGCCCGACAAACATTGGACGGCATCTGACCTGGAAATTTCACCGATCACCGTAAAATTCCAGACCCAGATGGGAAAAAACCCAGATTTACAGAATTCCAGACCCAAATGAGAAAAATCTAAAATCCCAAACTTATAGAGAGAGAGAGAGAGATACCGATAGGCCGTTGGCGCTTGAACGCGGCTTGGACATGGCGAAGGGAATCTGAAGCGGCAGCGATTGAGTGGTGGAGTTTCTTTGATGGGTTGGATTGGGGAAGGTCGACTTCCCTATCCATTGTTGGATCTGGACGGCATGTCTGATTTCTGTGGGCTAGGAAGTGATGAACGGATGAGATGAGAAGGGATGGAATTTGATGAGGGGAGATTTGAGTCTTCTCCTTGTATTGTTGGTTCGGGGAAAATTTTGAAATGGCGTGTTGCCGCTTTGAGTCCTCTTATTGTCGTTCGGTCTGAGTTTGCCACAGGCTTGTCTTCCTAGGTTTGGTTGAAGAAAGATGTGATTTTTCTCTTTGCTAATTGAAAACTAAACACGGGGTATAGAAGATTGATATAATATATTCGAATGCTGAAATGGAGATGGAATGTGAATTTATGTGGGCCCATTGTAACGTATATGGCTTATCCACGCTGTCCATCCATTCTCTTATCTGATTTTAGGGCATGATTTTGAGGCAAACATAAAGCTCAAGTGGACCATATCATAGAAATTGGGAATTAAAAGACTATCTTAAAAAAATAAAACATAGGGCCTAAAGGTTTTGGCTTAAACTGATATTTGTGTTTACGTGACTTCATGAATAGATTAGATGGCAAATAAACAGTCTTTTCGGTAGTAGAAAAACCCATCGAAAACTCAAGTGGCTCACACCCTAAGAAACAATGGTTATAAAACTTTCATAGTTGAAATGTTCCTGTCAAACAGATGAACACCAGGGATATCTCACATACATTATGGTGGGGCTCACAAAATTTCCTTTTTTACTAATTTTTTAGACCAAAATACTCACAAAAATCAAACTGTCTGGCAAGTTATGATGAACATTTACCATGCATTTTCAATGAAAATAAAAAATAAAACAAGCCCCATAACATTTGTACTAAAATAGTACATCATTAGGGCATGGTCCCACCATGATGTATGTGCTATATTTATACTGTATATTATTGGAAGCGTGCCGTGGTGTGTGTGACCTCACCATGTTCCATGGTCCCACCATGATGTATGTGTTATATTTATACTACATATTTATTTTTGGAGATCAATTTAAGGCATGAGTGAAAAAAAAATGAGACAGATCCGAAACTTGAATAAACTACATCACATAAACCAGCAGGGACAATGATTCCCACCATTGAAACCTTCATGGGGCCTATTACGATGTTTGTCTACCATCCAACCTATTCATTAGGTAACATAGACCTAGATGATCCAAAACTTCTCTGACCCTAAGAAGTTTTCAATGGTAGATATTCAATCCCCATTGCTTTCTATTGTGTGGTCTACTTGAGTTATGGATCTGTCTAATCTCTTGCGGCATAACTTAAGAAGATCTCGCCAAATGAATAGATGGTTTTGATATAACACATACAACATGGTGAGGCCCATAGAACCAGGTGACGTCAACACAGGCAATCCACTTCTCGTTATAGTTGGATAATTGGAGTGTAACAACTTATCACTCGGACAATTGTCACATTTTTTAGTACAAATAATCTTAATTGTATTTTAAGGTTCCCTATCTCACCGAAGTTCGTGTTTCCTTAGCCTCACCGAAGCAGACCGGGACCGCCGGAGGCTATGTGGGGCCCAACATGATGTATGGGTTTTATTCATGCAGTTCATTTATTTTTATTTTTATTTCTAAAAATTCGTTGAAGTTACCAGCCCAAAGTTGAAATAGATATAAGGTTTAAGTGAACCACATTATGGAAAGCAGTAGTCATAATGACGCATGATACCCACCTCTAAAACCTTTCCGAGGCCACTATGATATTTGTTTACCATCCAACCTCTTTATAAGGTTACATAGGCCTAGATAAGAGAAAACACAGATGTCCGCTTGACCCAAAACTCATGTAGCCCTAAAAAAAATTATGGTGGGAGTTAAATCCTCACCATGTGGTCCACTTGATGAATGCAAATGTTAGCTGCCACCCTTTGTAGAGCTTCTCGTGATGGAAAGCAAGGTGGGGCCCACTTTGATGTTTGTGAGAAATCCACGTAGTCAATCCATTTTGCCAGGTGCTGTGGGCCCAACAATAAAGGGGATCCAAAACTCGACTAGACCGCATGACAGGAAACAGTGAGGACATTCATGGGGTCTCAAAAGTTTTTGATTAAGATCATCAAGGATGGCAAGTAGACATAACGGTGGACCCCAAAAATGTTTCAACGGTAGACATTTCCCTACCTGTTTTTTCAGTTGTGCAACGCTCTTAGTTTTGAATCGGCCTCATTTTTTTTGAATCCACCTCATTTTTGAGCCATGTTCTAACATGATCCTGCAAAATATAGATCCCACTAGCATTGATGAAGGGAAAACACAAATATTAGCTTGATCCAAAGAAGGTTTCAGCATATGCAATTAATTCCTATTGTTTCTTGTAGTGTGTTTCACCTTTGGATATATTTCAATTTTGGGCTCATGTCTTAAAATGAGTTGAAAAAATAGATGAACAACATGAATAAAACATTTACATTACAATGGGCCTCCAGGTGTTTACTCACCAACTGCATAATATGTGTACAGCTAGGCCCATTCTGCGACACTCACCACCTATATCCAAGTGACCGGATTCCGTGAATCCCATCATGATGTATGTATTTTATCCACACTCATATTCGAACATGATTCCAAAACTGAAGCATAACCAAAGCTCAAATGAGCCACATCACAGGAAACAGTGAGAATAATGACATCCACTGTTGAAACCTGTTTTTGGGCCTACATGCTTATTTGTCATCCAACCTGTTCATAAGGTCACAAAATCATGGATGAAAGCGAAATAAAAATATCAACTTAATTTAAAACTTTTGTGATTCCTAAGAACTTTTCAACCTTAGGTATTTAATTTCCTGTGGTGTAGTCCACTTGAGCTTTGGATATGCTTGAATTTGGGCTCATGCTCTAAAATAAACCGGTAAAATAAATGGACGGCATGGATAAGATATATCACGGTGAGCCCGTATAGAATTTATTCAATACACAATCCGTGTTCAACCCAAATCACCCAACCAGGAGGACCTGATTTTGGTGGAAACGGATTGCCCGTGACCCTGCAGGGATGTCCGTGCCAAACCCATTCCTTATATCCGTCCATCGGTTTTGAAAGACCACTTAGGAAAGGAATCTAAAAATAAGTCGCATCCAAAACTCATGTAGGCCATACCAACGCATGGAGCTGACAGAAGTTTTATGATCTTTGTGCCTACATTTTCTCTGAGCGGCAATAACCCTGTGAACGGTTTGGAGCACATCACTTTGGAGCCCAAACGATGAAGGGTGCATATCTAGGCCATCATGCGTGCTGCTCATCTACTGATGGTGCTTTCGAGCAGCGTTTGAGGACCCCTAACTCAGAGATACTAAGAGTGCATTTATTTCTTAAGTAATTTATCTTGATTTCTACTTACTAAAGTGATTAAGTTAAATAATACAAAACTACTTATATCATCAACCAAACCTACTTATCTCAAATAAGATACTAATCCACTGCTATAAGTTTTTTTTTTTTAAGGGTAACTTATTCGGTGGTATCCAAACGGGCCCCAAAATGGACATTTTATTTATATAGAGGGACGACGGGTTGGGTAGCCTGCTTGACATTATGACCTCAACCTGATTTTTGATCAGGCTTGAACCAACTGGCTAGGGTTCATGGGCTGGCCTTGGGACATGACCTGATAATTTATCAAATTATTCTTGGGCTGAAATCATTTTACACCAACCTAACTTCATGTGTACATACGTTCTATCCCACAAATATATCCTTCCAATCTTCCGTTGGGTAACCCATATATCTTGAATTAGACTGTTGTTCATCTATAATGTCTATTTCTTGTGCATGTGAGATCAACTTGATTGGCAGATGGATATACTAGGAGTAATTCAAGGGAAATAGGGATTTTATCAATTTTTTTCCCTGCCTCATCATCCCTGGGTCTTAAGTTTTAGGCTGGTAAGGGTATGGGCCTATTTTGGCCAGCACATTACAACTGTCCTTTATTTGATTTTATAGGTGATCTAGAGGAATGTTTCAATTCTTATAGGAAGTGGCTCAATTTCCATACTTATGCATGTGAGTCCACCAAGATATACCTGCAGCTACATATCTCATTGTATCATATATGAAACTTATTAAGGACATAGTCCAACTTTCCTTACTATAGGTCATGTCACTGGTACAACATAGCAATGGAGCTCTCAATTACCATATTCAGTGCGCCGATACTAAATCACTCAAAACAAACTTCTTGTTACCTATTTAACCTAGTTCTTATGATATCTAGTCATATAGGTTGGGTTTTCATTACCAATAACTTATCTAAATGAAACTCAACCTCATTTTTCTCAATGTACTCATCACTAACTCTATGTCTAGTGTTTTAGTTAGTGAATCAGTTAGATTCTTTTTAAACTTTTTTTAAGTCAATTACAATTATCTCATATTGGATCAATTGCTTAACTAAATTATGTCTGCAATTTTTATTATATGCCATATTGTTTGTTTTAGCTATCACAGCTAAGCTATCACAATATAGTGCAATTATTACCATTGATTTACCTCAAATGAGTATATTTGAAAGCAAAATTTTCAATCATTCAGCCTTTTCACCTATAATTGTAAAAGCAATGAACTCAAACTTCATCATGAGCTAAGATATACAAATTTGCTTTTTACACTTCTAAGATATTGTAGCTCGTTTAAAAGTAAACATATGGCCATGAGTGGATTTAGATCCTATTGAATATGATATTCAATTTGCATCATTATATCTTTCGAGTACGGAAGAACATCTGATATACTTAAAACTAAGTTATAAGTATTTTTCAAGTATCTTGATAATTTATTTATAACATTCTAATAATTTTTTTCAGAATTATTGATATATCTACCCAACTTACTAATTGCATGTATAATATTAGATTTAGTACAGTTTATTAGATATATTAAATGTCTAATGATATCAAAGTACTCAAATTGTAATACATTATCACATTTCTTTTTTCACAATATTATATTTTGAGTCAAATGAAGGACTTGCATATATATAATATAGAATATGATATATTTTTTTTCAAAATTTTCTGGACGATATAATTAAAATAAAATGCCTCTAATAGCTCTCTAAAATTTTAATTTAAAGAATCACATTTCTCTCCCAAATTCTTGATGTTGAGTTGTGAATTAAAGAAGTATTTAGTTTCATTCATCACATCAGCATTATAACTAAAGATCAACGTATTACTAACATACAAACATACAATAATACATGCATTTTCCAATAACTTCCTATATATATATATATATATATATATATATATATATATATATATATATATATATATATATATATATATATATATATATATATATATATGTTTATCTAACTAATTGATTTGGAAATCGTTTGACACATAGGCGTCACCAAATTTATTCTGCGTTCCATTGCATGTTCACGTGTGCTACAAGTAAACAAATTAAAAGAAGTGGCAGATAGATTCAATCTAAGCCGTTCCAAGTGCTATGCTGTGAAACCTAAAACCATTCCTCCCGAAGGCGAGGCTTCGGGGATCCACGGAGGTGGATGTAATCTCCGTCCTCGCATCCATGCCCTCCATGTGTTAAAGCTTATTTTATAGCATGATCCAAAAAAAATGAATCAGACCCAAATCCCAGGTGGACCATAGTCGCTATCTGTGTATATACAGTAGAGATATTCAGATAAAGATTTTAGCCGTTCATCAACGTAGATGCTACGCCTCGACTCTCAAATTCAGGCCAATCCGATTGTCACGTGGGACACGTGTACGTAGAATTTGGACCATCACTCGATTTTCTCGACAGTGATCTCATCTGCCTGATTCTTCAAGCATGGAACTCATCGCCACACGAGCGGTCCTGATGTCGCACGAGTGGAACATGTCTTCACGCATCAAGCGAGTAGACTTTCAAATCGCACCAGCACACGCGAAACCATAGCTCTAATCACAGGCGCATATTTCGGCTTGCCTGATTGGTACTGGACGGCCTGATCCCGACACATGCTCATCTGCACGCTGGGCCATTTTATGCAGGCACTGATTCTGCTATGTAGCACGTGTGAAGCGTGTGTGGCTTAAAGACCTCGGTACTATCCACAGTACATGAAAATATTTTATCTACGGAAACACTTCTCGGCTGCAATAATTGCTTGATGTGGACAGCTATACTTCAGATATGGACCATCTCGATCTCATACCATCTCATATGTACGGACAAATCCTGACGGCCCTTTTCATTTCAGGTGTCCTGTCAGACAAGCTTCGGTATGTTTCACCAAATCGGCTAATGTACTCTTGGGGTGCCGTGTACAGCCTCTTACTTGTACTGCTATTTTCCTTCTCTCCGTTAAAAAAAGAAATCAGGCCCATCTATGATCTGTCCTGAGAGTGTACATCCAGCCTTTTTGGCGTTTCTAGTCCTGAGGAGCTGTCAGATGTGCCGGCAGAGTACGCACGCACACTGCTACTGTGGAGTTATCGGATCGATTGGACGGTTGTGATCTCTGTTCAGGGAGTTGTTAGAGTAGAAGAACCGTATGGAGATCTCTCTACGCTATGCATGGCGGAATGATGTATCAATCGGATCCGTTCATCTAGTTATCCGTCGTTGTAGGGATGGCAAGTGGTTGAAGATTGGCATGGATGGGATGATTCTAACGATCAGATCGGTAGCTCTCAAAGCGACGGCAGGGAATGAAAATGATTAACGGTCAATGATAGGGAGAATCGAAGATAAATGATGGATAGGATTGTCTAAGATGTGTGGACGGGTCCATACATAGACCAGCGACGGATGCTGAGGAGATGTGGACGTCGAAAAAATGGGTCGTTCACTGCTTTCAATATAACCGTCCATTTCATGGCGATGAATGGTCAGGATCAACCTTCAGTGTGACGTCTGGGTCGTGACATTCGGGTCACATGTATGCCACGTGTACGGTGGCTGTGTGATCGGAATCATGCAACACCCCAGCTCTGTGGACCCATAGTGATACGTGTGTGATTTACTCTGTCCATCAGTTGAGTAACGATCGTAGCTGAGCCCAAAATCAGGCCGATCGAAGACTAGGGTGGGCCTCACCACAGGGAACAGAAGCTAATCAGGTGGGCCCCACCAGAATGAAGAGGCATCAAGCCTATACAAAACCCAGGTGGACCACGCGGTGAATTTACAGATAAATCACAGCGAGTATGCGGTGGATCAACTGATAGACGGTGTGGATTTTACACATACACCACAGTGGGCCCCACAGAGTTTGCGTGATGCATGCGCTTCCTACAGCAGGTGCTGTAGAGTATTCCCGTCCGAACTGGGTCATGGGTTCGTGAATGACAATCACGTTTTCGGGCTCTCTGTGGCAGCTTAGAACCCAAGTCCAGCCGATTTTCATGCAAATGCCCTTGGGAACATGCCCTCGTTACTGCAGGGCTGCTTTTGCAAGTTTGAGGAAGGTCAAGGACCAAAAGTAAAAAGGCTCGACGTTTAACTCAGAATACTGTGAATAGTCAATTCCAACTGATATCTGCACCCCTGCCTTTTGGCAAACTACGTTCTGTATGTGGCACGTGCTTAAGCATGCGTCAGAAGGGCCTGCAAGCTCGATGGAGTTACTGACTCTTCAACCGTACACGTGTCATAGTTTCGCGGTTATCCTAACTGTCCGAATCGCTGATACGTGAATGAAGCATGAAAGGCTTTCTTTGGATTCTGGCCTCACACTTGGGCCAGGCTTAGTCCTGCGCTGGGAAGCTAGGTGGAGCCCACCGTGATGTTTGTGATAAATCCACCCCGTCCATCCGTTTTGCGAGCCCATTTTAGAACATTTGACAAAAAACGAACCAATTAAAAGACTCAAGCGGGCCATACAAGAGGAGAAACTGGGAGAAGAAATGCCTACCATTGAAACTTTCCTGGGCTCCATCTTGACGTTTATATGCCATCCAAACCGTTTACAAGATGAGCCTCACCCTTGATGGAGGATGCCTAATAATTAATTCTAGTGGAATATTTTAGAACTACGATTGTTAAACTTTCCCCGATGAATACGGACCGTCTCCTTGATCATTGCTTTGTGGACGATTGATTCGAAAGTCTAGGATTTTCTGATCTTGAAGAGTTCTGAGGCAGCTGCTTTTCATCGTTGTATTCCGTCAGATCAACGGTTTGGATTACTTATATGCCTCCAAATCCAACTGCTATAGGCCAGACCTATCCTATCGGTGGATGTATTCTGAGCAGGCGTATCCTTTTGGTGGCTGAGATCATCTTATATTTTTTTAAAAAAAACAAAAGACATTCATGATGAAGCTACTAGATGTACGGTCCCGATGGCTCCACTGTATTCTGATTCTTCCATGTCTAAACCGTATCACAGCCCAATAGCCTATCCAGTTGGACGGACCGGAATCGTCTGGAACAATTGCGTTAGGCAACGCGAAAAACAACCAAGCTCTGTGGGGCCCACCATGTTGTATATGTGAAATCCATTCCGCCCATCAAGTTTAAACCATTATTTGTACCGTATATAAATAGGATAAGCTCGATTAGGAACTCATTGGAACACACCAATAGAAAAAAATAATAATAATAACTGCTAACAGAACTACTGAATCCCTACATTGTGGCCCACCTGAGTTTTATATCAATATGATTTTTATATATTCTTTTCAACCTAGTGATCTACACCTGATTAACCGGTTTGATGAAAGATATACACCTTGCTGGCCCCATACACAAACATATGGTTGGCATCCCATCCCCATTGTTCCATATGGTGTAGCCCGTCTGAGGAGTAGATCTTGCTGACTTTTGGCATAAGGGCCTAAAGTTGAGGCCAGACTCCAATAGACAGAGTGGATTTCATATATAAAGCATGGTGGGCCCCACAGACCTGGTTGCTTTGCGCCCTGCCTAAAACAGTTGTTGCAGAGAATTCCAATCCCAAATGGACCCGCCTTGCAATAGCCGTCTCTGATTGGACGATCCTAACCATTCACTGATGTCCTGCCATAGAAAATAACCGCACAGGATTGTCTAGTTGATGTGATTTACACAATGGCCTAGATCGCACCAGCGCACATTTCTACCAGGGGTTGGTGCTTCAATTTGAACTGTTCAAGGTTGTGTTTGGATGGATTAAACCTAACAAGTGGACATGGAAAAATAAGAAAGATTTCCATGGAAATGGAAAATTGTGGATTCTACCACTAACCCTACGAGCTTGTTGGACAACGTGGATTTTAAATCCTGGGGAATCCAGTGGATTCTGCAACCTGTGGAATTGTATGGAATTTACAAATCATCTTTGAAGTAGGAATGCAAAAGGGAAAAAAGGAAAAAAGGTTCTTTTGAAAGATTTCTGTTCCTCTAGAATCCCAAATCCTTACTACCAAACAACCCCAAAAAAAATGAAATACCCCCAAATCCCTCCAAATCCATGCTGCCAAAAGGAGCTCTAATGCTTGTTTTAGTATAATTTTTCATGAAAAACTCCGGGAAGTGAACCAAACAAGATGGGCTTAATTCCATTTCTGACCTCATAAATCAATTTAACGGAACACTTTGGGCTACATTGATTTTCCCAATTTTCTTGGGAAACCTAGAGAAAGTTTTTTTTTTTTTTTTTTTTTTAAAAAAAAAAAAAACATTCCACACTGTTTTCCTTTTTTGTCTAAAAGTAAGATTCCATGGAAAATCAATTTCATTTCCAAGGTTTTCACCATTCCCAAACACCCCCTGAAGGAAAATATCACAACATTATGTGGATGTTTATAATGTTGTGTTTGGTAGAAGAAAAACAACCATTTATTTTCCTGTGAACCCAGCATTTTCCACTTCAAAAATATCCCATTTTCGGCTTTGGTAGTGCCCTTTTACATAACAGTAATGCCAGCCAGTCGTTATAAGGCTGTAATATGTTACTTACACAATGAATTATAACACATGTTATCTATCAACCAGGTTTAAGGAAAAATAATAATCCAAAATCCCCACAGAAATTTCATGAAATTTTGTGTTGCGACTGCTCTCTGTCCTTGATGATGATATAAATGGTTACACCAATCCTGATATGTTATTCAAAATATGAAGATGTGATTTTATATATATATATATATATAGGAGGTATGTAAAGGTTTCAAAAAATGCAGTTTTGGTATTTTACATGAAACAGATCATACTGATTTTGTATTCTATGTAGCAGAATTTTTAATTCAACTCAAACAAACCAAGATTTGTCAACAATTAATATCAGAGCATTGAAAATTGAAAATTTTCCGATGCTATTCTGCTACAAAATTGTGCTTGGGAATTTCATTCATTTATAAGATCAGTAAGCCATTTACAATCGAAGGTAGCGGTGCAGCAGATGCATTAGTAGTTAGCTTGGGTTTCTATGTTCCAAGCGTCTGAAATCAGACGAAATGACCCTTCTGTGAACTCAAGCTCATTGCTTCGGGAGAATTAGGAGGACAATTACTGCTAATAACAAAGAAAAAACAGAGAGAATATGACGTCATGGAATGATTTTTTTTTAAAAAAAAGATAGAAAAGGAAATATAGGGATGTACAAATATATATTTTGCCACTCGGTTTGGTGATCCAAACTATAATCTTATCAGCCCCACCTTGGATGAGGGATGTCCTAGAAATCTCCCAGATTGGATGACCACGACAATTTTATCAGCAGCCAACAAAAATTAGAGCAGCAATCCACATTTTGCCTGAAGAAAAGGCCAAATAGCGAGGGTATAGGATCTTCCAATCTGGTATATTTTCAGGCAACTACCATCCATGGTGGGGCCAATAAGATAAATAGTTTGGATCACTGAGCTATGGACCCCACATGTACCAAACCTGCATATTAGTGAACTAGCCTTTGCTGATGAGCAGGCCCTTACATTCCCTAGTAGAAAATATAAGAAAGCAAAAACAAAGCAGTGAAAATTACCAACTATGATAGTAGAAGAACCAGAGCATTATTCCCATAAGCTTTCCCAAGAGAGAAGAAATCACCTTGAAAACAAAATTTGAAGTGCCAGAATCTCTTGATGCCAGTTAGATATAAAAGAATGCAAATCTTCTTGTTTTCGTGGCTATATTTATATTGCGGATACCATTCATTGCAGTCTCTCACCTGACACAAAGTGTCCTGTTCTGTAATATAAAGAATCAATTAGCATTTTGTACTTTATGAACAATCAAGAAAATCATATAGAGATGTGTTTGGATACTAGGAATAAAAGTAAAAAATATGGAGAGAAATTTAAAATTAAATTTTTTTTAAAAAAAACGATGATCTAATGATCACTTTATTAAACAGTTTTGAAAAATGGATACTATATTTCCAGGTCATGTTTGGATAGCGAGTGGAATCCTCAGATTTACTAGACAACAATCACCTAATTTCTTGTGTTAGAGAATCATGACTATGGATAAGTGTCATAATTACTTTGTGGAATCCACATATCCAAACAGCCCAACTGCCTTTTCAGTGGAAAACAATTTCCATTTTAATATGGATTCTGCATATCCAAGGAGGGCCTGATGGTTTTTTAAAGCAATGATTGGTTTTCACTTCAGATCCAAGAAAGTTCAGAAAAGGAAAAAAAACATGTGGAAGGGCAAGCTATGGGCTGACTCCATATGAGAAGGTAGTTATCAGACATACAATAGCTACATAAGAGAGTAGGATTCCAGATCACTCTCTCTGCATGCAGCTGGTGCATGCTATTATTTGAGTTGTTTGTCAGGTGGGCCCAGCTGAGCATGTACGATGGCACATAACAAAGCCGGTCAAGTCTTATTTAGGTTATAGTTTTATTACATGTGCCCAACTGATGAATGGCCATGATCACACACGTGGGAGGAGTAGCCATAGCATGACCCTACTCTCCTCACATGCAGCATGTGTGTACGTTCAGGTGTACCCCACATGCATATGATATGGCACAAAAACAATGCTGGTGAAGCCCTTGGTAGGTCACATGTGTATAACAAGTGCACACCTGATGAATGGCCATGACGTTTGTGGGTATGGGTGTGTGGGTGTGTGGGTGTGGGGTTGACAAAAAAAAACATGATCGTAATTTCAATATTCATTTCTGATATATGTTGCTATCAAAGATGGTAAGAAATCAGGGCATGTAGTTTTGCATTCTATCACTCTTACCGGAATATTCTTCAAGGAGACGAGGACTCATAATGCCAAACCTTGCTAGGGTGAACCTCAGTCAGTGAAGAACTGAGGTCATCTCTTGACTGAGATCTCCTACTCTGGAGAGTCACCTGCCTTCTAAGTGTGCTCCAGAAAGATCCCAGCCTGTTGTCAAACTGCATCTGACCCAGATTACCTGCAGAATAACTGTGCAAAACGTTTGGGGTTAAGGAAGACATTGTTAGCTGGATGCTGCTGCCTCCCAATCCATGTCCCATACCGGACGGTCGCTGCTGAGGGCGGGAAATTATAGTACTCGATGATGTCTTCACCCTTCCTTCACCTGAAAATTATACAACCAAACGTGGTCATTCTTTAAATATAAAGGAAGCCTAGAATAGAAATTTGCAGTGGATAAGGTGTTGGCATTTACACACGGGCAAGGCTATGAAGAGGATGGTCTTGGCATCATGGAGGAGACGTGGTGGTGAAGAAAATAAGTGTGGAGAGAGAGAGGGAGGGAGAGAGCAACTTGTGCAGGTTGGTTGCCCAACCAGACCCGACTTCGAAAGGATCCAATTCAGGACCTGACCCGACTTGGAAAATGATTCCAAACATACAGGAAGTCTGGTCTATCCTCTTCGCTAAAAAATTAGAAATTAAATAAAGGACAATTCAAGCTGGTCTGAGAGAGAGAAGAAAAAAAAAAAGGTTGAGAGGGAGAGACCACATCAAAACAAAGCTTAACAATTGCCAAGTCATTCTAACTAGGTGTTGCTTGAGTACTACTGCTTCCTAGCCTTTTAACCCCAACACGCACGCAAACCCACACGCACGCACACTATTCATGCTCCCGCTTCCTTAGCCTTTTAACCCCCAACACATGAACCTGCACACGCGCGCACCTGCACATTCATACACACACAGGGATTTCTAAAATGAGCATTTTGAATCTATAGTACCGAACAAGGCATCTATATCACTTGGGAGTGAATTAAGTGCAGCCCTTACTATAGGGCCCGCCTTTATTAATGTATTTTGTATTAACTCCATCAATCAGTTTCTCCATATCATTTTTAGGACATGATCTAAAAAATATAGCAGATTCAAATCTCAAGTGGATTATACGATAAGAAGTAGTAATTGACAGTTAAAAATATTAGGGTTTTTTTTTTTTTTTTTTTCCATACAAAGGTTATTTTTAGGTTATTTCTCCAAAAAAAAAAAAAAAAAACGTCATATTTAAAGCAAGCAACTTATGCTTTCCACCATTAGACATCTGGATGGATGGCTGATGTAATATTCCTTTTTTTGTTATAGACAGTTCTTTAACCCGTATTAATAAAAAGCCAAAACTACCCTCCAATCAAAATAGAATCATGGCAGATAGGGGTTGTAGGTGTCTATGGTTCTGAAGCTAGGAGGGGCTCACCACAGTGTTTGTGAGAAATCCACCCAGTCCATACGTTTTGCCATATCATTTTAGGGTACGAACCCAAATATATACAGATCCAAAGATCAAGTGGGCCACACAATAGAAGATTGGAGATTGTACGCATGGATCACATAACCTTGGTATCATGCTAATATTTTTGTTATTTCCATTCATTCCAATGGGAATAAGCTTACGAACGGTTGGGCTAATTTATGAACAGTTCAGATTGCATATAAACATCACGATGGAGCTCAGAAAGATTTAATCATTATGCAGCCCCTTTCCATTTTCTAGTAGTGTGGCCTACTTGGATTTTAGATCATCCTAAATTTTTATATCATGTCTTAACATGAGCTACCAAAACAGATGGACATGATGGGTGGATTTCTCCAAACATTATCAGTGCACTCCGCTTCTGGTAAGGTCATTGATGGTCAGATTATTCAAACATCACGTTAAGCTGAAATTGGGCAAAGAGAGGGAAGTGGATTAGGTGCGCCAAACCACAAGGTCCACAACCAACTGGTGCAATCTTTTGGTGCAGATTATCGGAATGATAGGATCACTTAATAGACGTTTAGATTTCATACTAATCTGCCAAACATGCACTTGTGCACGATGCCTTAGAGTATACGATGACATTGCTTTTATGGTATTTTACCCCAAAGACAAAAAAATTAATTATAAAAGAAAATTAAAACATGATGCAATTGCAAGAAGTATACATTCTAAATTTCTAACAAGTGCAAATAAAATTAGATGAGCTAATTAGTGATATTAGAATATATCTCTAACTCATAATCCTATATGCAATCATAAAAATTTAATCAATCTTAAATTACTCACAAGCTTAAAAGCTTTAAAAATTATGAAAAAAATAAACATAAAATAATTAATATTATACACAAATTAATAAATTATATAAAGAATAAAACAAATTAACACATACCAATATTTTGTTAGTTTACTCCAACATCTCAATTTTCCTACACACAACATCTTAAGTAATTAAAATTATTTAGGTCAATATCATAATATTAAAATAAACAATTAATCATCTAAATTTGTTGAATTAAAAAAATAAAAAAAATAAAAAAATCTAAAGAAACTCACAAATGAATTTCCTCACCTCTCAAATTTATAGATTCACACCTCTCATTATACACAAGTTTTTATATCACGCAAAATGAATTGAGTTGTGTATGATTGCTCAAATGAATGAACACATGAGAACATTATGATATGAATAGGGATTAGATTTCATAGATATTGAACACATGGAAAGGTGACTTATTCATCAAGACCGTCAATCTAGTTTCTCACTTGTAGATAGAAAAATGGTTCAAAATAGACATTCATAAGATGATCTTATCCATCTAGTGAGTGGCCTTCAAAGGAACAACAGTCCACATTTAGTAGGAAAAAGTGAAGGCATGAGTATGCAGACACATGTATGGGGTGCAACTCGAGCAAGTGGGCTTGGGCTAACCTCAAGAGGACCCAACTCGATCCAAATTCCCACCCAAGGTGTCCGACCCAACCCAACTTGACCCATGTACATGTGATCATTCCCAACCCGACCCGAATTTGCTCAATTGAACCCAATCCAAATTCAAATTGGATTGCCGTCTTTAACTACGAACCCAAGGACCTTGACAACTTAACCAAAACTCGGGTTGAGCCAATCAAGTCTAGGTTGATCCAAACCCAAAGTTATGTTAGGATCTGTGGAGCGTGATCATCAGATGTGTACTATTCATCAAGTCATCAAATTTGTGGGCCAAGCTCCGTGCTGAGCTCACCGAGGATTGTAAGGGGGGGGGGGGGGGGCACCCCCTTGCTTGGGGCTCCGGGGGCATGTCCCCGGTCTAGAGGACAATTTCATAATTTTACAGAGTTTTTGTGTAAACACTAGTTCATTTGAGGTAATATATATTCTATCGTAAGAGAGAGAGAGAGAGTCGTCATTGTATTGAAGTTGCTTCTTAGTTTTTTGCCTTTGAGCATAGTGGGTGCGAATTTATGGACGTATCGAAATGGAACCACGTAAATCTGTGTTGTGGTTTCCATCTTTTTTTATGCTTTCTTTTATTTCGATATTGCTATGTGTGTGGACGAGAAGGGATCTTTCTCCCAACAACTAGTATCAGAGCTCTTGGTTTGAGTGGGAGCAATGTCGAAAGAAATAAAGGCGAGGCTTGAAAAGTTTAATGGTTTGAACTTTGGATTCTAGAAGATTACCTCTATCGAAAGGATCTTTACCTTCCACTTGGAGGAAAATTGAAGAAACCAGAAAAGATGTCCGATAACGATTGGGAGGTGCTTGACAGAAAAGTTTTGAGAACGATTTGACTTTCTCTAGAGAAATTTGTTGCGTTCAACATCTCGAAGGAGAAGACCATGATGTATCTGATGGCAACCCTATCAAGGATGTACGAAAAACCCCTACTTTCAACATGGTTCTTCTAATGATGAGTTTGTTCAATATGAAGATGTCTTATGGCGAAAGCATGGCTGAGTATCTCAATGAGTTCAATACAATCACGAGCAAGTTAGAGTCCATAGGACTCAATTTTGATGATGAAATCAAAGCTCTTGTGATCTTATCAGCATTACCAGATAGCTAGGATAGTTTGATGGTAGCCATGAGCAATTCTATCGGATCAGCGAAGTTGAAGTATGATGATGTTATGGGCCTCATTCTAAGTGAGGAATCTCGAAGGAAAGCCTGAGGATCTTCAGGTGAAACATCGGGTAATGCTCTGGATGCTGAATAAATGGGAAGAACACCAAACAGAGGAAACAAAAATCATGGTCAATCAAAATCGAGGAAGAACTTATCAACCATGTCTCCACAAGTAAAGGGTGATGGTTGCTGGAATTGCGGCAAAATGGGCACATGAAGAGGGATTGTAAAGCTGTAAAGAAACAACAAGAAAACATTAATCAATGAGGTAAAGATTCCATAAAAATCTCTGAAGAAAGTATTTCTGATGCCCTAATTCTGTCTTTGGATATTCATAATGAATCTTAGTTAATAGATTTTGGTGCATCAATTCATGTTACTTTGAATAGGGATGTTCTTCATAACTATGTCAAGTGTAATATTGAGAAAGCCTATTTGGGAGATGATGAACCATGTTGTATCGTTGGAAAGGGGGATGTTCAAAAAAACTAATTGAATGGGACAGTGCTGAAGCTAAAGGATGTCATGCATGTTCCAAATCTAAAAAGAAATTTGATTTCAGTTAGCTAGCTTGCAGATTCAAGACATATAATGACCTTCACTATCTATTTGTGGAAGATAACGAAGGGGCTATGGTAATTGCTCAGGGTAAGGAATATAATCTTTATTTAACTTCCAGCTCTAATAGTTCCATTACAATTGCATCATCAGGGGTGGACACAAGCATATGGCATCACAAACTTAGGCACATGAGCGAAAAGGGGATGAAGGTTCTACTTTCAAAAGGAAAGCTACTGGGGCTGAAATCTATTGATCTAGATTTTTGTAAAGATTGTATCTATGACAAACAGAGGAAGGTCAGCTTCTAAAAAGTTGGAAAGACTCCAAAAGTTGGAGCGGTTGGAACTGGTTCACAGTGATGTGTGGGGATCAACTAAAGTATCATCTCTCGATGGCTCTCTTTATTTTGTTACATTTATTGATGATGCTATTAGAAAATTGTGCATTTATTTCTTGAAGCATAAATTGGAAGTATTTGATTTGTTCAAGAAATGGAAAGCTTTTGTTGAAAATGAAACAGGTTTAAGGTTGGAGTATCATAAGTTAGATAATGGGGGAGAGTATCGCGACAACAAGTTTGAAGAGTATTGTGTTGTTAATGGAATCAAGAGACATAAAACGATTCCGAGAACATTATAGCAAAATGGTGTAGCTAAGCGCATGAACAGAACCATTCTAGAGCGTGCAAGGAGCATGAGAATCCATGCTAGATTGCCTAAACATTTTTGCGCAGATGCCGTAAATACTGCAACTTGCTTGATTAACAAAGGACCCTCAGTTGCTTTGGATTATTATTTGCTAGAGGAAGCATGGACTGGAAAAGAGGTAAACTTGTCCCATTTAAAGGTAAGTATCTCTTATGTCCAAATTGATTTTGAAAATAGGATCAAGCTTTATCCTAAAGTCCAGAAGGTGCACGTTCATTGGAGACAGTCTTAATGATTTCAGTCATCAATTTTAGGATGTTGAAAATAAAAAAATCATTAGGAGCAAAGATGTGGTAGTCAATGAAACTATCACGCACAAGTGTAATACCTCGAAATTTTCACGCTCGTATATATACATGGGTGCTTGGACACGCATATATTCCCTTTTGTACCATGCCTTTAGAGAACGACTCTTGGATTTATTTTTTTCGCCTCGTACACATGCTTAAATTCTCGAGACCCAACATATATCCTCATATAGTCGAATCAGTCACCAAACCAACCATTGAATTGATTTCTCGTCACCAAATTTAAGCATCTAACCGTCCAATGTTGCTACAACAGAGACTTGCAAGGAAATGGCATCGTTACAGGGTCTCGTGAAAGAGTTGGGTAAGAAGCAAGAAAATTGTAAGTTGTAAAATGATAGTCGGAGAACAATTCATCTAGCAATGAACTGAGTCTTTCATTCAAGAACCAAGTATATAGCCATCAAATATCATATCATTTCATACGATCGCTTTTGGAGGATAGACAATTTACTTTAGAGAAGATACATACAAGTCAAAACCCTGCAGATATGTTGACCAAGCTGGTTACTATAGAGAAACTGAAGTCATGCTCAATTTCTGTTGATCTTCAAGCTTGAAGACTAGGAAGAGATTCACATTGAGTTCTTTATTAAGGCATGGCTTTCACAGATGCAGCAATTTCAATGGGAGTTGCCTGTGATCAGTATCCAAGTGGGAGATTGTTAGGATCTATGGAGGCTAATCATTAGAGGTGTATTGCTCATCCAACCAGCACTTTGGGGTAATATATATTCTATCGTGAAAGAGAGAGAGAGAGAGAGAGAGAGAGAGAGAGAGAGAGAGAGAGAGAGAGAGAGAGCCAACATTATATTGAGAGCTACTACGTTTTTTGCGTTTGAACAAAGTAGATCAATGCGAATCCGTGGACGTACCAAAAGATAAGCATGTAAATATCTATGTTGTGGTTTGCATCCTTTTTTCCGCTTTATTTTATTTCGATATGGTTGTACGTGTGGTCAAGAAGGGATCTTTCTCCCAACAAGTTGTAGCCCTACCCACACCCACACACATGAATCTATTTCCACTTGCAACTATAAACCTCATGCACATGTGCGCACATTGCCACTTGCAACTACAAACTATAATAGTTAAAAACCCGAAAAAACTTGACTCGATGTTCATTTAGATCGGGTCAACTCAAAGCCTCGACCTAACTTGACTCTATATTTAATAATGATAAATTCTTATATTTGTATTTATAAAGAATATATAACATAGTTATTTAAGTATTATAATATGAGAAATATAACATCAAAGTACAGTGTGGCCCAGTGGTAGTGTTGCAACTTGGAAGAAGTCCTGTGTTTGATTCGTCTTCCCCATGCATTTTTATTTTTAATAATGCCAATTTCAGTAGCAGAGCGGCTCGGGTCAAGTTGTGTGTTGACCAAGTTTGCAACTTGACTCGATGAGTCTTCTCAACACCTGGCTGAGTCAAACTCCAGAATGAGTTCCCTAAGGACCTGGCTTGAAATCTCACTGATTCAAGTTGGCCCAGCCAGGTTTTGAGTTGAGTCAGTGAGTCTTAGAACTATTCTATAAACCCCACATACCTGGACACATTTGCACATGAACATGACACACACACACACACACACACACACACTCTGTTTGGTGCAGATTATGAACACGAAAACTGGTTAGATGCATGCAGATCTTAGATATTGACGGCATGAGGATGCTGAAATGCTTTCTAAGCATTTGGAAGTAAGGTAATTTCATTCAGTAATCATTGAATGAAGCAAACAACTAGAGAAAGCAGCTTACCTGAACCGATAGGACTCCAGCGCAGTAACCGGATAGGATATGGAATATTAAATAGGGAAGCGGTATTCGAATTTTTACGCTTGAAAACAGGGAGGTATCGCCCATGGAAGAACCTCTGCATCCAATTGCCCATGCATGATAAAACACAAACTACAGGTATCAGCGACACGAATAGCAAACCAATAAGAAGGGTTGGGCTTAGCTTCGCATAAAGTTTATTATAGCTGTTAATCTCCATTCTGCTCCACAGCGCATGCCCAGCTTCCAATAAAGCAACTCCAAGCGTCCAGGTAAGATTACCTGACCCAATAACCACTTGGCTGTCCGTAATGTGCAAGCCATCTCTCAGTAATGAAACAATGTATGGAGCACGAAAGCAATACTGCTCTATAAAAGGCTGGGGAATGACGCTATTCTTCGCTGCTTCCCATGTACTGTTGCAAAATTCCTGACCCTTTTGTAATACATCATCCAGCGTAGCATCAGATGTCAGATTAAAGAAGCGAAACACCACAAAGAAACCAGACATGGCGTAGAATTGCCCATTTGGCCAGGGCAAATCTTCACTAAGAGCGCAGGGTTGGAGTTGGCAATCAATTCCAGGGTTGAATTGTGACCATTCAGACAAGTTGACTGCTATTTTTGCAAGGGTGACACATTCTTCCCACTGTGGGGCACCATGCAGCTCAATCAATGGCCCAGATCTTCCATTGTCGATATAGCTGCCACCCATCAAAGGGCTTCCTTGTTGGTCTAATGCAGCACACTGAGAACAGATGTACCGCGCTTTGTACCCGGTCGGCAAGCATGGATGCTTAAGCTCCATTTTACCATCCGCTTTAGTACGCACATGTAGTTTCTTGAGAAGATGAACAACTGACTTGTCAAAGGCGTCATTCAAACCATAGCCCGAAAGAGAATATGCACTGAGATGATGGCTAACTGCTCCGATAGTCAAATCTAAACTAGTATCATCTAGAACAAGTTGGTCATTCTCAAAAGTAACTTGCAGTGACGAACCCCCCAAATCAAGTGCACCGAATGTAGGTGAGGAACCCAACATATGAGTGCGATAATTAAGAGCTATCCATCCATAATAAGCTTCCTCCATGCCAGTGATGATCTTAACCCATTGTCTCTGACACAAGAAGGATGAGTTCTTCAAAATCAACCATGCCTTGTCTAGAAGCCACTCCGAATCATAATTAGGTAGCCTACGAACTCCAGCAGTCGCATAAAGAAAGAGCCAAGTATTCTTATGAGCATTCTCTGGTATTTGCTTCTCTGCCCACTGAAGAAGTGGCTTGATTACAGCCCTCAAACCAGACATATTGCCTACAAGTTTATCAAAACCGGGCTCAGTTTCCACACGATGATAGGCACGACCACTCCGTGAATTGGGTTTTTTGGGAAGATCTTCAGGTAATGATCTCAAGACAATTGGAAGATTCTTGTGGCCTGTTTCATAACCAATGGACCACTCATAGACATAAACCCGTGTTCCAGTACTGCCGCAATCAAGTATCACATGAAACTGTGATGCATTGGTACGAAAATGTCTTGCAAATACATATATCAAAAAAAAGAGCAATGCAATGCAAAGAAGACCCATGGACACTCTGACCCATTTCTTTCTTACAAATGAGGCAGATGGCAAGTTCCTTTCCTTTGAAAAGCTTGACCCAGAATTTTCCCTTTCTGGGGCATCAGGCAGCTTTGAATGGGTCAAAATGTTGCCTTCTTCTGGATCAAGCATATTAATTCTTGAAAAATCTTGGACAGACGACGAAAGTCGCAAATTTTTCTTCTGTCCAACACCAGCTAAACCAATCCTTTGATTTGAACCTGTCGATGGCAACATACCAGATGATACTGACGGTCCAATTGAAGAATGTGATGCCATAATACAGTTCACCGCATCTATAGAAAAATGCTGCAGTCCCACTTGATCTCATTTTGTTGTAGCTTTCATCTTCACTAAAACAATCTTACTCTCCAATCCTACAAATTTGATGGTCGAATAAATGAATCTTGAGTTTCTCAATTCACGTAATAAATCAAATAACCAATAAAAGAGTGACATCAATTTCATTCTTTTCCCTTTGTGTGAACAAAAATTCCAGCAGCATGATTGGTAAGCTTTGCACGCTGCCTCCTGAAAGAATTCAATTGCATCAAACAATGAATGGGATTACAGGTATAGCATATACATACAAACCAACAGATCAGTTCATTCAAATTCTTAGTCATAGAATCACTTTCACCAAAAGACAAAAGTGAATATGACATGAAAATAACAGGAAAACCAGGAAACAAAAACACCAATGATCTAAACCAACATCCATGTTGCACAAATATTGAAAACCAAAAGAACATATAAGTATTCCATGTAATTCGGAAGTACAGGTAACTAATACAGGTACTTCTACCTAGTCATACAGTTTTCCTTAGTTCGGCTAATTTTCAAAAGAATAAACTATGTATCCTACTCAGGGTTCATCGTAAGCACTGTTCCAGTTGAGAATTTCCAAAATAATGCTGCCAGTCTTATAAGATATGTCCCTTGGACATGGGCACGTGTCTATGTTGGACACAATTGCTTTTGGAAGTCAGATACTTGGACAAGAATATAAAATTATTTTGAATTAGAAATCGGATACTTTGACAATATAAACTTATTTTCAATAATAATATATAACGTTATATATTGTAATTATTTATCATCATCATCACCATCACTATCATCATCCAAGCCTTATTGCAACTAACTAGAGTGAGCCACAAGAATCTGTTCTGCCATTCGATTCTATCAAGGGCCATAACTACAATTAGACCATAGGTCATCAAGTCTTTTCTTACTGCCTCCACCAAGGTATTACGTAATGATTTCAGTCAGCATGCTGGCCATATCGGCTGATATAGCCTTGGAACAGCCTTTTTTTAAAAAGAAAAAACTCATAAATTATTGTTAAATTCTAAAAAAAATGTGAGAATTCCTTTTCTTTTTTTTTTGGACATGTCTTCGATGGTGTAACTGGCCATTCATTAGCAAAAATGTTATCTGTCCAGCAATGTCAGCTTGACTTGTTGAAAAGTCGATCTGTCCAGCAATGTTAGCTTGACTCGTTGAAAAGTCAACCACATAGGCCCTATTCGACGGCAAATCAAGCATGATTTGATGGATTAGGGCCTTCCACAAATAAAATTGACAATTTTTATTTTTTTTTTAAGTGATGGTTTATCCCTTCTTCCTATATTTCCCAAAATGGTCCACTCTGCTCTAGTTCATCGAATCTCACTCAAATTTAATGTTTTGATGCTCAAAATAAGCATAGATCTAGTTTAAGATTAGTTTCTAAGCTTCTCTTGTGGTTGAAACGAATAAAGAAGTGAAAGAATGAGAGTAAGCTTGAAAATAAAAATGTCCAAAGCTGGCAATTAATTGACATATCATCCCGTAATGTTTATATGAGGGCCCATGTTTTCATAACAGACCGATTCACGCCCATCTTACATAACAGAGGTGACCATTGCCTTTACGTAACAGCCGGGACAATTGTAATGTAACCATTTTTTAATACCATGACCTCCACCCATGTCCTTTCGGGCCTTCCCCTCACCTTAGAATAATATTGAAATTATTTAATGAAAATAAAATCCATAGAATAAATAGCAATAATCATAATCTAAAAATCAGTAACTGGCATTTGAACCTTGAAAGAATATCCCAAAAGCAAAAGATAGTAATAACTAAAAAATAGAAGAAAAAATATATGAGCTTTTAGTATGAACCGTGTGTAGGAGTGTCAGACATGAACACATGTCAACATGAAAAAAATTCAATGATTAAAAAAAATAAAAATCAGAGAAAGAGAGAGTATGTGTGTGTGTGTGTGTGTGTGTGTGTGTGTGTGTGTTTGTGTGTGCGCGCGTGCCCTTGTTACATAATTACAAGTCTATTTTAGTCTCCAAGCTATTTTCTAATACAAAAATTCCAATTCCTCTCAATGGATGGACAAAGCAATGAAACATCCGTCAAGAGATTCGGGTACAAGGAAATTACATTTTGGGTGGGTCGAGATGCTAATTCAATTGAATTGCAATAATTCGATGCATTAAAGTGGAATTCATGGAAGCGGGACGAGCCCTGCTCCGCTCATGATGTCTACACTTAAATAGCATGTCCACACATACTCGAAATGCATGGCATTGCAATTGGGGTTGATCAGCATTGTAAATTAAAATGATCCCACCTCCATTTTGGTCATTTCCTTTTATATTTAGTTGAATTAAATTAATGCAATTCACTTCAAGTGAACATCCAAACGCACCAATAAGTAAATTTATGAATTTTCCATGGCCCACTCCAACAACCCATGAATATGATACAAATCCATTGCTGATTAGTTCTCCATCTATCAGTCTGAAACTAACAGAATAACAAGGGCCAGATAACGGTGATAATCCACTGCCATTTTTTCAGTTGCGGAGTCTCATCCACCACACATGTGGAATACATTTAGGCCAATCCTGACCACCCAAATCATGGGCCCCACATTGTGGACTGAGATCGTATCCCGAAACTAACACTGAACGACCGATCTAAACCTTCTGATTTCTTCTGTTGAATTACAACCGCTAATCAGCTTGTTTTCTTAGCCATCCATTCAATAAACAGCAAGTAGATTCGATCAGTGCAATTTCCTACATATGCTCCATCCAAGTGGTTCTACGATTTGGACGGTTTGGATTGACATAGATGGTGCCACGCGTAAGGAATGCGTTAAGGGAGTGAAAATTGCTTTGAGTTTGATACGCAATCGAAAGAAAATCGAAAATTCCTTTCTGGGTTTTACATTACATTCGCAAATGAATTGAAATTTTTTTAAAAATAAAAATAAAAAAATGGATGCCTCAATGAGAGAAATGAAAGAGAAGGGAAGAAATTTCATGAACGACACGAAAACTTACAGTGCATTGCGATTGAGAGAGAGAGAGAGAGAGAGAGAGAGAGAGAGAGAGAGAGGAGGAGGAGAATCAGAAAATTTCAGATCGAGATTTTTTATATTTCTTCATTGTTCACATGGAAAGGTAAAAGAGGAGTTATTTGATACTCTGGCGGAGTGGTATGACGATTGATACGCAGGCGCTAAGAACTTGTACACGTGGAATAAAATAACACATAAAAACCGACAAAACCGTGGAAAATTTGTCTCCAACTCATATTCCATGAATCCGATCGGTTGATCTGTTATAACCTCTGGTTCGTGGACACTTGTTTGTTAAAATAGGACCTTCGAATGTTTTTGTCATCAACCGTCCAATAAATGTCCAGCAATCCAACATGAAGATATTGAAATAAAGCCTAATTTTTATTTCATGATATATCTAAACTGGGCCCATAACTTGGACAGTTTAAGTTGAATTAATTGCATGCCATGTCTGCAATTTCTAAAGAAATGCTAAGTGACTGCGTATCATCAATCATAGTCTTCAAGAGTATCAAACTTTTTCTGAACAAAGAAACGCACTGCGGTGATCCCTCGCTTCAGCTCCCGGGAGTTCCAACGGAAATAATCTTGCACTGCTCTGTACCATTACTTATGCTACTGCACATTTTTTCTGCCAACATGTCATATATACAGGAAATCCAATCCGTCCATAAGGTTCAAAAGGGTGGAATCATCATGATAATCACATATTATGAAAATCAGGTTAATATAAGTATCAGGTGAGAAAACCTTCAAAATGAATGGACAACCAATTATCTGACCCAACATACGATTTCACTCGCATCATCAGTAGAACAGGATATCTTATGATGGGACCGACCTTTTGGATGGATTGGATGTCCTAAAAATGTGATCAATAAGCAAGAAAAAGCGCTGTAAGCCTTACGGCAATGAATAATGATACGGCTCTTTTTCTTTTTAGTAACTGTTAAATGCACGTGAGTTTCACATGGGTGACATTTCAATTTAAAATAGACGCTTCAATCCGGCCGTTATTTTATGGTCCACGCCATAAAACATGCACGACATTGAGGGACTCAATTGGCTACTTCCCCTGCCACCAGCCCGCTGGTGTGTATTTGTTTCCGTTCATCTATTTTGATTGATCATTATAGGGCTTGATCCTAAAAATGAGAGGGTTATAAATCTCAGATGAACCACACCACAGTGAAACAATAGTGGTTGGATATCCACCGTTAAAATCCTCTTTGAGGCCCATTGTACTGTTTATTTGACATTCAATCTATTCTTAAGATCACACAAATCTAAACGAAGAGAAGGGATCCAAAACTTTGTAGCCCTCAAAAAGGATTCAACGGTGGACATTTAATCCCCCGATGCTTTCTGCAGTGTAGCCTACTTGATCTTTATATCTGTTTTATTTTCGGCTCAAGCCTTATGACAATCTCACCAAATGGATGGGCAGTTTAGATATAGCACACATCTCATGATGGGACCAATAGAACTTGTTCATATCACGCACCGACCAGGTCAGTGTTGTGTGGTACACCAGCCAATCCGCTACCATTTGGAATTGGCTGGGGAGCGGATGGGCTGTGTATCACACACCGTCGACGTGGTTAGTACGTGTATGTGTCGCGAGAAGACGAGCTCTCACTCTCCTCAATCTTGGGTTTTACAACTTGATTACAGGAGATCAAAGTTACATGGCCCTATAGAGATATATTTATTATATCCACACCGTTCATTCATTTGGTGAGATTATTTTAGAGCATATCCAAAGCTCAAGTGGGCCACACCACAAATAGCAGCAGGGATAATAATTCTCACCATCAAAACATTTTTTTATTTTACACACGCACACACACCCACACACTCACGCCACGATCACACACCGTGGAATTTCACCACCATGGGTACTCGAACCCTTGACCCGGTGTTGAAACTCCTAGGCGTCTACCACCCGGGTAATAGCAAGGACCCACCATCAAAACATTTGTATGGCCCACCAAAGCATTTATTTCCCATCCAATTTGTCCATAAGGTGATGCAAACCTAGATCAAGTGCAAAAACAAATATCATATTGTTCCAAAACTTCCGTAACCCTATAAGGATTTTAATGGTAGATGTTCAATCTCCCACTCCTTTTTGTAGTGTGGTTCACTAGATCTTTGGAACTCTCCTATTTTTCAACTCCAGCCTTACAATGAGCTCGCCAAGTGGACCGACAGTTTGAATATAACACATACCTCATGGTGGGACCTATAGAATTTGGTGATATCAACACAGTAGCTACACGGATGGTGTGCAGTACATCAGCTAATCCGCTTCCATTTGCCGGCCCATGCTAGGCCTAGACTGACATGACCTTAGCACCATGGGCCAAGTTCGAGCTTGATAAAGAAGGTTGGACCCATGATCGACAGTCAATCCCAAATTTTCAATGTGCTCCTCATCCCTAACCAGGTTGGAGTGGGATTTTTTAATTCGTTGGCTTGTTAGTACAATGTCAGGTCACACTTCATTGTTAGCCACCCCCACTAGGGATTCCATACCAAGTGGGAGTGGGATCCTTACTCTCGCTCGGGTGACAGAATCTGAGGAGTTTCAACACCAGTCAAGGGTACAGGTAGTGAAATCCCACTACAGTGTGAGGGTGAGTACCAAAGGAAAAAAAAAGAAGTGAGCAGTATATGCACCATGGAAATAGTCATTTATAGATATGTATACGAGTTGAAACAAGTCAAGATTGATACAGCTCGGCCAGTAGCTAACCTAGCTCAAACTTGGCTCGGTTCTTGAGCCTGACTAGCTACCTCAACTCGGTTCAATCTACCGTGTGACATTTTCTCAAACACATAATACATCTTCAATTTCTCATATAATGCAAAATATTAACAATACTTTACCAGTACTTTATCAAACACTCGATGAGCAGTATCAAAATCAAATATATGAGGGCAGTCTTATAATATAAAGTTTTTATTTTTTTTATTTAGTGATTTATTTCATATCCATTCCTTCCCCCGCAAAGAATGTACGCACCTGAAACAACACTTCTTTAAGTCATTGCATCAAACACTCGACAAGCAGCATCAATATCAAGATAGCCGAGTCATCGAGTCGAGCTCGGGGAAGCTCGAACTTGGCTCAAATTTTTTTCAAGCTCCAAAAACCAATTTGACTCAATCCAAATCCAATTTCAAGCCAAGGCGAGTCGAGCTTTTTTGAGTCCAATCAAGTTGAGCGAGCTGAGAGAGTTAACTCGGTTCATGTACAGCTCAAGTCATTTAAGGCAAGTTCGGATTCAGGTTTGGACCACAATTAGCAATCTATGCAAGAAGGGAACGTTTAGCACTACAGGTTTGGAGAGATTTGAGGGGATTCCAAATCCGTAGGTTGTCCTGCATGATGGATTCGATGATGGCGGATTAGGTGAGACCTCGGCCTCCATGATGGTGAGGCCCTTACTGTGGGGCCTACCTTTATGTATGTATTATGTATACACACAGTCCATCTATTTTTCCATGTCGTTTTAGGGCATTATCCCAAAAATGAAGCAGATCAAATTATGAAGTGGACTATAACATAAGAAATAGGGGTGATAGACCATCGTACCATTACAAACTTCTTAGCCGCACTTTAATGTTTTTGTAGTGTTTATTTATCATCCAATCTGTTGATAAGGTCACATAAGCATAGATGAAGGGAAAAAACAAATATAGTCTTGATTCAAAACTTTTATGGCTCATTAATGGTCAATCATGGTCCACTTGATAATTGGATCTGCTTCGCTTTTAGAATAGTGCATTCAAATGATCCAGACAAATGGATGGACAGTATGTAATTCAAGGTGGGCCCTATAGTAAGGGCTGCACTGTGAGGTTGGGGTCCCACCTAATTTGCTCTTAGATTCGAGGGTATTCCAAATCTTAAGAATTTTAAATCCTCACTTTTGTTAAGTTTTGCAATTCCTCCGTTTGGCTTAGATTTTCAATCACATTCATCTTTTGCTTATTTTTAGAAGTACTATAGTTGTATGTGTAATATGTATCACTAGGCTACTAATATATTCTGCACATGGCCCACTGGTTAGATTCCAAAACAATTAAATTATCACCTACATCACTAAAATTACTTTAATAGGATGATCTAAGCAATCCAAATATTGTCCATGTAAATCAACAGTTAAAAATATTTGGTTAGTTGCTTGGTTGTGATCCGGCGCTTGTGGCCCTTTAGATGCAAGGAATTTTATCATTTTCTGCCAAAATATATTTCAATTGGCTACTTATAGTTATTTTGTCAAACATCACATTAGTACACTAATTAGGAATATAAAAGTTAATTTAGTAATTAAATTAAAACTCTTGAATAATATACTATATAAGTTAAATGCATAGTTATTTTAGAATTACATGATTTTAAAATCACAGTGCCAAACAAAATAAGAGATTTTAGATTACAAGATTTTACGTTACATTGCCGAGTATTGCAGTATCCTTATGACGCAAGGATGAATATGATAAGGTCAATCACTATCTTCCTCAAAGATAGCTACTTCGAATCCACTGAGCTTCTCTAGACTTCTCACAAAGACTTTTTAAATCTACGTGAAAAAAAGCAACAAAAATATAAATAAATTCTATAAAATTCGTAATTTGATTGATTATTCACCAATGTGTCTCCTTAAACCATTAATAAAGAAAAAAATAAACTAAAATTCATAATTACCAACAATAGTGAAATTCTAACTCTAATAAAAATCTTAATTCTAATAAAGTCTTCTAAAGCCTAATTTCTAAAAATAAATATTCCAAAGAAACTTTTGTTAGATGAGTCTTAGCATAATTACAAGTTATTTCTAAAAGGAAAGAAAATCTAAAACTCTAAAAATAAAAATATATATATATTAAAAATATTTGAATTATTAAAAATAGTAATTTTTTCTTAAAAATTCATTTTTGTGTTGAAAGCGTGCATTTTCTGACGAACACAGACATATGCGACCCACTATGTGAGTTGGTTCACCTTGGATGGCTCGTTTCAATAAAGATTGATAGGTTGTACACCCCGTAACAATACTCGAATCAAAAGTTACGATCAATTTATAGTCAACCTTCTTTTGGCCCAACCATGCTATGAGCATATTTATGACACATTCTACATCACCTTAGTACTGTATTAGAAATTACAGGTGCCTACAATATATAAACAAATATCACCTGTACTTTCAAATGACACTTTTATCAATCACCATTACATCAACAATTATTATATAACATCATCAATACAATCAAAATGCTAAATATATTAAAAAAATCCATTTCAAATTTGTGGCTATGGGTGCACAGTTGCACAATGAAATGCATGTTTATATGTGCATCATGGATAATATATATATATATATATATATATATATATATATATATAGAGAGAGAGAGAGAGAGAGAGAGAGAGAGAGAAATATGCTCACATACAACTAGTTGGACAGACCATTTAAATTTGTCCAACTAGCTATGCATTAAATGTCAAAATTTTTATTTTCATCCACATGTAATGCACCACATGTGAGGATATGTGAAACTGAGTTTTAGATAAGTATGTTGGGAATTATGTGTCATAGATCCAACCCGTTTATTAAATAGAGCACGCTAATGAAATTTTATGTACTAAAATGTTTAAAATTTTCATCCCCATTAGAGTCACACATGTAACTTGAATCTAGACTGTTGGAGTAGATTTCTAACAGTTCACTTTTCTTGTAGATGATACTGTATTATTGATTATAAAATTTTTATTTTTTTTCATATGCTTATAATGGACCCTACCCAATTAATGGACTAGATATGCAAGATATATAATGCATCACCCAAATATATCATATGTGTACAACTTCTTTAATGTTCCTATTATTTTCTTTGTAAACACTCCGCCTCCTTTTTCCTCTCTCCTCATTTAACATCTTTTTCCTTATTTAATGCTCTCTCATTTAGCCACGGGGTCGGTGCTCTGTGGGCCCCGCCATTGTGTACGTATTTCATCCATTCCATTCATCTATTTTAACCGATCATTTTAGGGCTTTATACCAAAAATGAGAGGGATATAAATCTCAGGTGGACCACACCACAGGAAAACATTAGTCATCAGATATCCATCATTTAAATCCTCTTAAGGTCCAATGTACTATTTATTTGACATCCAATCTGTTGATTAGCTCATTCAGACCCAGATGAAGGGAAAAAACAAATATCATCTTGATCCAAAACTTTTATGGCCCCAAAAATTTTTAATGGTCAACGTTAATTCATCATTGTTTCTTGTAATGTGGTCCACTTGAGATTGGGATATACCTCATTTTTGGTATTATACCATAAAATAATTTAGAAAAATAGACATACGGCATAGATGAAACACATACATCATGGTATGGCCCACAGAGCACCGACCACTGGCTGGCAGGGGAGTAGTCAATCTGTTTCCCTTCTCCACCAGCATTGACGCTAGTTGATTGGTAGAGGTGTACATTGAGTCAAACCGAGTCGAGTTGGCCTCAGCTCGACTCGGCTCGGCCATTAGCTGACCTTAGCTCGAACTCGGCTTGGCTCAGTCCTCGAGCCTAACTGGCTAGCTCGGCTCAATTCGGTCAATAGCTTAGGCCAGCTCAGGCCGAGTTCGAGCCAAGATTGAGCCATTTCCACAAACACCTGAACTGCAACTTCAAAATCCCAGTGTTTTACAAACAGAAGCAATGGTTTTACAGGTATTTTATCAAACACCTTTTAAGCAACATAAAAAATCAAGAAAAACAAAGAGAAAAATGGTATTTATTTCATGTACATACCTTCCTTGCCACCAGCCACATTTCGCTCAGTCATTTTATCAAACAGTTGGTGAGCAACATCAATGACGAAGTAATCGAGTCACCGAACTACTTCGATCCGAGTTCGATTCCAGCTGGATTTGATCCGAGTCGAGTCAAGCTGGGGCCTGCTCAAACTCATTTTCGAGCTCAAAAAATCAGCTTGACTCGACTCGAACTCAGCTTCAAACCGAGTTGAATCGAGCTTTTTCGAGTCGAGTCAAGCGAGCTAGCTGGTTTCATGTACACCCCTACTAATTAGCTACGAAACTTAGCCAGTCTCACTACTAAAGTGATGTCACGTTCTATAGGCCCCACCATGATGAATGTGTTGCATCCACACCATCCATTCATTTGGTAAGATCACTTTATGACATGAGATAAGGAACTAAGCAGATCCAAAGCTCAAGTGGATCCCACCACAGTAAACAGTGGGGATTGAATGCCTACCCATAAAACATGTTGAGGCCACGTAAGTTTTCGATCAAGCTAATATTTGTGTTTTCCCTTATTCCATGCCCGTGTTAACTTATAAACAGGTTGGATATCAAATAGACACCATAGTGGGCCCTATGAAGGTGTCAACGATGAGCGTCATTCTCCCCACTGTTTTCTGTGGTGGGGTTTACTTGAGCTTTGGATCTACATTGTTCTTTGACTCACACCTTAAAATGATCTCTCCAAATGTATGAACGGTGTGGTTACAACACATGCATCATAGTGGGCCCCACAGAATGTGTGACATCACTTCAGGGGAAGCGGATTACATAGTAACACACTATGCTGAGCGAACTGAGGTTCACCATGATTTATGTGTCTGATACGTTCCTTCCATCAATTTTACCAGACAATTTTATGGCCTGAGCCCAAAAATAAAGTATATAGAATGTTCGAATGGACCACACCATAGGAAACAGTTGAATTGAATGTCTACGGTTGAAAAATTCTTAGGGGACACATAAATTTTGGATCAAGCTTATATTTGTGTTTTCCCTTTGTATGATCTTATGAACAAGTTGGATGACAAATAAACATTACTATGGGGCCTAGATAGGTTTCAACGGTAGAAATCATCATCCCCACTTTTCCTGTGGTATGATCCACTTGATCTTTGGATATGCTTCAATTTTGGGCTCAGCCCTTTAATTTAGATGGAAAAATGGATGGACGGTAAGGATAGAGCACATACATTCAAGGTAGGCCCAACTGAGCTTACTCATTATCATAAGAGCGTACTGAGTTACTCACTACTCAATCCGATTTCCACTTCAGGTTTAGTAGCTAATCAGCAACAGCACTTGTTATGACTTATGAGCGTTAACTGCCGACCTTAAAATTAGTGTACTGTTAGTGTTTTGGAAACACATATCTCATGTACTTCTATTCCTTTTTTTCTTTAATGGATATACTTAATATGTATGTAAGATTCATTCCAACCATTAGATGTATAATCAAGTAATAGGCCTAGTGTCAATAAATCAGGCAAGCCAGTGATTCAAATGGGCCACACCAATGAGAATATTCAGAGAGAGACATCCATCCTTGATTTTTACAAGGCCAATCACGAAACTTTGAAATCTGTTCCAACCATTAGATGTCATACCAAAAGTAAACCTAGGTCCCAAAAATCAGGTTTATATATCATTCATGTGAGCCACATAAGGACAAACTGTTTGGAGGGTAAACCTTTCCATGTACACTGATTCCAATAGTGTTGTCCTCTTTATCTAGGGATGGGGATAAATTTTGAGAACTTAATCTAAAATGAAGTGACATATGTGATGGTCGGGGTTGATTTTACCTTAACACAATGATGGCCCACCCAAGCCGTGGGCGCTTTTCTATGATAAAATAAAATTAGCAGGCAATGAAAGCGTTTACAATAATTAAGAAGAAAGTTTTCATTAAATGGACACCTAGTTGAACGAAAATGTAATCTCCAACTAGTTGTGTGTGAGCATTACTCTCACACACACATATAAATAGACAGAGAGTAATGCTCACACCTGATTTAATGCTGATTAATGGTAATGAATGATGCCCATGCGAAATATACTTTAAATAGGAAAAGGAGTTAATGGCTTGGGATGGCTCCACCACGGCGGGCTCTCAAATCAGGGCGTGGATTGGATACTGACATGGTCAGTAGCCAAATCTCTATTAAAGTGATGTAACCAAGCTCTGTGGACCCCACCATGATACATGTGCTGTATCCATACTGTCCAACCATTTTTAGAGATCGATTTATGGCATTACAAAGAGAATGAGGTAGATCTAAAGTTCAAGTGGACCCACCATAGAAAATAGCAGGGATAGTGACATCTGCCGTTCAAAACTTCTTAGGGGCCACAGTAGTTTTCGATAAAGCTGATATTTTTGTTTCCCTTTCATCTATATTTATATTAACTTATGAATAGGATCTCAAAAATACATCACTGTGGGCCCTATAAATGTTTCAACGGTGGGTGTGACGGCTCCCATGGTTTTCTGCATTAGGTGCACTTGAAATTTATATCTATCTCATTCTCTCTGTAATGCCATAAAACGATCTCTAAAAATGGTTGGAGAGTAGGGATACAACACATGCATCATGGTGGAGTCCACATAGCTTGATGATATCACTTCAGTAGCACTTTGGCAACTGACCCTGTCAGTATCCAATCTGCTTTCCTTAAATTAGCTCCATCAGTAGTTCAGATAGGCTACACCATTAAAAACAATCCAGAAGGAATGCTTACCATGAAAACTGTTTCCCTTAGTATGGCTCCACTTGAATCATTCATGAGCCTTCATTTTAGTCATCGGGCTTAGAATCTGGTGTGGAATCCAATGGTTGGAATGGATTTCACATGCTCATCACAGTGAGCCTGGTAACAATCAAGGGTGGACGTCTCTCCCAACTGTTTCTATTAATATGGCCCACTTGAATTACATATCAGCCTGATTTTTTGACTCTGGACTCTGCAAAGGATTACACATCCAATGATCGGAGTAGATTTCGCGGTACGCGCATCACAGTAGGCCCTGTGCATAGATAAAGGGTGGACCTTTTGGACGGTTGGTTCCCAAAAATGTCCGACATTCCCGAGGTTGGTGAGGGAGTGGATCAGTGTTACCTGGTAAAAGCAGTGGGGTGCTTACCTAACCCACCTTCATGTATGCGCTGTTTATCCACGCCATCAAATAGGTTTTACACATCATTCCAGTGTATGATCTTAAAAATGAAGCAGATCCAAATTTTAAGTGGATCACACCAAAGAAAAGAGTAGACATGGAATACCCACCATTAAAAACTTCCCAGGGCTTATCGTAATGTTTTGTAGGCCCAGCCATAATGTATGTGTTGTATCCACACCGTCAGTCCATTTGGAGATATCACTTTATGACATGATACGAAGAATGAGCCAGATCAAAAGCACAAGTGCACCACACCACGGAAAAAATGGGAATTGAGGAATTGAACGCCTACGCTTGAAAATATCTAGAGGCCACAAAAGTTTTCGATGAAGCTGATATTTGTGTTTCCCTTATACCATGTCTGTGTTAACTTATAAACAGGTTTGGATCACAAATAGATATCACGGTGGGCCCTATAAAGGTTTCAACAGTAGAAGTCATTGTTCCCACTGCTTTCTGTGGTGGGGTTAACTTGAACTTTGGATCTACATAATTCTTCGACTCGTGCCTTAAAATGATCTCTCCAAACGGATGGATGAACGGTGTGGATACAACACATACATCATGATAGGCGCACGTGACATTACTTCCGCAACTAATCCAGCATTATGAACATTAACTACGGCCTTAAATTACGCCTAGCAATAGTGTGTTGGAAAAAGATACTACATGAACTCCTACCCCTGATTTTTATTTATATGCCTAACCTGATATGTATATGAGATCCACTCGGACTATTAGATCGTATAATCAAGTTATAGGCCTAGTGCCAATAAATCAGGCCAAATCGTGATTTAGATGGGCCACACAGATGAGAATAACTAGGAGAGAGACATCCACCCTTGATTTTTACAGGCCCATCGTAATGAAACTGTGAAATTTATTCCAACCATTTGTTGTCACACCGGAAGTAAGCTTAGGTCCCAAAAATTAGATTCATACATGATTCATGTGAGCCACACTAAGCAAAACTATTTGGAGGGTGAACCTCTCCATGTACATTGATTCCAATCATGTCAAATTTTGAGACCTTGATCTAACATGGAGTGACATACATGATGGTCGGGATTTATTTTACATTAATACCATGATGGGTTCACCCAAGCTGTTATGGGGAGATCCGAGCCCATACGAGGTTCAACGACAAAACACCAATCCAAGCCGACCCACTGCCGGAGTGTCCGTGGCAAGACCCGTCCGACCTGATATGAGCATCCCATGAAGATTGTTACGGAAAGATCCGAACACATGTAAAGTCCGAGGTGAGGAGAGTCTTGGAGAACAGAGTCTCCCGCTTCGGTTCGGACCTGCAAGATCGACTCGGATCGGTAAGATCAGATCGAATTTGAAGATCGCTCGGATCTGGGAACCGCCCTTGTTCAATCGAATAATCGCAAAGGTAGACGACGATTGGACGAGCCGAGCCGAGCCGAGCAGATACTTGGAGGCGTATATTCTATCTGCTGAACATGAAAACTGTCATAACCAAACGTGGCCGATAACTTCGCTCGCAGATACGCACTACACGCCTGATACGCTGCGTGATCAACAGATTGCGTGCAGTATCTCCATGATCCGGGAATCCCCTTGATCATACCGAGATTGTCGGATCCAGGCCATTCTACAGGCAAGTATAAATAGAACACGACACCACGCCTACAGGTATGCAAAGGCAAATACTTTCTCCTCTATTCTTGACTTAGACCCAGATTCCCTGGGCCTGACTTAGGCATCGGAGGGTCCCCCGGCTTAGCCAGGGTTACCTTTGTCTGTTCTCTTGGTGCAGATTCCAGAGGTGGTACGTTAAAGTGAGGGAGACGTAAAGGAAGGGCCGACCAGATTTGGACATTAACATTTTTTGGCGCCGTCTGTGGAAAGCTGAGACTAAAAGTCAGGTTCTCGTTTTCTTTCTTCTAAGCAATGGCGAGGAAAAAGAAGGTTGTGGCTGTGGAACCAGAACTAAACGGACAAACTCGATCATCATCACCACTTCACACCGAATCCGCACCAAGGCCTTCCCAACGTTCTCGCAATCGGTCAAATAAATATCACGCCATGCAGAATGAAATTCAGGCCCTGCGCGACGAGATAAATAGAATGAAACAGTAAAGGGAACCACAACTATACCCAATTCAGAAAAATCTCATTCTCGAGCCGGTTGGATTGTTCATGGAGACTCGCTCTGTGCCGAGGAGCATGAGACCTGAGGCTCCCCAGCATTCGGGGGTGCCGCATTCGGGTCAAAATCCTCCTGCGGCGCATGTTAAAGGCTCTACGCGAAATGCCACCACTCGAGCCCCTCCTCGTACCATCCATTCAGCCACCTCCGCTCTGGCAACCATGGATCTTCGCCATCAATTACAACGGAGGAGGGAAAGAAGAACTCCAGATATCGAGGACGTCCCAGAAGTCATCGCTCAGAATAAAGATCCTGAGAGACGATTTGTGAAACTTAACGACAAATTCTTGACATTAGAAAAGAAGCAACAATTATCAACAGTTCCAACTACGATCCAAGTAATGATGGAAGAGACCGAGCCTCCCTTCACCTCCGCCATCATGGCTAAGGTGATGCCGCAGAGATTTCGGATGCCTCCTGTCATCCAACATTCGTGATCTAGAAACCCATCCGAACATCTGGAAGCCTACCGATCGTGGATGCAAATCCAAACCGCAACGGACGTAATGATGTGCAGAGCGTTTTCCATCACCCTTACAGGGTCCGCTTGGATTTAGTATCGTCAGCTCAAACCAAACTCCGTGGGCTCTTTCACAGAATTAAGTTGGTTATTCCTTACGCAGTTTATAAGCGGTAAGAGAAGTCGAAAACCCAACACTCACCTACTCACCATCAAGCAAGCTCTAAAAGAATCGTTGAAAGACTACATCGCTCGTTTCAATGAGGAAACATTGCAGGTTGAAGACTATAATGACAAGATGATGCTTGCTGTCATTCTAAGTGGACTAAAGGAAGAAAAGTTCATTTTCTCGGTCGGAAAAAACCCGTCGAAAACGCTAGCAGACTTCATGACGAAGGCTCAGAAGTATACTAATGCCAAGGAGTTCACTAATGCTCGTAAAGGTACTCAAGTAACTGACCCGACAAACAAAGGAAAGAGGCCTAGGAACGAAGAGTCTCACCCGAATGGTAAAGGGGCGGACGACGGCGCTTTCCGCGATCGTCGACCGAGCCGCAGGCCAGAAGGAAAATTTTGTTCTTATACTCCTGTAACACCCTGAAAATCGGGGGTCATGTATAAACCCAACTCCCGAGTTCTATACTGTCACTTATGCAACAAAAATAATTATGATTCAATGTTGTCTGAGTTAAAGCATTCACATGAGTAAAAGTATACCAAACTGCAATTCATACTCCAGATTCAGTGATAAAAGCAAGCGGAAGACTAAAGGATATACATATCACTGTATGGAAAACAAAATAGATCTCAACTGTCTCCAAAGTATGAATACATCTCTGAGTCTCATATACATGTAAATAAACAGAAATCAAATGTCCAAAAAGAGTCTCACTGAGAAGTCCCGTCAATCCAGGCTACCTAAGCAAAGCCGTCGTGGTACTGCATATATAAGAACTCGTCCTGGTCCTCATCATAGTCCGGCTCTGTCTCCTGAATCGCTGCCTCACCTGCATCTAAGACAGGGTCTAGTGGGTGTTGCAAATACCGTCCCATAACGTGGGAGTGAGTAGCTAACTCAGTGGAATAATAGAGCAAAGATTAGCATGTTCTCAAATCAATCATGCGATAATAATAAAGCAGTAAATCAAACAATCCTAACACTGTTGTTAATGCAATATGACATGACATGATGGATGCCCTCACCGACATTCTTTCTCATACGGCACCATCTTCGTCCGCGGCATGCTTGCGTACCGCTCAGTGCTCCACATCTTCCAGGCACATGCAATGTGATGTTGATATGATTACCGAGTTATTATTAGTCCTTTTCATACAGCAATATTGGGAAACTAAGGTACTTCCCTTATATCAATCCCAACACAGATCCCGTCTAGGGTCGTCACTCCTAGTAATCTCATACGATGTATATTTTGTACGTCGCTGCAAGGGCTGCCAGGGCTATTGCTCGCACTCGTTGCACCGCTCCCCCATCACCTTATCAATACAGGCCTACTGTACTCTCACTGCTATGGAAGGGTCGTCGCCTCCCATAGACTCAGAATACGCTCGCAGTCACTACAAAGGACTCGTCGCCTGATCAGTGTAGGCCGACAGAAAGAATATAGTGTCTCATACCACCATAATCTGCTCACAAGTCATACGTGCTCACTGGTCACTACGGAGAGGTTTGTGACCCCAGCGTAGGCCGACAGCTCGACCACGGTGTCTCATACCACCATGCCCGGCTTATGAGTCTTTATGGATTAAGGTACCATGGTTAATAGGGTTTACAGCAGTAAGTTCAGTATCCTATGTTCAAGCAGTTATGACTCATACACGGTGAACATACAATGGTCAGTCGGGTTACTTGACGGGCTCGACTAGCACGAGCGCATCTCAAGTCGAACGACATGAAGTGCATAAAACACCTCGTGTGGCTTAACCACTACCGCCAACTCCAAAACACGACTCGCGTTCATCGACGCGTCGTTCGTGGCAAAGATAAGCCAACCACGAATTTACTCGGTTGCCGACTGCCTGGACTAGGTATAGTCCCAAACAATTATGAATCCACATCAGCAATCATATAAGAGTAATGGAAATGAAAATACAACAATGTGAGCATGTTATCACATGTTATAACATACAACTTAAGTAAATCATCTAACACATGCATTTCATACATATAATGAAATCATGCATATAGCCAATATGTAGAAAATCATTTACATCAGCATATTGTTTGAGAATTCAATCTCAAACTAGTTCATAACACCATTTAATTCGATACATACTAATACAAACATTTATACAAACACTTAAACTACACACTTAAGTCTACATATAGTATGTCGACTCAAAGTGCGCATTTAGGCGAATCTCTTCGTCAAACTAATTATGCACACATTCCTAATATCCTAATGCGACAAAAAGCCATGTCAATCACATCAGCAAAATATGCATGAAAACAGTACTTCCTACAATTGATTAAAATGCCCTAAATCTCATGTTTTTCGTTTGCTTACAAAACATGAAACGGACAGCATGTTGTACATGTCAAACAGCGTTGTCGTCGATAATATACTATTAAACGACATTGAAAGCGTTGCAAACAGTCAATCAAAGCGTCGGAAACAGTCAATCAAAGCGTCTAAAATCCGCACCTTTTATCCTAAAAGTGTATTGATTCGAACGGAGCGTGTACGCTTCGTCTACGGCGAACCGGGAACCTAATACACAAGATCTATAAGCTACCATGCTAAGAAACCGAAGGAACCTTAAATCAGCGAGTATTTGGGATATTTTTTTACCTAGAAACATGGCAAAATCACCGGAAAAATGATTGAGGCGCATTGCTTAAGCACGTGCAACCGGTAGTGCAAGCAGCAAGAAGATCTCTCCCACTCTCTCTCACAATCTCTCACCTTTTCTCTCTCACCAGCTAGGGTTTCTAGCAAATTCGGATGGGTGAGAGAAGTGAGGGTTTAAGCCCCTTTTATAAGCTAAAACTTGCCCGAAATAGGCTTGGGAACAATGTTTACTTGATGCCTAACCAAATCGGGACTGTTTCGGTCCAAAAAGACATTTCTAGAGGTCCCCTGGCCGAACGCGATCGGACTTAAGTTCATGCACGTCGGATGTCACTCACATCCGATTTTCAAACCAGTAGTGTTTGTAAATCGCACGTGGCGGTTCAGTTTCAGTTCAACGGTCATCGCCCGTAGATCAGGTCTACAAGTCTCATGATATGAAATAGAAATTTTTCCTGATCCAAGGGTGTAATTTGGCTGAATTCTGACGGTCAGAACGCTTAATACTGACGCGTCAAGTCGTTTGCCAGATTTGAATTTTAAATTCCAAATCTAACCATATTCTCACTCTCTTCACTCCAGGCTCAATGAAATAGCCTGTGAATGTTGGTTGGGCTTGATTTTCGAAATGATTGTCAAGTCCAGCTAGGCGGTTATAACGGTCAAAAATTATATGTATCGGACTTTCGACGCGTGGTCTAGATCCAATACAAAGTTTCAAAGAGGTCCTGAGAACAAACCGGTTTAGAGTTTGATCTGAGGTTTTAGATTATTATAGCGTCATTGGTTCTACTTGCTTTGGGTCTTGTAGAACGTATTTAAAGTGATCAGGGACTATTTCCCAGCTACTCTAGCGTTGCACTAGCTAACTTACACTTATTTTCTAAAGGAATTAATCCTACGTGATTTCTGGTCGAGTTGGTACTCGAGTCCAAGTGCGGATTTTTTCAGGGCGTTAAAACTCCTCTTAATACATCTGCCCAGCAAATTCTGCTGGATATCCAAGGAGACAAGCTACTTAACTGGCCAGTCTGCATGAAGGCTAACCCCGAACATCGGGACAAACGAAAATTCTATCCCTTTCACCAGGATCACAGTCACAACAGGGACGATTGCGTGGACCTAAAAGACGAAATTGAATCCCTCATCCACAAGGGACACCTACGTCGATACACCAAAAAAGAGAAGTCCGCTTGGAGAAAGGAACGACCGCAAGAACAGCCGAATAACCCCTCCGAACAAAACCACTGAAATTCGTACTATCTTCAGGGGCTCAACTAGGGGAGGGGATTCAAACAGGGCTCGAAAAGCTCATTCTCGGATATCCAAGCCGGAACACTACGTTCGCCTGATGGTGCGTCCCAGCAAGGAACAACGAATCACCCAGTGCAGCTTGACTTTCACAGAAGATGACGCATGTGAGATCCAGCATCCGCACGATGACGCGCTAGTGGTCACGATGACCATAGCAAATCAAAAGGTATATCGCATTCTGGTCGACACCGGAAGTTCGGTCGATGTGATGTACTCTAAAACATTCGAAAAGATGAAAATTTCACGGTCACGACTCCGACCCATGAAGACTTCCCTACACGGCTTCACTGGGGAGAGTAATCTCTGAAGGAGTCATTTCCCTCCCAATAATAGCGGGAAAAGGGCAACATCAGGTCACACTCCTGGTGGACTTTTTGATTGTCAATGTTCCTTCTGTACACAATATGATCCTGAGCCGACCCTCCCTCAACGCGATGAGGGCGGTCGTCTCAACTTACCACTTGATGACGAAGTTTTCAGTTGAAGGTGGGATCGGCTATCTCCGAGGCGAACAGCGCGAGGCCCGAAGGTGTTATGCGATAACGGTTAGAAAAGGAGTTACCAAGCAAGCACTCATCGTGAACGCCTTGGATCCCCGACGACCAACAAGAAGTTCATCAGTCGAAGATCTGGAAAATAGGTCCCTCGATGAATCAGACCCAAGTAAAACTGTCCAGCTCGGGTCATCGTTGAATTTCGAGCAGAGGGCCGCGTTGTTAGCCTTCTTGAAGCAGCACTGAGATGTCTTCGCATGGTCACATGCAGATATGCCAGGGATCTTTCCTGATGTGTTGGTTCATAGACCGAATGTGGACCCGGATCATAAGCCAGTAAAGCAAAAAAGAAGGTCGTTTGATGCCGAACCGTATGAAGTCATTATCGAGGAGGTCTCTGTCCTGCTCGATGCGGATTTCATATAAGAAGTATATTACCCTGCCTGGATAGCGAATGTCGTGCTCATTAGGAAATTCAATGGGAAGTGGTGGGTCAGTGTAGATTACTTGAATCTGAATAAGGCACGCCCTAAGGACAGTTTCCCGTAACCTCGGATCGATCAACTGGTGGACAGTACAGCTGGACATGAGTTACTTTCATTTTTAGACGCCTATTCCGGGTACAATCAAACCGCTATGTATCCCCCAGACAAGTAGAAGACTACCTTTGTCACGGACAGAAGGCTCTACTGTTACCGGATCATGCCATTCGGCCTGAAAAATGCTGGGGCAACATATCAGAGGTTGGTAAATCAGATATTCGCCAGACAGATTGGACGCACCATGAAAGTATAAGTTGACGACATGTGATGAGGGTCAAATATTGCATATCAGACCCCGATTATTGCCTAATTTTACGTATATGATAATGTTTATTGCCATATTTTAATTGTGTTTTCATTACAGGATGAAATCAGGAGCGTTGATTGAAAAAGGATATTAAAAGCGTGGATTTAACGCTCTAAAGTAACAGAAGCATGGGACGGACTCTAGAGGACCAAGATCGACAGATTTATATGCCAGGGATCTGAGAAAATCAAGTCGTTCTAATTAAAGACGCCCGAAACTGGTCAAGAATGTAAGATCACATGTTTTCGGGGATCTGATTGACACGAGACTTCATACATGGAATGAGAACAATAAATTAACTGTACACGTAAAATTTCAGCCATTGAATATCTCAGAAAGTTGGCCAACGGACAGATCAGCCCCTTAATTCCTTAAGTGGGGCCCGCCTGTCACCTAGATATATTTCAAAATATATTTTGACGGTTTAAATAGTATGAGAAAAGGGATGGACGGATTGGATCTCTCAAAATCATTCCAGTGGACCCCACATGTATAACATGTGTATAAACCACATGTGCGCTGGCCGTGCACCGAACCAAAGAAGGGGTCAAAGTCGGTGTTGACCAACTCCTCAAGCAAAAAGAAAAGAAATTTCCGTTTTTTTCTACATCGACCGTGAAACGGACGCTTGGTCGCAGTTGTGGGCCCCACTCATCATCTGATTTGATGATCTGAACCATTCATTCACTTCAGACCATAGGCATAACCATCTCTTAGGTGGCGGAATCCCATAAGACAACGGAGGTGTGATTTAAGCCTTCAAAAGCAGGTTGAACGGCAAAGAAAAATATTATGTGGGCCTCATCAAAAGAAGGTAAAAATTGCATATTTCCAACCGAAATTCCGAGAGGAATTCGGTGGACGGATTGGATTTCTCAAGTGTCTGACGAAATGGGCCCCACAAGTGCCACAGCGGAAGTGTTTCGCGACCCTGTTTCACGTCCGGCCGCTGGCCATTTTGCGGATGATAGTGGACCCCACACATGCCCCATACGCTCAATCCAAACCGTCCATCGTGTAGACAGCCGCAAGCACTGCAAAACCATGCTGACCTTTTGCATCCATGCGTACACATGTGTGCGATACAATGGCCACAAAAGGGCTGCCCTGGGACGTTCAAAATTGATTTTATTACGATTTATTCTCTGGGACACGTCAATGGATGTTTAAAATCACTCATTCTTGACTGAAATTTCGTCCTGCATCCAATGGAAGGGGTGGATTTTTCAGAAAATGCTTCTATGGGGCCCACCGATCACAACAGCGAAATGGTGCGAAAGGTTTCGTACATCCGCGAAAACCGACTTTTTCAGGCGGTTGTGGCCCACCATCTTTGATCATATGACAGATCTGATCCGTCTATCATGTAGAGGACCCAAGAAAGTCCTAAGGGATGGTGTTTCTTTGAAATTTGAGTGAGGAAAGTGACAATTTTTAAGGCACCGAACTTGGCTGCGAAAAGGCTTTCGCTGCGCATGCGATAGCTTTCCAAATCCGATTCAAATATGATTTTCACCACTCCACCAGCTATATAAGGAGGTTTTGGACGTGGGGAGGAAAATTAAGAGCCAGGGAGGAAGATCCAGAGCCAAGGAGAAGAAAGAGAAAAGAGAGAGAAGAAGGAAGAAGAGAGATAAGGGAGATGTTTTTAATGTTTTTATTTTATATTTTCTTTTTCCTAATTAATTTTATGGATAGCTAATTCTTTTTAGTTAGGGCTGAGATGAAGCCCCTAATTTGATTGACTCTTGTTTATATTGAATTTATTTTAATTGGATTGATTTGTTTCTTTTTCTAGTGTGCTTTCCTGAGATTTCCATACTTCTCCATTCTATGAGCTCGACCAAAGTCTAGATATGCATGTTGTTTGGAATATTACTCTAGGTGCTTGTGTCTGACCATGAACAGGTTTCTTATAGAGGAAGAAACAGGATTTATATCTCTCCATGCCTGACCATAGATGGACAGATGTGATCCATATGCTTTAAAGGATTATACATTTTGTGTGCCCAACCAAGGACATAGGATGCACTTTGTTTATTAAATTTATATCAATCTGAATTAGAATAAATCAACAGGTAAAATAAGGGTTAGGATAATTAGGGGTGGATTCGAAAGTCCTAGTCTTTTCATCGATTCGATTTTACTCACTACTCTCAGTTACTTTTTCATTGATTTTTGTTTAAATTTTCTTAATCATTACCTAAACTCTTTATTGGATTAGTTAAGAAGTCTTAAATTTCAAATTGTGACAACCAGTCCTCGTGGGAACGATCTCGTAATACGTACCATATTTACATTTTATTCGTATACTTGCGAGTAAAAATCATTTAAATCAAATTGGTTTAAATTAAAACATCAAGTTTTTGGCGCCATTGCCAGGGACTGTTTCGGTCCAAATTGGATTTAGGATTCTCTATTATCATAATTCATAGTCTTAGAATTTTACTAACTTTAGGTTAAAGTTTTTATTTTTATTTTTATTTTATTATAGAAACTAACATATTTCCCACTAATCAACATGCTAGTAAAGAGTACCAGAAAATCAACATGCTAGTGAAGAGTGTACCAGAGCCTCCGACCACCTTGCCGACCTCAGAGAAACGTTCAACGTCCTCAGAGAGTACCGGATGAAGTTGAACCCCGCTAAGTGCGCATTCGGAATTAAATCGGGGAAGTTTCTTGGTTTTTAAGTTAGTCAGCGAGATATCAAGGCCAACCCGGACAAGATCAGGGCTCTCCTCGACATGAACTCACCTTAAACCGTTAAAGAAATACAGTGTCTCACGGGAAGAGTTGCAGCGCTCGGACGCTTCATATCCAGAGCTACAAACAAATGTCTCCCCTTCTTCCAGCAGCTAAAGGGTCACAAGAGGGCGGAGTGGACATTGGAATGCGGACAAGCCTTCTAACAGTTGAAACAGCATTTAGGTTCGTCTCCTCTCTTATCTAAGACTGAAGAAGGGAAGCCCTTATTCCTCTACCTAGCGGTCTCGACTTCAACTGTCAGCTCGGCCCTTATAAGAGAAGTCGGAAGCAAGCAATACCCCATATACTATGTGAGTAAAGTCATGATACCAGCGGAGACAAGATATCAATCCTTGGAAAAACTGGCGCTCCGCCTCGTTGTCTCAGCTAGAAGATTACAACCATACTTTTAGGCCCATTCCATAGTTGTGTTGACCGACTCTCCCCTGAGGCAAGTTCTCCAGAGATCCGAGGTTTCGGGTCGGATGACCAAATGGGCTATTGAGCTCGGAGAGTTCGACATTCAATTCTGCCACAGGGCAGCAATCAAGGGTCAAGCCGTAGCCGACTTCATTGTCAAGTTCACAACTCCGAGTGAAGAACAAATCAGTAAGGAAGTCGAGATAACACCGCCCATCCCGTTGAACAACCAAGAGGCAGTGTCGGATCCGGGATGAGTCCTCTATGTTGATAGGTCGTCTAACGTCAAAAGAGCAGGTGCCGGAGTCGTCCTGGTTGCACCCGATTCAATGACAATCCAATACGCGATCAGACTTGGATTCAAAGCTTCTAACAACGAGGAGGAATATGAAGCGTTGTTAGCCGAAATCAGGCTGGTAGCAAGCCTGGGTGTTCAGACTCTGCAGGTCCGTTGCGATTCGCAGCTGGTAGTAAATCATATCTCTTCAAAGTATGAGGCCAAAGAGGTCAGAATGATCGCCTACCTCGAAGAGGCGAGGAAACTGATCGAAAAATTTTGGAGTTGCACCATCCGGCAGATCCATAGAACTGAGAACTTGTGTGCCGATGCCTTAGCAAGACTCGCCTCGGCCTCTAAAGGAAATATCCCGCGGTTTGTTTCCGTCGAATTCATTGAACATCCGAACATCGGCCAGCCGGAGAAGGTCAATCCCGTTCAGTCCATTCCAAATTGGATGGATCAGATTTTTAATTACCTCTTGTCCGGCGAATTCCCCTCGGAAAAGCTAGAGGCGAGGCAACTTAGAGTCAGAACGGCCCGATATGTCATATTGGACGGAGTATTGTATAAGAAGGGGCATTCCTAACCTTACCTTAGATGTCTCCGACCGGATGAGGCCGACTACGTGATTCGGGAGATTCATTAGAGATTCTGCGAAAACCACTCTGGCAGTTAAGCCCTAGCCATGAAGATACTCCGTCAAGGGTATTTTTGGCCAACTCTTAAACAAGACTCTAAGGATTTCGTTCGAAAGTGCAACAAATGTCAACGTTTTACAGCGGTACCGAGGCAACCCATGAAAGAAATGACTCCCATAAGCGGACCTTGGTCGTTCGCTCAAAGGGGGTTCGACATCATCGACCCCTTACCTACGGGGAAGGGTCAGGTCAAGTTAGCCCTCGTAGCAGTCGATTACTTCACCAAATGGGTCGAGGCCGAACCGATCGTAAAGATCACCGAACAAAAAGTAGTAAATTTCGTTTGGAAGAACATCATCTGTCGGTTCAGAATCCCGCACACCATTGTATCCGACAATGGCCGCCAGTTCAATAGTGACAAATTTCATGATATGTGTCGGAAGCTCGGCATTGTGAATGCTTATTCATCACCTCGATACCCACAATCCAACGGGTAGGTGGAAGCGGTTAACAAGGTTATCAAACATCATCTTAAAACAAAGTTGGAGAAGGCCAAGGATAACTGGGCCGAGGAGCTCTCATTCATCCTCTGGGCCTATATGACCACGCCTCAGTCCTCGACCGGGGAAACCCCATTTTCACTTTCCTACGGCTCGGGGGTGATGGTACCCGTGGAGATTGGCCTCCCCACTATGCGAGTAAGAAACTACCAAGAGGGTCAGAACTCCGACCTGATCACTGCTAACTTGGATTTTCTCGAAGAAGTCCGAGACGTCTCCAGGCTTCCAGTAGTGGCCCAACATCAATAGGTAGCACGTTTCTACAATTCAAAAGTCAAGGTTAGGCGATTCTGTCATGGAGATTTGGTCCTTCGATGGGTCTTCCAGAACACAGGCGAGCCGGGAGCAGGGACGCTCGGACCTAATTGGGAAGGACCATATCGCGTGGTCAGATCTACCAAACCGGGCTAGTACCACTTAGAAGACCTCGAAGGCTGTCAGCTCCCTCAACATTGAAATGCTGAGCACCTTAAGATCTATTACCCATGATGAATAAGCCTTTAAGGCTCCTAATAAAGTGTACGCCTCCGAGCGACTAGTCTTTAAGGCTTTTAATAAAAGTTCTGATTCTACTCCTACATGGACAAACTTGTCTACTAAGTTGCCCCATGAATACAGGAACAAACTAGACTGTCTGATCCCTTAAAAAAAAGAGTCGGAGCATAATCCCTCGATGATTCGACGTGGCACTCCCTCTAGGTTAGGGAAAGAGCCTAACCACTAATGAATGAAATGTCCTTGTCAATTGCGAGGCGAGCTGATTCCTCTAAGGGTTCGGACTCGAGTGAGTCTAGGAAGCTCAGAAGTTACACTAAATGGCAATGGAGGGAGTTAACCTTTCAAGAGGCTAGCTCGGCCATAAAACGACATAACAAGTCAACAATTGAAAAATACCATTGAATATTCAAAAAATATTTCTCATTCAATAACCCTCCTCAGAGGAACAAAAAATACATCATCCTTTCAAAAAAAAAAAAAAGAGATAAATCGTCACGCAGGCGGAGGTGCCTGGGAATCAGGGTCTTGATCTGAGTGGACGACTTCGATAGGGGCGTCTTCAGGATCTTCGGGCAGCAGAGGATCAAGATCGACGTTCGGGTATAAACACAAAACTGTTTCAATACAAGCATCGAAACCGCGGTAGTAAAATTTCGCAGCCTCGATGTCTCTCTCCTTAGAGGCCTTGAAGTCTTCGATCGCGGCTACAACAGTCACTGCCAGAGAGGCCTTATCCTTGGCCCGCTGAGCCTCCGCAGCCTAAGCAACTGCCTAGTTCTACTCTTCAGCCGCCTCGGCTTTAACACGTTCTAAGGCTTCACCTAGCCGAGTGGTCTCCTTAACCAATGAATCTGCGTGAGCTCTGCCGCGGGCCAGCTCGGCGGTCGCAGCGTCGCTACAAGCTTTGAAGTTGTCCACCCTCTCGTGCAGCAGCAACTCCCTAGCATCTAGGTCGATCACCACCCCCTGCAGCCGACTTCCTCTGGCCCTCTTGTCCGAGAGTTGCCGACGCAGCTCACTCTGCTAGGACCTCAAAAGGGCAGACTTATTTTGTAAGGTCGTCATTTCGACCTTAAGGGCCTCGAGCTCGACCTTCCTCTTCCCATGCTCTCGCGCTCTCTCCTGAGCTAAAAGCAATTTCGGGATAGACTGAACAGAAAACGAGAATTAGTACCCAAGAAAATATTCGTGTATACAACAAGAATACAAAGGGAAGAGGATCCTCTCGAGAACATACCATATAAAACACGGAAACCAAATCATTCAAAAAGGAGCTGTCCGACTTGTTGAGGAGGCGAGCTATGTCCTCCTCGAGGGTATGTTTGGCGGCCCAAGATGCCAAACAGGCCAGGTGGTAGCCCGGCTCGAACCTCCCACAGCTCGTCCCCACCTGAGGTGAGACCGCAGCCTCCTCAGCTCCAACCCTACCATCGGCAGAGATTCAATCCTCTGCATGGAGACCTTCCTCAGCCTCGGGTGGAAAAGCATGTTATCAACTATTCTAATGGCCTCCTCCTGCTCAGAAGAAGAAGGAAGAGCAATGGGGGCCTCCACGGTGGGAGGAACGGCGGTAGGAGGGGTACTGCTTACAACTGTTAAGGCACCGGTCATGGTCGTATAAGCAAGCACCAGGGGAGGAGTTACCGTCGGGACCATGGTTGGATCGGAAAGCACCGGGACAGGTGTCTCCACAGGGGCCATGGTCGTACTGGAAAACACCGAAAGCGGAGCTACTGGAGGAGCCATGACCGCGCTGGGAAGCACCAAAGTCGGAGCTACACCCGACACACGTGGGTGAGCAAGCACCGCAAGTGTCGAACCGACAAGCCTGGGAGCGGGGGCTGCACCAACCGGTGTGGCAGCAGATTCCCCCCACGAGGGGAAACCTGCTTCTTACGAGTAATCTTCAACCGGGGGCATCCCTCAGAATCTCCGCCGCTGTCGGAACCGCCTTCCTCTTCCGAGAGCTTGACGCCTCGGCCATGCCTGTGAAAGAAATGACAATGTCAGCGACTGAGAAGGTGAAATTGGGCTCGTTAGAAAAATTGGGACAACTTACTGAAAGACGTAAGCAAGGGCTGTGATTTGCAAAGCCCAGCTGTGATTTGCAAAGCCCAGACCAATGAAGATTGGCCGCTGTGATCATGTCTGTCCAAGAGCGAAGTCCCTCCGATCATGCCCTATCCTTCATGATGCGGTTATTCTGAGCCAGGTTGAGGAGTAGCAGTCCCTTCTGGAAGCCTACGAAAGGAAACGGAGAGCTTTATTTCGATTGAAACAAATGAAAACAAGGGCAGTGGTACAGATACTGATTAAAGTCTGACCTGATTTAGTGAAATGGGTCGGAACCCGTATTATTAAGGTTCCAAGCTCCACTGCTGGCGCCTCCCACTCGCCTGCCGCTTAGAACCATTTATTTTTCCAATCCTTATTGGAGGACGGTAAATTCATCACCACCCCCAACCCCTTACTGCCTCGGGTCGCGAAGTAATACCATGGTTCGTTGTTGTCGTGCTTGACCAGGTATAAACTCATTAGCTCTTTCGGGGTCAGCTCAAGGTTCCCGACTTATCGCCAAATGATGAATGCAGATATCAGCACCCTCCAGGCGTTGGGCGTGAATTGTCCCGGAGCCAACCCGAGGTAGGTCGCAACCTTCCGAACGAATGGGTGAAGTGGGAGCCGAAGCCCACACTGCAATGCGCAGAGGAAGATTGCGACTTCCCCCTCAGCAGGGGCACCAGCCGTGTCCATTACGAACGGATCTAATCCATCTGAGATTCCGACAAAACGGAACCTCCCAGGACTATCTCCGAGGTGCGCCCACTCACGGGCATTTCAGTGGCCTCAGGAATATTGACTTGATGGGCTCAGGTGGCCTTCTTTTTGCTGAGTCGCTTGCTCTGAGCACCCGTCCCCTTTTGTCTTCGAAGCGGGGGATATAGTGGTACGACTTCGAAGGGGCCTTCGGAAGCCCCTCTTCCATCTTCAGAACTCCTCAGCTCGGAGTCCTCAGCATACTCACGCACCGTTTCGAGGTTAGAAGACATCGTGAGAAGGAAGTTAGAAGATCAACGAGAAAAACTCACCAAACAGCTCCCTGAAATCGCCCACCGAAAAATTCAAGTTGATCGGAATCTCCTTCGTCGGAAATCGCTTTCTCCGGTATCAACTTAAATTCACAATGTACGTAGTGAGAAAGACTCTGAAGGCGGTTTATATAAGCTACGAAGGATCCCCGCATTAATGGCAAGCCATAATGACCGCAACCAAATCGGCTCGAGCCGATTCCCAAGCACACGTAGCCACACCTCGTTGGGGGAGTTCTCAACCAACGATACAGCTCTAACATAATACAACGTGCTTTGATATGCGAAACGACGCCCGAGTAGAGGGAGCCGTCATGTACACTTCTCCTCAGGCCTGTGTGGCGAACCCTCATAGGCTGGAAGGATATCCGGAATCATAACCGTCGCCACGCGTCCACCAAAATAACTCGCACGCGCATAATCTTAAGATGTGACGTTTCAAATTCGAAATCCATTATTAATGCAGTATGGGTGGGAGATCTCCTGCATGAGTACTCTCCGAGTCCACAGGCGGGCTCGAAGAGTAGGGGGCTTCTGTTATAGGGAGATCCAAGCCCATATGAGGTTCAACGACAAAACACCAATCCAAGCCGACCCACTGCCGGAGTGTCTGTGCAAGACCCGTCCGACTTGATACGAGCATCACATGAAGATTATTACGGGAAGATCCGAGCACATGTAAAGTCAGAGGCGAGGAGAGTCTTGGAGAACAGAGTCTCCCGTTTCGGTTCGAACCTACAAGATCGACTCGGACCTGTAAGATCAAATCGGATTTGAAGATCGCTGGGATCTGAGAACCGCCCTTGTTCAATCGAATAATCACAAAGGTAGACGACGATTGGACGAGCCGAGCCGAGTAGATACTTGGGGGCGTATATTCGATCTGCCGAACATGAAAACTGTCATAACCAAACGTGACCGATAACTTCGCTCGCAGATACGCACTATACGTCTGATACGCTGCGTGATCAACAGATTGCGTGCAGTATCTCCATGATTCAGGAATCCCCTTGATCATACCGAGATTGTCGGACCCAGGCTATTTTACAGGCAAGTATAAATAAAACACAACACCACGTTTACAGGTACACAAAGGCAAATACTCTCTCCTCTACTCTTAACTTAGACCCAGATTCCCTAGACTTGACTTGGGCATCGGAGGGTCCCCCGGCTTAGCCAAGGTTACCTTTGTCTGTTCTCTTGGTGCAGATTCCAGAGATGGTACGTTAAAGTGAGGGAGACGTGAAGGAAGGGCCGACCAGATTTGGACATCAACACAAGCCATGGCCGCTTTTCCAAGTTGAAATGAAATTAGTATGTACCAGAAGCATTTACTTACATTAATTAAGAAGAAGTTTTTCATTAAAAGCATAGTTAGTTAGATGAAAATGTAATGTCCAACTACTTGTGTGTGAGCATTTCTTATATATATATATTCTCTTTCATATGCTAGTTACCCATGGAGAAGAATTAGAGGATCTTCACAAGGAAGACAATATTGTGGCATGTTTCTTAAAGGTATTTCCTAATAGCTGCCAATGAAAATTATCGAAAAGTAAATTGTTGGTTCTTAAATCCAGGCATGCGGAACACATGTGAGGTTTGCGGGCATGCCAAAACTAAATGGGTTCGATTCAAACCGTAATCTTAAGTAGGTTGTCCTTAAACATCATGCGAGTTGTAGTCTCCACCTACTATCTCACTCTGAAGTTTCCAATCGAGCATAGAGCCAGCCAAGTTTAGAGTGACCAGTATAAAGCTCAACAGTGTTATTCAACAGCTCTCTGAGGGAGGGCACAATGGCAACAAACCATGCAAATCACCTCTCTGGACCCCTAAAAAGATACTATCGAAAGAGGATCACCAATAGAGAATTTTGGCGCAATACAGCTCTCTGAGGTCTACCCACACCGCACCGTCCAAGTCAGGCCGCTACTCAAACCACAACTCCAAGCAGAGATAGCTAACCTATTGATATCCACATATATGCCTAGTCATATTAGGACATGCCCAGAATATATCCAAGAGTCACGGTCCATCGACTGAATGTACACCCCAACAACAAGCTTATAAGGTAAAAAAGAGGAGCATTTGATCTGGAAAGGTATACAGCAATCAAGGAATAACTCGAGAAGCTTATTGAAGACCGATTCATCAAGGGGATACATTATCCCGACTAGTTAGCAAATGTCATCCCGAAAAAGAAAACAGCAAAAAATGACAAGTCCGTGTAAATTATACTAATCTAAATAAAGCTTGCCCAAAATATAGCTTCCCTCACCCAAGGATCGACCGGCTGGAGGATGGCACTATCGAGCGTGAACTCTTTATTTTCATGAACGCGTGTTCATGGTACAATTATATCGCCATGCACAAACGCGACAAGTAGAAAACAACCTTCATCACCAATAGGGGCCTGTACTACTACCGAGTGACGTCCTTTGAGGTGAAAAATGATAGAACAACGTATCAATGCTTAATGAACAAAATATTCATCAAATAGATCGGAAATACAATGGAGGGATGGAATGCTCATTAAGAGCAACATGGCAAAGGACCACATAACAAACTTGAAGTAGATATTCGGAATCTTAAGAAAATATCAAATGAAACTATAAATCTGAGCAAATGCGTCTTTGGCGTTAACTCGAAAAGGTTCCTAGGCTTCATAGTCCATCGGAGGGGAATGAGGCGAACCCTGATAAAATTCGAGTACTCCTAGAAATGAGTTTCACCAGCATGATGAAGGAAATGTAACACCTCAAGGGCATGGTAACGGCTCTAAACAGGTTCGTAACCCAGGCCATGGACAAGTGCTTACCTTTTTTTAAGAAACTTAATGAAAGCCAAAAGCCGACTTGGCCAGAAGAATGTGAGCAAGCATTCTAACAACTTAAAAAACATACCTAGGGTCTCTATCACGCCCCGAAATTCAAGTATAGAGTGTGTACCCACATACTTGAGTTTCAGTTCGTAACTCGTACATAAAGTGTACTAAGTTAATTCCTTAATCAGTTTTATCAAATATGATAATTACATTTAGTTTAAGTTTTACCCTAACTCCAATCACACATATATGACACTTAACACCAATCAACCAGGCATATATAAATCTTGAGGACCCTTAAAATAATATAAATATTAAAAACCATTCAATTATGTCATTATACAAATATGTTTATTTCAGACTAACGTTATTTCCATTAGATAAATCCAAACAATTTTTTAAAATCTCAAAATCAATACCAATATGCATCATATACTGATTGAACTATTCTAGCAAATAAATCATATAATCAGAAATGGTCTAATACCGCTACTTCATCTTCAGATAAGTATTGTCACGTTTCATATGGGTCGCATTCAGGTGGGATAAATCCTTCCAGTTTTTGCGCTACACAATCTGCTAACGGCTTCTCTGTACAGTTTTTTCATCAATAAAAATGCAAGCTGGTTACGCTTAGTGAAATAACCCAGCATGGTTCATAATCATAGCAATTAAAATAACATAAAAATGTATGTACAATAATATGGATGCAAATGGTGTATAAATGAATCAGATGCGATGATCGTCCATCTGCTTGGTTTGGAAGTCATCAACCTGCATCCACCAGTTGAGTAGGCTTCTACCTTTCAGTAGGCTTGGGCATAAGCCACATCTGATAACGCTCTACCAGGATCGACATTTCTTCCCGTGAAGGCCCTTATGATCAACAATGCATAATGCAAATGATGTATGAATGTATCATTTTCATAACTACCATATATACTTGTCTTGATAAATAAATTCAATGTACCATTATAATTTTATGCAATTTGACAGATTATCATATAATTTACCGCATCATACAATATTTCGATAAAATACTCAAATCAGTATATCAATCAATCAAACTATCAAAAATAATTTATTTTAATTCCAATGAATCATGAGACACGTTGGGTTACTCACCTGAATCTAGTAGTGTAGAATCCACAAGGTAATTAGACTGGTTTAAATTCAGAGATCATATTGGTTATATTAACAACATTATTATTTATCTAGTTATATTACATAGTAGGACCTACCTTTGATATATATCATGGGTGGCCAAATCCTAAATGATCAAATAATTAAAATTATATATTTATTAAATTTAATCATCAAATTTTAGATTTTCTTTTTAAGATCCTAAAATTGAATGTCAAATTATTAATCAAGGTGGCCCACCGAATGATTGGATCATCCAAATTCTTGAGGTCTTAACATATCTTTCCTCTACACATTAGATGAATGGCATGAATCTAACCACATATACATCAATGGCTCATGTCGACCTTTTACGCTAAGTGATACCAACACTTGTACAAAAATCTAAGACTCTTTTATTAAACACTTCTAGATCTGACTAATATGACCCATTCGATAGTCAGATTGATCTGAAAATTAAAACTCTTGTATATTTTAACCTTAGGGATCATATGATCCGTACAAATCTATCTTAACATAATTAAATTTCATCCATTCAATTTATTCCTAAAATATTACTGACCAAATCTGAAATCATAAAAGCATTACTTTATTAAAATTGTTTCTACGCACCTATACAATGATCGTGTGGATGATCTACACCATTCATTATATGAATCAAAAGAAAATTAACAACATAATAAAAAATTAAAAAGATCTAAGGGTTGAAAGTTTACCTGATCAAGCCCTCTTAGAATCTCCACTCCATTTTTCTTTAGGGCTTCCTTGTCTCTTTTTTTCTGAATACATCATCCCTTATCCTAAATTTGAATTTTTTTAATGACATTTGATAAAAAATTATTATTACTACTCCAAGAATCGATCCCTAAACTCTCTCAATAAAAAATATCTCTACCAACTCAACAATGGACTTGTTTTTATTTTTTATTCAAAAATAAAAGCTATAAATATTTATTTTAAATTTTTTTAATGCACTAAAATTTAGGATTGTTACCGTCTCCACCATTACTCCCCAACACTCTGTACTTCAGAACTATGGTTGTACACCTATAGTTAAAACATTACCTTGTGGTTTGAACATATAACATAAGATGTTCATAATTCATAATGACTGAATTATCCTAATATTTGAATGGCCCATTTGAGGGATCCAAATACGATGGACGGCCAAATGATATGCTAAAAATAAGAAGACTTGATGACTAGCACTCTAACTATACATATAAGTTTATGTACGATCAGTTTTGTAAATAAATAAATACAAGCAAGTTTTTAAAATAATCAAGAGATAGGAAAAGCATACCGTTAGATTTAAATGATTTATTCACATATATAAGTTCATGTATCATAGTTTTGATGATGGGTTAAATATATTTACCGTTGGTGAACAAGGTAAACGGATTATAATATCAATTTGATATATATATATATATATATATATATATATATATATATATATATATATATATATATATGAGCAGATACATAAATCAAGTTAAATCAACTGAAAGTTGCAAATGGCAAGGTCCCCCGGTATGCCCCGTAAAAGATAAATGAAAGAAGGTCACAACAACACTCTAAAATATAAAAAAGAAGATGAAACATGAAGAGAACAAATACGAAGCACCCACTATAACAACCAACAGTCACCTTAATATAAGAGGCGAAGATAATGCCCCACCATCGCTGCCCTCTTAAGAGCCAACCTCCACTACTCAAATGGACCCTCCAGAATCCTACAACCTCAACTCAGGTCTCATAAGCATCGGTGAGGGATTAGTCTCCCCAAGGACAAGCTCGACATGATTGGGAGTCGTTTGGCAATGTGGATTGGAGGAGATTTGAGGGGGTTTTATATCCCCTAGTTGTACAGGGGGGCATAAAGTAAATGGGGGTTTCAAATCCCCTCTTAGCAGGGGTTTACAATGTACAATGAGAGCATAGATTACACCAAAAATCATTTCAATAGTTACAGCTGTAACATGTCGTTATACACTATTATTCCATTGGGCTCATGGCCCACTAATGATGATCAGGTCCGTCCAAACATTATCCATGTAAATCAACGATTAAAAATCATTGGTTAGTCACTCAGACGTGATCTTATGCTTGTGGCCCATCCGCAACTTGAAATTTCATCATTTTAAGGCAAAACATATATTTCACCAAGCATATCACAACTATTGCGTTAAAAATTACATATCCAACAAATTAGAAATATTAAAATTAATTTAATAATTAAATTCAAACCCGTAAAAATATAGCATGCATAGGTAATTTTGATTAAGGTTGATTTATTAATTAAATTCAAACCCCTGAAAATATATCATGTATAAGTACTACTGATTAAAGTTGATTCACACAGCAGTGCCAAACACACTGGGAGAATTTCAAATCCAGAAGGTTTCCAATCCTAAGGTTCCAAATTCACGCTCCCAAACATGCCCTTAGAATATGAAGGGCCCTCAAATATGAACCACCCATTTGCCACCGCACCGCTGTCCTCTGCATATCGCGGGTACAAGAGTACATCTAGATTCATCATTCTCAAATATTTTGTGTCACATAGCAACGATTGGGTCCACTCAGATTTTCATACGAATACACGATAGAATAGAAGTGAATGGGTCATATGCATTGGTATTTGAAAATAAAAAGCATCATGCATGGGGAATCCAAAAAATTCACCATGAATCGGACCCAACTGGTAAGTGCTAAACGATCGGACCTACCAGCTAAAACGATACGTTGATTAAAACCGTCCATGCTAGGGCCTCCGTGCTAATTCAGATATAACTAAATTTAGAAAATAAAAAACATTAAAAGTAAACATTAATTGACTGTTAGGATCAAGTAATAAATACCGATGAAATGTAAAAGCAAACCATTGGGTCATTCCCTCATTCAGGGGACATTGGCATCCGGCGGTACTAAGTCGCAACACGTGTTAAATGAATTACGGTGGGCCAACTCAGATAAATGGTCTGGATCACAGAACTACAATTGTAACAACCCTAAATTTTGATATATTAAAAAAATTAAAATAAATATGTAATGATTTCATTTTTAAATAAAAAAATAAAAACAATTTAATATTAATTCAATAAAGTTATTCTTAATTAAGGAAGAGGTGTACGAATCAATTCTTAAAATAGTAATAATAATTTTTTTATCAAATGTCAAAAAAAAATTAAATTCAAAATAAGGGAGGATATCCTCATCTTATATTATTAAAAGAAACTTCTTTAAAAATAATAGAAAGCCCTACCGAAAGAAGGGAGAGGAGATTCTATGAAGCCCTTAATAAAGTGATGTTTTATAATTTTAGATCTGTTCAGTATTATTTTAAAAATAAATTTAATGTGTGCAATCTATCAGTGTTAAGATAGATCTGAACAAGTCATTTGATTCTAAACATCAAAAGATAACAATGCATTGAATTTCAAATCGATCTGACCGTTATATGAGCCACACTAATTAAATCTATAAATATTTAATAAGGAGAGCTTAAATTTCTGCACAACTAATTAATGTCACTTAGCACAGAAAGTCGATATAGACCATTGGTGTATATATAGTTAGATCCACACAATTCATCCAATGTGTACAAGCAAGATATGCCAGGACATCAAGAATATAAATGATTCAATTGTCCGGTGGGTCATTCCAATTAATAATTTGACATTTAATTTCAGAATTTTAAAAAAAAAAAAAAAATTTAAATTTAATAATTAAATATAATAAATATATAATTTTAATTATTTGATCATTTTAAATTTAGCAAGCTAGGATGTTAATCAAAGATCAGCCCCACCATGTAATGAAAATAGATGAATAATAATACCGTTGATATAATTGATAAGACCTCAAAATTCAAACAAACCTATTTACCTTGCAGAGTATATACTACTAAACTAATGTGAGTAACTCAATTCGTCTCATGATTCATTAAAATTAAAATAAATCATTTATAATTATTTAATTAATTAATATATTGATTTAAGTATTTTATTATAATAATATGTTAAATTCATACGTTAATATTCTAATTCAGATAACTATGTCAAATATGAAAACGATACATTTATATACTATCTATCATTCATTACATTTACATAATGTACTGTGAATATTAAAAGCTCTCTTGAAAAAAAATATTGATCATGATAAAGTGTTACCATATGCGAGTTATGCCCAAGCATACTCAACAAGTGAACGCAAATTGACGACCTCCAACCCCCAGCACAACAGATGAACGATCATCTCATCTTAATGCATTCATACATTATTTGAATCTATTTTATATTATTTTAATTATAATATTTCATATTATTTTAATTGCTGGATTATTTCACTAATCCTCACCGGTTTACCTTTCTATTGATGGAAAGGTCATACGGAAGAATCATTAACAGATGATGTTGCATAAGAATCGAAAAAATAAACTATACCTTAACATAACTTAAATTAAACACAGCCAAATACTTATTTAAAGATGAAATAACAACAAAAGACCATTTCTGATTACTTGTTAACATAATTTGATTAACCTAACATGTAAATCTGTATCGATCCGAAGATATAAAATATAATTTAAATTTATTTTATTAAAACAATATTAGTATAAAATAAACATAATCATAGGAAAATTGCCTAAATATATACATGTCATGATAAGGGTTATGTTATTGAGATTATAAAGAAACTTAACCTAAATATAATTTGAAAATTGCCGAAATATATACATGTCATGATAAGTGTTATGTTATTGAGATTATAAAGAAACTTAACCTAAATATAATTTGAAAATTGCCGAAATTTATACATGTCATGATGAGTGTTATGTTATTGAGATTATAAAGAAACTTAACCTAAATATAATTTTTATATCTAATTAAACTGAACAAAGAAATTACTTAGTCACTTTATCTGCAAGTTACGAACTGAAACCCAGGTGCAAGAGTACACACTGTATCCAGATTTTAAGGCGTGACAACCATCCTCTGTGACGCATGCAAAACAGTCCTGGCCAGAGGATAATTCGAAGATCCAGACCGTTGACATACTAGCCCGGTACAAGAACGGAGTAGAACGTCAAAAACAGGACCAAGTGTGACAGGGCCACTCATCTGATAAACAGCACGTGTCCACCGAATCCAAACCCGTTGGTTTTCATTAATTCTCAAGTATTGTCCAGAAATTAGAAAAAACCGATAGGACACCCAGATCACGGCATATCTGGGACCAGATACGAAAATCCGGCTGAAAAGCGTCCACACGTGCTAGCCATAAAGACATCAATTAACAGTCGAGTATGACCGCAGACGCGGACTAGATACCGACTAGAAAAAACAAATCGCTACTGAAGTGACGTGACCAAAGCTATGTGGCCCCCAACATGATGGGTGTGGGTTGTATACATGCCGTCCATTAATTTGGAAAGATCGTTTTATGGTATGAGAATAAGAATGATATAGATCTAAAGTTCAAGCAGACCCTCTGTAGAAAACAGTGGGTACAGTGACATCCACGGTTCAAAACTTCTCAGGGGCCACGGAAGTTTCCAATGAAAGCTGATATTTTGTTTTCACTTTTCATCTTTGTTAACTCATGAAGAGGTTGGAACTGAAAATTACACCATGGTGGACCCAGTGTCACTGTTCCCACGGTTTTCCGTGGTGGGTCCGCCATAAAACAATCCCTACAAATGGTTGGACGGTATGGATATAACACATGTATCATGGTGGGGTCCACAGAGCTTAGTTACCTCACTTCAGTAGCGATTTGGCTGCTGGACCTTTGTCAGTGCTAATCCGCGTCCGTATGACCGCCCCAACCATGGAAGCGGATTGGCTGGTGTACCACAGCCCACCGACCGGCTGGTGTTGGTACGTGTCGTGCGACGACGAGTGCTGACCGCTCCACAAAAATGTCTTTATTATATCCACACCGTTCATCCATTTATTATATCCACACCGTTCATCCATTTGAAGAGATCATTTTAGAACTTTAGTCAAAAAAATAATCATATATCCAAATCACAACTGGACTACTCCCAAATAGCCAAACAGCAATCATGCATCCAAATCTCAATGGACTCCTCCACATAGGCAAATAGCAGTGGTGACAATGATGCTCACGGTTAAAAACATTTTTAAGGCCCACCGTAACTTTTCTTTTCCATTCCTGTTCAGAAGGTCACACAGACGTGGATGAAGAGGACAAACATATATCATATTGATCCAAAACGTCTGTGACCAAACAAGGGTTTCAATGGGTACACGTTCGATCCCCCATTGCTTTTTTCAGAGTGGTCCAGTTGAACTTTGGATCTGTCTTATATATATTTCCAGCGCCAGGCTTACTACGTACACGTTAAATGAATAGACGGTTTGGATACAACACATACCTCGTAATGGGACCAACAGAACTTGGTGAGTCAACACACCAGACAGGACGGTGGTGTGTGGTACACCACTCAATCCGCTTCCTTCCGCTAGAGTCCCAAGTGCAAATCTTCGTGGGACCCACATTTCATGAAAAGCAAAATAAAAGTGACACTATCACTTCCACTCCGCGGGCAGAGCTACATTACATATACAATCGGAGTTCACATCTGCACCCTCTCTTTTTGAGGCATAAACCCTATCTTCTACTCTAACATCCAGAAAGTAGGAAAATCTGGTGCATGCGTCAACGGGATAGGGTTCAGATCACTTCCCCGCATAATAAAAACACTAATTCCAATACTACGAGAGAAACTATCACTGTTCCACACCGCCCCTTAAGGGCAAATTCGTCATCTTCTCACTCAGCTAGCTTTTCGTCTTCCGATGACTGATGGTACCGTGCATGAGGTGGAACCGTTCCGAGGCGGTGAGAGAAGAACCGGCAGAAACTCGTCCGAATCGCACTTGAAAAACGAATTCTGGAAATGCTCCACCAAAGCGTCCTTTCCCTACCCAGTAGAAAACATCGAGTTTGAGAGAAGAAAATCCATCACGAAATGCAATCCAAACACGCCACGAAATGCAAGACAAGACTAAAAGATAATAAATAATAAATCTCACTTGAATTCGAGCGTAGAAGATTTCACAAATCTTCCTGGAATCGAAAACAGCCCACTTGAATTTATTCATGGATTTGTATAATCTCGCAGCGGCCTTAGTAGTAGTGAAGTTGACAAATGCGTACCCCAAATTGCATTTGTTCCTGCATAGATTGAATGAAACTAGTATCAGATCTCTCCCAAGGAGCTCAAACCGTAGTAGCATGTATAAAATTATTAAAGTAGCTTGCTGAAATGGAACTTACTTGAAATCGATTGGCAAGTATACAAAATCATATTCCGAGAGACATGGTTCAGAATCCATCTGGGCTTTCTCATTCTCTTCGGCACAGTGCCTGTCAAGCAACTCCAGCAACATACTCCTACTGGAAGACGAAAGAAAATTACCAGTCAGAGAACATAGACATGCACGTATGGAGGGAGAGGGGAAGAGAGAGAGAGAGAGAGATAGAGAGAGAGAGAGAGAGACCTGTATCTGTTGGGTATGTTCTTTATCATGACAGTGGTTCTTTTCTCACGTTCCGATTCCGAGACAACGAATTCAAAAGGAGATATGGGACTTTGAGAAGGGTTTTCTTCCTCTACCTTTGATTCTTTTGCTTGCACTTTCGGCCTCCAAATCAAGCTCCTCTTCTCAAAACAACGAGACAGAGTCGAGTCACCACGAAATCGCCCACACCCCACTGCTACTGTTTTCTCGGCCGTGGGCTCTGATGGGTTCGTGGGTATTTCATCTACCACAGCAGGAAGCTCAAACGACATCTCAACACCCTTGCAGCTGTGGCCTTCGTTGCTGCTGATTGCGGCAAGCGAATGAGAGAGGAAAGTTGGAGGTTGTGGGAGCCTCGGAAAGTAAGTCATAAAGCCATCGTAGATAGAAGGCCGTTGGATTTGAATGAAGGGATAAAAGTACGGCAGAAGTGGCGATTGTGCCGGATATGTAAGATAAGAGAAATCAAGAGAGTAGTAGCGCCTCTGCAAAAGATGGTAGTATTCGAATGATGGGGCTTTTGGATTCAACATTTTCTTCGAAACGAGAAACAGAGAAAAGTAAAAGATGAAGAAAAACAACAACAGAGAAGCTTTATAGAAATTATATATCTGATAGAGAGAGAGAGAGAGGTCCAACAGTCAGATGAGGAGAAGAATTTCTTGCATTGAATCAGTTTAAAAGAGATAGCCAGGAAGGGAAAGGGTCAGAGAAGATGAAGATTGCATGGCTGAAGAAAGCATGAATGCAAACATGCATCCTTCCATAAATACGTAAAAAAAGCCCTGCGCGGAGACTCTTGCCTGGGCCCAGGCTTGCCTAGGATATGGGCTTTTTTATGATTAGAAAATCCTCAGGACTGCATCGGAACGTGTAAGGCGTCCAAGGCCTCCTTCATTAATGAAAAGTCCAAATCGAGATAGCTTATCGAGGCAAGAAATCAATCCTACTCTTTTTCCTACTGACGAAAACGCCCTTCGTGACCATCGGTTCGTTTTCCGTCTGTCGCGACATCGACTCCAGCGTCTGTCGCCACCTATTGGGGCCGATGTAAAAATGATCTGAACCGTCCATGTTCTTTCTAATGGCGCAAATTGGGATCCAAAGCCATCGAAAATTTTCTTTTCAGTGCTCTTCATCGTCATCCAGAAACACTGACAGTCACCATCTAGCTTAATTTCTTATGGACGGTGACGATCATCTATCGGTTTTCCCGTGGGGCCCAGTGGCGGATGAGGCCCACCGGATCCTGAGCCAGCAGAGGCAAAACCAACTCGAGGAGGATTGCGATTTGGAGTGACGCGAAGTCGCAACAACTTGTTTAGGGCCCACGTGATGTATATATTAGATCCGGACCGTCCATAAGGAACGGCCCACTGCGTTCGTGGGATTTTTGAATGATAATGGCAATCGAATTTTTAAGTCAGCGACACATCCGAAAAAAACTTACTACCACCAAAGCCCTCCAAATTCAATGTTTGGCCCACATGATTCGTGAGTCCTGATATTCTTGGCGTCTGGTAATGTTGATGGGAGACCATGTTGGACGCTTTGGATGATAGACGCAGTGCATGCTGGACCCATTTTGTATCAGAGGTTTCGGATGGTCGTAGATTATTATCTTCTTTGTGGCCCACTAATGCTTCAATCGGACTAATTCTTGGATCATACCAGCCTGATGATTGGATCAAACTTTTGGACGAGTTTGATGGAGCACACACCTCGCGTGTGCCCGGAACAACTGTAATCCATGAAAATTTGCCATGGAGTCGACTCTATGTGGAAATTTTCACCATCGCCGGTCGCGAGCGGAAGCGATTCAATCCTGCGCGGCCTCACCAGTTCGAGCGCCGCTGAGCTGCCACCCTATAACGATTGATGTGGATGAGATCCTCGTCTTAGGGGCCAACCTCGTTGTGTTCATCATGTATCCACGCCGTCCATCTACTTTTAAAGATTATTTTAATATATTCTCTCAAAAATGAAGCATATACGAATTTCTAGTATATGCTTAAATATTCCAGTAGCTCTTATGAGGTTTTTAACGATGGGATTCAATCATTGATGATTCATGTGGTATCGTCCACGTGAAATTTGGATCTAATTCATTTTACAAATAATGCCTTAAAATGAGCTTTCAAAAGGGTTGAACGGTGCGGATTTGAGGCACATACAACACTGTGGGGTCAGTATGAGGCCCACCCACCGCGGTGGATCCGGATCTCTCCTGATCCTCTCTCGTTTTATTCACCGTCCCGCCATTTTACATATCATTTTGGAATATGTATTAAAAAATTCAGAGGTAAATGTACGGCCCAAGTAAACCACACAGTGGGGATTCAACGCCCACCGTTCAAAACTTCTTTTGAGCTGCGGAAGTTTTTTATACCTGTGTTTCTCATTATCTATGCCTATACGACCTTATGAATGGATTGAATTGCAAATAAACATTACGGTAGAAATATTTCAGCGGTGGATGTCATTATCACCACCACTTCTTGTGGCGTGTTCTACTTGAGCATGGAATCCACCTTAATTTTATGTTTTTTTGTTTCATTCCCTATAAGATATGGAAAAATGGTTGGACTGACGAATAAAACCCATACATCACGATGAGCCCCACCACTTCCGTCACGAGTAGAGATGGTATTTCTGACCCGATCCGGTGGATCCGACTCGATCATCCGATGGCCTAGATTGAGCCTGATCGAGTGCATAAATGTAAGACCCATATCTTGGTCCGTACCATTCCATAAACTTCCGCAATCTTACCGGTTGAATTCCGGCAACCTTCGACCCTTAATCAATATCGACGCGCGACCCTGATTCATATACCGACAACCCGAGTCGACTCAACCCGAGACCCATACCATAGCGACCGCGCCGTCGTTGCGGTTCCGATGCCGCGACTCGCGCGACAAGGCGATACCCTGGTCGAGAGATGTGGGCCAACGTTCGGTGCGAGAAAACGCCGCGCATTGCGAAAATTAAGGAAATCTCTACGATGTGTCACATCAATCACATCAATATCATCAATCAATCAACCCATCAAGCCATCACATGTCAAGTACACATCATTTTATTTCCTTTTTTCAAGCAACCACAAAAGTCTCCCAAACCCATACCTCTCTTACACAAAAAGCCACAAAAGTCTTCACCACACATACCTCTCTTACACAAAAGCCTCAAAAGTCAAGCTTTTCTTACACAACCATCACTCACCACATCCATCCATCACTCTCTCTCTCTCCCTTTACAATTCTCTCTCTCTTTCTCTCTTTCTCATTTCAAAAATCCCAAAGCCAAAGAGATCCCACGTATGGAATTTTGCAAGAACTCCTAAGCTTCAAGTGGCCCACCTTCCTACCTCATAATCTCCCATCTCAACCTTCCATTCCTCATCTTAACCGTTGAAAACCAAGCTAAGGTGCCAAGGAACTCTTAGGAGCAAGAAGATCGGACGATGGGTGCTAGATCATTCTAGTTTTTCTTATTTTTATGATGTGCCAAGTGAGGCCCACCGATCAATGGTGTGGATCTCACTTGGGACCGTAAAATGTGGCCGATGGCCCATTTGGATCATCATGATCACTCCATGATGGGACCATTCTCCATGAACCCCATCATGAGGTTTATTCCATTACAAAAAGGTCATCTAGACCATCCATATTGGTGGGAAAAGGATCCCCACCGTTGATTTTAAGTTTGATGGTCCCTCATGCTTTAAGGCCCACTTGATATATGATTCGTTGTAAGGGAGGGCCCATAATGTCGGGGTCCCTCCATCACAAGGCGTGTCCCACCCTCCATGTCTCTCTCTCTCTCTCTCTCTCTCTCTCTCTCTCTCTCTCTCTCTCTCTCTCTCTTTTATTTCTGTTTATTTTATTTTATTTTATTTTATGTGATTAGGTTGTGTGGCCCACTTGAATGGACCCCACCTTGGGAATCACTTTGTTCAAATTTTTATTCAAGTGGGGCCCACCATATATGTTGTACACACGTCACCCATCAGTGGTGGCCAACCTCATCAGGGCCACCACAATGTACCTTGCAAGAGAAAAAAAAAAAAAAAACCAGAACGTCCAGCGTCCCAGACGCTGGACGTCCCTGTACAAAAAAAAAAGGAAAAAGAGAAGCCTTTGGGGGTGGTCCCCTTGTGTAGGCCCCAACTTGATGTATGAGTGTAATCCAAGCCACCCACCCTCTTTCCCATAACATTTTAGGCGTTGAGCCAAAGAATGGGTTCAATCCGATGATCAGGCGGGCCATACCAGAGAAAATGATGCTTTTACCCTTCTAAGGCTTTTAGGGCCCATCTGGTCATTTCTACACGCCAATTAAATGTCAACCCTTGGATTTTTACGGCATGTTTGGGCCCTAGAATTCATTGGGCGGAGTGGATTCTCAAGGAGTGGGCCCCACATGTAACTTTTTTCAAGAGAAAACAAAAAAAAAAAAAAAAAAAAAAGAGCCAGCGCCTGCTGCCACTGACGCAGCAGCAGGGCTGTACGTTGACGGGAGGGCGCCCCAGCGGTCACCCACGGCTGCTGTCGTGGGCCCCACCATGATGCATGCGTTTAATCCACGCCGTTCATTTGATGGGCCCCCTCGTCAGGTGGGCCCTCTCCAAGTATCAGCCGGATCCAAAACTCAGGTGGCCCACACCACGTGAAACAGTGTGAATGAAATTCTACCGTCGAAAAGTTTTTGGGGCCCATAGGAGTTTTGAATCAAGTTGAAATTATTTTTTTCCCTTCAATCCAGGTCTGCATGACCTTGTCAACAGTTTGGATGGCTTATAAACATTGTGGTGAGCCCCACATGGGACCCACAGTGATGTACGTGTAGTGATGTATGAGCCCACGGGACATTTGTGCCCTTGTCCTTGCCGTCCATCTGTTTTGATGGTGGGGCCCAATGTCCCCTAGCATCAGCGACTTCTGTGGATCCCACCATTATATATGGATATATTATCTATTATATATTATATATCTTGTATTATATATTTTATATATGTATATTAGTGGTGGGCCCTACGTGGGACCCACCTCTATTCCCTTTTTAAATGCTTAAAAAGCTGCAGCAACAGCTATTTATATATAGATATTTTATATGCATTCATACCCTTAATGTATATGTTGTTGTTATAGTTATAATGTATGTGTATTACTATACATATTAAATATGTGGGCCCAAGGTCCGTATGACCTTTTGAACATAATGGATTGCAAACAAACATTACCGTGGGCCCCTTGCCAACCAGTTTGAATGACAAATAAACATTTCAATAGGCCTCTAGGCCATGGGAGTGGACCCATTTGATGTGATCCAAGGTCCATGGGATTGGACCCATTTGGTGTATTTTAAAGCCCATGAGATTAGGCCATTTGTTGTTTTAAGGGCCCATGGGTTAAGGCCCACTGAGATGTACTAGGGCCTATGGGATTAAGGTCCATTTGATGTACTTTTGGGGCCCAATTGGTGTGGCCCATTTATTACATATAAGACCCATGAGATTAGGCCCATTTGATGCAATCTAAAGTCCATGGGTTATGACCCATTGCAATGCACATAAGGCCCATTGGAGAAGGCGCATAAGATATGGCCCATTTGATATATATGTAAGGTCCAATGGGAAGAACCTACGGTCCATTGCAATGTGTAAATCCATTACAGACTAAGTACCGATGTTTACAAAGATCGTGCCTTGGGGACAATGTTGGTTTGACGTCCACATTGCGAGTGTAATGTTGGTTGGATGTCCACATTACGACTCTCCTTAGGGCCCATTACTGGGCCGTACTTGTTGTGTTTCGGCCGTCTAAGCCCATCTGCGTCGTAAGGGTGGTTCATCACTCATTTACATATTTAGTACAGTTTCATGACCCATGATCATACGCATCATATGTATGCTTGATATGAGGATTGACTGATCATAGCATATGCCTTCGGGTAGGTTGTTTACGGGCTCCCGGTTAGGCGGTGTTGCCCTACATGTGCGCACGATATGCGCAGGATCTATTGCATGACTGAATAGCGTGAATCATGCATTTCGTATTTGTGTGACATGGTTATTATACGCCCTAGCGACATCAGTGCCGTGGCCTCCACAGACGCATCGTGGTTGACAGGATTGGATACCGGAAATCTTATTTTACATGGAGTACTATAGATATCCCTGGGTGAAAGTCCCTAAACCCTTATGGTACCAAGAGGTTGCTCCAACGTCTAGACCGAGTGGGTAGATGAGCGTTGAGTGCCGATTACCAGACGGTTACGCTCTCCACTGTGTCATGGTCGGTTGGAAGGGGGTGCAGCCTTACCCGCCCGAGAGTAGGGGGCAATGTTAGGCTGATTTTGACCAGCTCGAGGAATGGGTCCGCTATCATCGAGTCACGCCCGATATTGGCAGACAGATAGTGAGGTCCTTTTCACTTACCTTATTGAGCGCGATGTGACGGCAATCTGGTTTAGAGTGTACTATACCCCGGTGATATCCCATATTTTGAGCTGCATTGATGTATGGACATAGATGAGGATCTGTATGCTTGAGTTGCATTGCACATCGCATGGCCTTGGGATGGCCGATACCATTCATGTCTTGCATTGTATAGCCTTGGTACGGCTCATGATATTTTGGTTCTATCTGCATATTCCGCATTACTCTGACATTGCATATTCATATTCTACCTTGCGCACACACTTTCACCACCCTCTAAGCTTTCTGTAAGCTTATGCACGACCGTTGCGTGCAGGTGACGTTGGATCGCAGCAGCCCTGAGGCAGGAGCACGTTATAGAGCATTTTGGAGTTTTTGCTCTTTACCATTGTATTTTCCTTTATGCTCATTGTACTTGTAAAGTTTTTGATCATAGTGGAAATGTAATGGAGTTCTTGGTTGTTGTTTATGGGTTATGTCTTTGGTTATGCTTATTACGAATCAAACTGATATTTAAAATCCTCCTCGTAGCATCCCAGGATCGGGACCTGGCGAATGGGAGCTAGGAGCCGAGAATGGGGTTCTACGGAGGCTGTCGGCGCCGGATTCGGCAATCGAAAATTTTGTGAGCCCGATTTTCGAGTTTGGGGCGTGACAATAAATCAAGATTTGATCGATTTTTAGGTCAAGTCTGGATAGAGGTCTATCAGGACTGATCCGACCTAGATACCCGAACCAAAAGGATCTAACTCGAACCGACAAAACCCGACCCAGAGTGGGTAGTATAAATATTATTTTTAATTTTTTACCCTAGCTCGTTTACACCCCTCCCCTCTTTTCTTATCCTACTGAACAAACTAGCCTCTTATTCTTCTTCTTCTTCCTCTCCACTCTTCAGTCTCCAGCCTCCCCTTCCCGATCTTCTTCCTCTCCAGTCTCCTCTTATTCTCATCACTCGTGTAGAATGATTATACACTCCATTCGATTCTTGTTCTTCTTTCTCATTTTTTCCTTTCACAATCCGTTTCATTTCTGTTTTCCTTGCATCCTAATTGGCTTTTGGCTTTTTGAGTGTTCTTGATTTTCTTGATTGGTTTTTGGGTCGTTCTTGTTTTAGGGTTTTTCCACCCCTTTGTTTAGGTTTTTGGAAATGGGTTCGTTTTAGCTCATGTTTTGGGTTTTTCTTTTTACTATTATTTTACTTTGGATTTGTGTTTTGGGCTCCATTTTGAAGTTTGTGAGATTCGAGCACTCCATCTGGCATGAAGGACATGTTATTTCACTCCTCTCGCCGAAACATATGGATAGCTAGAGAAGAATTGTTTCAGCGTCCTGATCGTTCTGTGCAGTGGCCCACCTGATTCAAAGCCAAGATCTTGTAAATGAGCACCAGGTTCAAATGTTTGGTGGCTTGCGAATGGGCGGGGATTTCCCATACACCACATGATTTGGGTGAGACAGAAGGAGTGCCCCACATGCAGGCCAAATGTGGACTGTTGGTTTTTTTTTTTTTTGTTCCTAAAATTTTCATATTCTTGAGACCCACCTGGTGACCTGTTTCGTCCTATTTTAGGGCAATCCAACATACTCAGTGGGGTCAAGCTAATGAACAGACAAGATCTTGCAAAAACATTACACATTGACACATGCGACGTCCTGTTATGGTGAGTCACTCTCTTCATTTTCTCATTACTCATGAATGCAGCCTTTGCAGGTTTATTTTGAATGCAAATAGGCTAATCCAAACTTTTTCCAATCCGATCCGACTCGATTTTCATGACCGAGTCGGACTCGGATTGGCTTAGGACAACAGGGGTTTGGCTCGGACCGAGTCAGATGACCCGGACTCGATCTTGGATCGGTCTGAGTTTGAGTTGGCCCATGTAGAATCCAGATCGAGTCGAGTTGGACCCAATCCAATGCCCAGCTCTAGTCGCGAGCATGGACGGATAATCGTACTCCAATCACAATACACCCGATACCAGGATGATTGAGGATGCCCATAGGGGGGCCGGCTCTTGAAAATCCATCAGCTAAAAACCAGAGGGTTCGCTTACGTGAGTTTCTGTTTCTCCTCACAGGGAAATAGTTCATTTTAATGAAAGGGCATGCCTAATCATTTTGGGTCATGGCATCCACATGGTCTTGGCCCACCCGATCAATGGGACTCGAAATTTGCACTTGGATTCGCTTATTCCTGAGTTACGACTTAGTGGGTGTTACCATTACTGTGTGGAGCCCACTTTGATGAATTTGTTTTGTATCCCCGCCACTCATCCATTTTTTGAGCGCATTTAAGGGGGAGCGGATTAGGTGATACCCCCGATTCGCCAAAGCAGGAGAGACCTTTGACAGTGAGGCCATTGTGATGCATGTGGCTACATCCACCCTGTCCATCGGTATTTATAGCTCATTTTAAGGCATGGTCCAAAAAATAGGGCAGTTCCAAATCCTTGATGGACGATGGTACAGGAAATAGTTACGATTGACCATTAAAAACTTTATTTTGGGCTAAAAGAGCTTTAAATCAAGATGATATTTGTATAGTATCTTCATTAAGGTGTTTGTGACCTTATCAACAGGTTGGATGGCAAATAAATATTCCAGTGGAATTCAAAAAGGTTTTACTTGTGAGGATTCAATCACGATTGATCATATAGTATGGTCCACCTAATATTTTAGTCAGCTTCACTTTTGGGATCATGCCTTAAAATGAACTTTCAAAATGGTTGGAAGGTGTGAATTTAAGGCACATACATGTCCCATCCACCTAGGTGGATCTGGATTCTCACCTAAACTGCTCCCTAATTAAGAACCTTAATCCCAAAACTTAAGAAGATGCAAATCTACAGTGGACCACGCAACTAGAAAAGGTGGTGTGACCTTAAAAGCTTTTCTGTTGATCACAAAAGTTTTAGATCAAGCTAATATTTATAATTTAATTTCATCCCGTTTTGATTAACTTTATAAGTGGGTTGGATTGCAAATAAACATTAGGCCCATTTACACCCGATCCATAGCTCAAGTGGTAGACTGGGTGAAAGAAACCTCGATTCAACACTGAGGTCTTGGTATCGATCCCTAGTGGGGGTGGCTACCAGTGAAGTGTGTGTGAACTGACAGTGCGCTATACTAATGAACTAACCAAAAAAAAGAAAAAAGAAAAAAGACACATTAGCCCATTTGGGAGCATGGATTTGGAGCTCCTTAGATTTGAAAACCTCCAATTGTCTTTAGCACACATATTAGGAATCAACTTCAATCCAAAAGTCCTATACATGATATATTTATAAGGGCTCAAATTTAATTACTAAATTAACTTTAATATATATAATTAGTGAACACAAGTAATGTTTAACACAATGGTTGCAATAAGGTTGTTGAGATATATGCTTTGCCCAAAAAGTGATGAAATTACAAATTTAGGATAGGTCTTAAGTACAGAATCATGTTCCAATGACTAGAGCTGGACAAAAGAGATCCGATCCGGTGGATCCGACCCAATCAGAACCGAACCGACGGTCTGGATCGGTGCGGATCGGGTAGCTCTATGTAGATTCGAAATCTTTCGAGTCGACTTAGGATGGCCCTTGATCTAACCCGACTCGACCCGAAAACCCAATCCGAATATATCCGAACCTATCCGATCCGGAGTAGCTCTTATCGATACTTCTACTTTTTCCTATGGTATGGTCCGCTTGAACTTTGAATATGCATACATTTGGGGTTCAACAACTAAAATGATTTCCAAAAACGAATAGACGGCGTGGATAAACCACGTGCATTCAAGGTGGGCCCCAACAGTACTTAATGTGTACAATAAAAAAGTGTTTGTTGGTATGCCGCACATACCTATGTACAACTAGCTGTAGGTACGTGTCGTGCCAAGACGACTCATTAGAAAGGGGAAACGGATTCGCTACTCCCCTGCTACCGGCCAATGGCTGGCGGTCAATGCTTTGTGGGCCCTATCATGATGTATTTGTTTCATCAATGTCGTCCATTTATTTTCTTAGATCATTATATGGTATTACACAAAAAACAAGGTATATCCCAGTCTCAAGTGGACCACATTATAGGAAACAGTGTTGAATGTACGTCAACCATTAAAAACTTCTTGGGGCCATAAAAGTATTGGATCAAGCTGATCTTTGGTTTTTCCCTTCATCTGGGTCTTTATGACCTAATCAACTGATTAGATGTCAAATAAACATACAGTGGGCCTTATTATGATTTAAATGATGGATATCCAATCACTATTGTTTTCTTGTGGTGTGGTCCACTTGAGATTTATCTCCCTATGATAATTCAGATGAAGCCCTAAAATCATCTTTAAAAATGGATGAACGGAAGGGATGAGATACATACATCATGGTGGGGCCCACATATCACCGACCACCGGCCACTGGGATGGTGTCAGGGGGAGTAACCAATCCGTCCCGTCTTTAGTCACTGGCGCTCCTCGAGCTGCGAGTTGTACGAACGGTTCAAAGGAGATCCAAGTTATATGGCCTTACGATGATGTATTTATTATATCTACACCATTAATATATATTTAGAGATCATTTTAGCGCATTATCCAAAAAAAGGGATCATATCCAAAGATCATCTGGACCACACCACAAATAGAAACAGATAATGATTTTCAGTATGGTCCCACTACTTTTTCTAGTGTGGTCCACTTGATAGTCAGATCTGTCTTATTTTTTTGTCTCAAGCCTTAACACTAGCTCGCCAAATGCATGAACGGTTAGGATATGACATATATTCCATGATTAGACTTACATAATTTCGTAATAACAAAGTCATCTTTTCGTACCCAGTAGCTGCCGCGCAAAGCACGTTCGCCGCTGCAGAGTCTCGAGCTCCAAGATGTACGAACGGCTCAAATAATATTAATCCCATATGGGCCCCACAATGATGTATTTATTATATCGATACTCTTTATCCATTTTCTACGATTATTTAAAATCATTTGAAAAAAAAAAAAATATATATCTAAAGCTAAAATGAACCACACTGAAAATAGTAGTTTTTAATCATTCGAATTGCACCCAACCCGATCCGAATGGGTTTCTCTGGATGAGTCAAACTCGGGTCGGGTTAGACCAATTGTGTGTTGGGTTGAATTGAATCCCATATTCCAGACTCGATTTCAGATCTGATCAGATTCGAGTCAATCCCGTTAGATTTTGGTCAGGATCGGGTTAGTCCTAATCTGATCCGACTCGGTCCGATGCCCACCTCTACCAGTGACTAACCAACCAAATTTAACCCTTGATTTACATTAATAATGTTTTGATAATACTGATAATATTAAAATAATTATAGTGATGCAACTGATAATCTAATGGTTTTAGTACATCATTAGTGAGCGCATACATGTTACAAATGCAATTCTTGAAAGGATTTTAGATTTTATACGTAATCCAAGCTAGCAGCATGGATTTCAAACTCGCCCTTTATGGGGATTCGAAACCTTCTGAATTTGCCAAATAACCGGAGAATTTGACATCATTGAATTCTAAGAGCTGGATCCCCTGTCATCTGGCGTCCACAAGTATATTTTTATAATTTTTTAGTGAGTGGTGACGTGGACCACCCAGGATTAGGTATCAGGAAATCTATGTTGACCGGATAACAGAGGGATCCGGACTCGTTAAATAATTGTTTACTCTCTGGGCATGTCACGTAATGAAACTCATGTCTGTCAGCATAGTTTTTGAGATTTAGTACATACAGTCACCTGTTGAGCGGTTCGGACATCACGTGCATGGACCTCGTGCTACGTTGGCGGCAGCGGGTTCCAATTTGGTACACATACAAGATCACCTGATGAGTGGGAAACGGATTGGCTACTCCCCTGCCACCAGCCAATGGCTGATGGTCGGTGCTCTGTGGGACCTACCATGATGTATTTGTTTCGTCCATGCTGTTTATCTGTTTTTCTAGATCACTTTATGGTGTAAAACCAAAAATGTGTTATATCTCAACTTTAATTTCAAGTGGACCACGTTACAGGAAACAGGGTTTAATGAACTGAACCATTAAAATCTTTTCATGGCCGTAAAAGTTTTGGATCAGGATGATAATTGTTTTTTCCTTCATCTGAGTCTGCATGACCTAAGTCTGCGTGACGTAATCAACGCATTGGATGTCAAATAAACAATACAATGGGCCTTAGGAGAATTTTAATGGTATCCAATCTTTATTTGTTTTCCCATGGTGTGGTCCACATGAGAAGTATATTCTTCTCATTTTTAAAATAATATATAAAATGATAAGTAAAAATAGATGAACAGAATGACATATATCATGGTGGGCCCACATAGTACCGACCACCAGCCCGGGGCTGGTGGCATGGGAGTAGCCAATCCGTTTCCTGATGAGTGGCTCAGACATCACGTGCATGGACCTCGTGTCACGTGGGTGGCTGTGGGTCCACTGTTCGTACAAGCGCCAATCTTTTCGGCCAGGCGGGTCTGAACTTGCGCTTTTGTTCAAGCTCGAGGGTATTTTGGTCACAATAGTGTAACTTACAATTTTTTCTGTCTCCCTTCGTCTCTATTCCCGCCGCCGGAGGCGGCGCTGGTTTGCCCTACGCGCATGTCTGGCATTTATAGGAGGCGGAATATATACACCGAGCACCACAGAAATCGTGATCCGGCAAGTCATATCCAACGGTTCGAAGAATCATCTGACCACTTAATCGACAGTCATATTGTAATCTGTGTCATTTCCCTATCCTTAAACGGTTAGGATTATCTGTATCAAGATCCATTCTGTCTATGCGATCTGCCACTCGACCAAGACGGTTGCAATCAACGTGGGAGATAGGTGTTCCCGCGGCGCAAATGTCTTTCTGTAACATTTAATGCAGCATGTAGAATTCAAAACTTATCATTACCAAAATCTCGCTTGCTCGATTCTCACCACATTCCTTCCTTGCTTTCGTCCTCCCTCTTTTCGTTTCTCACTGTCATGTCTATCCAAACGACAGATCCAAGCGTCGTAAGAAATTCTACAGGACCCTTTAACTCAAGCGCCAAATGCAGACGCTCCGTTGATGTAAACGTGGCTACTCACGTAAGATCAGACGCGTTCATCAAACTTATATTTTTATATATTAACTTAAAATTAAGTTGTCTTACCTTAATAGCTAATATTTTTCCGTTAAATATGTACCGTTGGATAACAATTCTTAAAAATTTCTGTTGTTAATATATGGCTTACTTGATGAATGGAGATAAATGATTTTGGGACTATTATATCAACCTTCTTTTTAACCTATATAAGCGTTCAGGATCCTGTAGGAATTTTCAAAGGTGGAATATGTAGTGCGTTTGTGTTCGGCGCTTGAATGTGGAGAGCGTGGAATTTGTATTTACACACGTATACCTGGGCCAGGAAAAGGAGAAAAACTTTGATACTTGGGTAGATCGTGATACATGATACACGCGCACTAAGAACCTTCACATGTGGCATAGTATAAAATTAAACTAAACCGTCCAAATTGTAGATACTAATTTGGATTTTTAATCGGCTAAAATTTATTTTTATTTTATTATCTAACTATCAGATTTGTGGACATTTATTCAACGGCTATAAGTGAAAAAAAAAAATCCAAGGTTGCAGCAGACAGTTATCCAAGAATTAGTTCGGTCCACTTTACTATTTCTGTGTCACTCCGTATCAAGTGTCATAAGTAGCTTGAGGCTGAATAACTTCCCAAAAAGTATCTTATCCTCGAGCGGCTAATCTGCACACTTTCAGGAGGTCGTACAAGTGGGGCCCCATGTTACGATTTGTGGTTTGATATCCCCGCACGCGTGTGGAGCCGCACCCATTCATGTGCAGGCCAATACAGCACCCTAATGAGATCGGTGCTCCGCAGGGCGCGGACCAGGTACTTCCCGGCAAGTCTCTAGATAGTAACGGACAAGGGCTCTGAGTGGCCACCGTGGTTTATGGGTTTTATCCACACTGTCCATCCATTTTTCCATATCATTTTATTGCATTTAGAAAAAAATGAGGCAGATCCAAAGCTCAAGTGGACCACACAGTGGGTATTAAATACATACCGTTTATAACTTCTTGGGGCTACATAGTTTTTGGATCAAGCTGATAATTGTGTTTTCCCTTCATACAGGTACATGTGACCTTATGAACAGTTCGGATGGAAATTAATCATCACGGTGGGCCCTGGGAAGGTTTCAACGGTCACTCTGCTTTTTCCTATGTTGTGGTCAGATCTGTCTCATTTTTTTATTTGTGCGATAAAATGATATGGAAAAATCGATGGACCGTGTGGATAAAACCGATACATCACGGTGACCCTAGAGAGACTGGGGGTAGTACCCAATCCGCGCCCTACTCTGCATCATGTGGGCCGCGGTAGCTAGATCTTGTTGGGTAGACCGCCCTTGGAATGAAACGGCTTGATTTTGAGGCAGCGGATTTAGTTACTGTGCCCATCTGGGCCAGATGAAATCTCGGTTATGTCACACGTGTGCCATTTGGCACGTATGCTTGCGTGCGAATTTGTATGTCACACATCTCGCTTAGTAAGCCAAGAGGATTATCAGACCTTTCGTGGTAGGATATGCACAGTATAATCCAGTGGTCAGTTTACACAAGCCGGGTATTCAGCAATCTAGACCGCTGGTCTGATGCGAACAACGGTGAATGGACCATGATCTCAATATCATCCAGCTTAGAATATTGAATGGACCATGATCTCAATATCATCCAACTTGGAATATTGTTGGAACCTATCTTGGGTAACACGTATACGTTGAACGGCCCGATCTCCAACACGTGTCCATCCGTCCATCTTCGGTTTGGGCCTACTTAGGTCCCAAAGTGACGCAGTGAAGGACGTGAGGTCGAGCACCGTCTTCCTCGAGATGATAAATATTCCGAATCCACGAAACTTTTTTGGACTCCTAATAGAGACTCATCAAATCCAAAAAAAAGAAAGCAGGAAATAGAAAAGAATTTCTAATAATTTGAAATTGATTAATGAATGACTAAAAACGAGTTTACACCCCTTTAAATAAGGGAACCAAGCAATAGGAAAAAAATCAAACTCAAACTACAACTAAAACTCCTAGAATTCGCAACTTACTATAAATAGTAAACTTACTATTTATAGATGTCACGCCCCAAACTCGGAAACCGGGCTCACAAAATTTTCGATTGCCGAATCCGGCGCCGACAGCCTCCGTAGAACCTCATTTTCGGCTCCTAGCTCCCATTCGCCAGGTTCCGATCCTGGGATGCTACGAGGAGGATTTTCAATATCAGTTTGATTCGTAATAAGCATAACCAAAAGCATAACCCACAAACAACAACCAAGCACTCTATTACATTTCCACTATGATCAAAAAACTTTACAAGTACAATGAGTATAAAGGGAAATACAAAGGTAAAGAACAAAAAAACTCCAAAATGCTCTGCAACGTGCTCCTGTCTCAACGCTGCTGCGAATCAACGTCACCTGCACGCAACGGTCGTGCATAAGCTTACAGAAAGCTTAGAGGGTGGTGAAAGTGTGTGCGCAAGGTAGTAATATGTACATGCAATGTCAGAGTGATGCGGAATATGCAAATGGAACTATGATATCATGAGCCGTACCAAGGCTATACAATGCCAGACATGAATGTATCGGCCACCACAGGGCCATGCGATGTACAATACAACTCAAACATATAGGTCCTCATCTATGTCCACACATCATTACAGTTCAAAATATGGAATATCACAGGGGTCTAGTACACTCTAAACCAGATTGCCGCCACATCACGCGTAATCAGGTAAGTGGAAAAGACCTCACTATCCGTCTGCCAATATCGGGAGCGACTCGTCGATAGCGGACCCATTCCTCGAGCTGGTCAGACTCAGCCTAGTATTGCCCCCTACTCTCGGGCGGGTAAGGCCGCACCCCCTTCCAACCTACCACGACACAGTGGAGAGCACAGCCAACTGGTGTTCGGCACTCAGTGCTCATCTACCCACTCGGTCTAGACGTTGGAACAACCTCTTGGTACCATAAGGGTTTAGGGACTTTCACCCAGGGATATCTATAGTACCCCATGTAGAACAAGATTTCCGGTATCCAATCCTGCCAACCACGATGCGTCTGTGGAGGCTACGACCCTGATGTTGCTAGGGCGTACAATAACCATGTCACACAAGTGCGAAATGCATGATTCACGCTGTCTAGTCATGCAACAATTCATGCGCATATCGTGCGCTCATGTAGGGCAATACTGCCTAACCAGGAGCCCATAAACAACCTGCCCGAAGGCATATGCTATGATCAGTCAGTCCTCATATCAAGCATACATATGATGCGTATGATCATGAATCATGAAACTATACTAAACATGTTATAATGACATGAACTATTTTATAATGCAGATAGACCTGGACGGTCAATACACAGCAAGTACGGCCTGGTGATGGGCCCTAAGGAGAGTCGCAATGTGGACATCCAACCAGCATTACGCTCGCAATGTGGACGTCAAACCAACATTGCTCCCAAGGCACGATCGTTGTGAACATCGTACTTAGTCTATAATGGATTTACACATTGCAATGGACCGTAAGTTGTCCCCATTGGACCTTACATATATATCAAATGAGCCATATCCTATGGGCTTTTATTCATCAGATGGGCCACATAAATGGGCCACACCAATGGGTCTTATGTGCATTGCAATGGGTCAAACCCGTGAGCCTTAGATTGCATCAATTGGACCTAGTCACATGAGTCTAGTATGTATCAAATGGGCCACACCAATTGGACCCCTAAATGTATATCAACTGGGCCTCAACCCAGAGGCCTTATATGAGTCGAATGGGCCTAAATCCCTAGGCCTTAAACAATTCTAATGGGCCTAATCCATGAGCTTGCATGCATATCAAAGTGGGCCTAATCCCATGGACCCTTTCTTAATCAAATGGGTGTAGTCCCATGGGTCTTACAATATAACAAATGTCCACTTCCATGGGCTTTAAGAATGCAACAAATAAGTCCAATTTTATGGGCCTAGAAGTACATCAAATGGCCTAGTCACATGGCCTTAGATCATATCCATTGGGCCTAAAACCATAGGCCTTAAATATCAAGTTAAGCCCATAGGCTTTACATATCAAGTGGGCCTAAGTTCTTGGGCCTTAAATGTCAAATTAGCCTAAGCTCATAGGCTTTACATATCAGGTGGGCCCAAGTTCATAGGCCTTAGATGAATCAAATGGGCCTAGCCCATAAACATTTCATAAATGAAATGGGTCTAGCCCATATATGAATGGTTCATCTCACCACTAGTTCAAGCTTTAAAATGATCCCATCCGATGGACGGACGGTCTGGATGCACTACAGGCATCATGACGGGTCCCACTACCGCCGGTCAGGCAGGGCACACGCAACAAGGAAGGCTCCACCGTCCGCTGGACGGTGGAGATGCTGGAATATCAAGGTGGACGCCACCGTCCACTGGACGGTGGTCTTTAAGGCACACTACATTGTGGGTCCCATGTGGGGCCCACCCAAATGTCTAGATGCCATCCAACCCGTTCGTAAGGTCACTTGGACCGGGATGAAGGGAAGACATAAATTTCAGCTCGATCCAATACTTCTGTGGGCCCCAGGAAAATTTTCAATGGCAACACTCAATTCTACTATTTCACGTGGTGTGGGCCACATGAGTTTCGGATCTGTCCCATTTTTGGAAGGGGGCCACTTTAGAGGGTGGCCCACCCGATGAACGGTTTGAATATCATATAAACATCAAGGCGGGGCCCACGCTTGGAGCCGTGGGTCCACGGCGTCCGCCCGCCCATCGCTTGGCAGCCGTGCAGGCGCTGCCAGCGCCTGACGCAGCAGCATCTGCTGCCACACTCCATCTCTCTCTCTTGAATTTCGATTTTTTTGATAAAAAGTATGTGTGGGGCCCGCTTTCTGACAATCCACTCCAGCTATAGCGATCAGTGGTCCGAGGCCGTCCAAATGAGTCCAAAGTTTGGATTTTTTTGACGCTAGAAGATGAATAAAATGAGAAAATGGATCCTTGAATGGTAGAGGTGCATAATTTGATGCTATGGCCCACCAGGTCTTCCAATCAACCCCAAATTTCTACCCAACGGCTAAAAAGTCATGGGTAAGAGGATGGACGACTTGGATCGAACAAAAACATCATGGTGGGGCCTATGCAAAGGGACCACCCAAAAGCCTTCCTTTCTTTCTTCCTTTTTTTTTTTTTTTGATTTCCTTTACAACATCCAGCGTCCCAGACGCTGGACAGTGATATATAAAAAATTTTGGAAATGGTGGGCCCTGATGAAGTGGGCCACCACATGATGGGCGGCATGGGAATAACGTCTAAGGTGGGCCCCACTTGAATAAAATAAATACATCAAGATGGGATCCATTCAAGTGGGCCACACCATCCTATTGCAATAAAATAAAATAAAAGAGAGAGAGAGAGAGAGACATGGAGAGTGGGACACGGCTTGTGATGGAGGGACCCCGTCATTATGGGCTCTCCCTTACAAGAAAATTATACAATAAATGGATCCCTTGCACATGGGACCATTGAAAATGTAAATCAACGGTGAAGATCCATTCTCTACCGATATGGACGGTCTAGATGACCTTTCTAAATGAAAATGAACATTATGATGGGGTCCATGGAGAATGGCCCCATCATGGAATGATCATGATGATCCAAGTGGTCCATCGGCCACAAATAAGGGTCCCAAGTGAGATCCACACCATTGATCGATGAGCCTCACTTGGTCCACCATAAAAATAAGAAAAACAAGTATGAGGTAGCACCCACCGTCCGATCTTCTCGCTCCTAGGGGTTCCTTGGCACCTTGGCTTCAACTTCAATGGTTAAGATGAAGAATGGAGGGTTGAGATGGGAGATGATGGGGTAGGAAGGTGGGCCACTTAGAGCTTAGGAAGGTTGGAAAATTTCCATATGCATGGGGCTCTTGGAATTTTTGTTGCTTGGAAATTTTGAAATGAGAAAGAGAGAAAGAGAGAGAGTGATGTAAAGGGAGAGAGAGAGAGTGATGGATGGATGGGTGAGTGATGGTGGTGTAAGAAAAACTTGACTTTTGTGGCTTTTGTGTAAGAGAGGTATGGGAAATGAAGACTTTTTGGCTTTTTGTGTAAGAGAGGTATGGGTGGTGAAGACTTTTGTGGTTGCTTGGGAAAATGGGTGAGAGTGATGTGTACTTGACATGTGATGGGTTGATGGGTGGTTGATTGATGGGATTGATGTGATTGATGTGACACATTGTAGAGATTCTCTTGGTTTCCGCAACGCGCGGCGTTTTCTTGCACCGAACGTTGGCCCATAACTCTTGACCAGGGTATCGCCTCGGCGCGCGAGTCGCGGTATCGGAACCGCAACGACGGCGCGGTCGCTATGGTATTGGTCTCGGGTTGAGTCGACTCGGGTTGTCGGCATATGAATCAGGGTCGCGCGTCGATATCTTTTAAGGGTCGAAGGTTGCCGGAATTCGACCGGTACGACCGCGGAAGTGTACGGAAAGGTACGGACCAAGATACGGGTCTCACAATAGACAGTCATGATGTCTACTAGTGCACAAGGTTTTCGGCCAAAAATGGTAAGTGTCCTATTTGGCTTCACCAAACCGTTCTCCTAATTATCCTAAGCACTTTTTATGTTGGACACAACTACTAAAGCCCAACGGATGAAGAGTTATACTCAAACTAAAACTTACTATTTATAGTAAAAACAAAAATAAAACGGGGAAACGACCGTCGATCAGGGGGTTTCTCACAAATTCGGGTTGCGCAACCTGGCGTAGCGGGATTGGTTGACTAAAGTAGCTCGTTCTACCTCAAATTCATATATTTTACGTCGGATAACTCATTCCGGATTGCGAGATACGTTCGATCTAAGGTCTAATGGTCCGGATCACTTCTGTCGCCGACCGTGCCTTTTCTGATCCATCTTGGCCATAAAATTATCCGCGACCCGCTCTACATCAGTCCCCTCCACTTGAAAAAAACTCGTCCTTAAGTTCTCCTCCTGCGCTGGTTCATGGTACTCAGTCAGGTCCGCAACGTTGAAAGTCCATGAGATCGCCATGTCATCTAGAAGATCAACAACATAAGCGTTGTCATTGATCTTTCGAATGATCGGTACCGGTCCAATCTTCTTATTTTTCAACTTGTTGTATGTCCCGGTCGGAAATCTTTCTTTTCGTAAATGGACCATTACCTGGTCGCCTACCTCGAACACCTTTTGTCGCCGATGCTTGTTCGTTTGTTTCTTGTACTTTAATTTCGAGGCATGTAGCTTGGTTTGTACTTCCGCATGAATACCCATGATCCTGTCTGTCATATGTTCTTCTGCAATGGTCATGCCTGGGAGATTGGGCAGAGGGACCAAGTCTACTGTGTGGCGAGGTACTCGTCCGTAAATAACCTAGAACAGGGATTTTCCGGTCGAGCGGTTCACCATATTGTTGAATGCAAACTCCACTTGAGAGAAGACCAAATCTCACTTCTTCGATTTTTCTCCTGAAATACATCGAAGCAGATTTTCCAGAGTGCGATTCACAACCTCAGTTTGACCGTCAATCTGCGGGTGGTAGGCGCTGCTGAACTGAAGTCGTGTATCGAATCGAGTCCATAAAGTTCGCCAAAAGTGGCTTATGAACTTCGTGTCACGGTCAGAAGTAATAGTTTTGGGAACCCCGTGTAGCCGCACAATTTTTCTGAAGAATATATTTGCCATGTGTGTTGCATCGAGAGTCTTTTTACATGGAATAAAGTGCGACATCTTAGAGAAACGATTTACTAACACACACACCGAATCCATGCAGTGTCGTGTTCGTGGAAGACCAAGCACGAAGTCTGTAAATAAATCCTCCCAAGGGCCATCAGGCACGGGCAATGGGGTATAAAGGTCCGTATTATGAGATTGCCCCTTAGAGGTCTGACAAATATAACAACACTGGACTACCCTTCCCACATCACATGCCAATTGCGGCCAGTAATATTGTTCTTCCACGAGAGCTTGCGTCTTATCTCACCCAAGGTGTCCACTAAGGCCACCACTATGTAGCTCTTGGATTATTTGTTCCCTTAGCGAACTGTTGGGGATGCATAATCAATTTTTCTTGAAAAGGAACCCAGCTTACATATGTAAGTCGTCGGAGTGACCTTCTTGGTATCTAACTCATGCATCCTTGAAGTCGTCATCATCGGCATATATGTCCTTGAGGCACTCGAATCCGACAACCTCATTGTTCATAGTGACTAACAAAGTTGCACGGCGACTCAGCGCATCAGCTACCTTATTCTGTTGCCCTGACTTGTGTTTTAGTACGAATGTAAATTCCTACAAAAACGAGATCCATCTAGCATGTATACGATTAATGTTACTTTGACTATTAATGAATTTGAGAGCTTGATGGTCCGTGTAAAGTATGAATTCCTTTTGAATCAAATGATGTCCTCAGTGTCGCAGTGTCTGAACCACCGCATATAACTCAATCTCGTATGTAGACCACTTATTGCGTGCATCGCTAAGTTTCTCACTATAGAAGGCTACCCGCTTACCTTCTTGAGACAAAATTTCTTCAATTCCAGCATATGAAGCATCACATTCGACTTCAAACAGTTTATCGAAGTTGGGAAGTACAAGAACCGGGGTCGTGAATAATTTGCGCTTGATTTCGGTAAAGCTCTTGTCCGCTTCGTCAGTCCACTGAAACTGCCCTTTCTTCATGCAATCTGTGATTGGTGACACAATAGTACTGAAGTTTCTCACAAACTGACAATAGAATGTCATCAGTACATGAAAACTTCACACTTCGTGAATATTTGTGAGAACCGACCATTCTCTGATTGCCTTTACCTTTTCCTCATCCACTCGAATGCTCGTGGACGTTACGACAAAACCAAGAAACAATAGGCAATTTGTAAGACCCGTATCCTAGCTTGTACTGTTCCATAGGCTTCCGCGGTCCCCCGATCGAATTTCGGCAACTCGCGATTTATAATCAGCAGTCACGCGCGACCTTGATTCATATTCCGTATTTCAGAGTCGGCTCGACCCGAGACTTATACCCTAGCGACCGCACCGTCGCCGCGGTTCCGATACCGCGTCTCGCGCGCCGAGGCAATACCCAGGCCAGAAGAAGTGGGCTTGCGTTCAGTTCGAGAAAAAATGCCGCACAACAGAATCTCTACCAAATATCAAATCAATCCCATCAATCAATCAATCAATGTCAAGTACAACAACCCATCACTCCCTTTTTAAAAGTCAACTCTCTCTCTACCCTCACCATCCCTCTTTTACCCCATTTTTAACCACAATCATACCTCCCCATCACTCTATCACTCACATCACTTCTCTCTCTCTTCTCTCTCTCATTTTTTCTCTCCCAAGCTCCATGAGAGCAATCCAACGTCCACCCCCATGAGAGAAAGCTTGGTGGGCCCACCTTCCAATCTCCCATCCCCACCCTCCAAAGTGCATCTTAACCATTAAAATCGTCTCCTTGGTGCTCTAGATCGTGTTGGCGGATGGAGGAAGAAGAAATCAAAGGTAGGTGCTTCTCTCCCTCTCCTTCTCATTTTTTTTATGTGATGTGTGGCCCACTTGGATGGACCCCACCTTAATATATGATTTATCCATACCATTCACCCATTTGGCGGCCCACCGAAGTAAGGCCCACCTGTATGCCAAGACCGTCCAGCATCCAAGGACGCTGGACGTGGAAAGAAAACACAAGTATTAGCTTGGTTTACCAAGCTTTGGAGTGGGCTATTTGTGTAGGTCCCACCTTGATGTATATATTCAATCCACGCTGTCCATCTCATTCCCTGGATCATTTTAGGCGTTGAGCCAAGAGTTGGGGTTGATTGGAAGATCTGGTGGGCCATAGTGTTGGAGATTACATCATCATCATTCAAAGATCATTTTTTCTATTTTATTTTATTTTCTAAACATAAAAATATCCTATATTAGACTCATTGGGACGGTTTTGAACCACTGAAGCCAATGGACGGGATGGATCTACCTGATGCAGATCCCACATGTGAAAAACTGCAGAAAAATGAGTTTTCCTAATTAAAAAAAAAAAAAAAAAAAGTGCAGAGGCCTCTGCCTTTGACGCTGCAAAAGCAGCAGCGTTGCACGCCTCACGGGTGGACGTCCCAAGCAGCTGCCCACGGTTGTTTTTGTGGGCCCCACCATGATGTGTGTTCAAAATCCACACCATGCATCTGGTAGGTCCCTTCCTGAAGTGCGACCCCTCAAAAAAAATAGCCCTATCTGACACTCAAGTGGCCCACGTCATAGGAAACAATGGGATTGAGCATTTGCCATTGAAACGTGTTTTTAGGTTATCACAGATATTTTGGATCATCATGAAACTTGTTTTTCCTCCTCAGCCAGGTCTGTGTGACCGTATGATCAGTTTGGATGGCAAATAAATGCTATGGTGGACCCCATAGTGATGTACGTGGTATGATCCACGTCGTCCGCTTATTGGAATGCTGGGCAACAACCCAGCAGCACATCGTGCTGTGCATGACGTCACCAAGTTGACAGTCCCACCATGGTGTGTGTTTCATCTGATGAGAGGCCACCATGAAATATGGGTTTCAACCCAAGCCATCAAACTGTTTTGCAATCCACGCATGATATATCTGCTGCATCAACAGCCATGAGACCCATCTTGTGTATACTGGACGCTAGATGCTGGATGCATCACATTTTTATTATTATTATTTTTTAAAATTATTTTTTTTATATATAATATTACAATATAATATAATGTATATTAAAATACTATATTATGATGGGCCCCACGTGGGATCCACCTTGATGTATGGGATTACTCACACCGTCCAGATCAGGGCCCCACCCTGCACGTGTGAAACCCCCCCAACACCACCCACTGATTTGGACGGTGGTCGCTGGACGTGGCCAGCAATGAAGTTTGAACTGACAGTGGGGGTGTACTAGCCAGCTACAGCAAAATAGTATAAAATATAAATATCATTATAATATGTAATATTATATTATTAGGTTATTGGGAGGTTGGCCCACCACGTGGGACCCACCTCATCTGTTCATGTATTTCATCCTCACCGTCCTTGGACCGTGGGACCTACTCAACACGTGTGACACGTGTGGAGGTGGGGCCACCTTGATGTATGCATTCTACTTTCACACTGTCCATCTGGACAGTGTGGCGTAAGGCCCACCATGATGTATTACATATTCATGTCATCCATCTATCTGCAGGATGCGGGACCCACCCCACACGTGATGCACGTGTGAGGGTGGGGCCCACCTTAATGATGTATTGTATATTCCCACCGTCTACGTGGACAATGTGGCGGGTCACGAGGTATGTGTTGTACCCAAATTATCCATCCGTATAGGTCCCACCTTGGTATATCTGTTGTGCACGCGGACTCCACGTGATGTATATATTTTATATCTCCATCATCCACTGTCTAGACGGTGGAAAACCCACCTTGATGTATTTATTTCATATCCGCACCATCCGCTGGATTGGAACTGTGGGACGCCAGCTATGATGTATGTGTTTTATACATGCCGTCCGTATGTTTTGGAAGGCACATGTGGAGGTGGACCCCACTGTTATGTATTCTATACCCATATCATCTATATGGACGATGTGTCGTGGGACGCACCGTGATGTAAGAACTGTATGCCTATGTCGTCCATTTGTGCGACCTGCAAGGATGTAATTGTGGCCCATTGATGAAGCCCACCTCGATGTATTTGTGGGCCATCCATGGGGCCCATTGTCGTGGCTGACTTGACCTGTATGTGGCCCATTAGTGTGGCCCATTGATGAAGCCCACTTGATGTGATGTGGCCCGACTTGATGTACACGAGGCCTATTATGATGTGTGTTAGGCCCTTATAGTGTGACCCATTGTGACATGTATTAGGCCCACGACGTGTGGCCCATTTGATGTATTCAAGACCCAGTTACGTGGCCTATTTGATGCATACGAGACCCATGTGTAGGGCCCACCTATTGTGTTTTCGAAGCCCATTGGTTGTGGCCCATTATAATGTATTCAAGGCCCATGGGCGAGGCCCGATGTGATGTATGTGTGGTTGTTACGTTGTGTATGAATCCCTTACGTGGGCTACTCCTTGGAAGCAATGTTGGTTAAATGTCCACATTGTTGAGCAATGATGGTTAGATATCCTCATTGTGACCTTCCCTTAGGCCTTGTTAGGCCCATTCTTACCGATTTCGATTGTCGTAACCGATTTACCGATTTTGATGGCCGATTATCCTGACCGATTACCGATCGTGGCCGATTATCGATTGACGTGGCCGATTGTCGACTCTGCGTGTCGTGGCCAATTGATCGATTACCGATCGAGGCCGATTATCTTGACCGATTACTGATCGTGGCCGATTATCGATTGACGTAGCCGAATGTCGACTTTGCATGTCGTGGTCGATTGACCGATTACCGATCGAGGCTGATTATCGTGACCGATTACCGATCGTGGCCGATTATCGATTGACGTGGACGATTGTCGACTCTGCGTGTCGTGGCCGATTGACCGATTACCGATCGAGGTCGATTATCGTGACCGATTACCTATCGTGGCCGATTATCGATTGACGTGGACGATTGTCGACTCTGCGTGTCGTGGCCGATTGACTGATTACCGATCGAGGCCGATTATCGTGACCGATTACCGATCGTGGCCGATTATCGATTGACGTGGACGATTGTCGACTCTGCGTGTCGTGGCCGATTGACCGATTACCGATCGAGGCCGATTATCGTGACCGATTACTGATCGTGACCGATTATCGATTGACGTGGCCGATTGTCGACTCTGCGTGTCGTGGCCGATTGACTGATTACCAATCGAGGTCGATTATCGAGACTGATTACCGATCGTGGCCGATTGTCGATTGACGTGACCGATTGTCGATTCTGTTTGTCATGGTCGATTAACCGATTCTGATCATCGAGGCCGATTACCGATCAAGGCTAATTATCGCGGCCGATTGTCGATTCCGATTGTCGCAGCTAATCGCCGATTCCGATTGTCGAGGCCCAATGTGATGTATATGCGGCCCGTTGTGATGTGCATCCAGCCCGTGTTTAAGGCCCAATGTGATGTATATGCGGCCCGTTGTGATGTGTATCTAGCCCGTGCTTAAGGTCCAATGTGATGTATATGAGGCTTATGTGATGAGGCCCACTGTGATGCATTTGAGGGCTAGGCGATGGAACCCATTGTAATGTATGTTAGGCCTATGAGCAGGGCCCACCTGTTGTGTACATGTAACCCTTGAGTAAGGCCCATTGTGTTGTATATTAGGCCCTTGTGTGAGGCCGTGGGCCCATTATATGTTTGGATCTGTGAGGGTCACTCCTTGGGGCAATGTTGGTTAGATGTTCACGTTGTCGAGGCCGATTGTTGATGCCGGTTATTGATACTGATTATGAGTATGTGACTGCATAGCATCATGATCCATGCCCATATGCATCATCTGCATGTCTGTTGTGAGATATGATTGACCATTGCATATGTCATAGTGCTGGTTGTTATGAGACTCCCTGATAGGCGGAGATTGTCTCACATGAGCACACGGTTTGCGTAGGATTGATGCATGACTGGATTGTATGACTCATCCATCTTGCATTGTGTGTGCTGTGATTACTGTATGCCCTAGTGACATCAGGGTCGTAGCCTCCACAGGCATATCGTGGATGGCCAGATGGGATACCGAAAATCTGTTCTACATGGGGTGCTATAGATATCCCTGGGTGAAAGTCCTTAAACCCTCTTGGTTCCGGAGGTTGCTCCAACGTCTAGACCGAGTGGGTAGATGAGCGCCGAGTGCCGATTACCAGATGGCTGCGCTCTCCACTGTGTCGTGGTTAGTTGGAAAGGGGTGCGGCCTTACCTGCCCGAGAGGAGGGGATAAAGTTAGGCTGAGTTTGACCAGCTCGAGGAATGGTTCCGCTATCGACGAGCTGGGCCCGATATTGGCAGGCGGATAGTGAGGTCTCTTCCACTCGCCTTGTTGCGCGTGGTGGGGCGACAATCTGGTTTGGAGTGTAATAGACCCCGGTGATTTTTCAGAGAGGAATCGTACTGATATGTGGACTTATTGAGTAGGAGATGCATGCTCATTCATTCATCCATTCACTATCCATTCGGGCTGGTGGTGCGCAACTAATTGTTGTGTACCTTCGTTATGACATGAATTTCGGTTAGGCGTGCGACTAACCTGAGATCAAGAGTTTACCACGTTGAGTCTGACTATTCAAATTTAAGTATGAGACTGGTTTGGATAGGAGTCCCTTGTGGTGGACTCCATAGCCTGCGATACTACGTACTATCACCCCGACTTTACACTCCAGCATGATTATTTCATTCGCATTTGTATATTGCATTGCATCCTCAGTATCTGATATTTGGCTCTTTATGACCCCTCATCGCATAGCTGTTCTATATCACGTATTCTGATACTGATTGACTTATAGACTTGTCCATACTTTCGCTTACTCTGTTATCGTATGATTTATATCTTGTCAGCATTCCTGCTTACTCTGATAATTCCTGCTCTTGTCAGTATTTCTGCTCATTCAGACATTGTATGGTTTACAGATTACCAATTTTCCGGTATTGTATGATTATAGCATTGTATTGAATACTTGGCACTTACCTTGTGCACATACTTACACCACCCTCTAAACTTTTCATAAGCTTATGCACGATAGATGCGTGCAGGTGATGTTAGGTTGCAGCAGTGTTGAGCTTGGAGCGTGCAGTGGTCTTCTAGAAGCTTGATTTTTTACTTATGTATTTCCCTCTCAGTATTGTACTCAAACGTTTATATTAGTGGATATGTGATGATGATGTTGCCTTTGTGAATTGGGTAATCTTGTGGTTATGCTTATTACTAGTTATATGTACAAAAAAAATCCTCCTTGTAGGATTCCAGGATCGAAAATCTGGCATATATGTACAAAAAAAATCCTCCTTGTAGGATTCCAGGATCGAAAATCTGGCATATGAATGCTAGGAGCCGAGAATGGGGTACTACGGAGGCTGTCGGCACCAGATTCGGTAATCGTGATTCTTATGAATCTGATTCCCGGGTTTGGGGCGTGACACAATTAGTCATGAAGTTGCACTTCTTTAAATTGAGATACAGTTTATTTTCAGTAAGCACTTGAAGGACCTTCTTGAGGTGTTCCATATGGGTGATTTCATCTTGATTATATATCAAAATATCATCAAAATAAACCACAACGAATCGCCCAATGAAAGGTTTCAGAACTTGGTTCATTAATCTCATGAACGTGCTAGGCGCATTCGAAAGATCGAAGGGCATGACTATCCATTTGTACAATCCTTCCTTCGACTTAAAGGCTGTTTTCCACTCATCACCTGGCCGTATTCGAATCTGATGGTAACCACTCCTTAGATCCAATTTAGAGAATATTTTGGCACCCACTAGCATGACTAACATATCGTCCAACCGCGGTATAGGTTACCTGTATTTTATGGTGATTTTGTTGATGGCTCAGATGTTGACACACATACGCCAACTCTCATTTTTCTTTGGAGTTAATAAAGCTGGTACAACACATGGACTCATGCTTTCTCGAATAAGACCCTTATGGATCAACTCTTCCACTTGCCCTTGAAGAATCTCGCACTCATTCGGACTCATTCGATAATGAGGCCGATTGGGTAGACTAGACCCGGGGATAAAGTCGATATGGTGTTGGATATCCCGCATGGGAGGTAACCCATCGGGAAGGTCATCGGGCTAGATTTCTTTGAATTCATGCAACAAGGGCTTTAGTCTTTAAGGGATGATGGTATGCTCGAGTTCTTTCCCTTTTACAATTAATGTATAGGCCTATCCTGTTTCTTTGGATTCTTCCACAAAGTCCCGTATGGTTAAGAGAAAATGACCCTCCACTTTAGAAGTTTTAGGTGGTCCCTTTAGATTCATAGGGATCAATATGGTCTTTCGACCATCCTTGACGAAGATATATATGTTATCTCGCCCTTTATGAGTGGCGTCACGGTCAGATTGCCAGGGTCGACCGAGTAGTATGTGACATGCTTCCATGTCAACCACATCGCATACTACTTCATCCTTATAATGTTTACCAATTGAAAAGGATATGTTGCACCGTTCAGTTACCTTTGTTTCGCTGACCTTTTAAATTTCGAGGATGAAATTTTTATTAGGAGGAGGTTACTGTAAGCCCCGTATCCTAGACCGTACCATTCCATAGACTTTCACGGTCTTACCGGTCGAATTTCGGCAACCTTCGACCCTTAACCAATAGTTACGTGCGACCCTGATTTGTATGTCGTCAACCCGAACCGACTCAACCCAAGACCATTACCATAGCGACCGTGCCATCGCTGCCGTTCCGATGCCACGACTTGCGCGCCGAGGCGATACCCTGGTCAAGAGATATGGGCTAACGTTCGGCGCGAAGAAAATGCCGCGCATTGCGAAACCCAAGAGAATCTCTACGATGTGTCACATCAATCCCATCAATTCCATCAATCAATCAATCCATCAATCCATCACATGTCAAGTACACATCACTTTTTCACCCTTCCCAATCAAGCCTCAAAAGTCAAAAAGTCTCCTACAAACCCATGCCTTTCTTACACAAAAGGCCACAAAAGTCAAAAAGTTCTTACACACATCTATCACTCCATCCATCCATCACTCTCTCTCTCTCCCTTTACAACTCCTTCTCTCCTTCTCATTTTCAAAAAAATCCAAGCAAGAACCCTCCCATACGTATGAGAATTTCTCCAAGCCTCTCTCTCTCTTTCAAAACTTCCTACCCCATGATCTCCCATCCTAACCATCCATTCCCCATCTCTTCTATTGGAATCAAAGCTAAGGTGCTAAGGAACTCATAGGAGCAAGAAGATCGAACGGTGGGTGCTCCTTTAGATGTACAAAAATCTGATTTCTATAGCCTATATGTTTTCTTTCTTTCATGAGGGAAGTGTAGGACCCACCAATCAATGGTGGAGATCTCACACAATCCCATGGTTGTAGCCTAATGGCCTACCTTATGCATGCATGATCCATGCATGAGGCCTTTCTCTATGGGCCCCATCATGATAGTTTTATTTCATATCATATTATGTTTGGGTCATCTAGACCTTATAACCATGGTGGGGATGGCATCCTCACCATGCATTTTAATTATAAACCATGCACGTGTAAGATCCATGTTGTAAATGTAGATCTAGGTATGATGTGCCGGTGTGATTGATCTTGAGAGGGCTCAATAGTGGCGGAGCCCCTTTCCCTATGACCAGATTGTCCTTCTATCTTTCTTTTTCCTCATTTTATTTCCTGATGTGTCTGGCCCATTAATGTATTTCTCTTTTTATTTAACTTATATAATAAATTTTATATAAGTACATGTTGCTGTCCAGAATTTTCTGGACAGTTTCTGGTTGTTTTTGGACCAGATTTTGGGACTGTTTGGGAAACTATTCATTACCTATTAAATATACTTTTCTGAAAGATGAGGATCTCATCTTGATGTCTCCCAAATTTCAGTCCCAACTGACCTTCATTGGGGTCCCGAAGGTGTGGTCCAAGTGAGGTGGACAGTTTGGATTTTATGCACTGTTCTAGCAACATTCCACCATGGACAATTTGACTTTTGAAATTTATTAAAATACCTATGGGTGTTTAAAAATTATAAAATTTTTTAAGGGGGTGAAAAAATTATGGTAGGACCCACCTACAAAATTTTGGGGCCAATGGACGCCTGTACACACCATGGTGATGGCGGGACCGGCCCATTATAATATGGTCTCCAGATCAGTCCGGTTTTCAGGACAGATTGATTTATGTAAATGAATTAAATATTTACAGATGTCTAAAAATTCTAAAATTTTTAGGAGTATGGTCCACTTATGTTAGAACCCACCTACCAAATTTTAGGGCTAATGGACCCCTGTACACACTGTGGTGAGGGCTGGACTGGCCCACCACATTGGGACGTCCAGGTCTGTCCGATTTTTCTTGACAGTTTGTTTTGTTTAAATTAATTAAAATACTTAAAGATATCTAAAAATTATGAAATTTTGTAGAGGTGTGGCCCACCTATGGAAGTATCACTCTGTGAAATTTCATCCTCAAGTGACTCCGTTTGGGTATCCAAAAGAATGGGCCAAGATGGTTAGAATCCCAGATTTTTTCTGTTGTGCAGTCCAGCAATATGCCTTGATAAAAAACCATAATTCAAAAATATTTCTTCTGATGGTGGGCCACCTTTTCGGGTTTCCTCTAATTGTATACATGATGAGGGACCTTTACCCTCAATTTTCAGAGTTTTAGAGGCCTTGGACCCACTCCAATGGAGTGCCCAAATTTAGGACAGCAACATGTTATAATTATGCTGGCCTTGGGCTGAAATTTTAAGGAGTGGGGCCCACCATATTATAAAGATCTTAGAGAAAATGATTTATACCTTTAGTTCCTTAAATGTTGGGCTTAATGAATGCACTTTTGAGGCCCACCACAGTTGAATTTAATTGGGTTCATGAATGTAGCTAGTTGTTGAACTATTTAAGGCCCATAGAGTGGACCCATTTGATGTGTTCCAAGGCTCATGGGATTAGGCCCATTTGATGTAATTTAAGGCCCATAGAGTAGACCCATTTGATGTGTTCCAAGGTCCATGGGATTGGACCCATTTGATGTATTTTAAAGGCCATGGGATTAGGCCCATTAGATATGTATAAGCCCCATGGGTCGAGAACCATTTGATGCAATCTAAGGCAGACGGGTTATGACCCATTGCAATGCACATAAGGCCCATTGGTACGGCCCATTGATGTGGCCCATTTGATGAGTAAAAGGTCCATATGACATGACCCATTTGATGTATTTAAGGCCCAATAGGGTGTACCTAAGGTCCATTGCAATGTGTGATCCCAACCTGGTTTACGTAATGTTATTCACTACGAGATACACTTTGGGAGTAATGTTGCTTTGACGTCCACATTGCGAGTATAATGTTGGTTAAATGTCCGCATTGCGACTCTCCTTAAGGCCCATTGGTAGGCCCGTATTTGTTGTATGCAAGCCGTCTAGGCCAGCTACGTTGTAACGATAAGGCATTACTTTATAACATGCTCAGTATAACTCCATGACGCACAACCCATTTGTATCGGTCCATTTGATCGGCCTACTCGTATCGACCATTTGATTGATTTAGCCCATTTGATTGATTAGGCCCATCTTGATATATTTGTGGCATGTTGCTAAGGCCATATATGAGGCCGGTTGTTGAGGCCCACCTTGATGTGTATGAGGCCCGTTGTTGAGGCCCACCTTGATGTGTATGAGGCCGGTTGTTGAGGCCCACCTTGATGTGTATGAGGCCTGTTGTTGAGGCCCACCTTGAGTGTATGATGCCCGTTGTTGAGGCCCACCTTAAATATATATGAGGCCCATGTTGCAAGGCCCATTGTGATGTATGTAAGGCCCATGGGTCATGACCCATTACAATGTATGTAAGGCCCAATTGGTGCGGCCTATTCTATATATTTATGAGGTCCATGTCATTAGGCTCATCCTATTGTATTGGCGACTCGTCCATTGAGGCTCACCCGTGGTATATATTTGAGGCCTATGTGTAGAGCCCACCTATTGTATATTTAAAGCCCATGGATTGTAGCCATAGTAATGTATATTAGGCCTATGTGATGTAGCACATACTGATGTGTATTAGACCCAGGTATGTGACTCACCTGCGAAGTATATTTGAGGCCCATTGTGATATATCTGAGGCCCATGGGTGCGACCCATCCAGATGTATTTGAGGCCTATGGGCAAGGCCCATTATGATATGTGTTAGGCCCATGACCAGGGCCCACCTGTTTCGTATATTTGACCCTTGTGTAAGGCCATGTGCCTATTATATATTTGATTCTATGTGGGTCATTCCTTGGGGGCAATGTTGGTTAAAAGTCCACATTATCGACGCCGGTTATTGATACCGTTTATGAGTATGTGACATCATAATATCATGATACATGTCCATTGGCATCATTTGCATGTTTGTTATGAGATGTGATTGACCATTGCATATGTCATTGGGTAGGATGATGTGAGACTCCCTGATATGTGAAGATTATCTCACATGAGTGCATGACATGAGCATGATTAATGCATGATTGGATTGTATGACTCATGCATCTTGCATTATGTTGTGATTACTGTACGTCGTAGTGACATCAGGGTCGTAGCCTCCACAGGCATATCGTGGATGGCCAGATGGGACACTGGAAATCTATTCGAGCATCGAGCCTCCATATATGGCCCTGGGTGAAAATTCCTAAACACCCTCTTAGTTTCAGAAGATGCTCCAACGTCTAGACCGAGTGGGTAGATGAGCGTTGAGTGCAGATTACCAGATGACTGCGTTCTCCACTGTGTCGTGGTCGGTTGGAAGGGGGTGCGGCCTTATCCGCCCGAGGGAGTAGGCATGGTTAGGCTGAGTTTGACCAGCTCTAGGAATGGGTCCGCTATCGGTGAGCCGGGTAGGTATTGGCAGACTACTGACAGGCGAATAATGAGGTCTTTTCCACTTATCCAGTTGTGCGCTTGATTGGGGTGGCAGGTGGTGTGAAGTGTAATATACCCCGATGATTTTTCAGAGAGGAACCGTACTGATATGAGGACTGACATGATATTATGACACCCTGTCACTGTTGTGCATGTGAGCGGGCGCACGTGGGCGGAAGCTGATGTGGGCGGGTGTGATGTGGGTCGGGCTGAGGCCTGGGCGAGCTACTACACTGGGCGAGTTACCAGCGGTTGGTAGGCTACTGAGTAGGAGTTGCATACTCATTCATTCATCCATTCACTATCCACTCGTGCTGGTGGTGCGCAACTAATTATTGTGTATCTTCGTTATGGCAAGAATTTCGGTTGAGAGCGCGACTAACCTGAGATCAGGAGTTTACCACGTCGAGTCAGACTATCTAAATTTAAGTATGAGACTGGTTTGAATAGTGGTTCCTTGTGGTGGACCCCTTAGCCTGCGATACTACGTACTATCATCCCGACATCACACTTCAGCATGGTCATTCCATTAGCACCATATACTGCATATTTCATTACATCTTCGGCGTGTGGCATTGTGGGTTGTTATATTTCTGTATTCCTGTGACTTAGATGAGAGTGATGATATTTGTTAGTTCTTTCGAATTGTGTATTATATTATATTCTTGTCATTCGACATTTGATTATCTATGACTCATCATTTGCATAGCTGTCTTATATTGCGTATTTTGATATTGATTAACTTATGGACTTGTTTATACTTCCGCTTATTCTATTATCACATGATTATAATCTTGTCAGTATTTCTGTTTACGCTGATAATTCCTACTCTTATCAGTGTTTCTGCTTATTCAGTCATTGTATGGTTTATGGATTAATAGTTTTTCGGTATTGTATGATTATGATCTTGTATTGAATACTTGACACTTATCTCGTGCACACACTTATAAGACCATCTAAACTTTCTATAAGCTTATGCACGATAGATGCGTGCAGGTGATGTTAGGTTGCAGCAGCATTGAGCTTGGAGCGTGCAGCTGTTTTCTAGAGCTTTGATTTTGACATATTTATTTTCCTTTCAGCATTGTATTGAAATGATTATATTAGTCGATATGTGATGATGATGTTGCCTTTATGATTTGGGTAAACTTGTGGTTATGCTTATTACTAGTTAAATGTACAAAAAAAAAAATCCTCCTTGTAGGATCCCAAGATCGAAAATCTGGCATATGAATGCTAGGAGCCGAGAATGGGGTACTACGGAGGCTGTCGGCACCGGATTCGGCGATCGAGATTCCTGTGAATCCGATTTTCGGGTTTGGGGCGTGACAGGTTACGCCCCGCCAGGCGATAAAATTCTTCTGCGTATTCTCTCACTAACCGATTATTCTGTCGACAATTTTGGTATTGTTGGAATAATACCTGATCGTAATCGCTAGGGAGGAATCGGCACGTAGTAGCTGCTTCATCCGCTGTCATGTGCGGATTGGTGCTTTCATCTGTCTGGTTCGTGCGAGTTGCAGTTTTTCCCACCAAGCTGAAGCTTCTCCTTTCAACTTGTTAGCCACAAGCTTAACCTTCTTTGCTTCAGGGATATCCATATAGTCAAAAAATCGTTCAACTTCAGAAAGCCAATCGAGGAAATCCTCAATGTGCAGTTGGCCATTGAAGTTAGGAATATCAACCCGCATCTTAAATTCTCGATCTGTCCGATTTACTCGATCGCCGACTTGTCTGTGGTGTTGAAAGACTATGTCGTCGATTTCCTCCTCACTGGAGCCCCCTTCCTCAGGAATGACCCGTGTATGCACTACCGGTACTATCCTGCGATTAGGGCAATTACGAGTTTTCGCAATCGGCGGTAGAAGATTACCACTAGGAACACGGAGTTGCCCTAGGATTTCCGTCAAGAGATCCACTATGCGGTCCATGGAAGCCTGCAGCCCTTGCATGGCTTGTCGATTCTCTTGCTGTGCTGCTTCGAAAACTGCTGTCGTTAAAGGTATATTTCCTGGAACACCGCCCATGGGATTGTTGCCCGACCTGTCGTTAGAAGCCATCAGCCCAAGGGAAAACCTCGCTCTGATACCAAAGTGATGCAGCGAAGGACGTGAGGTCGAGCACCGTCTTCCTCAAGATGATAAATATTTCGAATCCACGAAACTTCTCTGGACTCCTCATAGAGACTCCTCGAATCCACGAGGAAAGAAAGCAGAAAATAAAAAAAATTTTCTAATAATTCAAAATTGATTAAAAATGAGTTTACACCCCTTTAAATAAGGGAACCAAGCAATAGGAAAAAAATCAGACTCAAAGTACAACTAAAACTCCTAGAATTCGCAACTTACTATAAATAGTAAACTTACTATTTATAGACGGTCGTTATGTCTACTAATGAGCAAGATTTTTGGCCAAAAATAGTAAGTGTCCTATTTGGCTTCACCAAACCATTCTTCTAATTATCCTAAGCACTTTTCATGTTGGACACAACTCCTAAAGCTCAACGGATGAAGAGTTATACTCAAACTAAAACTTACTATTTATAGTAAAAATAAAAATAAAACGGAGAGACGACTGTCGATCAGGGAGTTTTTCGCAAATCCGGGCTGCACAACCCGGCATAGCGGGGTTGGTTGGCTAAAGTAGCTCGTTCTACTCCAAATTTATATATTTTACATCGGATAACTTATTTCGAATTGCGAGATAAGTTCGATCTAAGGTCTGATGATTCGGATTACTTCTATCGCCGACAGTGACTTTTCTGATCCATCTTGGCCATCGAATTGTCCGGCGACACGAAGCATCTATAGAAAATCCTGATATTTCTGAGTTGGGGAAAGGCGTGCAAATGGCTATCTTTCCAGGGCAGCGGCAAAGCGTTTCCTACTAATGTGCAAATGCAGATTCAACACCTGCTGCATCTGCAGTCCATGCTTATACCGGCAGTCATAACCGGCACCTTTATGCAGGCACGTCTGCTTCTGGGGAAGATCCAGGCCATTCATCAGGACCCTGCCAAAATTCTGACCGAACAAAACAAATATGCCAGTCAACTTATCTGGTGGGACCTCTTGCAAATATCAAATACACGGCTGAATTGAGGCTGTCTTGAAAACTTTCAAGATTGGAAGATCCGAGGTTTCCATCAACGGCCAATGAATGACGGGCTATATTCGACGGAAACAGATTGGCTACTCCCCTGCCACCAGCCAATGGCCGATGGTGGGTACTCTATGGGCCCCACCATGATGTATATGTTTCATCCATGTCATCTGTCTATTTTTCTAGATCATTTTAGGGTTTAAAACAAAAAAATGAGGTATATCTAAATCTCAAGTGGACCACATTACACCAAACAATGTTGAATGAACGTCGGCCATAAAAAACTTTTTGGGCGCATAAAAGTTTTGAATCAAGCTGATATTTGTTTTTTCCCTTCATCTAGGCCTGCATGACCTAATCAACAGATTGGATGTCAAATAAACAGTACAGTGGGCCTTAGAAAGATTTTAATGGTGGATATCCAATCACTATTGTTTTCCTATGGTGTGGTCCACATGAGATTTATATCCCTTTCATTTTTGGTATAATGTCTAAAATGATCAGTACAAATGGTTGAACAGTATAGATGAAACAAATACATCATTGTGGGGCTCACTGAGCACGACCATCTGCCAAGGGCGAGTAGCCAATCCGTTCCATATTGGATATACGCCGGTCGTCCAGTTGTTTAAGACGGACGCCGATCAGCTATTAACAGGTTGAGCAGCGAGACTTACTGCTGAACTGACGTCACCTAGTTATGTGGGCCCTATCATGATGTATGTTTGGTATCCACACCTATTCAAAGAATGAGTCGAATCGAAAGCTGAAGGGGACTTCACCGTAGAAAACAGTGGAGAGAGTGACGCCCAAAATTGAAATCTTTCAAAGGTTATTTGAGACAAATTGTTTACGTGCATTACACGAAGAAAGTAAAACACAAATATCAACTTGAGCCAAAACTTTTGTGACCCTTGTAACTTTTTAATGGTGGGCGACACTCTCCCTACTGTTTTCTATGGTAAGGTCCACTTGAGCCTTGTATCTGACTCATTCTTTGGAAGATGTCCTACTATGATCTCTCCAAATGGATGAACGGTGTGGATACAAAACATAAATGGTATGGATACAAAACATAGATGTTAGGCCCACATAAGTTGGTGACGTCACCTCAGTAGCTAATCTTGCTACTCAACCTCAGTATCCAAGCCGTGTCCGTCGGCCTGTGAAAGGCTGGAAACCCAGTTGGGGCCTACTGTCACATTTTAGGGGAAATCTTGTGTCCATCTGTTTTTTGAGTTTATAGTAAGATATGAAGCCAAAAATGAGTTAGTATCTAATGCTCAAGCGGGTTGAAAAAGTAATAACTAAATGTTTATAATTGGAATATTCATAGATCAAAAAAGTTTTCCATCATGGTATTATTTATGTTTTCAGTTCATCCAAATACAAATGACTTTATTAATCGTCTGGATGACATTTAAATATCATTGTCAAACTTCGGGAGGTGTCCACCGTAAAAATTTTCCTAACTACCTTTTTCCTTTAGGATGGCCCACTTGTGTCTTTTATCTGTTCAATTTAAATTTCATGTCTTAACATGAGCTCACGAAACGGATGAACGAAGTGTACTTCTGAAAAGCGTCACGGTAGACCTACCTAAGTTTCTAGCTCAGGTACTTCCTGCCAAATCCTTCAGCAGGAAATCCTGCTCGGAGGCCGACTCCTGGCGAAGCTAGCGCAGAAAGTTCCTCCAGCAGGAACGAATTTGCCTACCTACTGTTTTTTTGACGTGCGGCTCACTTGAGTTTTTGACTTGCTTCATTTTTCATCCCTTGTCATAACATGAACCGGCAAAATGGATGGACCGGATGAATTTTCCCTAAAAATTAGGGTGGGCCACACCTAACTTGAGATAAAAGGCTTGCAATCCCTCACGTGTAAAGCTTTTTTTTTTTCCATGTAAAGCTTTTTTTTTTTCCATGTTATGCATTATTGCCTCCCTAATGCCGTGTATATGCCACCCACTCTGTGGGTTAAGTAAGCCACAAAATCTAATTCTTTCCCGATTAGGTCAATCCAATTACTGTGTAGGCCCCACTGTAGAAAATAATAAAATGGTAGCAATTATGTAGTTTTATAATAATACAAATTGATAAGATTTTGACTCGTTGTATGTAAAAATAAAAAATTAAAATTAAAATACTGTATCAATTAAAGAACCTACCTTACAATGTTATATTAAACTGTTTACATCTTCACCATGCAGTGCCTTGAGCTTGTTGATGCAGAACATTCAGTTTGACCAACAACTAAGATTAATTGGATCTGATCTTTCGTATTATCAATTTATTATAATGCATAAATTGAAATATGTAAGAGTGGGGGCATTATGTACTATGTAGATAAACAAAACTCACTCTAATTAAACTTAATCATATATTATTTTTTCAAAATGAATGAAAAAAATCACCTAAAAAGATATTTTCAGAATATAAAGAGATAGATTGGAATATGGAAAGACATCCTTAAAAAGGGATAGGACTGCTTTTTGGGATATTCCCTGACATACGAGGACTCACCAAATGCACGCCGTGGATGTCCAATACACATCAGGACGGGGTGTGGATGTCCAGTACACATCATAGTGGGGCCCACACAACTTGAACTCACTAGGGATTTCAACTGGCTGGGTTTAGTGTAGGTCTGGGCTAGGATTTTGAGCTGTTTCAAGCCGAGCCATCAAGCGACTATTATTCAAATTTTAGAATTTTCGGTCTCGAGCCTGGAGGTTGACGCCCCTGGACTTCATGGGAAGTTCTGATGATGTCGACCTCATACTATCATTTGAGAGAGAGAGAGAGAGAGAGAGTGTGTGTGTGTTTAAATAACTAAGGGGCCTGTTAAGATGACTTGAAGAGACACTTGTGCATCTTTTATTTTGAATTAAGGGTATTGTAATAATTTAATTATGACAGTCACTTAATACCATCAATGTCATTCTATACCATCCACCCTAACTGTCATCTTGACTTGCACTAGGGAAGTGTCACATTATCCAACTATGTGTTATACACATAAGTACCATGTGGGTGCTATGTCATATAGCAGTCAACGCAGAGCCAGCTATTGACTAAGCCTTCTTTTCTATTTATACCATGTCGGAGTATGTACCCTGAAAAATTAACATAAGCAATGTGGATAGGACGAAGCTTATCTCGTCATAGATCATAATGACATGGGTTTCACAATGGCAACTTGATATGCCTTAGTATGTAATGTTACTTTGAAGTCACATCCATTTAGGTTTGTTGAGGAGTGAGTCCTCCGGTAGTTCTAAGGAACTCCAGACTCGACACAATGGCCATTGCATAGGGAGAGTTGTGATCTATCAATCTCAATACCTTATTTAAATCATGTTCATCACAAGTGCGTAAGGCACACCTATGGACACTCTATTATAAAATACATGGTTATCTTGTAAGAGGAGACCTAGCTTAGGCTAGGATGAATAGTTTCCACCATCAGGGAGCAAACTTGGTTTTAGTGTGCATTAACACTTAACACACATAAGAATGTGTACCATGGACACAGGGTTTAGTTAAAACCTGTAGACATTCACATTGGTCGATCAGGATCGAGTCAGTGGTTTGGATAATGTAATTGGGCATACTGGTATAGATTTTCCTAAAGGTTGGATAATGTGATTGGGCATACTAGGTTGGATCTCCTTAATTGGGCATAACAGCATCCAACCCTTAGGGAGATTCAAACCATTGATCAATTAGGCCCACCTTATGGAATTCTTACATCACCACCGTCTCCCAGCCATCCATCAAGGTGGATCCCGCCTAATCTCACCAACGCGCATTCAATGCATGCAACCGTGAGTCCTTTCAATGCATGTCTTGTACGGAAACTCAAATATGCTTCCATCTCTTTCAAACTCTCCTCTCTCCCGGTACCTCTATACTCTTCATTGATCAACATCTATGGGACCCACCTAACTGATATGAACCATCCATTAGTTAGCCAAAGGAGACTCCCAATGATTGACGTTCCTTCCACCGATTTTCATTCTTACGACACACCTAAAATTCGTACATGTTTCATAATAAAAACAATAGTCAACCACAACTTGGAGAACCCAATGAGCGGATTAGATGGTAGACCCCACCTAGTTTCACCAGTAAAGTCAGGCATCGAGTCGAGTTGGACTGAGTTAGGGCCAACCCAAATTCAATTTTGAAATAAGCCTAACCCGAACTTGACCCAACTAGGTACCGAGTCCAGCATGCCGGACCCAATTCAAGTCCAAGTCTTGCATAGACTAATTTGAATCGAGTCCAACCTGGTCACAAGTACCAAGTCAGGTCGAGTCGACCCCCTGTTGGGTTGGGTGCAGCGGGTATTTACGGGCTGAAATCACAACTCAAAACTTAGATGCACTTGCCGGAATTACAACCTCTCCATCAGCTACATGGCATCTCACATATAAAATGTCATATCTTAGTTTTTTTTTAAAAAAACATATATGCACAAGTCAAGTTAGCACCATGTTAGATTCTGAGTTGAGTCGAGTTACTCCGTGACTTGAACTCGACTCGATTTGAGTATGAATTGGATGAAGTCAACTTCGTTCAGATTGAGCAGGATCTAAACGAGTCAGAAGAGACGAGTTTGCCTAGTTGAGTCATCCGCTCTACTCACCAACAATCCGTAATCCCTCCGGAAATGGAAATCCTCTAAAAAAAGACTCATATCCATTAACAAACACCGACCGGTTAATCCATCACATCTATAGCATCAAACGGATTTCGCCTGACAGATTCCAGCTGCCCATCTAGCAGCACCCCCTCCATAGTTTCCAGCTTGTCCATCCACAAAAGTCTACCATTGATCCATGACTAGGGACTTATTTCAAAATCAGACTGTTTACATGATCTTAACCTCAATTCAATGGACATTTGTCTATTTAATTTGGATTGTCAACTACTTTTAACTTCAGCCGCTCATTAATTGTCCACTAATAATTCAGAAGAGGAAATTAAATCATGAATTTTATAAGTTACTCATTAAATTGGGGGCTTAAGTTCAAAGGAAAGAAGCTTAACATCTCCCATCACATTTTGCTACAGTATTAAAGGTTTTTTTTTTTTTTTTTCACTTTTTCTTTCTTCCTTTCTTTCTTTCTTGTCCTTCTCTCTTTAATTACGCAAGGTCAGAAAAGAAAACGAAAACAAAAGAATCCGACCGTGGGAGATTTTTTTAGTGACCCCCTTTCCCGGTGAGATGATCATTCAAATTTCTTGGATTGCCAATAAATATTCTCAATTGAGCGCGTTTCATAATGCAATTGGCCCCACAACCAATGCCAGTGTAGGAATAGTTGCTCTTAGGCGACCGTTTCTCAATAAAAACAATGGTGATGGCTTTAGTTCAAAGGAGAAGCAGTAGGATATCTCATTACAAGAGATTTTGGGGAGGTGGATTAGCTACTGAACCTGCTAGTAGCCACTACTGAAGTGATGTTACCACGTTCTGCTAGCGCCACCATGATGCATGTGTTGTATGCACACGTTCATCCATTTGAAAATATCATTTTAGGGCATTATCAAAGAATAAGACATCTACAGTGATGTGCACTATTGAAACCTTTCTAGGATCCAACATCAACACATGCATGGAATAAGGGAAAACAAAAATATCAGCTTGATCGGAAACTTCGGTGGCCCTGCAAAGTTTTTAATGGTAGGCACTCAATATCTACTGTTTTTGTTTTTTGTGCTAGAGTCCACTTAAGCTTTAGATTTGCCTTATCCTTTGTCTCATGTCATAAAATGATCTCTCCAAATGGATGGACGGTGTGGATACAACACATACATCAGAACTTGGTGACGTCACTTCAGTAGCAAGACATTGTTAATTTGATACCACCAATTGAAAGTTTGCGTCATCCAAAAGGAATTGAAGGGCTTGGATGCACCATGGTGTGAATGTGTCCTGATGTGCCAGTTTATCCGTGCAGGCCTATATTTCTAGGCTTCCAACTGTTAGTCTAGGAGAGCCTGCGGTGGCAGTTGGTGCCTAGAATATCTTGTACACCAGAAGGTTCTGACTTATGGATTGTGGCCCAATTTATAAATGCTTGAATGCAACAATAATTTCAAAAGTAAATAAAAATAAAATAAAAATACATGAGGGGTCTCTTGAGCCATGCTTCATCTATGAGGTTGGTGGGTATACATTCCAACGACGTGTTGCAAAGAAAGCAGCCTCGAGGGGAAGAAACGGCCCATGTCTCTGAGCTAGGCTTTGAATTCTACTATTTTAGTTGGGTCAGGCCTCTGGTAATATGGACCTTGATTCAAGCCCAGGTGCACCCTCAAAAGTCATGAATGAGCCTATTCTAGGCTCCTGCTGGTTCTTTGGAAATTTTGCTGACCGTAAGCTCAGGCCAAACTCCCTTTTCTACTCAGCCTCAAAATCAGACCTAGGCCAACCCTAGCTATTGCCAAAACCTGATGGGTCTATGTAACCATGGGCCCACCAAAGCTATTGCAGCTCTATTGATGGCTTTAGGCATCAATATGAGTGCAGTTGAGAGAGATCGTCAGAGATATTGAGAGATGGGGACGTCAATGGCCGGGTTCGGGCCAAGGAAAATCAAAATTTGTGGAACGGCCGAACATTTCAAAATCCGGGACCAAGCTAACCTGGACGGGGATTGCCTACTGACACCACCATGATGTGTTTGTTTTATCCATGCCATTCATCCATTTTTCCAGATCATTTTATGGCATGCACTCACTATGAGGCAGATCAGAATTTCAGGTGGACCACACAACAGGAAACGACGTTAATTGAACGGCCACCATTAAAAACTTCTTATGAGCCATAAAAGTTTTGGATCAAGTTGATATTTGTGTTTTCCCTTCATCCAAGTCTTTGTAACCTAATAAACAAGTTGGATGGAAAACAAATATTTCAGCTGGCCCTCTTAAGTTTTTAATGCAGTCAATCATCGTTGTTTTCCTGTGGTGTCGTCCACCTGAGATTTAGATCTGCCTCATTTTTTTGGTTCATGCATTAAAATCAACATCCAAAACGGATGGACTGAGTGGATAAAACACATTCATCATTATGGGCCCACAGAGAACCATCCATTAAGGGCCTCCCTACTGGCAGTGTCAGGACTGTCCATCCAATCTTCACCGAAAGTAAGCTTTATCAATGACAAATGACAGCCTTATTGAGATATCCATGGAAGGAGAGAAAGATGGATAAACGGGAGTTGGGCTGTCCAATCTTCACCAAAAATTCACCAAGCATGGCATGCACAAAACACCCAATGGCTCTACATTTGATTTAATAAAATTATTGATTTAAATGTTAAAAAAATAAATTGCCACATCTACATGGGGGAAGATGCAATAATTACCTAGATAAACAATTATTACCTATTTACATGGTAATTACTGAAAAATCAAACAGACCCTTATTATGCAATACAGAGTGGGATTCGGTAGTGACCCCTACGTTACATGTGTCCATGCTGGAAAAGCTATGTGGCCCCAACATGATGCATGTGTTTTATTTACGCCTTCCATCCATTTTCCATAGCAAAAAAATGAGCCTAATCCAAATCTTAGGTGGACCACCACCATAGAAAACAATAGTGATTGAATGCCTACCATTAAAAACTTCCAAGGGGTATAAAAGTTTTGGATCAAGTTGATATTTGTTTTTTTTCTTTCATCTAGATTTAAGTGACCTAATTAATAAGTTGGATGTCAAATAAAGATTACAACAGGTCTTAAGAATTTTTAGCAATGCATATTTAATTAACACTGTTTCCTATGGTATAGTCCAATTGAGATTTAGATTTTTTTTTTTTGTTTAAACCCTAAAATGAGCTAGCAAAATGAATGGACTACATATGGACAAAAAGTATGCATCATTGTGGTGCCCACAAAGCTTTTCCAACACCATTGTGTCATTGGAGGGTTCACTACGAAATCGAAGTAGAATCCCTGTCACACCCCGAAATTCGAGTACAGAGTGTGCACCTTCAGACTTGAGTTTCAGTTCGTAACTCATACAGAAAGTGTACTAATTTAATTTCTTAATCAGTTTAATCAGATATGATAATTATATTCGATCTAAGTTCCACCATAATCTCAATCATACATACATAACACTTAGCACCAATTAACCAGACGTATATAAATTTTGACAACCCTTGAAATAAAATAAACCTTAAAAATCATTCACTTATTATATCATCGTAATATAATTATGTTTATTATATACTAACATTGTTTCAATGAAATAAATATAAATAATTCATTAAAATTTTAAAATCAATACTGATATACATTATATGTTAATCAAACTACACCGACAAATAAATCAAATAACAAAAAATTGTTTAATGCCGTCACTTCATCTTCAAATAAGTATGAGCATGTTTCACATAGATCATGTTCAGGTACAGTGCATCCTTATGGTTATTGCGCTACATCATCTGTTAAAGGCTCCTCTATACGATTTTTCTATTAATAAAAAGGTAAGCTGATCAAGCTTGGTAAAATAACTCAACATGGTTCATAATCATAACGATTAAAATAACATAAAAATGGATACAATGATATGGATGCAAATGATGTATAAATGCATTAGATGGGATGATCATTTATCTGCTTAGGTTGGAGGTCGTTAACCCGCATCCACCCGTTGGGTAGGCTTCCATCTTTCAGTAGGTTTGAACATAGCCCGCATCTGGTAACGCTCTGCCAAGATTTACATTTCTTCCAGGGAAGACTCTTAAGATTGACCATGCATTATATAAATGTAATGAATGATGGATGATATATAAATGCATATTTTTCATATTTAGCATAGTTGTCTTAATCAGAATATTCACATATGAATTTAGCATGCAAATATCATAACAAAATACTCAAATTAATTTATCAATCAATCAAACGCTCACAAATAATTTATTTTATTTTTAATGAATTATGAGACAAGTTAAGTTACTCACATGAGTCTGATAGTGTAAAATTCACAAGGTAAATGAGTTAGTTTGAATTCAGAGATCCTATCAGTTACATCAGCAATATTATTATCTATCTAGTTATTTTACATGGTGAGGCCCACTTTTGATATACATACTAGGTGGTCAAATCTTAAATAATCAAATAATTAAAATTATATGTTTATGTAAATTTAATTATCAAGATTTATATTTTCTTTTTAAAATCTTAAAATTGAATGTCAAATAATTAATTAGGGTGGCCCACCGGATGATTGGATTATCCAAATTCTTAATATATTATCATGTTTTGCCTCTACACATTAGATGGATGGTGTGGATCTAACCATACATACACCGATCGTCCATCTCGACCTTTTACGCCAAGTGATACTAACACTTACGCAAAAATCTAAGATTCCTTTATTAAACACTTTTATATCCGACTAATGTGGCCTATCCGATTGTCAAATTGATATGAAAAATATGGCCCTTATATATTTTGGCCTTACAAATCATATAATCCGTACAAATTTATCTTAGCACAATCAGATTTCATTCATTAAATATATTCATAAAATATTACTAATCAGATCTGAAATCATAAAAACATCACTTTATTAAAATTAACTTTACACACATATACAATGATCATGTGGATGACCCGCACCATCTACTGTATAGATCGAGAAGAAATTCATAACATAGTAAAAAATTAAAGAAGATCAAACGATTGGAACTTACCTGATCAATTCTTCTTAGAATTTTCTTTTCCAGCATCCCTTTTTAAAGAAAATTCTCACATCCTTCCTTATCCTGAATTTGAATTTTTTTTATGACATTTGATAAAAAATTATTATTACTACTTAAAGAATTGATCCCTTAACATTTCTCTCAATTAAGAATATCTTTATCAACTCAACTATTAATTTATTCTTATTTTTATTTAAAAATAAAATTCTTAAACATTTAATTTATTTTTTTTTTATAATGTACCAAAATTCAAAGTTGTTATAATCCTAACCAACTTTAAAAGCTTGTGTGTATTAATCTCCCAATATAGCAAAGGCCTGATTATTGTTACATGTGTTCAATCATAGTCATCATCCTAAAAAAAGAAGTAAAATGTCTCGTAGAAATCTCATCTTTAATAAAGAGAATAAGTCCTAATGTGTGGCTTCGTGGTAGATGCTTTACGTTTCAATGATATCATGTGAGATGTATGTAAATAAGTTTTTTTTTTTAAAAAAAAAAACATAAAAAAGGAAAAGAAAAGAGAGAGACAATGGTCACATGAGTTGTACACATTAAAATTACCATACATCTGAGCTATACAAGGCCAAACCGTGCATATGGTGTGGTAGGTGTGTGTTTAAATAAATAAATAGAGGAGAATGATCATATCAGTAATCGACATGATAACTATCATGTGCTATGTAAGGGCAAACCGTGGAAGTGTTATTTCTAACCTTACATTAATGAATTATCCCTGAGAAGAACTCAATCGATCAGGATTTTATTGAAAGAAAAACTCTGATTTCTTGTAACCAATATTACATGAATCAGGAGCGGATTGCGTGTGAACCTAGAAAGAGTGCTCGGGGCTGTTGGAGGTGGCAGAGATGTTCCTGAAAAATCTACTCTGTCCATCTGTTTTGAAAGACGACAATAGAATAGGATTCTAAAAATCAGTAAGATAAAAAACTCACGTGGGCTGCACCAACAAAATAGTTGGAACAAAAACATCCACCGTCAAAACCTTCCTAGAGCGGATCAGGATGTTTATATTCCATCCAAACCGTTCATAAAATCATTGCTATTCAGATAAACTGTAGTAACAAATATCATAGTAACAAAATACTTCTGTCATCACCAGGCATTTAATCCCCACTATATTAGACAAATATCTGTATGAGTTTTTGATCCGGACATTTCTATAGAAGCAGTACAAGTGCAGACCCAGATCAAATGGTGTTGCCCACACCTTATGTTTGTGTTTTATATCCACGCCATCCATCCGCTTTGCCAGCACATTTTGGGAGTCTAATGCCTGTGACCCAGCACAGAGCCGTCTGGGACCATAGAGATGTCTGTGCCAACTCCACTCCGTTCATCTGTTTGGAAATACCACAGTAGGACAGGATTTTAAAAATCAGGTACATCCACGGCTCATTTGGCCATGTCACATGAAATCGTGGGGTTTGAACTTTGAATGCTTAACCGTAACAAAAGTTGTGTCCGACTGATATTTGTTCCTACAGTTTTATCTGAGCGGTAATAATTCTATAAACGGTTTGAATGGCATATAAACAGGTCAGTTCCAAGAAGGTTTGGACAGTAGATGTTGTTGTTCCCGCTGTTTTCTCGGTGTGGCTCACCTGAGCTTTGGATCTGCCTTATTTTTAAATTCATGTCTTATTGTAGTGTTTAAAAACAGATGGATGGAGAGGATTTGCATGGACATATATGTAGACCCAAGCAGCTCATTGAACAGGGGATGCACACCTCCCTTTTATGTACTGAGTAAACTCAGTTGGACCCACTGTGAATGTATATAATTTATCCAGGCCGTCCATCCAATTTTTCAGCTCATTTTAGTGGTTGAGCCCAAAATTGAAGCATATCCAAAGCTCAAGTAGACCACCCCACATGAATCAGTGGGAATAATGACTTCCACGGCTGAAACATTTTTAAGGCCCGTGGTGATTCTTATTTGTCATTAAACCTGTTAATATGATCAAACAGACATGAATAAAAGTAAAAATAATAATAATAATAATAACAAATAACAGCCTGGTCCAAAGCTTCTATGGCCCTCAAAATTTTTTCAATGATAGAATTTTAATTCACACTGTTTCCATGGTGGGCTCACTTGAGATTTTGATGTACTTTAATTTTTTGCCTCAAGCCATAAAATTATGCATTAAAACAGATGAATAGAATAGATAAAATATATAATCACGTTGGATCCCACAGAGTTCACTCAATAATATTTGCTTCCCATATTGTAGGACATGAGAGAAAAATGAGACAGATCTAAGGGCCTGTTTGGGAGTGTGGATTTGGAACCCCTTGGATTCGCAACCCTCTAGATTGGAAACCTCTTGGATTGGTAATACTCTCGGTGTGTTTGGCACCTTGAAGTGCAAATCAACTTTAATTCAAAAATACTATAGGGGTTTGAATGTAATTACTAAATCAGCTTTCATATTTCCAATTAGTGAGATATATCATTTTTGATATTATGATTGTGATAAGCTTGCTAAAATATATGCTTCGGTTAAAAATGATGAAATTCCAAGTCTCGGATGGACCGCAAGCACAAGATCATGTTTGAGTGACTAACAAACGATTTTTAATCGCTGATTAACATGGACAATGTTTGGACGGTGCTGATCTACATGAACACTGTTTGAATGGTGTTGATCATCGTTAGTAGGTCATGTGCCCAATAAAATAATAGTGTACAGTGACATACACTTATACCTACAACTATTGAAATCATTTTAGGTGTAATCCAAGCTCTCACCGTGAATTACAAACCCCTTAAGGCCTATTTGGCCAGGTAGATCCCACGATATTAAGATGGATGGGATCGGCAATATCTTAGGATAGGCATGACGAGCCAAACAGATCCAGTGAACTTGTCCTGAGATATGAGCAATCCCATAGATTGTAAGACAATCCACCGACATTACCATCATTACCTTAAAATTAATCTTATCCGTTGGTTGGATGGATTGGAATGTAAAATCTCGAAATCTATAAGGCGTGCCAAACAGACCCAGTGAACTTGTCCTGAGATATAAGCAATCCTACGGATCTTAAGACAATTTCCTTACACCACCATCATTACCTTAAAATTGATCCCATCCCTCCTAATACCATGGATCTGCCCAGCTAAATAGGCACTTAAGGAGGGGATTGAGAACCCCCTAGATGGAAAATCTCCAGTTACTTTATGCTGCCAAACAACTAAGGGATTTTAAACCCCCTTCTGATCCCTTCGAATCCCGTCCAATCCAAGTCTCGAGTGAACCACACCACTAGAAACAATAGCACTCACCGTTAAAAACTTCTCTCGGCCACAAAAGTCTTGAATCAAATTTATGTTTATGTTTTCACATCATCCATAACTGTACGACCTTATCAACCGGTGGCAAACAAGCATTAATGCGGTACCTGGAAAGGTATCAACGGCAGATGTCACTATGAGCTGATAAAATCAATGGATGGCGTGAACATAAATGTATTCATCGAGATGTACTCGCTCAACACATCACATCACCACCGCCAGGGAGGTGTGGGCAACACCACCTAATCCGCGTCCCGACGTGCGTCTCCATCAACAGTGTCCCCAATGTTCCCTAGCTGTGGTCCACCTAAGTTATGGACCAGGCATGATTTTAAATACAGACTTAACATTGTGGGTCTCATTTAATATAGGGGTTGGATGGAACTAAAACATCACTGTGGGCCCCATAAACTCCAACGTATGGTGATAATTTTACATACGAGCGCATTTGTGTGGCCATTGTCATGGTTCCGTGATGTACGTATTCTATATCCACACCGTTCATCTGTATTTCTAAATTATTTCAGTGAACTGGATAAAAAATAAAGCGGATCCAAAGACTCAAGTGGACTATACTATGAGAAACAGTAGTGATGGAATGACCCACCCTTATAAACTTTCTATGGCCCACCATGATGTCGAAGAAGGAGAATATATATATATATATATATATATATATATATATATATATATATATATATATATATATATATATATATATATATATATATATATATATATATATATATATATATATGAGCAATGCTCACACACAACTAGTGGACATTGCATTTTCGTCCAACTAGCAATGCATTTAATGAAACAAGTCCCTCTTCATTAATGCAAGTAAATGCTTCCCACTGCATGCTAATTTCATTTTGGCAGGGAAAGGGGACCACGGCTTGGGTGGGCTCCATCACTGTGTTAATGTAAAATCAACCCCAACCATCAAGTATGTCACCCCATTTTAGATCAACGTCTCAATTCTCATCCCCATCCTTAGTTCAGGTCAACCACACTAGTGGAAACAGTGTACATGAAAAAGGTTAACCCACTAAACTATTTCCTATGGTGTGGCTCACATGGATCATATATGGGCCTGATTTTTAGGACCCAAGCTTACTTTTGGTGTGACATCTAATGGATAGAATGGATTTCAGAGTTTCATCATGATATGCCCCCTAAAAATCAAGGATGGATGTCTCCCTCCTAATTGTTCCCATTGGTGTGGTCCATATGAATCACCGGTTAGCCTGATTTATTGACTCTAGGTTTATCACTGGATTACACATCTAATGGACGGAGTGGATCTCACATACATGTTAGGGTGGGCCCATAAAAATAAGAGGTGGGAGTCCATGTGGTTCCTTTTTCCCAAAACACTAATTTAATACGATAATTAAGGGTCATAATGCTTGAAGAGAAGTGGGGTTATTTTCTTAATTAATCCTCGTAATGCTAGCAGATAGCAGATGAGTGATTTAAACGAACTTTGGAAAAGAGTGGCGCGTTCGGATCAGCCCACCACGGTGTTAGTTTTAAATCATGGGTGGGCTTATTTTTGTTTTCTATATCCAATATAAGATTACGAATCTAATGGTTGGAGTGGATCACACATACACGTCAAGGTGAGTCCTATAAGAAATAAATAAATAAATAAATCAAAATAGAGTGTATGGGGGAAATTCTTCTTTCTAATAATAAAAAAAAAGTCCAAGTTCGTCAGGCTGGAGTACCGTTTTGTGTCCAGCCGGTATATATATCATCCAACCTTTTGCTTAAAAATGACATCCAATCCGTCTAATAGGTTGATCCATCACAAGCATTACCTTTTTTAAACACCAAAACAACCAAATATACAAGTCAGTTTGCCAAACACAATTTGGTTAATTTTAATGGTAAGATTTTCTATCTTAACTACTTATCATGGTTTAGCCCAATCTAGTGTTGAATATACCTTAATTGTAAGTCCATGTATTAACGCAAAGTGGCCCACAAGATAGACGGGGTGGATCTACTCCACATGAACTCTTTCCTTCTACATCTAGAAAAGCAAGGCCGCGTTGCCCTTAGGAAGGTCTAGCAAACTTTGTGCCCAATACTTGGAAGGATAGAGAGAAAATGACCACCGTAGACAAAACCTTTTACCCAGCGGTTTTTATCGCGGAATACAAACTTAAGTTACCAACTTAGACTAGCACGTGCGGACGGCGACTTTGAGGACGGAACTACCCCTCCTTTTACTGCCGTTGCTTTTCCTCTCCCTCCCTTCTCTCGCTCCATTTTTTTTTTTTTGAAGGACGAAAACTACACCGCTACATCTGTTGCTTGGATCGCACCACGCTCTAGCTGGATCCCACCCAGGGGTGTACACGAATCGAGCTAGCTTGGTTAGCTCGCTCTACTCAATCTGAAAAAAGCTCGATTCAATTCGGTGTTGAGTTCAAGCAAGGTTGAATTGATTTTTTGAGCTCAAAAATGAGTTCAAGCAGGCCAGCTCAACTCGACTCGGATCAAATCTAGCTTGAATCAAACTTGGATCGAACTAGTTCGGTGACTTGGTTATTTTGTCATTAATGTTGCTCACCAACTGTTTGATAAAATGACCGAATGACATGTGGCTGGTGGCAATGAAGGTTTAGCTAGTGGCAAGGTGGAAAGGAAGGTATGTACATAGAACAATTACTTTTTTTTTTCTTTATTATTATTATTATTTAGAAGGTGTTTGGAAAAATACCTATAAAATCATTGCCTTTGTAGGTAAAACAGTGGGATTTTGAAGTTGCAATTAAGGTGTTTGTGGAAATGCCTCAATAGCAAACTCGGTTCGATCTTAGCTCGAACTCAGCCCGAGCTGCTAATTGAACTGAGCTGAGCTGGCCAATCAAGCCTGAGGACCGAGATGAGCAGATTCAAGCTGAGGTTAGCCACTGTTCGAGCCGAGTCGAGCTGAGGCCAACTCGACTCAGTTTGACTTGATGTACACCCCTAATCCCACCCTCTTTATTCATCAACATTATCTTGTTTTTCCTGAAAATGTTCCCTCCACGGAAGACAGTACGCATGACAGGTATGATATACATTTACCTAAACGGCGTAAATTTTTTGTGGGCCATTGAAATGCGGAATGAAGCTCCCATCTTGGTTTTTGGTTCATTCATGCGAAAATCATCCTATGGACATGATGGATTACAAGTAAAACATCATTGTAGGGGCATAAAAAGGTTTCCACGGTGGAAACACTGTTTCCTGTGGTGTGATCCACTTGATATTTCAATATGCCACCATTTTGGGCTGAAACCCTTGCTTTAGATGGAAAAATAGATGAACGTCATGGATAGTCCACATACATTCAAGGTGGGCCCAACTCAATATTTTTAATTTTTTAATTTTTTTAATATTTTACTATTAATTTTTTAAAAAAAGTTTTTTTAGGTTAGCTTGTTAGTACACACCCATGTTAATACACACACTCCATGTTAGCCACCCCCGCTAGGAATCGATACCAGGACCTCAAGTGTTGATATGAGGTATCTCTACTCAGTCTGCCAATTGAGCTATGGATCTGGGTGTGCCCAATTTAGTTAACTCAGCACTATAAGTGCGTACTGAAAATTTTATGAACCGCTCGGTCAATTTCATTAATTGCTCGATCAAATTCACCGAAGAGAATTTCATGTAAATCTCGGTCAATTTCATTAACTGATCATTCAAATTGAACAAAGCAAATTGTTAGGCTAGGTCAATTACATTTAAAGTTCATTCCAATTCATGTTAGCCTCACCCAATTTCAAGCTTGCCTCGCTCAAATTGATGTTTCCCTTGCTCAATTTCTCAGTTGTCTCGTTGAATTTTTTCGTTGCCTTACTCAACTCCTAGGTTCCCTCGCTCAATTTCTAGGTTCCCTTGCTCAATCCTCGCTCCAATTTCTACGTCGCCTCGCTCAATTTCTAGCTTTCCTCACTCAATTTCTAGCTTCCCTCGCTCAATTCCTAAGTTCCCTCACTCCAATTTCGATGTTCCCTCGCTCAAATCCTAGGTTGCCTCGCTCAATTTCTAGCTTCTTCGCTCAATTTGTAGGTTGTCTCGCTCAATTTGTAGGTTCCCTCGCACAATTTGTAGCTTCCCTCGTCTCGCTCAAATCCTAGGTTGTCTTATTGAATTTCTTAGTTCCCTTGCTCAATAATTAGAATTCCTTGCTGAATTTTTACGTTACCTCGCTCAATTCCTAGTTTCTTTCGCTCAATCCCTGCGTTACCTCGCTCAAATTTTAGGTCGCATCGCTCAAATCCTAGGTTCCCTCGCTCAATTTCTAGCTTCCCTCGCTAAAAGCATAGGATTCCTCACTCAATTCCTACGTTGCCTCGCTCAATTTCTAGGTTCCCTCGCTCAATTTCTAGCTTTTCTCGCTCAAATCCTAGGTTGCCTTGCTCAAATGCTAGGTTGCCTCGCTCAATTTCTCGCTTCCCTCGCTCAATTCCTAGGTTACCTTGATGAATTTCTAGGTTGCCTCGCTCAATTTCTAGGTTGCCTCGCTCAATTTCTAGGTTCCCTCGCTCAATTTCTAGCTTTCCTCGCTCAAATCCTAGGTTACTTTACTCAAATCCTAGGTTGTCTCGCTCAATTTCTAGCTTCCCTTGCTCAAATTCTAGGATTCCTATCTCAATTCTTACGTTACCTCGCTCAATTTCTAGATTCCCTCGCTCAATTTCTAGGTTCCCTCACTCAATTTATATATTGCCTCAATGGATTTCTAGCTTCCCTCGCACAAAAGCAACATAGTAAAAAAATTAATAAATTCAGTTTGCCCCGCTCAATTTCTAGTTTGCCCCGCTAAATTGAGCGGGGCAAACTGGAAATTGAGTGGGGCAAACTAGAAATTGAGCGGGGTAAATTGAAATAATTTTTTTTTGCTTTTGTAGGTCCCATCATGATGTATGTCTTATATTCAAACCGTCCATATATGAGCGGGGCAAACTAGAAATTGAGCGGGGCAAACTGAAAATTTAGATTTAGGGTGTAAGTTTAGGTTTAGGGATTTAAAAATTTAGGTTTACAGTGTAAGTTTAGGTTTAGGGATAACAATTTTTGATACACTTTAGCTATGGATTATAACCGTAGCTATAATTGCGTCGATATAATTTTTGAATTTGAGAATGGGTAGGGTATAGGTTTTGGTTTTGATTTTGATTTAGGTTATAGGTTATAGGTTTAGGTTAAGGTTATAGGTTTTTTGATTTGAGAATGGGTTCAGGTTTAGGTTATAGGTTTCAGTTTAGGTTATAGGTTTTTGAATTTGAGAATGGGTTCGGGTTTAGGTTATAGGTTTTGGGATTTGAGAATGAGTTCGGGTTTTGGTTATAGGTTTTGGTTTTGGTTATAGGTTTTTGGATTTGAGAATGGGTTATGGTTTAGGTTTAGGAAATCGGGTTCAGGTTCGGGATTGGGTTTAAGTTTGAATTTTTAAGTTTAGGTTTACATTTATGTTAGGGAGTTGAGATTAGAATTAGTTGTAGGTTTCACTCTAGGAAATTGAGTTTAGGTTATAGGTTTAGGAAAAGGTTAGGTTTAGGTTATAGGTTTTGGGATTTAGGAATAGTTTTAAGTTATAAGTATAGGTTTAGGTTAGGTTATAGGTTAAGGTTTAGGGATAGGATATAGGTTTTGGTATTCGAGAATGGGTTCAGGTTTAGGTTATAGGTTTTGGTTTTGGTTTAGGTTATAGGTTATAGGTTTAGGATAAGGTTTAGGTTTAGGTTTAGGTTATAGGTTTTGGGATTTGAGAATGAGTTCGGGTTTAGGTCATAGGTTTTGGTTTTATTTTAGGTTATAGGTTTAGGTCAATTTCATGTTTGTCTCGCTCAATTTTCAGTTTATCCCGCTCAATTTCTAGTTTGTCCCGCTCAATTTCTAGTTTGTCCCGCTCAATTTACAGTTTGTCCCACTTAATTTCTAGTTTGCCCCGCTCAATTTCCAGTTTGCCCCGCTCAATTTCCAGTTGAGCGGGGCAAACTGGAAATTGAGCGGGACAAACTAGAAATTGAGTGGGGCAAACTGAAATTTTTTATTTTATTTTTTGCTATGTTACTTTTGTGGGTCTCATCATGATGTATGTGTTATATCCAAACCGTCCATATATTTTACGAGCTCATATTAAGGCTTGAGACGAAAAATAAGATAGATCTAACTATCAAGTGGACCACACTGTAAAAGGCAATGGGAAATTGAACGTCTACCATTGAAACCCTTTTAGGGGTTACAGAAGTTTTGGATCATTATGAAATTTTTTTCCTCTTCATCCAGGTCTTTTTGACCCTATGAATGAACTTAGACGAGGAGGATTTCTCACAAACATCACAGTGGGCCCCCTAAAGGTTTCTAATGGTTGACACTCATTCAACACTATTTCCTGTAATGTGGTACACTTGAGAACTGGATATATCTCATTTTTGGTCTCATACCATAAAATGATCTGGAAAAATATATGAATTGAGGGAGACAGCCTACGAATTATGCGAGGGAAGCTAGAAATCCAGTGAGGCAATATATAAATTGAGCGAAGGAACCTAGCAATTGAGCGAAGCAACAAAATTTTCATGAATATAGATTTGTAAATGAAGAAATTTTTTCATGAAAATATTGCTGAAAGACAATCGTGGGAAATAAATTTTTATTTTCGACTATTTTCTAGATTTGGAGTTTCCCAAAAAACTCCATTTTCTTCAAAAATAAAAAAGAAAAAATCCACAAATCCAAACAGTCCTTAAAGTAGGCTTGAAGAGATTGTTCGATTCATTGATAGCCGGTCAAATTAGATTAAAGAGTTTGAAGCAGAGAGAGAGAGAAGCTAATACGATTGCATGAAGATAAGAAGACAGAGCTGAAGTGGAGGTATTTGAAAGAAGAAGTGGAACTGGAGAAGGAATTTGATGCTAAGCTGACCCAACTGATGGACAAGTGACTATTGTAAATAGGTCCAATCTTTATCTTTTTTCTATCAAATTTCGATTGTTGTTTCATTTTTTTCTTAACCGTCTGTTTGCAAACCATCAGTTAAGAAAACAGTTGGTTAGGAAAAAAATGCAAGAACAATCCCTGGTTTGGTGAGCTAGGCTGTTAATCTGAGCCAGCTACAGATGTGCTAGCTGCAAACAGATCATTAAGAAAATGTTGCAACAATATTAAATCTCCCATTTATTAAAGAAAGATTGAGTGATCTTTTTTTTTAAAAAAAATAATAATTTACTGTTAGTTTTGTCTAGAATTTAATCGATTTCACTTTTAGCACAATATTGAACTTGATATGTAATTACGGATCCTGATGTATGTCAAAACAATATGACTTGTGGGCCTTGGTTCTTGGATGCTCTCTAGGTTAAATGAGTTCAAGTCATGAGACAAATTCATTCATGTGCAACGCTTGTTTTCTTTGTTCAGGCTAGTATATATCAGGAGAAGAAGAATCTCATAGACTTGTCTATTATCCTTCTCAGATTTTCAAGGTAAATAAAGTATCATTATGGGAGTTTTGCTTATCTTTTCCTTATTTTTATTGTTACTTTCTCATCATGGGCCAGATCCTAGCTTATCTACTGAAGCATATGATTGCACAAAATTGATAAGGAAAATTGTTGAGCGATTGTGTCTTTGATTTTTTAAAATGTCTGGCTCTCTCCGTCGTACTTTTGCCTATATTTACATCACTAAATCTATAAGGGCTCTTCCATTTACCATAGACCTTTAGAACCTCATTGCCATATATTGAAACCTCCCAAGTAGAGAAGGCATCTTGCACTTTTTCCTTGGTGACTAATGAATAAGGCATGCACCAACATTCATTATACAAGTACTCTGGCATATATAAATGTATATATGGTTTACTGTTCCATGATTTTCATCTTTGATATCTTGTTTATAGCTGGCCCCATGACCAAATATCCAAGTCACTATAACAAAATGGAACATTGCTGTTGCATTTTTTCTAGCAGCCAACATTTAACGCCAGTTGTGGTTTCCACTTGTGGCATATTCTGGATATATTCTGGATTTACGTGCATATTCATATAAGTTTTTCATATTATGTAATGCTTTGGGTTTTGAACATTATCTACTATGCCGCTATCAAAGTTTTCACTGCTGGACTGAAATTGTTCAAATCTAAGATGAACAAGTTCCATGTTCCCCATTATAACACGACACAACACTTGGTAAGTCTCTTGTCAAGAATGCACATGTGTAGTTATCATTGTAGTTATAGTTATTTATTATGTGACAGGTTTTCAGGTGAGATGAACGAGTTTCAAAAGAAAACAGTCTGCGGTTTTGAGAAGCGATTCCTAATGTCATTTTATGTTTAAATGCATATTTCAGATTCAAGCATCTGGTACGTCTCTTGACTCAAGAATGCACATGGTTAGAGTGGTCTGACCATTTGAACAGACCGTGTTTATGTATTTGGTCAAAATTGATGGAGCAGACCCGGATGTGCGTCGGAGCTATCCGGAAGAGCGGGGGTCCCTGGAAGGTGGGAACCGCTGTTATGACCATGATGAAGCTGTCTATTTTCTATGAACAACATTGGAGGGGCCTGACCATTTGGACAGGCCATGTTTATGTATTTGCTCGAAATTAATGGAGCGGACCCGGATATGCATCGGAGCTATCCGAAAGAGCGGGGGTACCTGGAAGGTGGGAACCGCTGTTATGACCATGATGAAGTTGTCCATTTCATATGGACGGCATTGGAAGGGCCTGACAATTTGGACAGGCCATGTTTATATTTGTATTTGCAGGTACCATACCCTTAACCTAAACCCGAACTGATTCCCAAACCCAAAAACCTATAACTTAAACCAAAACCAAAACCAAAACCTATAACCTAAACCAAAACTAAAACTTATGACCTAAACCCGAACCGATTCTCAAATCCCAAAACCTATAACCTAAACCAAAACCAAAACCTATGAACTAAACCCGAACCCATTCTCAAATCCTAAAACCTATAACCTAAACCTAAACCTAAACCTATAACCTAAACCCGAACCCATTCTAAAATCCCAAAACCTATAACCTAAACCCAAACCCATTCTCAAATCCTAAAACCTATAACTTAAACCAAAACCAAAACCAAAACCTATAACCTAAACCCGAGCCGATTCTCAAATCCTAAAACCTATAACCTAAATCAAAACCTATGACCTAAACCCGAACCCATTCTCATAAACCAAAACCTATGACCTAAACCCGAACCCATTCTCAAATCCCAAAACCTATAACCTAAACCTAAACCTATGAACTAAACCCGAACCCATTCTCAAATCCTAAAACCTATAACCTAAACCTAAACCTAAACCTATAACCTAAACCCGAACCCATTATAAAATCCCAAAACCTATAACCTAAACCAAAACCAAAACCAAAACCTATAACCTAAATCCGAACCCATTCTCAAATCTTAAAACCTATAACCTAAACCCGAACCCATTCTCAAATCCCAAAACCTATAACCTAAACCTAAACTTAAACCTATAACCTAAACCCGAACCCATTCTAAAATCCCAAAACCTATAACCTAAACCAAAACCAAAACCAAAACCTATAACCTAAACCCGAACCGATTCTCAAATCCTAAAACCTATAACCTAAACCAAAACCATAACCAAAACCTATAACCTAAACCTGAACCTATTCTCAAATCCAAAAACCTATAACCTAAACTTAAACCTTATCCTAAACCTATAACCTATAACCTAAACTTAAAACCTTATCCTAAACCTCTAACCTATAACCTAAACCAAAACCTATAACCAAAACCAAAACCTAAGACCTAAACCCGAACCCATTCTCAAATCCAAAAACCTATAACCTAAACCAAAACCAAAACCAAAGCTTATAACTTAAACCCGAATCCATTCTCAAATCCCAAAACCTATAACCTTATCCTAAACCTATACTTATAACCTAAAACTATTCTCAAATCCCAAAACCTATAACCTTATCCTAAACCTATAACCTAAACCTAAACCTATAACCTATAACCTAAACTCAAACCAAAACTTATAACTTAAACCCGAACCCATTCTCAAATCCCAAAACCTATAACCTAAACCAAAACCAAAACCTATAACCTAACCCGAACCCATTCTCAAATTCTAAAACCTACAACCTAAACCAAAACCTAAAACATATAACCTAAACCCGAACCCATTCTCAAATTCTAAAACCTGTAACCTAAACCCGAACCCATTCACAAATCCCAAAACCCAAACCCAAACCTAAACCTAAACCTAAAACCTAAACCTATAACATAAACTCAAATCCCTAAACCAAAATCTAAACCAAAACCTATAACCTAAACCCGAATTCATTCTCAAATCCCAAAACCTATAACCTAAACCCGAACCCATTCTCAAATCCCAAAACCTATGACCTAACCTAAACCTATACTAATAACCTAAAACTATTCCTAAATCCCAAAACCTATAACCTTATCCTAAACCTATAACCTAAACCTAAACCTATAACCTAAATCCAAACCAATTCTCAAATCTCAAAACCTATAACCAAAATCATAACCAAAACCTATAACCTAAACCCGAACCCATTCTCAAATCCCAAAACCCAAACCCAAACCTAAACCTAAACTTAAAACCTAAATCAAAATTTATAACCTAAACCAAAACGAAAACCTATAACCTAAACCTGAACCCTTTCTCAAATTCCAAAACCTATAACCTAAACTAAAACTAAAACCTATAACCTAAACTCAAACCCATTCACAAATCCCAAAACCTGTAACCTAAACCCGAACCCATTCTCAAATTTCAAAACTCAAAAATCAGTGGGGATTACAACAGGAAAAAGGAAAAAACAAATGAAAAAGAACCCAGCAAGTTGACCCGGTCGACCGGCCTATGGCTACGGATTATAACCGTAGCCTTAGCTATAATGCTCTGCATTTTTTTTTCTTTTTTATTTTTTTTTTTACATGGAGAACTTTATTGTACCTACATTTTTCTTTAATACATGTTTATATAAATTTTTGTGTGTGTGTGTGTGTGTGTGTGTGTGTGTGTGTGTATATATATATATAAATTTTTTACCTTTTTTTTTTCATTTCTTTTTTTATTCATTTAACAAGAATATCTTCTAAACTAAAATTAGTTACTTGACGTACCACATATGATTTTGGGGTAGGAGAAGCTATTTTAGCCAACCAACCTAGTTATTTTCCAAAATTCCATCAGGTTAATGGTCGAAAATACATTTCATTCACTTCACGGTCAATTTTAATCACTTCATGGTCAAACTAGAAATTAAGCGAGGCAAATATGAAATTGAGTGAGTAAATTGAAAATTGAGTACGACAAGGTATGAATCGAGTGAGGGAAGCTAGAAATTGAGCGAGGTTTAGACTACGTTGAAATTGAGCGAGGTTCCTTTGCTCAAATCCTAAGTTGTCTCGCTGAATTTCTACATTGTATCGCTCAATTGCTAGGTTGTCTCGCTCAATTCCTAGGTTCCTTCGCTCAATTTATATATTGCCTCACTGGATTTCTAGCTTCCCTCGCACAAAAGAAACATAACAAAAAAAAAAAAAAATAGTTTGCCCCGCTTAATTTCTAGTTTGCCCCGCTAAATTGAGCGGGGCAAACTGAAAATTGAGCGGAGCAAACTAGAAATTGAGCGGGATAAACCGAAATATATTTTTTTTGCTTTTGTAGGTCCCATCATGATGTATGTCTTATATCCAAAACGTTCATATATGAGCGGGTAAACTGAAAATTGAGCGGGGTAAACTGAAAATTGAGCTGGGTAAATTGAAAATTAAGCGGGGCAAACTAGAAATTGAGCGGGGCAAACTGGAAATTGAGTGGGGCAAACTGAAAATTGAGCGGGGTAAACTGGAAATTGAACGGGGCAAAATGAAAATTGAGCGGGACAAACTAGAAATGAGGATAGGTTATATATTAAGGTTTAGGGAACTGAGAATAGGTTAAGGTTTAAGTTTAGAAAATTGGATTCAGGACCGGGTTTAGGTTTGGGTTTTCAAGTTTAGGTTTAGGTTAAGGAGTTGATATTAGGATTAGGTTAAGGTTTAGGTTTAGGGATTTGAGAATACATTTAGGTTTTAGGTTTAGGTTATAAGTGTCGGTTATATGTTAAGGTTTAAGGAACTGAGAATAGGTTAAGGTTTAGGCTTAGGAAATCGAGTTCGGGACTGGATTTAGGTTTGAATTTTCAAGTTTAGGTTTACGTTAAGGAGTTGATATTAGGATTAGGTGTAGGTTTATGTTATAGGTTTTTGGATTTGAGAATGGGTTCGGGTTTAGGTTATAGGTTTTGGTTTTGGTTTAGGTTATAGGTTTTGAGATTTAATAATGGGTTCGTGTTTAGGTTTAAATTTAGGTTTAGGTTATAGGTTTTGAAATTTGAGAATAGTTTTAGGTTATAACTAAATGTTTAGGTTATGTTATAGGTTAAGGTTTTGAGATTTGAGAATGGGTTCGGGTTAAGGTTATAGGTTTTGGTATTGGTTTAGGTTATAGGTTTTGGTTAAGGTTATAGGTTATAGGTTTAGGTTTAGGTTAAGGTTAGGTTTAGGTTATAGGTTTTGGTTAAGGTTATAGGCTATAGGTTTAGGTTTAGGTTTAGGTTAAGGTTAACTATAGGTTATAGGTTTTAGAATTTAATAATGGGTTCAGGTTTAGGTTATAGGTTCTGGTTTTGGTTTAGGTTATAAGTTATAGGTTTAGGATAAGGTTTAGGTTTAAGTTTAGGTTATAGGTTTTGAGATTTGAGAATGGGTTCGGGTTTAGGTCATAGGTTTTGGTTTTAGTTTAGGTTGTAGGTTTAGGTCAATTTCATGTCTGTTCTGCTCAATTTTCAGTTTGCTCCGCTCAATTTCCAGTTTGCCCCGCTCAATTTCTAGTTTGCCCCCCGCTCAATTTCCAGTTTACCCCGCTCAATTTCTAGTTTTTCCCCCTCAATTTTCAGTTTACCCCGCTCAATTAAGAACTAAAACCTCTAATGGTTGACGCTCATTCAACACTATTTCCTGTAATGTGGTACACTTGAGAACTGGATATATCTCATTTTTGGTCTCATACCATAAAATGATCTGAAAAAATATATGAATTGAGCGAGACAGCCTACGAATTGTGCGATGGAAGCTAGAAATCCAGTAAGGCAATATATAAATTGGGCGAAGGAACCTAGGAATTGAGCGAGGCAACCTAGCAATTGAGCGATGCAACGTAAAAATTCAGCGAGACAACTTAGGATTTGAGCGAGGTTCCCTCGCTCAATTTCAACGTAGCCTAAACCTCGCTCAATTTCTAAGTTCCCTCGCTCAATTTCTAACTTTCCTCGCTCAAATCCTAAGTTGCCTCGCTCAATTTTTAGATTCCCTCCCTGAACTCCTATGTTACCTCGCTCAATTTCTAGCTTCCCTCACTCAATTCATACCTTGTCCTACTCAATTTTCAATTTACTCACTCAATTTCATATTTGCCTCGCTCAATTTTTAGTTTGACCATGAAGTGATTAAAATTGATCGTGAAGTGAATGAAATGTATTTTCGACCATTGACCTGATGGAATCTTGGAAAATAACTAGGTTGGTTGGCTAAAATAGCTTCTCCTACCCCAAAATCATATGTGGTACGTCAAGTAACTAATTTTAATTTAGAAGATATTCTTGTTAAATGAATAAAGAAAGAAATGAAAAAAAAAAAGAGAAAAATTTATATATACACACACACACACACACACACACACTTATTTATATAAACATGTATTAAAGAAAAATATAGGTACAATAAAGTTCTCTATGTAAAAAATAAAAATAAAAAATAAAAAATAAAAAAGAAAAAAAGTGCATAGCATTGTAGTTATGGCTACGGTTATAATCCGTAGCCATAGGCTGGTCGGCCGGGTTGACCCGATCAACCTCAACTTGCCGTCTCCTTTTTCAATTTTTATTTTTTTTTTCCCCTTTCCTAGTTGTAATTCCCACTGATTTTTATGGGTCCCATTATGAGGTATATGTTATATCCAAACTGTCCATCTATTCGGTGAACTCGTATTAAGGCTTGAGATGAAAAATAAGACAAATCTAGCTATCAAGTGGACCACACAGTAAAAGGTAATGGGGAATTAAATGTCTACCATTGAAACCCTTTTAGGGGTTGCAGAAGTTTTGGATCATCATGAAATTTGTTTTTCCTCTTCATCCAGGCCTTTGTGACCTTATGAATAGATTGGATGGAAAATAAATGTTATGATGGGCCTTACAAAAATTTTTAACGGTGAAAATCAATTTCCCCGCTGCTCTTTGTGGTGTGGTCCATTGATTTATGGATATGATTTTTTTTTTTTTTGGATAATGCTCCGAAATGATTTTGAAATATGGATGAACGTTGTGGATATGATAAATACATAACTGTGGGGCCTTGTAACTTTGATCTTTCCTAGGCCGTTCGCACAACTCTCAGTTGGAGGAGCGTCAGCTCTCGTCTTCGCAGTGAAAAGGAGGGGTAGTTTCGTCCTCAAAGTTGCTGTCCGCACGTGCTAGTCTAAGTTGGTAACTTAAGTTTGTATTCGGCGATAAAAACCGCTGGGTAAAAGGTTTTGTCTACAGTGGTCATTTTCTCAAGGATAGAGGATACATCCGATGGGAGAGTAAACATATGATGTGCTGCTACACACCTATTATAGATTTGGACCATCCAACTCAAAATCAGATCCGTGCATTAGATAAATTGCATGTCAACATGCCAAGAACATTTTTTGTTTTTTTGATGATCTTATGATTGATCATGTCAAATACTTTTGGAAAGTGTTGATTGCTAATAAAGCTGTCCAACAATTCAGATTTAACATGCATATGTACTTTTCTTATAAGTGTTGTTTCTTAGTTTTTGTTACGTAACTTTTCTTAGTAAGTCTTAACTGATGAATGGCCAAGATTTTTGACACACGTTACTTTACATAATTATGACATGCATTCTAAAACCTCTCAAATGTAAGTCGTATGTATTATATAAAAGAATGTGTTTTCTCATCAAATGCAAAGCTAGTTGGACGAAAATGCAATGTCCAACTAGTTTGTGAGCATTGATCTCTCTCTCTCTCTCTCTCTCTCTCTCTCTCTCTCTCTCTCTCTCTCTCTCTCTCTCTCTCTCTCTCTCTCTCTCTCTCTCTCTCTCTCTCTCTCTCTCTCTCTCTCTCTCTCTCTCTCTCTCTCTCTCTCTCTCTCTCTCTCTGTATGTATGTATGTATGTATATATATATATATATATATATATATATATATATATATATATATATATATATATATATATATATATATCATGATTCAAAACTTTTGTGGCACACAATTTTATTTTTGGGCTCATGCCCTATATATATATCATGCTCCAAAACTTTCATGGCACACAAATTTTTTTTTGGGCTTATGCCCTGTATATATATCATGATCCAAAACTTTTGTAGCACACAAATTTATTTTTGGGCTAATGCCCTGTAATAATCTAGCATCCAAAACTATTGTGGCACACGAATTTATTTTTGGGCTCATGCCCTGTAATAATCTAGCAAAACGAATAGACGTTGTGGATATAAAACACATACATCAAGGTGGGGCCCACCGTAAGGGACGCACCTAATCCGCTTCCATTCTTATTTTTGCTCCACGTAATGCCAACGGTGGGCTCACATCGATGAATGGTCTATATCTTGCACAGGCATTCCAAGTCGGCGCGTGTGCAGTTGAATCACCTCTTTAGTATTTTCTGGTAAGTATCGTCCAGCCATTTAACAACTGTGAGATGTTTCACAACTTGTAGAAGATGATGGTGACTTAAACATGCGAGGTCAAGACCGTCCAATTTGTGGACAGAATCATAAAAGGATCATGCGGTAAAAAGAACACTGATATGTAAATCTCAACCTTCTAATTTCTCTCCACGGATCATCACCAGACATTTCATTCACTAACCATGCATTTGGCATGCACCAGACTAAAACACCAGAATTGCTCAGTCGGTGGAATTTTCAGTCTATACTCAATCAGCAAAGTCCAGATTCCTGTTACACCATACCACGTACTAAGCTGATAAGTGTTTTCGAAATTCAATTAAACACAGGGCCATAAGTGTTTGCGAGGGCCTGTATGCGTTAATGTGTGCGGTTAGGAAAGTATAGCATGCTAAAGGCATACTAGACTCAATGTTTGATTGAAAGCTCCCCGCGTTGAGATATGGACCATTTAAAAACAAATGGTTAGATTTAATTGTCCTCTCAATTATCGGCTGTGACAATTCTTTATAGATGTTTTTAGCCTTGTATCTTAATGACTTGTTCTTTCATCATTAATGACACCCAATGTTTTGATCAATAGAGTAAAGATGAAAAAATTAAAATAGAAAAAGATTAAAATAGTATTGATTTTATTTATTAATAAATAATGTTCATTATAATTGACATATTAATTAATAAATGAGAGATAAATAACTAAATCACTTCTATTGACATACCGTTTAAGTGAGACTCGATTGAATGAGATTCAACAATGAAAGGTTGTGAATATTTATTCCATTTATACGGTAGTGCGGCGGCGACACTATGCTATAAGCGTATTTGGATTAATGGTCGGAATTGATTTGTATTGTTTTAAGTGTCGAAATATGTCATATATTATGTTTGATACGGAGTTGAAATCTGGAGTCTATCATCCTCACGAATACCTCACGGAATGAATGGTGATATAGTATTGCCAGTCGCCTATGCATTGAGCAGTGCAGCATACTCATACTGCAGTATTGGGTAAGAAATCAAGTTTTTGAAAGGAAACTGCGTTTGTGGACGACCATTGCATGCTAATCCCTCATCTCTCCCGATCATCCACTTTTTACTGCATGTGGTTAGTGTCACGCCCCAAACTCGAAAACTGGGCTCACAAAATTTTTGACCGAATCTGGCGCCGACAGCCTTCGTAGAACCCCATTCTCGGCTCCTAGCTCCCATTCATCAGGTTTCGATCCTGGGATGCTACGAGGAGGATTTTCAACATCAGTTTGATTCGTGATAAGCATAACCAAAGACATAACCCACAAACAACAACCAAAAACTTCATTACATTTCCATTATGATGAAAAAAATTATAAGTACATTGAGCATAAAGGGAAATATAATGATGATGAACAAAATCTCCAAAGTGATCTGCAAAGCGCTCCTGCCTCAGCGCTGCTGCGCCCTAACGTCACCTGCACGCAACGGTCGTGCATAAGCTTATAGAAAGCTTAGAGGGTGGTGAAAGTGTGTGCGTAAGGTAGTAATATGATCATGCAACATTAGAGTAATGCGGAATATGCTGATGGATCCATGAATACTGTCGGCTGTACCAAGGCCATGCGGTGAAAAGCATGAATGATGTCGGCCATACCAAGGTCATGCGATGCGAAATGCAACTCAAGCATACAGTCCTCATCTGAGTTCACATATCAATACAGCTCAAATCTGGAATATCACCGGGGTCTAGTACACTCTAAACCAGATCGTCGCACCATCAGACGCAATAAGGTAAGTGGAATAGACCTTACTATCCGTCTGCCAGTATCGGGCTCGACTCGTCGATAGCGGACCCATTCCTCGAGCTGGTCAAACTCAGCTTATCATTGCCCCCTATACTCGGGCGGGTAAGGCCTCACCCCCTTCCAACCGACCACGACACAGTGGAAAGTGTGACCGTCTGGTAATCGGCACTCGGCACTCCTGTACCCACTCGGTCTAGACGTTAGAGCAACCTCTTGGTACCATAAGGGTTTATGAACTTTCACCCAGGGATATCTATAGCACCCCATGTAGAACAAAATTTCTGATATCCAATCCTGCCAACCATAATGCGTCTGTGGAGGCTACGGTCCCGATGTCGCTAGGGCGTACAGTAACCATATCACACAATATGAAATGCATGAATCACATTATCCAATCATGCAGCAAATTCTGCGCGTATTGTGCGCTCATGTAGGGCAACACTACCTAATCGGGGTCCCATAAACAATCTGTCCGAAGGCATATGCTATGATCAGTCACTTCTCATATCAAGCATACATATGATGCGTATGATCATGAGTCATGGAACTATAGTAAACATGTTATAAAGTAATGCACTATCCTTACCAAGCAGATGGGCCAAGACGGTCTATACACAACAAGTACGGGCCTAACAATGGGTCCTAAGGAGAGTTGTAATGTGGACATCCAACCAACATTACACTCGCAATGTGGACGTCAAACCAACATTGCTCCCAAGGCACGATTGTCGTAAACATCGTTACATAATCCGTGTTGGGATCACACATTGCAATGGACCTTAGGTACATCCCATTGGGCATTAAATACATCAAATAGGTCATATCCCATGGGCCTTTTATTCATCAAATGGGCCACATAAATGGGCCGAACCAATGGGCCTTATGTGCATTGCAATGGGTCATAACCTGTGGGCCTTAGATTGTATCACAATGGTTCTCGACCCATGGGCCTTATATATATCAAATGGGCCACACCGACTGGGCCTTACATATCAAATGGGCCTAATCCCATAGGCCTTGGAATACATCAAAATGGGTTCAGTCCCATGGGCCTTAAAATACATCCAATGAGCCTAATCCCATGGGCCTTGGATATATCAAATGGATCCAATCCCATGGGTCTTAAAATACATCAAAATGGGCCTTGTAACATGGGCCTTATACATAGATCAAAGTGGGCCTCAACCACGGGCCACAAATACATCGAATGGGCCTCACAACATGGGCCTTACATCTACATTAAAGTGGGCCCCAATGGACTACCACATACGAATCAAGATGGGCATCATCACCTGCTAAGGTGGGGTCCACTTGAAGTATGGATCTGGCTCATTCTTAGCCTCAAGTCCTAACATGAGCTTACAAAGTGGATGAACGGATTAGATGCAACATGGAGGGCCCACTGTCACTAGACAGTGTGTATAAAACACACTCACCAGGGCTCCACCGTCCGCTGGACGGTGGACTAAAACACATACAATACTGAGTGTTGAGGGTCAAATATTGCATATTAGACCCCAGATATTGTCTGGATTTACGAATATAATGCTGTCTAATGGCTCGTTTTCTCATTCTTGTGTTGCAAGGTGATTTTATGAGCATGGATGGAAAAAGGATGTTAAAAGTTGAGATTTAACGATTTGATGACACCAAAGGCAAGGGACGAACTTCAGAGGACCAAGATTGACGGATATACACGGTCAGAAATTCGAGAAAACTAAGAAACTGAAGCTCAAGTGACTTGAAACGCATCCAAAATGCAAGATCACATGGTTCCCGACATCTGATCGAGTCGAAACTTTATACATGAGATAAGGGCCATAAATTAACCGTACATTTCAAATTTCAGCTCTTGGATCACTATAAAAGTGCTCCAACGGATAGATCAGCCCATAAACCGTTGATTCTGGGCCCACCTGATATCTGGAATTGCCTCGAATTTGGTATCAACGCCTTAAATGAAGAGACCAATCAGATGGTTGGATCAGATTTCACAAAAACATCATAGTGGACCCCACTTTAGATTGAGTGTGCATAGTGCACATGTGCACTAGCCGTGCACGTGAATTCCCAAAGTCGGTCAGCGCCGCTGACCAACGTTTCCTTCTCCAATTAAAAAAAAAAAAAAAAAAACGTGCCGCGTAATGCACGGCCGCTGGCCGTTTTGTGAACGGTTGTGGGCCCCACACGTGCCCTGTAAGCTCAATCCAAACCATCCATCTTGTAGAGGGGTTCAAATACTACAAAACTATGTTAACTTCTTTTACCCATGCGTACACATGTGTGCGTTACAGAGGCCACAAAAGGGCTACCCTGGGACGTTCAAAATTGATCTTTTAGAGATTTCTTCTCTGGGCTTCGTCAATGGACATTCAAAACTACCCATTCTTTACTGAAATTTCGTCCTGAATCCAATGGACGGGGTGGATTTTCCAGAAAATGCTTCTGTGGGGCCCACCGATCACAACAGCAAAATGGTGCGAAAGGTTTCGCGCATCCACGAAAACTGACTTTTTCAGGCAGTTTTGGCTCACCATCTTTGATCATATGGTAGATCCGAACCGTCTATCATGTAGAGGACCCAAGAAAGTCCTAAGAGACGGTGTTTCTTTGGAATTTAAGCGAGGAAAGTGGCGTGTTTCGAGGCACCGAACTTGACTGCGAAAAAGCTTTCAATGAGCATGCATAGCTTTCCAAATCCGATTCAAATTCGATTTTTACCACTCCAGCAACTATATAAGGAGGTTTTGGACGTGGGGAGCATTCATTCAGGTCTTGGAAGGAGATCAGGAGGTGGAGAGCTTGAGGCTTGGGCTGAAAATGAGGGCAGAGGGAGTAGAGTAATTTTGTTATTTTTATTTTTTCCTTCTTCATATTTTCTTTTAACATGTCTAGCTTCATCATGTATGTGATGGGCTGAACCTCTTAGCTAGGGCTAAGAAGTGAAGCTTGTGGTGAGATGGGAGATTTTATTTTATGTCTTTAATTTTAATATATGAATTGACGTTGATTTTAATTTGATTAGTATAGAAATATTTTTAGTCTTTAATGGTCTGTTGTGACTGAAATTACAATGGGTCTGCAATGGCTTTGAGTATTCTTTCTTCTTCTTTATGTTTATGACGTTAGGACGTCCTGTTGTTCACCATAGTCTCCTGGGCATGGTTGGATGACGGCACCCTTCCTAACCTTCATACATCTGATTGGTTGGTAATTAGTTTAATTCTGTTGTTCGTCATAGTCTCTTGGGCATGGTTTGGTGATGGAATCCATTCTAATTCATATACCTTTCATCTCTTGAAAACTAGATCAATGACAGTTCAGTTAATTTCTATGATTCATGAAACAGGCATAAGATCTCCCTGATCTCTACAAGTGGATCCTCTGAATCCCTAGTTTCCTTATCTCTGATTTCCTAAGCTTTAGATAATAATTTCACAATTATTCATTAAATCACAAACAATTTAGATTTCGCCTTATTCTAGTTATAGTTCTAATTGATTTTAGATAACGTACAAATATCAATCCCTTGGAATTCGACCTCGGTCTTACCGAGTTATTACTACATCATAACCCTGCACTTGGGGAGTGAACACTGAGGGCTCCACTGTCCGCTGGACGGTGGAGGTAAAACACATACACCACTGTGGGTTCCGCGTGGGGCCCACCATACATATATTTTTCCATTGGTAAGGTCACACAGACCTGGATGAAAGGAAAAACAGAATTTCATCTTGATCCAAAGCTTCTGTGGGCCCAAAAAGAAACTCAAGGGCAGCCACTCATTCACCACTATTTCCTGTATTGTGGGCCACCTGAGCTTTGGATTAGGCTGAGTTTTGGAGGGCAGCCTACCGGCCTAAGGGCCCACAACATGGACGGTGCGGATATACAAAACATACATCAAGGTGGGGCCACGATTGGGCCGTGGGGCTGCTCGTCCGCCCGCCCGCCCGTGCAGCGGGCGCTACCTTCTGACAGCAGCAGTGTTGCTGCTTCCTTCTTCTTCTCTTTTTTTTTTCTGAGAAATTTCACACGTGGGCCCCACTTCTTGAAAATCTACACCGTCCAATGGATTTAGGGGCTCAAAATACACTAAACAAGTCCAATGTTCAGCATTTTTGGCGTGTAGATACAGCAAGGTGGGTCCTAACAGCTTTGAATGGTAAGAAACATAGTTTTCTAGAGTATGGCCCGCCTGATCATCGGATTGACCTCATTCTTTGGCTGGACGCCTAAAATGATACAGGGAATGAGGTGGACGACGTGGATTTAATACATACACCAAGGTGGGGCCTATGAGAGTGAACCACCCAAAAGCTTAAAAAATCAAGCTTATATTTGTGTTTTTCTCTTACAGAGACGTCTAGCGACCCAGACGCTGGACGGTTGGACATTTAAAATATGCATTGAGGTGGGGCCCTGATTAGGTGGGCCACCTCATGGAGAATAGTGTGGATACATCACACATAAAGTGGGCCACACTTGATGATTTGGATAGAATATAAGCCTCATGGTGGGGTCCATTCAAATAAGCCACACAACCCTATTATAATCTCATAAAATAAAAAAAATAAAAAAATGAAATAACAAGGGAGAGAGAGAGATGGAGAGTGGGACACGCGTGTGATGGAGGGCTCCGCCACTATGAGCCCTCCCTTGGAGAAATCATACATCAAAAGAATCCCCCTATACATGGGACCACCAAAATCGAAATCAATGGTGGAGATCCTTTCCCCACCAATATGGACGGTCTAGATGACCTATCTAAAGTAAGGAAATAAACATCATGATGGGGTCCATGGAGAATGGCCCCATCATGGAATGATCATGATGATCAAAGTGGGCCATCGACCACATCTTAGGGTCCCAAGTGAGATCCAAACCATTGATCGGTTGGCCTCACTTGGTCCATTTTAAAAATATGAAAAACTACTCTTATCAAGCACCCACCGTTCGATCTTCTTGCTCCTATGAGTTCCTTAGCTCCTTAGCTTCGATTTCAATGGATGAGATAAGGTTTGGATGGTTGAGATGGGAGATGAAGGGGTAGGAAAGGTGGGCCACACTTGGAGCTTTGAAAGAGAGGGAGAGGTTCATACGAATGAAATTTTTGGTTGCTTGGAATGGGTTGAATATGAGAGAGAGACTTGTAAAGGGAGAGAAGGAGTGATGGGTGATGGAGTGATGGATGTGGTAGTGATGGGTGTGTAAGACACCTTTTGACTTTTGTGGCCTTTTGTGTAAGAAAGGCATGGGCTTTGTAAGAAACTTTTGACTTTTATGGTTGCTTGGGGATAGGTGTGAGGTGATGTGTACTTGACATGAGATGTGATGGGATTTGATTGATTGATGGGATTGATGTGACAAGGCGTAGAGATTTCCTTCGGTTTCGCAACGCGCGGCATTTTCCTCGCACCGAACGTTGGCCCACATCTCCTGACTAGGGTATCACCTCGGCACGCGAGTCGCGGCATCGGAATCGCAGCGATGGCGCGGTCGCTATGGTAAAGGTCTTAGGTTGAGTCGATACAGGTTGACGACATATGAATCAGGGTCGCGCGCAAATATCGCTTAAGGGTCGAAGGTTGCCGGAATTCAACAGGTAAGACCGCGAAAGTCTACGAAACGGTACGGACTAAGATACGGGTCTTACAGGTTAGTCTCTTCATCTGAATCTCTTTCGAAGGTTTGTGATTTATATTACAGGTAAAGCTTGTTTCAGAGAGTTGGAATGGGACGAATTGGGAATTCATTTGAATTGGTTCGACTGAGTATCATATTGGATCGACTTTTCGAACAGTAGTTCTTCATTTCTACAACTTGTAATTTAAAACATATTCTTTCTATTTTCTCACGATTTATCAACTTCTAATCCTCCTGGTTGTTTACTTGAGCATGTACGGAATAAAACACTCTGACATATCCCGATGGGTTCCACTAGTAGAAGCTGAGAGTGAATCGGATTACCTCCCTCATGCACATGTTCATTGTTGATGATGGATGTTATATGTGCCCCATCATTGATGGGGGGACGACATCGATTGGCTACATTGGCCTAATTCATTCGCGATCTGACAAGTGTAAAATAGATGGACGACATGGATGGGTCACAAACATCATTGTAGGGCCCCCATAACACTGATAATCAACCCATTGAAGCCTAACAGTGGGAATAGTCAGCTTGTATTGGCCTCAATATAAAAGGTGTATACACTACGCAGCCCTTATATGCTGTATCCAAACATTGACCACTTGGGTGCATTTGTATATAGAGCTGAGCATTAGACCAAGTCGGATAGAATTGGGTCTAACGCGACTCTGTCCGAAATATATATAGCCTGACTCGAACTCGATCCAATCCGGGTCATCTGACTCGAACAGATCCAAATCAATGCTGCCCTGAACCGATCCGGGCCCGAATCGGTTAGGAAACCCGAGTCAGATCGGATTGTGTGAGGTTCAGATCAGTCTTTCTTTTTTAAAAATAAATAAATAAAAGAAAATAAGAAGAAGAAGATAATTTTAAAAGAATAAAGAGAAAAATCTAGTAGTGTAACTAATAGTTGATACACAGGGACTTTTAAATCACTTTTAGGTAATGAATACATCTAATTCAAACTAAATCGTCCAAATTAGGGTTAAAAACTTAGATTTGTCGTGAATCAAGTACTTTACTTATTTTAGTATTTGATCATCATATTGGCATTTATTTATGGGATGGTTAAAGATGAAAAAAATCCAACGGTCTTGTTTCAACAAATAAGCGTCCACGAGTTAGAGGTTAGGATTCGTTCAACCTATCTGACTTTTGGGTTGAGTGGAACACAAATTAATCGATTTTTCTAGAGTTAAAAAACAATCCACATGCACAGTGTGGAAGCAACTGAGTATGAAAGTTTGTAGGCAGGTAGAGTATCCAAAAGAAATGAAAGAAAATGAAAAAAAAATAAATCTTCCTAGTCCCGATTAGAAAATCCTACGGTGTAGCCGAAAGCAAGGAAAGAAAATGAATATAAATCTTAGTCTGTAACGCCCTGGAAAAATCCGTACTTGGACCCGAGTACCAACTCGACCAGAAATCGCGTAGGATTAATTCCTTTAGAAAATAAGTGTAAGTTAGCTAGCGCAGCGCTAGAGTAGCTGGAAAATAGTCCCTGATCACTTTAAATACGTTCTACAAGACCCAAATCGAGTAGAACCAATGATGCTATAATAATCTAAAACCTCGGATCAAACTCTAAGCCGGTTTGTTCTCTGGACCTCTTTGAAACTTTGTATTAGATCTAGACCGCGCGTCGAAAGTCCGATACCTACAATCTTAGACCGTTAGAACCGCCTAGCTGGACTTGACAATCATTTCAAAAATCAAGTCCAACCGACATTCGCAGGCTATTTCATTGAGCCTGGACTGAAGAGAGTAAGAATAGGGTTAGATTTGGAATTTGAAATTCAAATCTGGCACATGACTTGACGCGTTATTATTAAGCGTTCTGACCGTCAGAATTCAGCCAAATTACACCCTCGGATCAGGAAAAATTTCTATTTCATATCATGAGACTTGTAGACCTGATCTACGTGCGGTGACCGCTAAACAGAAACTGGACCGCCACGTGCGATCTACGAACACTGATGGTCTGAAAACGGGATGTGAGCGACATCCAACATGTATGAATTTAAGTCCGATCACATTCGGCCAGGGGACCACCAGAAATGTCCTTTTGGACCGAAACAACCCCGATTTGGATATACCTTAAGTAAACTTTGTTCTTAAGCCTATTTTGGGCACATTTGGGCTTATAAAAGGGGTTAAAACCCTCACTCCTCTCTCCCATCCGAAATTGGAAAAAGCTCTAGATTGAGAGAGAGAAAAGGTGAGAGATTGTGAGAGAGAGTAGGAGAGAATTTTTCTGCTGCTGCACTACCTGTTGCACGTGCTTTAGCAACACGCTCCAATCACTTGGCCGGTGATTTCTCCGCATTTCTAGGTAAGAAAACATCCCTAATAGTTGCTGATTTGCTGATCCCTTGATTCCATAGCGAAATAGCTGATAGATCTTGTGTATTAGGTTCACAGTTTGCCGTAGACGAAGCGTATACGCTCCGTTCGAATTCTCAGACCTATAAGAGAAAAGGTGCGGATTTTAGACGCTTTGATTGACTGTTTCCAATGCTTCCAATGTCGTTTAATAGTAGATTATCGACGGCAACGCCGTTTGACATGTACAACATGCTATCCGTTTCCTGTTTCGTAAACCGACGAAGAATATGAGATTTAGGGCATTTTAGTCATTTGTAGGAAGTACTGTTTTCATTCATATTTTGCTAATGTGATTGACATGGCTTCTTGTCACATTAGAATACTAGGAATGCATGCATAATTAGTTTGGCGAAGAGATTCGCCTAAATGCGCACTTTGGGTCGACATACTATATGTAGACTTAAGTGTGTAGTTTAAGTGTTTGTATAAATGCTTGTATTAGTATGCATTAAATTAAATGGTGTTATGAATTAGTTTGAGATTGATTTCTCAATTAATATGCTGATGTAAATGATTTCCTACATGTTAGCTATGTGCATGATTTCATTATATGTATGAAATGCATGCGTTGGAAGATTTACTTAAGTTGTATGTTATAACATGTGTTAATATGCTCACATTATTGTATTTCATTTCCAATACTCTCATATAATTGCTGATGTGAATTCGTATATGTTTGGTACTATACCTAGTCCAGGCAGTCGGTAACTGATTAAATTCGTGGTTGGCCTATCTTTGCCACGAACGACGCGTCGATGAATGCGAGCCGTGTTCTGGAGTTGGCGGCAGTGGTTAGGCCACATGAAGTGTTTTACGCACATCATGTCGTTCGACTTGAGATGCGATCATGCTAGTCGAGCTCGTCAAGTAACCCGACTGGCCGTTGTATGTTCACCCTGTATGAGTCATAACTGCTTGAACCTAGGGTACTGAACTTACCATTGTAAACCTTGTCAACCAAGGTACTTTGATCCATGAAAACTCATGAGCCGGGCATGGTGGTATGGGACACCGTGGTCGAGCTGTCGGCCTACGCTAGGGCCACAAACCTCCCCGTAGTGACTAGTGAGCACCTATGTCTCGTGAGCAGATTATGGTGGTATGAGACACTATATTCTTGCTGTCGCCCTACACTGATCAGGCGACGAGTCCTTTATAATGACCGCGAGCGTATTCTGAGTCTACGGGAGGCGACGACCCTTCAGTAGTAGTGAGAGTACAGTAGGCCTATATTGATAAGGTGATGGGGGAGCGGTGCAACGAGTGCGAGCAACAGCCCTGACAGCCCTTGCAGCGACCTACAAAATATACCTCGTATGAGATTACTAGGAGTGACAACCCTAGACAGGATCTGTGTTGGGATTGATATAAGGGAAGTACCTTAGTTTCCCAATACTGCTGTTTGAATGGACTAATAATAACTCGGCAATCATATCACCATCACATTGCATGTGCCTAGAAGATGTGGAGCACTGAGCGGTACGCAAGCATGCCACGGACGAAGACGGTGCCGTATGAGAGAGAATGTCGGTGAGGGCATCCATCATGTCATGTCATATTGCATTAACAACAGTATTAGGATTCTTTGATTTACTGCTTTACTATTATCGCATGATTGATTTGAGAACATATTAATCTTTGCTCTATTATTTCACTGAGTTAGCTACTCACTCCCACGTTACGGGATGGTATTTGCGACACCTACCAGACCCTATTTTAGATGCAGGTGATGCAGCGATCCAGGAGGCAGAGCCGAACTATGATGAGGACTAGGACGAGTTCTCATACATGCAGTAGCACGACGGCTTTGCTTAGGTGGCCTGAATTGACGGGACTTCTCAGCAGGACTCTTTTTGACATTTTGATTTTGTTTATTTACATGTATATGAGACTCAAAGATGTATTCATACTTTAGAGACAGTCGAGATCTACTTTATTTTTCCATACAGTGATATATATATTCTTTAGTCTTCCGCTTGCTTTTATCACTGGATCTGGAGTATGAATTGCAGTTTTGGTATACTTTTACTCATGTGAATGCTTTAACTCAGACAACATTGAATCTTAATCATTTTTGTTGCATAAGTGACGGTCTCGATCTGAAATTCGGGAGTTGAGTTTATACACGACCCCCGATTTTCAGAGTGTTACATAGTCTGATCAGAAAATCCTACGGTCACACCTCTCATGTCACGCTCTCAAACATCACGCCATCTCATAAAGCTAAAAAGAAAGAAAGAGAAAACTCACCAGTCACCAGCTGTCCGATCGTACTTAAGCTTGAATCCTTATCATTAGACGTTCATGAGTGGCGAGAGGATCAAGGTGGGGGCGTCAAATGCTGGTTAAATGCCTTGGTGCATGCGCTGTCAGGCGTATGGGTCGGCCCTAATAACACCCGTCAATCTGCTTCCATAGAACTGAGTATCACTGTCCGATCATATCAACCAGACGATGAACGGTTACTTTCGTCACACCATCTCTCCATGTGGGCCCACACATTCTTACAACCTAAGTTGTGATAGGACGTCAGGACGGGATTTCTGCAAAGGCTTTCGCAGGAAGTTCCTGCGCTGGATGCTAGATGGGGTCCACCTAGATGTTTATCATAAATCCACTCCGCTCATCTGTTTTCTAAGATCCTTTTAAGACATGCTACGAAAAATTAGATGGATACAAAACTCAAGTGGGCCGCATAAGAAGAAACAGTTGTGATTCAGTCACAATCGTTGAAATATTTACAGGGCAACAAAAGTTTCTTATTAGCTACAAACGCTGAAATCAGACTGTGTACTGAGTCACTCAGTAGGCTTTTATCGTACTGAGTAAACTCAGTTGACCCCAGTATGAATGTATGTGGTTTATCCACACCGTCCATTCATTTTTCTTGATAATTTTAGCGGTTAATCTCAAAATTGAAGTAAATCCAAATCTCAAGTAAACCATGCCACAAGAAACAGTATGGAATAATGATTTCTACCGTTGAAACCTTCCTAACCTTCCTAGGGCCCACAGTAATGTTTATTTATCATCTAATTTGTTCATAAGATCACAAAAACACAGATGAATAGAAACCACAAACATCAGCTTGATCCAAAACTTCTGTGGCCTCCAAGAAATTTTCAATGGTAAAGGTTCGATCATACTATTTCCTTTGATGTGGTCCACATGAGCTTTGGATATGCTTTTTTTTTAAGGGGGGAGGGCTCAAGTGCTAAAATTATCTGTTAACATGGATGAACGGTTTGGATAAAATAAATAAATAACGGTGGACCCCACAAAGTCTACCCAGCATGCTAAAGGTACTGAGTTACTCAGTACGCAACTTTTGTAAGTGAGTTGTGTGGGGCGGCCATGATATTCATCAGAAATACATTCCATCCATCACTTTGCAAGCTAAAAATAGTACAGAGTCTAAAAATGAGGCAGATTTAGAACTCACGTGGCTTGTTTATTTTGATTTGAACACATACAACGTGATTACTTACCAGATTCGATACAGAATACGGGCATCAGGCGGGTAGCGGTGGCCTAGGTTCAGGCATCGGACGAGTGGAGGGACGGTCAGATTGAGCGTCGAAGAAGAAGAAGAAGAGGAGAGGAAGAAGAAGAGCAGGGTAGTGCACGTTCCCTGCTTGAGCGGGAGAGGGAGGGTAGGGTAAGAAAAGAGGGAGGGGTAAAAATGATTTGGGTGGGTTAGGGATTATGGTAAAAAAAAATAGTATTTATACTATCTGGCTACTCATTCCGGGTCGGGTCGGTCCGGTCCGAATCATTTCAGTTCGGGTTCTCGGATCGGATCTGTCCAGATTGACCACCATCCGACTCGAAAAACGATCGGATCCGGATGAACATACTCGATCAGGCCCGATCTAGGCCGTCGGTTCCGTTCGGAACGGGTCAGATCAGGTCGAATCGGGTCGGATCCACCAAATCGGGTCAAATCTGCCCACCTCTATTTATATACTTGCCCAACTTACAATCTGAACTAAACACTGGACTGTTGTAACGTCTTGAAAAATTCCGTATTAAGAACCGAGTACCGCCTCGATCAGAAATCACTTAGGAGTAATTCCTTTAGAAATTAAGCCTAAGTTACCTAGCGCTATGTTAGAGTAGCTGTGAAATTGTCCCTGTTCGCTTTAAATATGTTATGCAAGACCTAAAACTTGTAGAATCCATGACGCTATAATACCCTGAAATCTAGGATCAAACTCTAAACCCAATTGTCCTGGAACATGTTTGGTAACTTTGTATTGGATCTAGACCGCGCGTCGAAAATCCGATATCTCCAATCTCAGACACTTATGACCGCTTGGTTGGACTTGACAATCGTTTCGAAAATCAGGCCCAACTGATGTGCTGACACTATTGTACTGAGGTCGGAGCGAAGAGAGTGACAAAAGGTAAAAATTTTAGAAAATAAATTCAAATCTGGCACGTGTCTTTGCGCGTTATTTTTAAGCGTTCTAATCGTCAAAATTCAGCCAAATTTCACCCTCGGATCAGGAAAAATTTCTCTTTCATGTCATGAAACTTGTAGTCCCGATTTAGGTTCGGTAACCGTCGAATTGAAACTGGTCCACCACGTGCGATCTGGGAACACTGTCGTACCGAAAACTTAATGTTGTCAGCATCCGACATCCATGAGCTTAAGTCCGACCGCGTTTGGTCAGGGGACCTCCAGAAGTGTCCTTTTGGGCCAGAAAAGACCCGATTTGGTTATAACTTAAGTATACCTTGGCTTAAAGTCTACATCGGTGACTTTTTAGCCTATATAAGGACCTTTAACCCTCTCATATCTCTCAAATACGAATTTTCAAGAAACCCTAGGAAAGAGAGAGAGAGAAAGAGAGAGATTGTGAGAGAGTGGTGAGAGAAAGTTCCTGCCGATCGACCCTTCTACCACACGTGCTTAGCCATCGCAGTCAAAGCACTTTCCTGGTGATTCTGACTTCATTCTTGGTAAGAAAACCCTAATCCTAGCCTGTCTTAGGGATTCTAGCAACATAAGTAGCGAAGTAGCTAACCTATCTTGTGAATTAGGTCGTCATACAGACGTTGACGAAGTGTAGACGTTCTATTCGAATCGATACACTTCTACGACGAAAGGTGATGATTGTAGATGCTTAGGTTGACGGTTTTCAAAGCTTTCAATACACTAGTTTGGGTAAATGCATACATGAACAATAAATGGATGTTACAACTGTTATCTGTGAATGTGGATGTATGTCAATTTTGATCGAATGTATACATGAACAATAGATGGATACAATGCAATAAACTAGTTTGGGTAAATCCAAACATGCCTTAAGAATCTAATATAAACCTAAAACATTCTGCAACATAGTTGGACAAAAATAGATGGGATAAAGTTAAGCTAGACTAGGTTAAGATTTAAAAAAAGAAAAAAGAAAAAGAAAGAAGATAAAAAATCTAAATATAGATTGTGTTTGGGGTGGGCCTTTAATAATTTTAGGATGTGGCAAAACCCTTGTTGGTTTTCTCATTGGTTAAAGATTCTTCGCAGCCACAACTTTTTATATTATCTTCTCATAAGAGATCTCCATAAATCTAAAACCATTTTCAGATCTCTTACTAGTCTGGCCTTAGATATTTAAGGACCTCTAGGGTTTTGTCTTGTTGGGTCCGGTATGATCACGGATCATTTTTAGATCTCCCCCTAATGTAGCCATGAAAATTCGTGGATCTGGTGGAACCGATCTCTCTCGATTTGGATCGAGACCCAATCCATTGGTTTCCATCTATCCAAATATTGGTCCGATCTTTGAATCTTTATAATCACCGGATGAACTCTTAATGTCTTTGAAAAAATCACCCATTTTGAAAAGATTGTGAGAGACTACCTTACCGAGTATATTCGACTATATGATAGTATCTTTATCTCAGTAGATTTTTTTATTTTTTTTATAGGCCTATGGTTACATTTCCTCAATTACATATATACCACACGAATTAGGGCCACATGTCATTTGTCACTTCATTTCCTCTAAATATGTGTGTACGTTTCTATGCTACTATATTTATGACTAGAGATGTGTTGTTAAATAATAAAAGACGAAAGATATACTCGAACATGGGTACAAATATGTCATTATTAAGCGCGTAGTGCTCACACATAATCGTATGTTATTGATTTACGAGAGGGTGTATAAAAAATAAGTGTACACAATGAATTCCCCCTGCACGTGTCAAATTATCACAACAATGTGACTCCTTCGTGAAAGAATACGTTTTTTTTTTTTTTTTCATTTTTTTTTTAAATTTAATTATTTTGATGGTGAAAACAATAAGTTTGTAGAATAAGTTTGTTCTACAACTCCTGCCCTTGGCCACTTTGATGATTCCATATAATCCAACTCATATTTTTTATAGTTTGCGAATTCTGTCCATTTATTCGATCTCTAATAACAGCATGATGTGAAGAAATTCAAGTAATTTTTTCAATATTTTGGAACTTCCTTCCATAAGAAATGAAGAAACTCTTAATCAGGAGAGAGATTGGTCAATTTGGATTAGCTGATTAATTTTGTTGAATGCACACATTAAATTGATTTATGCCAAATGACAGCATTTCACTGGACGATCAAACTAGCTAACCCAAAACACTCAAATTGGATAATCTGAAAGAAGAACAAAATTTCGCCTACCCCAAAAAACTAGTATTTTTGACTAGTATCAAACTATCAACTGCATGGCAAATTCCAGTTTAGATTGCTCAAGACATGAAAAATGACACCCAAATCTTGAAAGAAATCACCTTTCTATCTCCATCCCAAATTCATATAATGAAAGAGACAATTAGAAAATAAATTTAATGAAAAACTCCCATTTCAGAACAAGGTCTATCTGATATATTGTAAAAAACAAAAGAAAAAAATTGAAAAGCCCCATTTTTAAGATACTTATAGGAAATTGGTTTTATTCTCAGACGATCAATATCCTCTGCTTTGGTAGAAGAGCTCCAAGTAGGCGGAGATGTAGCCCGCCTAGAACAAAGGAGCGGATAATGACGAACATCCGGCCAAATCCAAATCGTAACAGAGAGATAGAGGAAGATTTTTCCTGAAAGAAACCCCAAATCAGTGGTAACAGATGAAGGGGCTTACCTTCGGTTTCACTGATCCTCGTTTCAGCATGAGGAGACCTCTTATCCCCGTCTACATCCAACCATTTCCTAGACAGGTATAAATTGACGAAGGATTCCCACCATTTCCGCCATTATCCTCCTCCATTGTCATTGGGAACTTGACGTCATACTGCGGCCGTACTTTGAAGACCTATCACTACGGGACGATGGTCTCCAGAAGTCTTTTGAAAACCCTCCGAAAGGAGGGTGGCCCGGTTGCCCAAACATATGTAGGATGGAATAGGGGAGGATTTTACAATCCTACCCCTCCTAATCCACTGTAAACCAAATGCCCAAGCAGGCCCTTAGCGCACTATTTCTATTATCTAACCTGCTCATCAAGTGAGCCTCACTATAATGATGGGTTTGAAAGCAATCAGTGCCATCCACCACCCAAAAGAAGCAAAATTCACACGGTGGCCCACAAAATGGTTTGATTGATCTACACTATGGGGTATTGGGGTGTCCTCCTTTCATAGTTGTGCTGCCCTCCCGTACAGCCAGTGTATGTGTGCGGACAATGCTGGTAGTGACTTACTATTGGATGGTGCGTTGCGTGCCTCGATGGGTGTGTGTGTGTGTGCGTGTGTGTGTGTGTATATATATATATATATATATATATATAGGTGAGAATTGAATGCCTTTGAAAACCTCCTAATAAGGCCCACTACTGTAAATGACCTTGGAAAATACAAATATTTTCTCATCCATAAATTTTGTGGACCACAGGAATTTTTAACGGCGAGCATTCAATGACCATGGTTTCAGTAATATAGTCGACATGAGATTTTGATCCTACTCTTTTTTAGACTCATGCAAAGTGAGGGGTGAAATGGATAGACGGTGCGTAAAACACACGAGGTGGCTTCCTACCATGATTTATGTGTTTCATCCATAAAGCGAGAACGGATTGGATGCTCGCCCTGCCACCGGCCTGGTGGCCGATGATAAGTGCTCTGTGGGTCGCACCATGATGTATGTGTTTCATCAATTCCGTTCATCCATTTTTACAGATCATTTTAGAATCTGATAACAAAAATTAGAGGGATATAAATCTCAGTTGGACCACACTACAGGAAAACAATAGCGATTGGATATCCACCATTAAAATCCTCCTAAGGCCCAATGTAGTGTTTATTAGATATCCAATCTGTTGATTAGGTCATAAAAACCCAGATGAAGGGAAAAAACAAAGATCAGCTTGATCCAAAACTTTTATGTCCCCCAAAAAGTTTTAATGGTCGACATTTATTCAACACTATTCCCTGCAACGTGGTCAACTGGAGATTGGGATATACCTAATTTTTGGTCTTACAACATGAAATGATCTAGAAAAATATATGGACGGAATGGATAAAACACATACACCATGGTGGGTCCCACGGAGCACCGACTATCAGCCATTGGCTGATGGCATGGAGAGTCGCCAAACCGTTTCCTCATAAAGCACCGTCCAACAGCGCGGGGCTTTATTTCCGTCCATGCGGTTCGATGCATGAACGGTGGATGCCTGTGATAACTTTAGCAAAAACTTACTGCTACACAGCTAGGTGGGATCTACGGCTATGTTCTCGAGAGATCCGTTCCATCCATCTATTTTGCTCTATTATATTAGTACATATGCCAAAATTGAGGCAGATCTAAAACTCAAACGCCTACACGACAGCAAACAGTGAAGATTAAACGTATATAGTTGAAACAGTCATGAGGCTACAGAAGTTTTGGATTAGGATAATATTTTTGTATTTTTCAGTTCATCCGAGTAGGAATGAATTTATGAACGGTATGGATGAGATATAAACATCACGGTGGACCCAGGGGGTTTTCAACGGTAGACACTTCACTACTTACTCTTTCCTTTCGTACGTCCCACTTGAGTTTGAGTTTTTGATATGCTTCATTTTGGGGGCATGTACTAAAATAATTTGTAAAAACGGATGGACGGGGTGGATTCCTCACAAACATCGCGGTGGGCCCCACCTAGCTTACTGTCGCAGGCAATACGCGTCCAATTGCCAAACACACGCCTATGCGGGCCGCACCTGCAACGTCTTATTCTGCAAACGTTGCGGTGGAACCGGCCTTTAAAAACAAAGCTCGAAAGCCGATTCCGTTCATTTCCCTCCTGATGGCTTCCTTGGATCGTTCCCTCTCCTCTCTCCTCCTCTCCAAAACCCAGCCCTTCCGTCCTCAAAACCCTACCCCTAGATTTCTCTTCCCTCAAACCCTCTCCTCCTTCAAAGTCTCCGCCAAAATCCAGCAGCAGAAAAGCAACAGCAGCAGCAGAGAATCTTCCATTTCCGAGAAGAAATCATTCGCAGTCGTCACCGGTGAGCTCTTCCTAGGCCTTGCTTCCATGCTCGTCAGGCGAGCAAACTCCAACAAGGCTTCAGATTCCGGCCCTCCCGTTGGTATATTTGACGAACGAGAGAAATCGGTCCAGGGCCCGTATGCTCAGGTCGCGCAGGACCGGATTGCGTCTGTTGTGGAGGATTCGATCAATCCGGATGTGATCTGGGAGCAGCGTCTGAAGGACGTGGAGGCAGAGAGGGGACTGAAGAAGGTTACGAGCCCTGGGTTTAGCTTCTCCGCTGCAGGGCTCCTGTTTCCGTACCATCTCGGTGTTGCACAGTTCCTTATAGAGAAAGGGTATATCAAGGTGAATTCTGTTGAACTTTCGCCCTTTTCCTTTCTTGTTTCTGCTTGGAGTAATTGCATTGCTCGAATTTGAGGTTCGGGGAAATTAACAGCACTGAGGATATAGGCATTTGAATTTTAGCAATTTGTTGTATGATTTCATGCTGCTTAAGAGGAGATCATAATGTTTTAAGAACCTAACCAATACACGAAAAGCCCCAGAACTGATGGAAACCGTCGAGTTAGGCTATGAAATACGCTCAGCAGCACCCACTCTGGCCTCTTTTCCAGGTGGTCCTTTCCATTCATGGCAGCTGCACTCTGGTTCTCCAGGTAGCCCTTTCCATGCCGTGGTGGCTTTTACTCTGGTCCAGGTTACCGTTTCCACAGGTTGGCCCTTTAGTGAGTCGAACACAGGACGTGGTGTTGGCTTTGATACCAATTGTTAAGAACCTAACCAATGTGCAAAAAGACCCAGGTCTGATTTGACATCAAGTTAGGCTATTAAACCACATTGGGATTGAAACATAATGATTTGTGTTAAAATTGAAAAATTGATGTGTTTGGTTGCGTTGAGACTTGAGAGGGCCTACCTACATGTTGACGTGGGCTTCTGCTTTCAAGGGATACCCTGGGAAATTTTTTTTATTACCCATTTGGGCACATCTTCTTTATGTCTTGTAGAGTTACCATTCAGCTGAACTTTGTCCGATTGTACTTAACCAGTTTACGATTTTTGACTTGTGATTGATTTTGAGTGGATGTTTGACTTAAGTCCATATTCAATACTCTTGTAAAATACTTAATTTTTTGAGGGGGAATTTGTCGTGGAAAACCATTGGTAAGCAAGGTCATTGTGTAGTGATTTGGTTCTCCAAACAATTGTTGCTGTTCTGCTTGCTAATGAAAAAAAAAAAAAGAGTCCAATAAGTACCCTGATGGTGGTTTCATTGCATTTGTATATGTCATTTTTTGGGGGTTCATCTGACAATGAACTGACATTTAACGACTCTCATGCTAAACTTTGTTTAAGAAATTGCATGCATCCTTCTGTAGTTCTGTCCCAATTACGCATGGGAAATTTTGTTTTTGTTTTTCCCGATTGAGTAGTGCTGAGCTGCTATGACAAGACTATAGTTGTGAATTGTTGTCCTTTCTCAACCTTCAGGTGAAATTTGCATGATGAAGTATGGATATAAATGCCCCCTCATGTCAAGAGGAATGGCTTACCTGCACATATTACCTGAGCATTTTTGAGCTTTTATCCTGATTTCTACCGTATGCAATTTTATACACTTTTATGCGATTAGATATTTTGATGTTGTTACGAGAAACCTCTTCTTCTTTTTTTTTTTTTCCTTCCTTTTCCTTTTTCTGTTGTTATGGGCTGCTGAAGATCTTCCAACTGTGGTCGGGGATGTGGATCTTCAATAAGCAATTAATTAATTTTTTTTTTTTTTTCAATAAGCAATTAATTGATTTCAATATCTGGAGACAGTTCTTTGATGTGACATAAACTACTTATGTCAATAACAGACTACTAGAAATTTGTACCAATAGTCTTGATGTTTCCCTTTGGATATAGCAACTCAAAACTTCTAAGTGCCTCACTTGGGCCACCTAATTCTCCAACTTTAGGATTTCAATATGAAGCTGGGAATCCTTTTATTATTATTATTATTATTATTATTATTATTTTTTGTATAGCTTGAATCTAGGAATCATTACTTGTTGTTTATGATTATGTTGCATTTGGTTAAGTGATCGACAATGATACAGAAACTACATAATGTTCCTGTTTAGCAATCATATTCTTTTTGGGATTTTTATGAACAACCACCCTTATTATAGTGTTTTTAGATGGAAACACCCTTTAGGGGTGAGGTTTGATTTTATCATTTCCATCCAATCTAGCAAACAGCCCTCACAGGTATTGATGAAATGAGGAAAATAGTCTTATATTTTAAAATGACAAAAATGCCCTAACTGCCTATGCATTGCCATTTCTTCCTAACTATCCATGTCTCCCTACACATGTGGACCAGCCTGCCTGGTCTTCAAGTCAGGCCATCTTCATGGTTGGCTCCCATGATGAACTTTCTCAGATATGTGACATGTGAGCCATCCACCGATCTCAGACATTTGCGCCCTCATCCACCCAGCTGTAACATGTCTGTGCCATCATCTGCCCAGATCTGTAACATGTGGGTGCCCTCATTGATTGATCTCTGACAAATGTGCTCCTCTTCCGTTAATCTCTGACACCTGTTTCAAGCCTTATCTGGATCTCTGACATGTCATGCCCTCATTGCTCGATCTCTGACATGTGTGCACCCTCGTCTGTTGATCTCTGACCCATGTTCCAAGCCTTGCCCAGTTCCGTGATATGGTTCTATGTCTGGCACATGTGTGCCGAGCCTTGCCTATAGGCAATAGGAATCTGTTTTCTTGGGTTTAATATTGAAATTCATAGTTCCGTGATATGGTTCTATGTCTGGCACATGTGTGCCGAGCCTTGCCTATAGGCAATAGGAATCTGTTTTCTTGGGTTTAATATTGAAATTCATAGTTCCGTGATATGGTTCTATGTCTGGCACATGTGTGCCGAGCCTTGCCTATAGGCAATAGGAATTTCAATGTTTTTGTGGATAGAAGAGAAAAGAATGAAAATCATTGTAAAAGAAAGAATATGTATGGTCTGGTATGTGAACATGTGTATACATCCTGGACTATATGCGCACGTGCCTGCATGGATGGACAAACGTACGTGATAATCTGTCGCTACATGGTTTTCAAATTATTGGCAATTTCACTAATTTGTGGTCATAAATGTTTACAGGGGCATGTGTTCATTTTAGTATGGCGTAATTTTTGGCCAGTTTGCTAGAGGGAGTGGATGGCCGTTATCAATTTTGGATGGAAAGTCAGTGTTTTTTTTTAATTCAATTAAGACTCTTTCTTTCTTTTTTTTCTTTTTTTTTTTGCATGATACAGGAAAGCACACCGTTAGCTGGTTCATCAGCTGGTGCCATAGTCTGTGCAGTAATTGCCTCTGGAAGCAGCATGCAAGACGCTCTAAAAGTGACCAAAATACTGGCTGAGGATTGCCGACTCAAAGGCACAGCTTTTCGCTTGGGGGTATGAGCACATCTCAGTACTAGAATGATTCATTTTACGAAATATTGTAAAGTATGGTTATTTGGCAGATATGTTGAGTACCATGTACTCAATCTTTATTTGGGGAGAAGTAAATTGAACTGAATAGACATAGTACAGTAGTATGGTAAAGAACTCCTCAAAGATACTGGCAAGGCTGGATCATATGAAACACCTATACACCTCGGTGCCAATATGTCTACCAACCAATTGGTTTTAAAGAATACAACTAAAACAAAAGACCTGAAAAGTGTGTGAACATTCAAAGGAGTTGTGTTGTGGGAATATGGCATAAATCTCTCGTCCAATGCATTATTGGAAAGATTCTACAAAAACAATAATGCAATAATAGTTAAAGCAGAATGGTGGAATTTAATAAATTAGCTGTCAGTTACACCCAAGATCCTTAGACTAAAACCAGGGAGTGCATCAGAAGAAAATTACACGGAAGTAGATAAATGATGTGCATGCTCTTCACGCAAGGTTGGTGGTACAATCACCTTTTTGTCTTAGATGCTTATTTTTACATTAGGCATACTATTTTTGGTGCTGACTTTGGTCCTGACTATGTTGATAGGCAATACGGATGCATATGTGTTATGAATATATCAATATTAAATACATATTCAGACACTTCCTTTGTGCTCTCAGTATCCAACACTTCTGTTCCAGCTCTCCTGATGTTGCCTTTTGTTTCTGGTGAGGTGGTACTGCACTACTGCTCTTATTAGGCTGCCACTCTGGTCAGGCTGGGGTCAACCTGAGCCCAGTTAAAAAAATGTCAGTTGTTATCGCAGACCTAATCTGTACAGATTTTCAACCTCACCTCATCAACCTGAGGCCGTCCATTTTTATATGTACCGAACCCAATCCTCACCCAGCCTACTGCTAATTTCTGGATTTAGGTAATGAAATGTAATCCAAACCATTGATGTCAAGATCACCACCATGGATTACCCAAAACTCTTATAGATTGGAGTTAGGGTTGTTTTGACTGTTTATTCAGTTTGGGTTGGGTTATGACTCTTACCTCTTCTGGACCCAAATTTAAACGGGGTAACAAAAATCCAACCTGAACCTAACCCAACTTGATTCAACCCAAGTTAAATAGGGTCAGTTCAGGTTGAGCCAGCGCAAGTTGCAACCTTCCTCGAGGATCATGCAAATCAGCCTCTCTTTCACTCGCAACACTCTACAGACCTGTTATAAATTGGCTTGACCACAAACAAGTTTCCAATGTTGAATGCAACGGTTGGAAGTCCATAGGAACTTTTAAGATTTTCTTGATGTCTTCCATGTTTTTATTGGTTTGATGTCTTTGTTTGGGAGCTTTATTTTCATCCAGGAGTATCCTTGTCGATAAATCAGCCTGTCTTTCACTCGCAACACTCTACAGACCTATTGTAAATTGGCTTGACCACAATCATCAGTTTCCAATGTTGAATGCAACGGTTGGAAGTCCATAGGAACTTCTAAGATTTTCTTGATGTCTTCCTTGTTTTTTATTGATTTGATGTCTTTGTTTGGGAGCTTTATTTTTCATCCAGGAGTATCCTTGTCAATAAATTGGTTGGATAATTGCAATACCTCTACAGATAAGTTTGTCTTGGACAATGCACATATGAATTCTCTTGCACCATGCACATAGTATGTAACATATTTTCCTGAGAATTAGAGGCGTTCTATTACACAAATAGCTTCATAGATTTTCTGTCCCTACTAAATGCTAAATAGTGGAAGGGCTCTGAAGTGTTCACAAGTCATGTAAGAAGCTTGATACCAATGATTGAAGAGACAACTATTTGATTCCTTCCATGTTTCTCTCATGCAGGCTGTTCTGAGGGACGTTCTTGACAAGTTTCTGCCGGATGATGTTCATATAAGGTCCAATGGAAGGGTTCGTGGTGAGACCACTTTGTTTTGCTTTTGATCTTTGGTGCTACAAGTAGGCTTAGTTGCTTAGTGATGGTAACATTATCTCTTGGTGCTTGAAAGTTGAAATAAGTAGCCAGTTCCATGTGGTGCTGTGCTTTGCTTCTATTGTGGTCCAGCCTTCACAATTCAGTCACTTTCTCGAGCTTGGTTTTGACTCGTCAAATTTTCTGAGCTAAAGTCTTGCCTGCCGAATGATTTGTATCTTTACATATTTATCATTATGCATTTGAGGTGGCATGAATATGTTTCGTTGCGCAATTTTGGGGTGCCTCGTGTTGGGTGTAAACATTATAGGATTCATTTATAAACACGCAAGTTTTGGTTTATGGACAAATGATAAAATAAATCTCCAGTTTCCAATTAGGGGCTGAGAATTCTTCCACTAGACCATGAGGAATGTTGGATTCTGATACTATGGGATTAGATGAAAGCTTCTGGGATTTTCTTCAGTTCTATTTAAACTTGACATTGCATAAATTTACATTTGAAATAGATTGTCAACTATTCCCATACTATGGAGGGGTTTTAAACAAATAGTATGGTATCACATTTATAAGATCTTTTATAGCTCCCACTGTAGAAGCCATCATAACATTCATCATCTACATCATTATCATCTAAGCCTTATCCAATTAATTGGGGTTGGCTACAAGAATCATGTCTGCTATTCGACTATATCAAGGACTGTATCCTCAGATGATTACCCATGTTCTTTTCAGCCTCTCCTTATAGCCTTCAACTTGAAGCAACTCACTTCTCCTAGCTGGTGCAATTCTTGGTGTCTGATGCAAATGTTATGTCTGCTTCCCCCCATCTATTGGGGCTTCTACTAAGTTCCCTCGCATGTTTTCTTTTCTAATTCTATCCTTGTTTTGTTACTCATCCATCTCAACATCCTCATTTTAGTTGCACTCATTCTATGAACGTTTTGTTCCTTGACTACTGCTGCTCTGTCCTGTAAAGCATGGCTGGTATAAATCCTTTAGAATCTCCTGTTCTTTGATTGGTATGTTGCAATCACATAAAACTCCATAGGCACATCTCCACATCATCCTACCAGCTCTAATTCTAAGATCAGCATCATTCTCAATCTCTTCGTTATCATGAATTTTCTGTTTGGATCCATGGATTCAGAATGAAAGCAATCGCAAGCTGTAATTATTGCGATGGAATGCTCAAAAAGACCATTCAACTTAGGTCGTATGCTGCATCCCTACGAACAAACCTACTCCCTCAGTCCATGTCTTGAACCCATACGATGTACTCATCTCTCCCTTCATCTCATCCCCTCTTCTCTACCCTTCTTTCCAAAGTCATCCGTAAGAAGGATTGCATCCTTAGAACTCTGCACCTTTATGCAAGCTCATTCCACTCTCTGACCTGAAACAGCAACAGGATCCTGTCTATAGAGAAGCTAACGTCATTGCTAGCAGTCTAGGCATTTTGCTGTAAAGACTCCACAGATTGGTGATGAAGGTGAGCCTGTATGTTACATTCGTGTCCTATACATGGGTAATCTTCCATTTCTTCAGTGTTATCTCACCCATGCAAGATGGCATGCATTATCATGCATTTCTGCCTCTGTATTTTATTCTTGAACTGTAAGCAATACAATGCGTCTTGCTCTGGTTTCTCCTTCCTGAATTCAACTCCATTGGATTGGGAGGATATGAACGCTGGAGAACATCACTTGCAATCGCATACAGATGATTAGTTTTCCTGCCTTCGGTGCATATAGCAATCGCAATCTGTGTGGATTGGAATCAGTAAGTCTACAGGGCATATTCAAACAGCTAGATTGGTGTGGTCTGGTAGTGGCACTGCAAGCTGCTGCATCTGGTTCAGTCATGTGAATCATGATTTCCTAGTTGTATCCAAGCATAGATGATAGTCCATGATTGGACGAATCGGGTGTTTCGTATGAGCAAACAAACAGGGTTGTTTGAACGGCACTTACCATTGTATTCATGTAGGCAAGTAATTGAATTTGTCATCATTACACTATTCCAATACTTTACACTGGATTCCACCAATCCAAACAGGCCCTAAAATATGCCATGAGGGTTTGTTGAGTTTGACTGTATGTATCCATGTCGGTTTCCAACACTCGTTTCCCTCCCTATGCAACAAGTATAAGGGTTTAGAGCTACCTCATATGCAGTTGTATTTTGGTTGCCATTATTTGTAATCACATAGATGTTGACTTTGGGGCAACTGCTCCATATTGGGTGGGCATGTGGTAGTTGGTCAGGGGTCATATTGGGTGCAGCTCTGTTGATATTTGAGAGATGTGAATTTGAGTCTCTGCCTTGACATGTTCCGAGCCCCAGTAGAAGAGAATCTCCCTCCCTCCCTCCCTCCCTCCATCCCTCTGCCCTTTTTCGAATGGTAATAGAAGAGGACAGTCTGTCTAGCAGGCAGCTGATCATGAAACTTATGATAAACTGCCATTTAAAAGCCAACCCCAAGTTGCTGACTAAGATTCTCTCTCTCTCTCTCTCTCTCTCTCTCTCTCTCTCTGCCCTTTTTCGAATGGTAATAGAAGAGGACAGTCTGTCTAGCAGGCGGCTGATCATGAAACTTATAATAATCTGCCATTTAAAAGCCAACCCCAAGTTGCTGACTAAGATGATGATGATGATGATGGATGGGTTGACTTTGATATTTTTTCACACATGGTTCTAGTAAAGTTCATCTGACATTACCTTTTCACTCATGTTATTACTCCTGCAAATATATGATAGACATGGGATGAGTGCCATCATGGTATAGGGTTTGGTTTCTGTACAAGAGTAAATGAATCCTTTCTATAAGGCACCACTTAAAGCAGATGCAAACAAAATATAAGCAATGAAAACCACGGGCTACGTGCTTTTATATTTCTGCTGAAGTTTTGGTTCAATTAAATTGATTCTGAGTTGTTTCTCCGTACAAGGCAACTTTCTAAACATCTAAAGCAATTCCCTTGTTGGAAAAAGCTCCTGTTTTCACCTATAAGTCTAGAGTCCAATTTCAATCTTGTCCTTATTTTTACCAATAAAAAACAGAAGGAGAAGGGCCGATAAAAATAAGAAATTAATATTGTTGTTTTGATGCAGTTGCTGTTACACAAATACTTTGGAGGCCTAGGGGCTTACTTGTGGATCAGTTTGACTCCAAGGAAGATCTCATTGATGCTGTCTTTACCTCTTCCTTCATTCCAGGGTATGTAAATGCGGATTCCTGGGTTTGTATGCTCTGTAGTTCCAGCACCATGCTTGGAACTCAAATGGTGTAAGAAAAAAAATTCCAATTTGATGCAGGTATCTAGCTCCAAGGCCTGCAACAATTTTCCGCAATCGCCTTTGCATTGATGGGGGTTTGACATTGTTTATGCCACCAACATCTGCATCAGAAACGGTACTCTCGATTCTTCGATTCTTGTTACAATTCATCATAGACATAAAGACATTCAGGGGATGTGGGATGAAATTTGTTTTGCTTCTGATCTGATGGAGAGAGCCAAGAAATACAAGGGTTTATGTGATTCCTTGCTGACGTGTTGATCTTGCATTGCAGGTCCGTGTTTGTGCTTTCCCAGCTGATCGGTTGGGATTGAGAGGGATTGGGATTAGTCCAGATTGCAACCCAGAGAATAGAGCTACTCCAAGAGAGGTTTGCTTGAAACTCCCACCACTACTGTGCTCCACTTTCTTAATTCCAGTCAAGTCGAGACTGATTGTATCTTGTATCCAACTATTCTAGCTTCTTACGTGGGCACTGGAGCCAGCAGAAGATGAAATTCTTGACAGACTCTTCGAGCTTGGATATCTAGATGCAGCTGTGTGGGCTGAGCAAAATCCCATGGAAGCAATCATGCAAGATGATCGCATCACTGAAAGCACATGAATTGAAATGGCTGATGAAAGACACCAATTTGTAGAAGCTTCTCTTTTCCTAGCCTCACTCAGCATCAAGCACTCAGGTAAAAACAAAGAATCCCAGCATAGCATCAGCAATTTTGCCTGTGCTCAATGACAGAAAGCTGTCTTTTAGTTGACAGGACAATGGTTGCTTGGAATGGTGTTCATTGGCATTCATTAACGGATCTTGCTCCAAAGCAATAAAGGCAACCTACATGCAGGAACAAGGCAAGTAGAGATTTATCCTCGCTGTTATTTATTCATGATCATACACAAATATACATGTTAGATTGGCAATTTGTATAGTATTAGATGTCGAAATTAGTGCAAGTTAGATATGATAGATGTTTAATAGGCATAGCTTCAGATGGAAGCTGAGGGAAATATACTTCAATTTCTGGCACTAGCATTGGCAGCAGGTCCCTGTATGGGAACCATTGTAAGAAGATTCTGAAAAATATGTCATTCTTTTATGAACCATTGTAAGAAGATTCTGAAAAAAAAAATAAAAAATTTGTTTATTTCTGATTTAGATGTGCATCTTGGAAGCTCCTTTCTGGTTTTCCTCTGGAGCATTTGGATGCAAGCAATGTTGGGTTGCCACAGGCTGTCCTGGTCATGCTGCATTCGACAAGTTAATCTGTTTTATGTTTGCCAAACAACTGGAAGAAAGGAGCAAGGATGGAGGTGTGGCTCATGCGAGGAGTTCAGGGCCTGTTTGGATAGAATGCAAATAGGGGAATGCTACTCGAAATTTGCACCCATTTGGCAAGTATCCAATGCTGAAGCAAAATGCTTGCGTTTGCTTTCATCCTCAAATGGAGGAAAAAGTGTTTGCGTCTGTCTGATGTGATCTTTTAAATGGTAATTTTGGATGGAAAAAAGTTCTCCTTTGCAGGATAACAATATAAATAGTAGGAAACATTTTCAGGGCTTTTCTTTAGCGAAATAAAAAAAGGTTTGCTTCTCTTAGCATTGATGCCAGCTTACATCATATTTATGCTCTTTCCTTTGTTTCCTGAGTTTAACTTCAATCCAAGCAGGCCTTAATCTGCATGTGCACACTAATGTGGCATATGCGATGTTTAATTATTGGCATTTCTATAAGTTTCGTTGGTCGGAGACACGGAAACAATGTTGATATTGCTGATAATATTCCCTGTAACTGGAAATGTGGTGAAACATGAGGAAAATGTGGGAATTTTTCATTGAAACATCAGAGGATATGAAAATATACACTTTGCATATTTAGGAATAAAAAAATTGTATAAAGAATGCATGTATAATAAGTTGTCATTCAATGGGTGCCTAGCATGTGGTGTCACAAGAAATCAGTCCAACCATCTCATCAATCTCATTTATCCGTTATGCAATCCATCTAAAAATCAATCATATTTTAAAATATAGACTGTACACTATTTTGTCGAATTAGAAAAGAAATGAAAGATTATGATATCAACATTGCTCATGTAGCGATGACCACAATATCACAATATTATCAATACTAGCATACAACTGTGCGCCTATAAAAAAATTTGAAATAATTGTTTTTTTAATAAACGGTTTCATATCAATACATTGGTGATATTATTGAAATATCGTCAATACACTAGCAATATAAGCGATATCTAGAATTTATACAGTTAAAAATATTGGTGATACATTGATGATATTAATATATTGGTGATAAGTGACACCTAAAATTTATATAGTCGAAAATATTGGAGATACATTAGCGATATTGATATATTGGAGATATTTAGTGAGATACATTGCTAATACTTGAAATTTCTAATACTAATGTTATTGGTATTGTTGAACTGGAGGTCAGGAAAATATTGGGATTACTATGAACAATGAGCATATGTTGGGCACTTAAAGATTGATCATAATACGTGCACAGGTGGTGCACTTGAATAATCACACATGGTATATTTGGCACATGTGATGAATGCAGTGCTCAAAGTATCACTATTGCTACAAGTTTCGTTGGTTGAGAATGCAGAAATAATTGGTATCATTGATAATTTCGTCGATAACTAAAATTGCATGGAACATCGGGAAAACAATGGAATTTTTCAGTGAAACATCATGAGATACCAAAACACAAATACTTGTATATTTAGAAATAAAAAAATTGTAAAAAATAGCTTCCATGATAAGTTTTCATTTAATAGGGGCTTAAAGCATGTATTGTCGTAAGAAAACAGTTATCCTATCCATCCCATAAATTTATCCAAGTTTCCCATCCAGCTTTGTATCCAAACATTCATTGATATTTCATTTATCCAAGTTTCCCATCCAGCCTTGTATCCAAACATCCATTGATATTTCAGAATATCACTGACTGACGCTGCAGTGTAATCCTTGACAAATTAAACACTACAAACAAACAAATTAAAGCCCATAAAAAAATTGAAATGGACAAAATATCAATAAACAATTTTTTTTTGCAAAATTGATATATAGGTGATTTTATCAAAATATCACTGACTGACGCTGCAGTGGGATTTCATCACATATGGGTACTCAACCTTCAACTTGCTGTTGAAAACTCCTGTGAGCTACCGCCGGGGCAAGAGTAACGACCCATCATAAAGGGTTTGACTTAACAAGGATAATCTCTTTTCAAAAGATTTTCTCTGCTAACTGGTTAAGCTCTCAGCTGCCTAGCATAAAAGGGTTTGCATACCAGGGACATCGCTATCCCAAATGGCCTTTTGGAATCTTGGGAGATTATCATTTAAAAAGAAAAAAACAAGTTTACCTTGTGTAAAGAGAATTCTTGCTAACTGAACCCTTTTAAGCCGATTGGAACTGTTGATCTGATGGGCCACCACGATAATGTGGCCACATATCCCTAATCACAGGGATCAGATGATCTTAGACGTTGTGACAGTCGCCTGAAAATGTATTGTTAAGAGTGTGTGGGGGTAGAGATTAAACTAAGCAGCTGATGGACAAGGCGAAGTGAAATGAGTGCAATGGCTGCCGAGATGAACATCTGTCAACATTCAATAGGTGGAATTTACCATGAGTGATGGCTGGATTATAAAATCATTGTGATTTTTGGAAATGCCTATCAGCACCATGGCCCAGCTGAACAGGTCTGATTTTACTCGACGTTTTCAGCCTTTGTACGTAGTCCACTGCCGAAGCTGTATCATGTCAGGATGAGGTGCACTTGTGTTGAAAGCGTGGGACCTATATCGACGGTCTGGATGTCCTCCTTGCGATTGCCACTTGAATTGTCCATGCCTGAACGTTCCAGATGATTCTGTTAAGTTGGCCATCTGATCATTGGATGTTTGGCTTTTAAATGGTGACGCATTATGTCCGTGTGGCCTTACGAACAGGTTCGATTATAAATAAAAATCACTGTGGGCATCAGGAACGTTTCAACAGTAGACTGCTTCGTGTAGTGTGGTCCACTTGAGCTTTGGATATGCTTTAATTTTGGGATCAAGCCTAAAATGATCTGAAAAAACGGATGGACGGCGTGGATAAGACACATACATCCACGGTAGGCCCCCACAGAGTTTACTTATAGCGTAGTTACTCAGTACGCATTCCGTTTCCCCACTAATCAAGGGGCGCGGCTCCGTGGATTTCCCATCGTGGATAGATCCATGATTGTGGGGTCCATCATGATATATGTTACTTATATCCACTCCGTCCATTAGTTTTTCCAGCTCATTTTAGCTGTTGATCCCAGAAAGTAAGAATATCCAGTTCTCATGTGAAACACACCATAGTAAACATTAGTTATTGAATACCCACCATTAAAACCTTATTAGGCGCAACAGGAATGTTTATTTGCTATCCAACCTGTTGATAAGGTCACAAAGACCTGTATGAAGGGACCACGTAAATATCAGCTTGATTCAAAACTTCTGGGGCTCACAAGAAGTTTTAAATGGACAATCATTATTTTTCCTGTGGTGTGGTCCACTTTAATTTGGATCTGCTTAATTTTTGGTATGGTACCCTAAAATGATCTGTCAAAACAGATGGATGGAGTGGATGTAAGGAATATGTATCATGGTGGGCCGAACAGTAAGGAATTAGTCAGGGATCTCCCAATCTAAGTGGATCCGAGGATCCACCCAAGCCGCTCCCTAATCAAGCAGGCCACACGCACACGTTAATTTCAATTGCTTACACGTGCGCAACCTGATGGGTATGTACAGGCCCGCACGACGAACTCCGTGTTACGCCACACGTGTAAGACATGTGGATGCTACAGTTCCATTGCTATTGTTTCAGCCATAAAGAGCAGCCTAGTGGATAAGGGGGACTGCCAGAAACAAGAAGAAGAAGAGAGAGAGAGAGAGAGGTGACAATGGCTCAAACACTAGCAATGCCAATCTCTCCATCTATTTCTGTAGTCAGCAAAGGAGGAAACCCTTCCTTTTGTCTTCCAAATCCTTCCACCCTTTCCTTCTCTTCTAATCCCACTTCCTCTCTCAACGTACTACTACTACTACCCCTTTATCTATCTATATTCTCGATCTCAGATTGATAGACTGAATTAGGGGATTTGCTTGTATTGCAGTATCGGGGGCTAAGCATAAGGTGCGCTCGTGTAGGAGGGGTGGAGATCCCGAACAACAAGAGGATAGAGAGCTCTCTGCAGTACATACACGGCATAGGGCGTACGAGGGCCCGACAGATCCTATGCGACCTGACCATGCAGAACAAGGTCACCAAAGACCTCTCTGAAGATGAGCTCATCATCATTCGTGATGAAGTCTCCAAGTACATGATCGAAGGCGACCTCGTATTCTCTCTCTCTCATATTTCTTTTGATTTTTTTTTTTTCCTTTTTTCTGTTCACTCAGTCTGTTTTGGATGCATTAATTGACTGAATTGTGATTGTTTGCTTTGATGATAATGATTGGCCGAAAATGAACTGTTTACCTTTTTTCATCTGGATAGTGACAAATCTCAGCCTAGAAATTTCTCCGGAGGTTTTTTTTTTTTTTTGTCTCTTCTGATTTTTTTGACAGTTTTCTCACGATATTATGGTAAAAAATATCTCTGAAAATTAAATATCGAGATATTTATTGTAAATTAATGAATAATTGTATAAAATGAATTATTTCAACTTTCAAACATTTTTTTGGGTGTTAAATTGTCATGATTTCACAATAAATTCACAAAAAAAAAAAAAAAAAAAAAACAGCTGAGATTATGTAAATCTTGCTATTATATCAGCACTATAGTCTTGTTTGATCAATTTTCTACAAAATATTGAAATCTCGGCAATATTTGTTACAATGTTCATAGGGCTAGACTCCTATGATAGTTCACCACCATTTTATGAGTGGCAGTGACTCATCAGTGTAACAGTGCCCCATGACCCAAAAATACTTGGGGGTCGCACGGAAGCAAACCCAAATTCAAAGTAACAAGACAAAATCAAACGAAAGCAAAACGCACAAAGAACATGCAACTTTTACATGGAAAAACCCTCACAGTAAAAACCATGGCACAAAGCGACAAGCAATCCACTATGAAAGCAATATTACAAGAGATGGATGAACTTACTGATCCAAACAACCCCAAAACCTCATTGAAATCCCTAGCTATGCTCTTGAACCTTTAGGAACGTCTTAGAGAATCCTAGCATTACCATAATCCCGATTACACCCAATGTATATAATACCACAACCAGAATAGGAAACAAATCGCCCACTTATGTAGTTCTAATCACGCCTTCGATGGGACCTTCGATAGCATTAAAAGCCATCGAGGACTAATCGATGACACTGAAGCCACCTTCGATGCCATTGAGTAGCAACTCCAAAACCGTCCAGTAATCAACTAGGATTTTTCTAGATTTTCTTGATGGGATCGAGCATCTATTGATGGCATCAACATCTGCTCTATGGAATCGAGTGGTCTATCGATGACATCGATAGATTTTGTTACAGGCAGATTTAAATCATTGACAGAAAAAAAAAATACACCAAATTTTAAAGTCACCATCTGATTTTGCCTGTTGAATTTGAATCAATCATGGTTGGGATTTGCTCAATCGATGCGATTTTCCAACTATGGTTCATCAGCAATGTGCTCCACAATTTGAATGGTCTAGATCGCCTACATTTGTGCAACATGTAAAGAGGATGACTCCCCAGCATTTTGAAAATGGTGCTGAGCTACCATGGGAGTCTTATTGAGTATTCATAATGGAGGGGCTCGACTGATTCATTGCTTCTCTACAGCCGGTTTGGCTCTTTGGCTGGTTGATGACATCCAGATGGTGGGCGCTGCTATGGATGGGCCATTATACAGAAACCACTGTGTTTGGTGGATGCTACTATCTTATGTTTAGCTTTTCCCTTTCAAATCTGAACTGCTGACATCTTTTAATTGTCACCATCCATTTGAAGGCTACATATTGACAGCTAGGGTTGCACATATCTGGTTTGGTTTCTCCATAGATTTGCTAAGCCCACACATGTCTAAGGGAGCAATCTATTTGTCACCTTTGCCAGTGTGGCACATGTGGGATGGGATCCAAGCCTTCCAAACTCCATCAGGTGGATGCAACTCTGCAGATTCTCTAGACTCAGAATGAGGCCACTCATCATGTGGGACACAATGTTCGAATTAGTTGGACTGCTGAGAAAGACCCAAGTTTTTTAATCCATTGATTTCTTTTCTTTGGCCCACTTGATTAGTGGACATGCCTGATTTTTGGAATGGGGCGATAGAACAGTGAGAACCTTCAGATGGATTGCTCGGATCTCATGCCATTGCAGTGCTGCCAGATCTGCTGTCATGTAGATGGGTTTTACTTTTACAAGCATGTGGGCTTAGCAAAGCTCGGTTCACCAATGTGGGCCACACACAGCAGGCCCCATCAAATGGACAGTCCAGAGTAGCTAACTACGCTACCAAATGGTACTGTGCAGTGGAAATGAACCTCGACTGGTTTATTTCATGATGTGTCAGTGTCAATCACTACACGAGCAAGTACCGCCCCCCAAATGGACTCACATTCCCACCAAGTCAAACTCAAAAGAAATGTTATTGTAATTTCGAGCCTGATCTCTCACTATGAATGCTAAGGAAGAAGTTATTTATTCGCACTCTATTAGCCTAATTTCAGTTCCATAGTGCACCATCTTAATTGAATCTGTATTTAAAATGCAGAGGCGTTTCAATGCCCTTCAGATTCGGAGGTTGAAGGAGATCCAATGCTATAGAGGGATTCGCCATATTCAAGGGCTGCCTTGCAGAGGGCAGCACACAAAGAATAATTGCCGCACGTTGAAGGGTAAGAGGGTCTCGATTGCCGGCAAGAAGAAGACTCGTTAAGAAGAATGAATTGGTGAGAGACATGGTTCATTCATAGTTCATATTGGAAATTTAAAAGTTTTGAGCAAATTTGCTGTCTTTCCCTACATTTTGGAACTGGATTTTGTTTGTACTAAAAGAATGCTATGGTCTGGAAACATATGTGGATTTCCATCCTCTTGCAAGGTTTCCTTTGTCACCACTTTCTAAAAAATATGAAAAAAAAAAAAAAACAAAAAATAAAATAAAATTTGTTATGGTGGTTTTGTAAAATTTTATTTTATTTTTTATTTTCTTTAAAAAGCTATCTTTCTAGATTTGCAGTTTACTTAGAAGATTCAGACAGCTATTTAGATCATGTTGCCTTTGCTGTGAGTTTGTGAGATAGATTTTTCTTGGAAAACAAAAAATTTCTTAAAATGGAGAGAAACAAGTTTCCCATACAAACAATCGATCGGCTTTGCAAATCTTCCAAAGTGATGAACATCTTGTAGGGGAACAAGTTTCCCATATAAACAATTGATCTGCTCTGCACATCTTCCAAAGTGATGAACATCTTGTAGGGAAGTATAAGTCGATGAGCAGTACTACTGTAGATGGTGCGACCTGGTTATTGAGTCAATGAGATCTCAACACCCGAATTGCAAAGAAATGGACAAGAGTATTCCTACAAGAATTTAAGTAGAGAGGGAGGACTACTTTTTTTATTTCAAAACTTCTTCTTACCACCCCCCCCCCCCCCCCCCCACATAGACCTTAAATGAATCTTTAATGGGAATACCCAACTAAGAGATTGATTTTAAATCAATCTAATCTACTTAAGATGATAAAAGCCTAATAATAGTAAAAGCAAATTTAGGAAATAATCCTGCAAATCTTTACCCCTCATGTCTTCAATCCCATCTCCCCATATCTTCAATTACATCTTCAAATTAGTCCCCATATTTTCCACAAATAGTAAATTGCAAAATTTGATATTTAAGCTCTAAACCTATAAATAAATAGTCCAAAATCAGCACATGTTGGGCCTTGCGCTGGGTCATAGGCCTGCTTCAGTGGACCACCTTAGGGCTAGTTTTGATTCGCACCCAAATTCCCAATGTGACAATTTTAGTGGAGACGATACTTTTGTTGCTTGGGGTGTTGATGAAATTGGAAATTAGAACCCCCCATTACGAGGGCTTTTTTTTTTTTTTTTGGCCTTTTCCACCCCATTATAAGTATGGGAATCTTATTCTCAACTAATTTTGGCGCAATGTTTTCCCTTCACCTTGGAAAGAGGTAAAAACTAAGCATAGTTTAATCATAATCTCTGATTATGAGCTTGTGTCACCCCCCCCCCCCCCCCCCCCCCGTTGAAGTCATTTGAAGATCTTGTCTTCCAACGTCTCTCTCTCTCTTTCTCAAAAGAAAAAAAGAAGAGAAAAGATCTGTCTTCCAACCAGTGTTCGAAATATCGGTATCGCGTTACATATTGCATTCTTGGGATATAGATATGTATCGGTTATCGCATGGGATATATCAATTGCATCATGTAATGTATCGTCGTTGTTAGAAACATAGGGAAACATTGGGAAATTGGTTGAATTTTTTGGTGATCGTTAAAAAAGACATCAATACGCACTTATAAATCAAAACATTATATAAAAAAAACAAGTACACATAATATGTTTTCTTTTTATGGGGTCATAATGTATGTGTCGTCTAACTGAATTGATGCAAGTATGTTCAATGTCTATTCATATAATTTATAAATGTAAGAAGATGTGTGGAAACACAACAATATATTCAAAAGCAAAAGAAGAATCACTGGATTAGGTTACATACATGTTTGATTTGATGTTTGGACATAGATTACAAACGATTTGCGAGAAATTGAATTTTTTTTATTTTTTTTCAATTTTTTGCAACTCGGCCCATCTCTTCAAAATCTTGAAATCAAAGCTCCAAATCCATGGTTTTTAATGCAAAACATGAAAAATCATGGATTTGTAGCAATTTGACACTAATTTAACATGATTTATAGAAAATAAAAGGATTGAAATTCGAAAATGCTCAGCAGATCGAACATGTGGGATATATCGCACTACTTGTGCGTTTTGTATTGCACTAATGGTATACAAGATATATCATGGGATATATCGGCCGATATCAAAACATTGTTTCTAACAACCTCAGCGTTATCAACCGTAACATCACTCCTTCCATCATAAAAAGTGATAGGAGCCATTAAGAGTTCATTTTGCACTCATCTTCTGCCAAGGTAGTAGGAAAAGTTCAGTCCTAGTCAGGTTTGTCCGAGTCAAGACCTTGTCAATGCATTTGTTAGATGTTTGGCCTTACAAAACCTTGAAAAAAATAAAGACAACCTAGTCTTTGTTTGTTTGTTTTTTTATTTTTTATTTTTTATTTTATTTTATATACTGTTTGAGAGGGTTCCCTTGTTCCTATAACTGCTAAGGACTTGTTTACCCTTGCTGCGGTACATGTTATTATAGTGGGTTGTGGCAGATGTGCCACTGGCCACTTCAGCGCTGAGAATTTACTACATTTAACCTCCCAAGTGTCCTTCATGTGCGGATATGCCCCATGTTCCAAGTTGCACATGTGCCACTTGTGCCCCCATATATTGTCAAGTCCCATAGTCACTTGTACATCTTCAAGCACCCCACATGCCACGTGAAACATGCGCCAACCGTACAATTTCAAGCACCAAATATGCGCCACATGCGCTAAATTAGAAGTATGCACATGCACCACATTCAATAGATAATCATTTTTTTAATCCTCGGTGCATGACAAACAATAAAAGTTCAGATCAATCCGTGTCGACTAAACTAGTCAGCCTAGTCTTGATCAGCTTGACCTGGCTAGCTTGATTGGGACATAAGCTTGCTTGCTTCCAAATAGGCCCTTAGTAAAATAGGATGGAGGACACTACCTCACTGTGAGAGAATTGCCATCATGGGCCAAATATGTTGAGTGAATGGCAGCGCAAAAGGATTTGTTCAGCACATGATAGGATTCTTGTCCAACAAATCCCAACTTGGCCCATTTTGTTGATTTGTGCCAACTGTCTGAAAGAAGTCATTCTTTGGTCAGAAATAGTGCTATTTACCTTCTTACAGCCCAAAGTCCCATCAAAGATTTGTTGAAGGATGTGTTGATAATGTGTTAACATGATATCCCCAAATATGACAAAAATACAACGTTTACATGGTGTGAGAACTACTCGAGTAAGAAGGTGGTCTTTCCTAGTTTGGGAAATCTAGGTTTAGGAAAATGATTCTTGTTTTGAGTTAAATCCATTTGGAAGCAAGTAGAGCTTTGTTACGATTAAGCTATCTAGGTGAAGCTGATCGGAACTAGATGGACCGAGTTAGCTGACCTCAACTAATCTAGACTGTTGTTGTTTGTCAAGTACCCAGGATGAGGAAGGATTATCCATTGCATGTGAGATATGGGTACACTTCTAACTTGACACATGTGGCATATGTGTGGTGCTTGAAAATGTATGGTGGTATATCTGGCACATGTAGGGTGCTTGAAGATGAAAAGTGCACGTGGGAAGTTTGGTGATGCATTTTATGGCACATTCATTGCATGTGCAACCTGGCACATGCATCGCGTGAAGGGCACTTGAAGGCTAAATATGGAAAACTTTTAGCGCTTAAAGATGCATGGCTTGTGGTGCATTACCACATGCATATTGCAACTAGTTCTACCAACATGTACTATGGCAAGGATGAGCAAGTGCCAAACATTTGCAGGAAGGAATCTTTCCAACAATCAAAAAATAGTGACCAAGTTGTCTTTGTATTCTTGGTTTCTGTGTGGCCCAACATATGACAAGCACAGGGATAAGGTCTTGACGCCGACAACCCTTATCTGGACTAAGCTTTTGCTGCTAATCAAACAGCCCTTTTACGGAAGTAGGACGGTGATCTTTCATAAATCAAATGTACAATAGTACATGGGGATATCCTTTACTTCTAAGTAGTTGGTTGTATGCCAAGTTATATGCATACCCACATGGGTGAGTCATGCAGCAAGGACGTTCCATTTCTTTCTATAAAAGATAAATGTTTCTTTTAGTAATTTTACTTTTCCAACCAAGCAAACATTTTGGGCAGTTTGTTCTACCATTTGATAACCATAGAGTGGTTATGGTTGACATCAGGTGCACTGCTGATGGTAGAACTTATGCCAAATAATCATGTGATTTCTTCTTTCATATAGGATTGGCATACTGATATCTGTAAAGGGGAACCCAAATATCTGGGACAAGGCTATGATGATGGTGGTGGTGGTCATGGTTAATTTGGGGTGTTAATATGGTGGAAACCTTGGTTTCAGCCATTAAGATCAACCGACTGATTGGTGAGATCCTAGGTGTGGCATTCAAAATCTTTTTTCGTCCTTCAGGTCAGAACCATCTTTTTTGAAATACCTTCTTATCCAGTTCAAAGCTTAAGAAGCATCGATTCGCTGACTGGTTGGTGAGATCCTGGGTGTGGTATTTAAAATCTTCTTTTCATCCTTCAGGTCAGAACCTTCGTTTTTGAAATACCTTCTTTCTTATCCGGTTCAATAGAAAGTTCCAGTGGAGTGCTTATGTGTGGAATGAAGCTAATGGAAGCAAGTTCAAGTGGAGTGCTTATGTGTGGAATGAAGCTAATGGAAGCAAAGGCTGCTAAGCCGTAGCTAGCAGTGTATGAACTCTATGGGGCAATTCCGGCCAATAGCCTTTTTCCAAAGACTGATTTTTGTTACATTCTCAAAGTATTAGCCTGACTTCCTGCCAAAGCCCAAATTGTTGTTATATCAAATTGGTAGATCATAATATTGATATTATAAACTTTATTGGGACATAGTGGATATTGCAAGCTTGTTGTACCCTTGCCTTATTCTTAACCATTGTTTGTAAAATCCTTTCCAATCCCAAAACTAGCATTGTATCAAGAATGTCATCTATGAAGATTCTGTAGATGTGTAGTGTGCGAGTGATCCGGGGTTCAATCCCTGGTAGTGTTACCTTTCAAAAAGAAAAAAAAAAATCTAAATGAAAATACACTCCTAAAAATAAGTAATTTTTCATTCAAAATTTTAATTTTATATTGATAATGTAGGTTGTCGTTGTTGTTTCATTTCACTCATAGTAATTGGACTAGCCTTTAAGAGACACTAAGTATATTTACCAGCAGATGATGATAAAAATGTTATAGTCATGTCTTGGGGAATGATTTGTTCACCTTAAAAGAGATTCTGAGTTGGGTTTTCAGTTCTTTTGAAGGATCTGAGGATAATAGCTGTTTCAAGGTTCACGATTGAGATTCACTGTTCTTCCCTTCTATGTATTGACTGATGCTGTATGCATTATCTTGAAACATGCTTAAAACTTTCTTACAAGCCTGTGCACTCTGATTGATACTTGCGAGGTGATTCTTGTTGTTCCATTTTGTGTTGTTCTTGGCCTTTTTATTTTACTTGTGTCTTCTCAGAGAAAGGAGTGAAAAAGGTGATTTTTTACTGTAGTCTACTAGATTTGAGTAAATAAAATGTGGATCCAATCTGCCTTCGACAGATCTAAAGCTGGAACAAAAATCTTCAATAGTGATAAGAACCTTAAGGCCTCATTTGGCACCCCAGATTCGGAACACCTGTATTGGGAATCCTCTGGATTCAAATACTCTGGTTGTCTTTGGCACCCTGGATTTGGAATCACCTGTAATCCATATATATATATATATATGCATTTAAATTATGTAGTATATTTACAGGAGTTTGAATTTAATTACTAAATCAACTTTAATGTCCCTAATTAGTGTAGATTTTTGTTTGACACAAGGATTGTAATATATATTCTTTTGGCTAAGAATGATGAAATTCCAAGCCTCGGATGGGCCACAAGCATACGATCCCAACCAGGTGACTAACCAATATTTGTTAACTGTTGATTTACTTGGCCAATGTTTGGACTGCTCAGATGGTTCTGTTGATGTAATTTTAGTGATGCAGTTGATAATCTGATTGTCTTGGGATATCATGGTCAGCAAGCCACGTGTACAATAGATTAAGTAGCCTGGTAACACATGTTACACATGCAATTCTCCTACCTTTAAAAATGAGCTGAAAAGGGTGAGGATTGGTAATCCAAGCAAAGAGGATGGACTGATGTTATTATGCCTTTCACTTTGGTGCATTGAAACTGATTTGCAAATTATTAAAACCTTAGAACTCAAAATTAGAGCCAACGGGACAAGTGGAAAATTCAAAACTGAGCTTCAACTATGGACTGGACGATTGCAGCCTTGAGTCCTGTCTGTAGACGGGGCCCTTACTAGTGAGCTTCATCTGCATTCTGTAGGGGATCTCCTGGGCCCACCCTGATGTATATGTTTTTTTCACACCCTCCATCCATTTTGACAGATCATTTTAGGACATGAGCCCGAAAAGAAGGTGGAAAGCTCAAGTGGACTACACCATAAGCAGTTAAAAACTTTTTTTTGTTTATTACACAAACCACATCTGGATTCGGTATTTTTTATTTTCTATTTAGCAATCAACTGGGAAGTATAGTTATTACAAATTTACTTTGGTAGATTGCAATCCAAACGGCTCCCAATGTAATTTTGAACCATCGGCAATCTTCTTTTTGACTGTCAATTTGATGAAAGCACATTGTAAAATAGTGTCCAACAACTGTGATTTCAAGCATATCCTCCATCCTCGGGTGAAAAGGATGCCACTTGCCCACCATACCTGTGGCAGGAAGTTCTTGTGCTTAGAAGCTGTGTGTGGCCCACCAAGATGTTTATGAGAAATCCGTCCTGTCCATCCATTTTGCTAGTTTGTGTTAAGACATGGGCGCAAAACTCGAAGTGGGCCACACAACAGGAAAAAGTGAGCGTGGAAATGCCTACCGTAGAAGCCTCCCTGGGTCCACCGTGATGTTTATATGCCATCCAATCCGTTCATGAAGCGATGCCTACTGGGATGAAATGAAAACACAAAAATATTAGCCTGATCCAAAACCTGCGGCCCTTTAAATGTTTCAATGGTCAATGTTCAATCCTCGCTGATTTTTATTTTTATTTTTATTTTTGTCGTGCAACCCACTTTGAGTTTTGGAGTTGCCTCACTTTTGGGCTCATGTCTTAACATGAGCAGATGGATGCGCAGATTTCTCACAAACATCACGGTGGGCCCCACCTAGCTTCTGAGCACGGAAACTTATTGGGACATCGTGTCGTAGGCAATCCACATCCATGGAGGCAGATTGGGTGAGGTTGGGGCCCACCTTGATGTATGTGTTGTACAAACTCATTTTAAGGCATGAGCCGAAAAATGAAGCAGATCCAAATATTAGGTGGACCATATGCCAAGAAGGACAACAAACTTTACTATTCCGGCATCTCTCAATCCACTCACATTGGAAGTACTCGATGGTTGATCAAGCTTGACAGATTCACCGAATGAAACAAGAAGTTCGCCCACCGTTAAAACTAGAGCTGTACACAAGTCGAGTTAGCTCAGTCAACTCACTCCATTCGACCCGGAAAAGCTCAGCCCGCTTTGGCTCAAAATTGGATTTGTACAGAGTTTGAGCTGGTTCTTGGAGCTCGGAAAAATTTTGAGCCGAGTTTGAGCTTGCCTAAGCTCGACTCTGATCAAACTTCAACTTGAACCGACTTGGATCGAATTAACTCGGTGACTCCGTTATTTTGATATGAATGTTGTTCACCGAGTGTTTGATGAAATGACTCAACGAAGTGTTGGCAAGGAAGGAATGGATACGTCGCCTGTTTTGATTTTGATAATGCTCGTCGGGTGTTTGATTTTGATGCTACTCTCTAGGTGTTTGATGAAATACATATGAAATATTGTTATCGTTTTACATCATGTGAGAAATTGAAGATGCATTCTACATGTTTGAGAAAATGCTGAATAGGCTCGAATTGGCCAGAGTTGCCGCCCGAACCGAGCTGAGCTAGCAAGACAGGTTTGAGGACCGAGCGGAGTCGAGTTGGAACTGGGGTTAGCTACTGGCCTCAATTCAACTCAGGTACGGCACCAGTTAAAACCCACTTATTTGCCATCCAACCGTTGATAAGTTACACTGATCTGGATAAAAGGGTTAAAAAACAAACATCACTTCATCCAAAACTTATGTGATCCATAAAAAGTTTTTAGTGGTCAATCGCCACTGTTTCCTATGGTATGATCCACCTCATATTTAGGTATGCCTTATTTTTTGGCTCCTTCCCTAAAATGAGCTGGATTAAGGGATGGACAACGCAATATACGACATAGCTCTACTGTCAAGGGCCTCATCTGGAAGGACATGGATTTCCTGCGCTGGATGCTAGGTGAGGCCATGTTTGTGAGAAATCTGTTAAGACTCGAATATTGTATAATTTTTTTCATTTATCTTTTAGTTTTATGAACGTAAATCATTTTAATATTTTATTTTACTCATGCATGTGTTGCAAGGTGAATTTAAGTGCTTAGATTGAAAAAGGGTGCTAAAAAGCATGAATTTGATGCTCAAGATTTACCAAGGAAAGAGATGGATCTTAGGAGACCAAGATTGAAGCATTCACATGCCAAAGATTCAAGAAAACCAAGTAACGAATGAGGAGAATCGACGATTTGAAGTGAAAAATCCTGAAATCATCCTGAAAAAGTGTGTTTTGAAGCTATGAAGTTTATTTTGAAAAACTGCGCAACAGGAAGTTTGTTTTAAACGAACTAAGCAGCGAAGAGTCTATTTTAGAAAAATACGTATACTTGAGGCGGTTTATAGGGTTTTCAACTTTGTACGAAAATTGGAGTTCCCTACTTATAAATAGGGCCTCCTAGGGCATTACAAAGGATTATTCAAAGCATCCCAAAGCAAAATTTAAAATTTTTAAAGAGTTTTTAGTTTTATTAAAGCTTTATAAGTTGTTCTTTTTATTTTAGATCTTTTCTATTTGTATTTTTTTTTTCTTATTGCTTTTTATTCTGCAATTTAATTATGTTTTTCTAAGTTCCTTCTAGCTTAAGGTAGAAGGGAAGCACATGGATTTCATAGTTCTTTAAGATTATGATGATTGATTATTTTAATGATGAGAAGAATGGTGTATGCATGTTGTCTATTATTTAGGTTTTATTTTTTATCCTCTTGTGAGATCCATATGTTTCCATCATATGAGATCCACATTGATGGATAGGCTTAACCTAGATCAATTAGATTTCCTAGATAGGAGAGGTTCTTAACCTGTTATATTTATTTGATATTTATTATCTTATAGATCTTGACGCTTGAAAATATATGTCATTGATGTAAATCCATGATTTTCTAATATTTTATATCACTTTTTAAAATATTTAAACCGTCTTATTTTCTGACTAGGCTAACCATAGTGCTCAGATTCTAGTTGTGCTATCCAAGTCATCATGATTTTGAAATATTAAGGTATGTGTGGAACTTTGAAGCTTGGGTGTTATTTTATTCAATTGAATTACATCCATTGAAAAATTTCAAAATCAAATCATCAGTTTAGTTTTTATTACTTAGTTTGTTTTTCATTTGATTTTTTTTTCCTTCTCACAATTCATCTCCCTGTGGGATCGACTCTGTATTCACGAGATACTACTTACGAACCTCTGCACTTGGAGGTAAGCAATCAAGTTTTTGGCACCGTTGCCGGGGAGAGACTGAAATATATCAAATTTGTGCAAGATAGCTAAGGTAAGTTTTTCTAAGGTAAGTTCTCTTCTAAACCTTCCAAATTTTCTGTAGATTTTTTTTTCTTCTTTTTCTTTAAAAATAAATTCAGTTGAGTCTTTTAAGTATTAACTATGACATAAGGTTGCCCTGCTTGGAATTTTATCACCCAAGTGTTACGGTTGTCCTACAGTTGCTGTTTGATTACAAAGATCATCCGCTGAATCTATTTTTCAGATTAGCATAGTTTAATTTCTGCAGTTGTTTTTCTTTTGTTGATTTATTATTTATTTATTTATTTTGTAGATTGAACTCTCATGGTTGGCCCTGCCGCCTGGGTTGTTGATTTTTTATTTTTTTTTGCTTTGTGGATTGAACCCTCATGGTCGGCCCTGCCGCCTGGGTCGTTGATTTTTTTTTTGCTTTGTGGATTGAACCTTCATGGTCGGCCTTGCCGTCTAGGTTGTTGATTTATTTTCGTTTGTGGATTAAACCCTCATGGTTGGCCCTGTCGCCTGGGTTGTTGGTTAAGTTTTTATTTTCATTTTAAGTATCATACTTGCTATTTAAATTAGTGGTATTTGTTGTGTGGTGTGGATGATTTATGTCCCGTTGGAGTAGGGATCAAAACAATCGACTCTCTTCCGAAGGCGGACTAGTTCTAGGCCTTGATCATTCACTTAGAAGAGGCACTCAACATCACTTGGAGTTCATGACAGACCTAGTTGATAATCCAAATCCAAATCTGCCAGATCTAACTATAAATCAAAACAGAGAAAATCAACCTAATCCTCCTCTTGAGGATGAAAATGAAGTTCATAGGAATGTGTTAAACCAACCACGAACTTTACGTGAACATTTACACCATGAAAGATCAACTTTACCATCTTACATAGTGTTCCCTGCTCACACAGGGAACATTGATTTTAAACTAGGTGTGATTCAATTAATTCCTAAATTTCATAGCTTGGATTCTAAAAGCCCCTACTTGCACATCAAGGATTTTGAGGAAGTAATTGCAATGATACAAGTAAATAATGACAATAAGGATGTACTTAAGCTTAAGTTATTCTCATTTTCTCTAAAGGATCGGGCCAAAGCATGACTTAACTCTCTAAGACCTAATACCATCACTTCATGGCAAGCCTTTAGTAGAGAGTTTTTGAAAAAGTTCGAGTTTTTGAAAAAGTTCTTTCCTGAGCACAAAACAAATGCATTAAAACAAGAAATCATGTCATTCTCTCAAAAGGGGAATGAACTGTTTTTTCAAGCTTGAGAGCGCTTTAAAGACCTTCTAATTACGTGTCCACATCATGGTTATGAACCATGGCACGTGATTGATGCTTTCTGAAAGGGGCTCACCATGGATACCCGTCAGTTCATAGAGATGATATGTGGTGGAACCTTTCTCGACAAAGATTATAATGAAGTTTGGGATTTTCTGGATATGTTAGCAGAGAATACGCAGACATGAGATGTTTCTGCTAAATCAGACCAAACTAGACCCATTCCTAGAGAGAAAGCGGGGATGTATGTCCTAAGAGAGAAAGACGACCTTAATGCAAAATTTGTTGCACTGGCTAGAAAAGTCGAAGCCTTGAAAATTAGGAAGGTTGATATGGTTAAAGCAAAAACTTCCTTAGGTAATTTTTGTAGCATTTGTAGTAGTACAGACCATGACACAAAGGATTGTCCAATAATCTCAGTTGTACAAAATATCACACATGAGCATGATCAAGCAAATGCTATAAATAACTATCAAAGGTCAGTTATGCAACCAATGAGAAACACGTATAATCCAAATTGGCGTAACCATCTTAATCTTAGTTGGAGGAATGGACCACAAATTAATGCGCCCAATGCACCTCAAATGACTCTATAAAATAACTTCTTTGGGGCACCTAACAATGTACCATATGTGCCCCCGCCAAAATGATCATCTGTGGAGGATGCATTAACTGCATTCATGAACTCTCAAGCTCAAATGAATCAGTCTCTAATTCAATCAAATCCGGAATTAAAGACAGCTGTGGCTTGGATTGAGACTCAACTAAATGCTGAGGAAAAAGGCACCATTCCTTCTCAACCTTTGTCAAACCATAGAAACACACATTTTATTGGAGACTCAAATCCAAATGAGCTACATCATGAACAAGCTAAAGATATCATTACCTTGAGAAGTGGAAAATATGTTGATAACAAGGTAATGCAACCTGTAGAAATACCAGAGAATGAGCCACTATCTCAAGAAAATGATGAACTGGCTATGATTCAAGAGCAGCAACAGCAAAAGGATAAAAAGACTAAGTCATATGAACCTCCAGTTCCATTCCCATCTAGACTTCAGAATCTGACTGTCCCTATGAAATATCAAAAGGTGTTAGATGTGCTCTAAAAGGTTACTGTCAATATTCCTCTATTTGATGCCATTAGACAAATTCCATCATATGCTAAATATCTTAAGGACTTGTGCACGGTAAAGAACAAATTAAATATGTATAAAAAAGCCTTCCTTACTGAGAAAGTGAGCGCTATCATTCAACAAAGGACTGTACCCAAATACAAAGACCCGGGAAGTCCCACTATTTCTTGTATTATTGGAAATTTTCAAATTGAGCATGCTTTGTTAGATTTGGGTTCAAGTATCAACTTATTACCTTATTCGGTTTACAAACAAATGGGGTTAGGCGAGCTTAAACCAACCACGATTACACTCCAACTCGCTGACCGCTCCATTAAGGTACCAAAGGGGATTTTAGAGGACGTACTAGTCCAAGTGAAGAAATTCTACTTCCTCGTGAATTTTATTATACTAGACACTGAACCATGTGTAAATGCTAGCACTCAAGTTCCTATCATTTTAGGCCGCTCATTCCTAGCAACTTCAAATGCAATCATAAATTGCATGAATGGAATGATGAACTTGTCTTTTGGTAACATGACTCTAGAGCTAAATATTTTCAATCTATGTAAGCAGCCCATTGATAATAATGAAATCCATGAGATGAATTTCATGGAATGTTTGATAGAAGAAGATGAATTGGAACCTAGTCTGACTGAGGAATTGATTCAAGTCATTGGGGACTTGAAAAATTCTGATTTTAAAAAAGTGTTTACTGAAATTTCTAATGATAATGAGTGCAATACCACCCATGACATTGGTATGTACCAATGGAGACTGCGCCCTCAAATCCTATCTATCGAGGACTCGCGACCTCTGCTATCACCAACCAATTTTTCAAAGCTTGATTTAAAACCACTACCAAATGAGCTTAAGTATGTGTACTTAGGTGAAAATAAAACTTATCCTGTGGTAATCTCTTCATTTTTAGACATGGATCAAGAGATTAAATTGTTGAATATTCTAAGGGACCACAAAGGAGCCTTGGGCTGGACCATTTCTGACATCAAGGGTATAAGCCCTTCCATATGCACTCGTCGGATCCACCTCGATGAGGACGCCAAACCAATTAGACAACCTCAAAGGCGTCTCAGTCCAAACATGACGGAAGTTGTAAAAAATGAGGTTATCAAATTGTTGGATGTAGGAATCATCTACCCAATATCTGATAGTGTTTGGGTGAGTCCAACTTAAGTAGTCCTAAAGAAATCTGGAATAACTATTGTGCAGAATTCTAATAATGAACTCATACCAACACGTGTCACCACAGGTTGGCGTGTTTGCATTGATTATAGAAAATTAAACCAGGTCACAAAGAAGCACCATTTCCCTCTACCATTCATTGATCAAGTTTTAAAGAGGATAGCAGGTCACTCATTCTATAGTTTTCTTGATGGATATTCCGGATATAACCAAATAGAGATAGCCCTAGAAGACTAAGAGAAAATCACGTTCACTTGTCCATTTGGCACGTTTACTTTCAAACGGATGTCATTTGGATTGTGTAACGCTCCAACAACTTTCCAACGGTGTATGTTAAGTATTTTTTCAAATGTGGTTAGAAAGTATCTTGAAGTTTTCATGGACGACTTCTTTGTATTTGGGAGTAGTTTTGAGGAATGCCTCAAAAATTTATCTCTTATCTTGTCTAGGTGTGAAGAGAAACACCTTGTCTTAAATTGGAAGAAATGTCATTTCATGGTTCAAAAGGAAATTGTTTTGGGCCATGTTATCTTCAAAAATGGAATCGAGGTAGATCGCTCAAAAATCGATATTATAGCTAATCTACCTATCCCCTGAACTGTTAGAGATATTAGATTACTTATAGGGCATGCTGGCTTTTATAGAAGATTCATCAAGGACTTTAGTGCCATTACTAGACTCTTGACTAATCTTCTTCAAAAGGATGTTCCATTTAAGTGGACAGATGAGTGTGCAAGTGCTTTTAATAAAATTAAATCATCCCTTACCACTGCACCTATCATGCATCTAGCAAATTAGACACTTCCTTTTGAACTAATGTGCGATGCAAGTGATTATGCCATAGGGGCTGTTTTGGGCCAAAGAAAAGATAAATGGCCCTACATTATTCACTATGCGAGTAGAACTCTAAACTCGGCCCAAGTGAACTACTCAACAACTGAAAAAGAGTTACTTGCAGTAGTTTTTACTTTGGATAAGTATAGATCCTACTTGTTGGGATCTAAAGTGGTCATTTTCACAGACCACTTGGCTTTGAAATATTTGCTATATAAGAAGGATGCAAAGCCAAGACTTTTGAGATAGATCCTTCTACTCCAAGAATTTAACTTAGAGATAAAAGATAAGAAGGGATTAGAAAATGTAGTAGCCGATCACCTTTTCAAATTAGTGTTAGATGATTCCACTGAGGAGATGTATATCTAGGACACTTTTTCTGATGAACAATTATTTACGATCTCCAAATTGCCTTGGTATGCGGATGTAATGAACTATCTTGTAACGGAAAAAATGTCATATCATTGGAAATCATAAGATAGGAAGCGTTTTGAAATCGAGGTTAAGAATTTCTTCCAGGATGACCCGTATTTATATAAATATAAGACTGATCAAATTTTTAGATGTTGTGTCCCAGAGGATAAAGTTTAGAGTGTTATTTTCTTTTGTCACATGGAAGCATGTGGTGACCATTTTTCTGCTAAGAAAATCACTGCAAAAATTCTGTAGTGTGGTTTTTACTGGCCCACCATGTTTAAAGACACTCATGCTTTCTATGTTGTTTGTGATAGATGTCAAAAGTTGGGAAGAATGTCCCAGCGCAACATGATGCCTTTATCCCCAATTTTACCATTGGAGATTTTTTATTGTTGGGGTATTGATTTTATGGGCCCATTTCCATCTTTTTTTGGATTTCTCTATATATTGGTTGGTGTGGACTATGTTTCAAAGTGGATTGAGACAGTTCCAAGTAGAACCAATGACAACAAAGTGGTTATACGATTCCTAAAGGAAAATATTTTTTTAAGATTTGGAACTCCAAAGGCCATCATTAGTGATGGCGGGTCTTACTTTTGCAATAAGACATTTGAGACTTTTATGAAGAAATATGACATCAAGCATAAAGTAAGCATCCCATACCACCCACAAATGAGTGGGCAAGCTAAGATTTCTAATCAGGAAATCAAACACATTTTAGAGAAAACTATAAGGCCGGATAGGAAGTATTGGTCCCTCAAACTATCCGACGCTTTATGGGCTTATAGGACTGCTTATACGACCCCGATTGGAATGTCTCCATACAGATTGGTGTATGGGAAGGCTTGTCACTTGCCTGTGGAATTGGAACATAGAGCCTATTGGACAATAAAGAAATTAAACTTTGATATGGACCAAGCAAGTGGACAAAGGAAATTGGAGTTGAATGAATTAGAGGAGCTGAGGAGAGACTCGTATGAAAATTCTAAAATCTACAAAGAGAGAACCAAAGTTTTTCATGATAAAAATATCCTGAGGAAGAATTTTGAACCTCAATAAAAGGTCCTATTGTATAATTCTCGTCTCTAGTTCTTTTCAAGAAAATTAAGATCAAGATGGATAGGCCCCTTCATTGTGAAGAATGTTTATACTTATGGGACTGTTGAAATTGAAAATCCACGTAATGACAATGTGTACAAGATTAATGGTTAGAGATTGAATCCTTATGTGAAAAACTTTCATTTGAGAGAGGAGTCCGTCCCTCTTCATGAGCCAGAATATTCAGAATGATACTCCTAGTTTGACGGAGCATTTCTGAATTTGTATCATATTCAATTCTTTTTAATGTTACATAGCAGGTGAGTTTTTCATGGTATGTACTATCCACTATTTCTTTTATTTTTATTATTCTCTTCATTACATTTTTATTACATTGGAGACAATGTAAATTTTAGGTTGGGGGTATGGATAGTCATCCATGTGAGGTTTTTTTTTTTTTTTTTTTTTTTTTTAGTTTTAGTTTATTATTATTTTTAATATTTTTTTTTTTTAGGTTTCAGTTTTTTTTTTTTTTTTTAGGTTTATGGAGAAATTTTTTTCAACATTTTCAAAATAATACTTTTATATACAAGAATGTGAACATGATATTTTGTGAATTCCAAAGGCAAAGTTAATACTTAGTGTAGGTTGATAGTAGTCAGAAATGTGATAACGAAAAATTATAGACTTGAGTTCAATTATCTAATCACTAGTTTAAAATGAGTTGTGATTTGATGTACTGAATTACAATACACCCTAGCTAACTAAGTGAAGAATATGATATGTGAAGTATAATAACAACTTTTGATTCAAACAAGATTGAATGAACTAGTATCATTGATATATGCTTAAAAGAAAGAATATTAAAGGAAAAAAATGATGAAAAAAGAAAATTTTATTATAGAGCATGAATGCAATGACCATAACAATCGTGTCAATAATCTAGAGTAAAGATACCTAAGTATCCATTACTGTTACCATTACAAGTACGATACCTTAGGTTATGAAGTAAATCCGGTTGGAATCTTCATCTAAGGATGGTATATAAAAATGAGGATATGATAATAAAAGAAGAATTGACATGAAGAAAATGAGATAACTAGAGATTTCATATTCTTTAAATGATTGAAAGTAGTTAGGATAGAGAACATACATATTTCTTAAAGTTAGACTGTAAGACCCGTATCCTAGTCCGTACTATTCCGTCGACTGCCGCGATCCTTCCCGTCAAATTTCGGCAACCCGCGACCAGTAATCGATGTTTGTGTGTGACCCTAAGTCGTATCCCATAGATTTGAGTCGGCTTAATTCGAGACTTGTACCATTGCGACCGCATCGTTGCCGCCATTCCAACGCTGCGACTCGTGCACCGATCCGATACCCTGGTAGGGAGATGTGGACCCGCGTTCAGTTCGAGAAAAAATACCGCGCATTTTGTAATTCTAAGAGAATCTCTACAAAATGTCAAATCAATCTCATCAATCATCTCATGTCAAGTACAAGCAACCCATGCTTTCTCTCTCCAAAGTCAACTCTTTCTCACCCTCTCTCTTACACCACCTTACATGTCAAGTAGCACATCCATCACTCACCTCATCCTTTCACCCATCACACCCATCCCACATCTCTCCTTACAATTCTCTCTCTCACACATTTTTTCAAGGAACAATTCCAAGAGAGAGAAGTGGACGTCCATGGCTTTCCCAAGTGAGAGAAAAATGTGATTTTTAGTGACCCACTTTTCTATCCCAAAACCTCCATCTTAGCCATCTAAATCTCATCATCCACCATCAAAGAGAAGAAAAAGGAGAGTGGCTTCCCAACGAACCAAGAAGATCAAGTGGTGGGTGCTTCTATAGGTGTAAATTTCTTGTTTTGATGATTGGCCAAGTGAGGCATACTGATCAATGGTATGGATCTCATTTTGGACCCTAAATGTGGCCAATGGCCCACTTTGATTTTAAGATCAATCCATGATGGGGCCATTCTCCATGGACCCCATCATGATGTTTAATTTCTTTGCATAAATGATCATTTAGACCGTCCATTTCGGTGGAGAAAGGATCTCCACTGTTGATTTTGACCGATGGGCCCATATGAAATGAGACCCACTTAATGTATGTTGTAGATCATGCAACAGAGGGCCCATAGTGTCGGGGTCTCTCCATCACACGTGTCCCTCTCAATCTCTCTCTCTCTCTCTCTCTCTCTCTCTCTCTCTCTCTCTCTCTCTCTCATTCTTTGTGTGTTTATGAGATGATATGGCCTTGTGGCCCACCTGGATGGACCCCACCATGAAATATGTATTTTTTTTAAAGCCATTTGTAGGTGGGGCTCACTTTGCATACATGTTGTACCCACACCATCCGTCATTTGGTGGCCCACCTGAGCAAGGCCCACCTTAGAGTATGTGTTATGCCAAGACGTGCAATGGAAACCAAAATATATTAGGTTGATTCATAAGCCTTTGGGGTGAACCACTTGTATAGGCCCCACGTAGACGTATGGATCCAATCCAAGCCGTCCATCCTTTTTCCCAACTCATTTTAGGCGTTGAACCAAAAAATGAAGCTGATCCAAGTTTCTGGTGGGCCATAACTTTAGGAATAGTCATTTTCACTGTTTAAATTCAATTTAAAACTGTTTGTATGCCGGAATACATTGAACATTGGACTCATTTGGTTGGCCTTGAGTTGTAGAATCCAATGGCTAGGGTGAATTTCACTAATGCGGGCACCACACTTGAAAAACCTTGGAAAAATAGGTTTTTAATCAAAATAAAAAAAAATAATAATAAGCAGCAGACGCTGCTGGCCAGAGAGGCGTAAGCAGCGCTTGCGCCAGGACGGGCGGGCGGACGACTGGGCACGGACCCACGGCTCCAGATGTGGGCCCCACCATGGTGTGTATTTGCCATCCAACCCCTTCATATGGTGGGCCACCTCCTGAGGTGGGCCCCCTCCAAAAATCAGCCTCATCCAATGTTCAGGTGGCCCACGTCAGAGGGAACAGTGGGGTTGAACGTATACCATTGAAAATCTTTTGAGTCCAAGAGTTTTAGATCAATAAGATATTTGTTTTTACTCTCCATCCAGTTTGTGTGACCTCGTCAGCAGGTTGGGTAGCAAATGAACATCTTGGTGGGCCCCACATGGGACCCACAGTGATATATGGGTTTTATTTCCACCGTCTAGGCAGACGGTGGAGCCCACAATAATGTATGTGTTTTGTTCATACCGTCCACAGGCAGTGGACGGTTGGACCCACTAGTGTGTATGTGTGTGTGTGTGTGTGTGTGTATAATATTATATTATATATAATACACCATGTATATATTATATCTAATATACTTGATGGTGGGCCTTCATGTGGACCCCACCATGATGCTTACGTTGCATCCAATCAGTCCAGCCATTTTAAAAGCTCATTTTTATGGCATGAGTTCAAGTGGACCCCACCATTTAGGGTAGTGGTCAAGGACGCCCACCGTTCAAAAATCTCTAAGGGCCATTGTAGCTTTCCAACAAGTAAATATTTGTTTCCCACTTCATCTACCACTATGGTAGTTTATGAATAGGTTGGATGAGAAACATATGTAATAGTGGGCCTTAGGAATTTTAATCACCACTTTTATTTGGTATGACCCATTTGATATATTTAAAGCCCATGTGAGCAGGCCCATTTGATATACTTAAGGCCCCTGTGAGTAGGCCCATTTGATATATGATTAGGCTCACCTTGATGTATTTGTGGCCTATTGTTGAGGCCCACCTTCATATTTATGAGGCCCATTGTGATGTATTAGGGTTTATGGGTCGAGGCCCATTGTGATGTATTAGGGCCCATGGGTTATTGCCATTGTGATGTTTTAGGGCCCATGGGTTGAGGCTCATTGTGATGTATTCAAGACCGTTGTTGAGGCCCACCTTAATGTGTATGGGGCCGTTGTCAAGGCCCACCTTGATATGAATGTAAGGCCTATGTAAGAGGCCCATCTTGATTTATTTGTGATCGTCTTTTGAGGCCCACCTTGGTATATATATGAGGCCCAAGTGATTAGGCTCACCTTGATGTATTTGTAGCCCGTTGCTGAGGCCTACCTTGATATATATGAGGCCCAAGTTATGAGGCCCATTTGACGTATTGGAGGCCCATGGGTCAAGGCCCAATGGGATATACCTAAGGCCCATTGAATGTGATTTCACCGTGGTGTATGTGTTAACCTTTATGGCAAGTCATGCCTTGGGAGCAATGTTGGTTTGACGTTCACATTGTAAGAATAATGTTGGTTAAATGTCTACATTATGACTCTCCCTAGGGCCCATTGAGAAGCCCATACTTGTTGTGTGTAGGCCGTCTAGGCCCATCTTCGTTGTGAGAGTAGTTCATCACCTTATAACATGCTTAGTGTAACTCCATGATTCATGTCCATACGCATCATATGTATGCCTGATATGAGGAATATTTGATCATAACATACGCCATTGGGCAGACCATTTTCGGGACTCCTTACGAGACGAAGTACCCACATTATCGCGTCGTACGCGCAGGATTGTTGCATGACTAGATAGTGTGACTCATGCATCTCGCATATATGTGACTTGATCATTGTACGCCCTAGCGACATCAGGGCTGTGGCCTCTACAGGCACAACGTGGATGACCAGATGGGACACTGAAAATGTTTGGTTCTAGCACTATAGGCACGTAGGATGTCCTTGGATGAAAATTTCAGAACCTCCTTGGTACCAAGAGATGCTCCAACGTCTAGATCGAGTGGAATATGAGCGTCGATGCCTATGCCATGAGGCCGTGTCTCCCACTGTGTCGTGGTCGGTTGGAATGAGGTGTGGCCTTATTCGTCCGAGTGAGGGGGCTATAAGCTAGGCTGACTATGACCAACTTGTGCCGGATAGATATTGACAGACTATTGGCCAGGTGAATAGTGAGGTCTCTTACGCTCGCTGGTCTGTGCAGTAAGGGAGGAGGCAGTCGGAGTGGAGTGTAATAGACCCCAGTGATTTCTCAGAGAGGAACCGTACTGATATGAGGACTGACATGATATTATGACACCCCGTCACAATTGTGCATGTGGACGGGCTCACGTGGGCCGTCATTGATGTGGGCGGGTGTGATGTGGGCGAGGCTGAGGCCTGGGCGAGCTACCAAAGGTTGGCAAGCTATTGTGCTGACAGGCTACTGAGTAGGAGTTGTATACTCATTCATTCATCCATTCACTATCCACTCGGGCTAGCGGTGCGCAACTATTTGTTACCTGTACCTTCGCAATGGCCAGGATTTCGGTTGGGGAGCGCGACTAATCTAAGATCAGGAGTTTATCACATTGTGTCTGACTATCCAAATTTAGGTATGAGACTGGTTTGGATAGAAGTCCCTTGTGATGGACCTCATAGCTTGCGATACTACGTACTATCATCTTGACTTCACTCCAGATTGGTCATTTCATTCGCACTGCATATTACATTACATTTACAGTACTTAGCATTTTGGGTTTTCATGTTTCTGCATTCATATGGCTATTAGTACTCATACTTTGCATCGCATAGCCTTAGTACGGCTGATGGCACTCATAACTTATCAGTATATTTTCGCTTATTTCGATATTGTATAATTTATGGCATTGTATCATCGGCATCTAATATTTAGCTTGCTTTGACTCCTCATTTATATAGCTGATCTGTATTGTGTACTCTGATATTATATAACTTGTGGACTTACCGGTATATTTCTGCTTACTCTGATATCGTATGATTTATGACCTTGTCATTTTTTCTGCTTATCTCGATGATGTATGATTTATAGACTCTATTGTATACTCGGCACTTACCTTACACACACTTACACCACCCTCTAAGCTTTTATAAGCTTATGCATGATAGATGCGTGCAGGTGGCGTTAGGTTGCAGCAGCGTTGAGCTTGGAGCGTGTAGCAGTTTTTAGGAGCTCTGATTTTGATATATGTATTTTCCTTTCAGCATTGTATTCAAGTGATTATATTAGTGGATATGTGATTATGATGTTGCCTTTATGATTTGGGTAAACTTGTGGTTATGCTTATTATAAGACAAATGTACGTTGAAAAATCCTCTTTGTAGAATTTCAGGATCGGAATCTGGTGTATGCTGCGTTGAGAGCCGAGAATAGGGTACTACGGAGGCTGTCGGCACCGGATTCGGCGATCGAAATTCCTGTGAATCTGATTTCCGGGTTTGGGGCGTGACATAGACTAGTGTCACAGAGCACCTAAGGATATTGGATCATAAGTATTCTAAATTTTGATTAAGTTTCTGGACTCAAGGATGTAATGGATTAAAAAATTGAGATTCTAACTAACTTCAGACTTAGGGTAAGTATTGGTTTGTTTTGGAATTCATATGATGAATGGAAACATAATTGTATAAATTTCTGAGTGTTAAACTATTTTTCATGTTTTTAATGTTTGTGGGTAACATTTTTAAAAACCCTTATGTGACTATAACTCATTCACTAAGGGAAACCTATGGGGTTTAAAGGTTTGTTGCATATGCTAAATGCAATCAAGATTACCTACAAAAGTGGTGTAGTTAGAATTTTATTTTTATTTTTATTTTATTTCTAGAATTACTTTTTATTCTTATTTTTATTTTTCTTCGCTTATTTTGTTCGGGACTAGCAAAATGCTAGTTGGGGCATATGTTAAGACTCAAATATTGTATAATTTTCTCAATTTATCTCTTAGTTTTATGAACATAAATCATCTTAATATTCTATTTTACTTATACATGTGTTGCAAGGTGAATTTAAGTACTTAGATTGAAAAATGGTGCTAAAAAGCATGGATTTGAGGCTCAAGATTTACCAAGGAAAGAGATGAATCTTAAGAGACCAAGATTGAAGCATTCACATACCAAAAATTTAAGAAAACCAAGTGACGAATGAAGAGAATCGACGATTTGAAGTGAAGAATCCTGAAATCGTCCTGAAAAAGTGTATTTTAAAACCGTGAAGTTTATTTTAAAAAATTGCGTAGCAGGAAGTCTGTTTTAAACGAACTAAGTAGCGAGGAGTCTATTTTGAAAAAATACGTATATTTGAAGCAGTTTCTAGAGTTTTCAACTTTGTACGAAAATTGGAGTTCCTTACTTATAAATAGGGCCTCTTAGATCATTCCAAATGATCATTCAAGGCATCCCAAAGCAAAATTTAGAGTTTTTAAAGAGTGTTTAGTTTTATTAAAGCTTTATAAGTTGTTCTTTTTATTTTAGATATTTTCTATTTACATTTTTTTTTCTTGTTGCTTTTTATTTCTACAATTTAATTATGTTTTTCTAAGTTCCTTCTAGAAGGGAAGCACATGGGTTCATAGTTCTTTAAAATTATAATTATTGATTGTTTTAATGATGAGAAGAATGGTGTATGCATGTTGTTTATTATTTAGGTTTTATTTTTTATCTTCTTGTGAGATCCATATGTTTCATCATATGAGATCCATATTGATGGATAGACTTAACCTAAATCAATTATATTTCCTAGATAAGAGAGGTTCTCAACCTGTTATATTTCTTTGATATTTATTATCTTATAGATCTTGAATACTTAAAATCACTAACGCTTGAGAATATATGTCAATGATGCAAATTCATGATTTTTTAAAATATTTTATATCACTTTTTAAAATATTTAAACCGTCTTATTTTTCGATCAGGCTGACCATAGTGCTCAGATCCTATTTGTATTATCCAAGTCATCATGATTTTGGAACATTAAGCTATGTGTGGAACTTTGAAGCTTGGGTGTTATTTTATTCAGTTGAATTACATCCATTGAAAAATTTCAAAATCAAATCATCAGTTTAGTTTTTATTACTTAGTTTGTTTTGCATTTAATTTTTTTCCTTCTCATAATTCATTTTCCTGTGAGATTACCTTTATATTCACGAGATACTACTTACGAACCTCTGCACTTGGAGACAAGCAATCAAAATCTATCCTGCCCATCTGTTTTGCAAGCTCATTTGAGGACATGCGACCAAGAATGAGTTAGATTGAACAGTGAAGTGGGTCCCACTTAGGAAACTCTTTCTTCTCATATGGCCCACTTAAGTTTTGGATCCACCTCATTTTCAACCGCATGTCTTTCTTCCCGTGTGACCCACTTAGGTGTTGAATCCACCTCATTCTCGGTAGCATGGATGAACAGCAAACAGCACAGGAACTTCCTGTGAAAGCCTTTTCGAGGAATTTCGCGTCTCATCCAGAAAGCTGCTAACCCGAACCCACCTAATCCCCGCCATCAAGATATAGGTAGTAACGGACAGTCCTGCCACGGGCTGTGGGGTCCCCATGATGTGTATATTTTACCCATCTATTTTGACCGATCATTTTAAGACATGATCCCAAAAGGAATATAGGTTGAAGAAGCAATGGGGATTGAGCTTCTACCGTTTGAAACTTCCTAAAGCCTACGGCTATGTTTTTTTCCATCACCTGTTCATAAGGTCACGGAATGCGGATTGCTGTCCTACGCCGCCCGTCTCTAGCCACGAACGTGCAGTTCTGTTGGTGGGCCACTGTGATGTATCTGTTTATCCACGCTGTCCATCCCTTTTCTCAGATCATTCTAAGGCATGAATACAAAAATGAGTCAGATCCAACAATCAAGTGGACCACACAACAGATGACTCTTGTATTTAATGCAACCTGCATTTAATACTGTCCATTTGATGCAATCCAAGCTTCTTATTTGATGTGATCCACTTGAGCGTTAGATCTGCTCGTTTTTATGTTTATATTGTAGAATGATCCGAGAGAAGCGATGGACGGCATGGATAAACAAATACATCACGATGGGCCCGCCAACAGAACTGCCTGTACTCGGCTAGAGACGGCGGGGGTAGGACGCAATCCGCGTCCAAGGTCACAGGAACTGGAGAAAAGAAAAACATGAATATCAGCTTTATCTCACGGTTCAATTACATGCAAAACCCGTAGCCCCACTCTCACTGTAGTGTCGTCCTCAAGCCTTCCATCTGCCTCTTTTTTAGCTCATACCCTGTATAAAACATATACATCATGGTGCGGCCCACAGAGCGCCTGACAGGACCGTTCGTCTGTAGCTAGGTCGAGGTGGGGTAGGTAGTACACAATCTTCTTCCGTCCTGATTGACCTGTAACGTGCCACGTACGGCTGATGAGTCACCTCAATTTAGGGACTCATGACAAACGTGCATTGTAGCCCCGTCTCGACATTTCTGGTAAAGGCACATCGGCCCAACTACCATCACTAAAGAAGAGAACTTTGGTACTCTGACATTACATGATGGATGATACGCAGACACTGTGATATTGTATGCGTGGGATCCAGGTAGCTGAACATAAAATTTCCAAATCGGATGCCAATATAAATGGCTTGAAGACAGAATTACACTGATCCGAGTCGCTAACCAGCTGTTTGGTGGGAACAATGGAGGACGACTATAGAAAATAGTCGACCGTCTGCGTTCAAAGGAAAATGAAGATTCATTGAAGGTTAATGCTGCGTAAATTCAATCAAATACAAAGCCACGCTTGTGATCAAGGGCTTGTATTTGAATATTGTTTGCGATTATTGTGAGTGGGCATGTAAGAGCCTACTCCACTCAATATTTAATTAAACTGCTATTGTGCCTCACGTGGAGTAAGACTGACTAAGATTGAACACTGTATCCAACTATCCTATAAATTGATGATTGTTAGACAACATGTGAAATGGTGGGAGTTACCCACTATGAATGAATTTTTTTTCGTTATTATTTTACTGTATATAAGGGCTTATTGAGGCTTATTCTTTCATCAATATTATCATAATACACTTCTTAGAAGAATGAAAATAAACACATAAATAAAAAGGTCGAACAATGCTGATTTCACTAATTAAATACATGACCTATTATAATATGCAAAGTATTGAAAAATAACTTAGAGAAATAATCAAATAAGAGATAAATACTTAATCAGTCCATCAGAACAAATGATCAAGGTGATTGGTTAGTAGGATGTGATTGAATAGATATGATCACCAAAGTAAGAATTCACTTAATTGAGATCCAATAATTTAGGATTGTGGACATTTAATCTAATCATACAATACTGTAGTAGTGGACATTGGACAGTGGTAATCTATGCTAAAGGTAGGCTAAACTATACTAAGATAAATGTAAAATAACTTAAAAGTAGATAAATGTATTTGGCGTGGGGCTCGAGCTATTCTTTGATTTATTTATTTATTTATTCTTTTATATCTTGTTGGGGCATCTAAATTCTCGTTAGGTTTCTTTATTGATCTCGAATTCTTCGCATTTATGACATGCATTTTAAATAGGATTTAGAACTGTTGGCTTATCGAATGTTCTTCTTATAGTCGATCCCTCGATAGAAGATAATCGTGACCCACTGATCAAATTTAGGATCAATCGAGAGAATCTCTATCACCAATCCCAAAACTCAAATTGTTCACGACCACTCATCGCACATCATACATTTAATTGGAACTTTCATTCCTTAATGATTGGAGCGTTGGAGAGATTAAATAGATTGGGGCCACCTAATACTGATAAGTTATTGAACGGGTTATGTCTTTTACCGAGCTCTCTTATTCTCTTAATTCCAATTAACGTACGGCTTGACGCTTGATCTGATGTTCGCTCTCTCCTGATTTAAGTTTGAATCATATCGGTCCAATCTTGAGAATACTTAGAACTTTCTCGAACATTATAGATTCTCCGAACATCTATGAGAATATCTCCCATTTTTTAAAGACTATGAGAGACGGGATTATTAAGCATATCATACCATATCTATGATAAGATACATTCTAATTAGCTCTTTTATAGACGTGCTAAGCATGTTGCTGCATTAATTGGCTTGCTTAATTGTGGCTAAGTGGTATAAAACAATTCACTCCCTTAAAAGCATGCATAAGGGTTTTTTCTTACGCATTAATAACATAATGTGTATTATTAAAGAAAGATCTTGTTAGAATTAATGTGTTGAAAATAGTAGATAATATTTGGAATAAATAAATAAATAATAAAATAAGAAAAGCTTGGTTATTTGTTTGAGGCGTGACAGGGTCACTTGGCTTGTAATCAAATATGTCCTCCTTGGACCATGTCCGAAGTGCCTTAGATAGTTGTCCTCCTTGTGTGTCCCAAACAAACACGCCATTAGTTTGAAATTTCGCACAAGTACGAGTATGCTCGCAAAGTGCGGAACAAAACTATTAGTGTGAGTGTATTCTCAGTCCTCACATAAACCCAGACTTGGACTGGCACGGCTTGGTGAGCGCTCGGTCAATGACATAGGTTCGAGCTAATGGCACAACCTCCATTAGATCAAATTCACATGCCCTTAAAGAAGGGGCTCAAGCCCCATGAAAAACTCATTTCTTATATGATTGGTTTTTCTTTGGTCATTTTTAATATAGGATAAGATATAAACTAAAATTAAAATACTTACAAAATGAAACGTAAAAGAAAATATTTGAATTTTGAATCAAAATTATTACAAATTTCTTTTTAAAATACAACAAATCCATTGAATATATCTTTAGGTGCAAGTGAAACTTCCTTTCGCATCAAATCTATAGTGTCAACTTATAATTGTTTTCCATTGATCCACGTCAGGGCACTGAAAATAGATGTAAGTAGTTAAGATACTTTAATCAGTCTTTCTTTGGGTTGTTAATCTATCTGGGTCCCATAACTTGACACTTTATCACCAGTTAATGGATGATACGTGTATAATTTGTATGTGCCTGCGCATCAAGCATTGCCATCTACAGTGTATCAAGTTACTTCCTGTCAGGCAAAACCTTATGTTTGCTATAATACATCAGGACACATTGGAAAACAAAACTTTGGGAATATGGCCGTTGGATCTGGGGTTACTTTCAATAATCCAAACCGTTTGCAAGATGGTTCCCATCGTCGAGGAATGATAACTAACAAAACTTTCCAATCCCTTTGATTATTTAACTTTGTCCATTGAATATGGATCATCTCGATAATTGCTTTGTGGGCCACTGATTCTAACAACTAGGATTTTTTAATCTTTGAATTTTTTGAAACATCCATCTTCATGTCGTATTTTAACAGATGGAACGGTTTAGATCACTGATTATAAACTCCAAATCAAAATGTTGTTGCCCGAATGTATCCTATGGCATTACATCTGGTTGATATATAATTTTGTCGTAAGAATCATTTCATTTTGCGGCTTTCATTAGCCCAACTCATGTGCAATGCATGCCATCTAAACCACCATACGTGCCAACTATTTAGACATTCAATATCCAAGCCATCCATTGGGTGGGTCCGACCATATAATCTTGTCATAAAAAAAGAAAGTTGGCCCACTAAGAAGGTGAGTCATGGCTAGAAAACTCCATTCAAGCTTTTCTCGGCCATACGTTTGCCTTGTAAACTACTCCCCACATGAATAGTAGACTAACCCGAATCATGGATTAGGGCATCTACACAAGGGTACTCATCTAATATATGAATCTCATGCTTACGTGTTATAGTGCCACATGTAGTATGTACACTGGGTTGTCTTATATATGCACGTGGGCTTATCGAAGCTATATAGTTTGTAGGGCTTTTTATAAAAGTATATGCAAGGTTTTGTGGGAGCACGAAAATAAAAACCAAATTTCAAATAATTATTTTTCTAAAAAAAAAATCAAACATCATTCTCAAATTTTTAGAACAAAAAATGTTCTTAAACACTTTTTTTTTAAAAAAAAATTCTATAGGTGTACCTCTATTTGTTTTATAATTCTCAGGTTAAATTTTCTTCTACCATTGCACTTTGACAATCTTTTATGCTTTTTGGCCGTCTTCTGACAATCTTTTTTACTTTCCAACTACTCTTTTCAATAAAAACTTCTATCTCAAAAAAATGGATTCTTCTAGTACTTCTTTTTACCTGTTATCGATTATGTTGAAATGGGATTGTTTGGGAATAAAAAATGGGCTTTTCTTTCTTTAAAAGGTTATGCTTATGTTGAAATGGGATTGTTTGGGAATAAAAAATGGGCTTTTCTTTCTTTAAAAGATTATGCTCAAATGAATCTACTTAAGAAAAGAAAATATATGGCAAAAACTTCACTTTCATAAGATGAGTTCTTCTTCCTTTTGCAAATATTATGGTTAAGTGGGTTTGTTTGGGAAGAAACTGATATAAGAAGAGGAGAGATTAAAAACTCCACTTTTAGAAGATGAGTTCTTTTGTTTTTTTTTCTAAAGACATGACTTAGATTGATCTTTTGCCATGGGCTTGACTTTGAGTCCACTTTTGAAATGTCAAACGACCTTTAAATAAGATGATTATAAAGTCATTTAAAAGTTTGTTGAATCATCTTTCCAACAAGCATGAGATTGCCCCGTTCAAACCTGTAACAAAGGAGTTATGACCGTTTTTGTGAGATCGTACGATGATGAAAACGAGAGCAAACATAACCTAAAATTTAGGTAAACTTTTGAAAGGCTAAATGGTCTCTAAATAAAATGATTTCAAAGTCATTTGATATATTTTTAATGAGTATAAGATTACCCTAATTTGACCTAAACTAAGGAAATTATGACCATTTTTGTGGGATCTCACAATGCGTAGTCCAAATCGTAATTATGGTTTTTTCCAAATCGTAATATGAATTTTGTGCCATTTTTGAAAGGTCAAATGACTTTCAAAAGAGGTGATTCTAAACTCATTTGAAAGTTCATCAAATTATCTTTCTAATAAGCATAAGATCACCTCGATCAGACCTATAACGAGGTAGTCATGATCATTTTGGTGGGGACCGCATGATGTATACTCCAAATTCTAGTCAAGGTTTTGTCTAAATCACAATATAGACTTTAGGATCACTTTTGAAAGGTCAAACGATCTCCATATGAGATGATTCTAAAGTCATTTGAAAATCTATCAATTTTTCTTTCCAACGAGCACAAGATCTCCTTGATACGACTTGTAACAAGGGAGTTATCTACATTTTTAGGAGCGTGTAATACTAAAAAAACTAAGATATGGGATTTGTCAAAATCATTATTGTTGTCTTGTCCAAATCACTATCGTTGTCTTGTCTAAATCACTATTGGTGTTTTGTTCAAGTCACGATCATTTTTCTAGCATTTTGTAGTCCCATTAAAATAGTCATAATTCCATCATTACAGAATCGGATTGGGGTGATCTTATGTTTATTGGAAAAATAATTCGATAAAATTTTAAATGTCTTTAAAATTATCTCACGTGGAGACCGTTTGACCTTTCAAAAGAGGCTAAAAGTTTACATTGTGGTTTAGACTATGCATTGCGCAGTCCATGAAAATTGTCACAATTCCCTTGTTACAAGTTGGATCGGATTGATCTTATGCTTTTTGAAAAGATAATTCAATGAAATTTCAAATGAATTTAGAATAATCTCATTTGAAAATCATTTGGCCTTTAAAAAATGTGCCCAAAATCTATATCATGATTTAGATAAAACCCTTATCACAGTTTGGCTATGTATCGTATTGTCCCAGGAAAATGGTCATAACTCCCTCGTTATAAGTTAGATTAGGGTGATTTTAACTTGTTGGAAAGATAATTTTAAGAACTTTCAAATATCTTAAAATCATCTTATTTGGAGACCGCTTGACCTTTCAACAATGCACCATAAGTCTAGCTCACGTTCGCTCTCGTTTCCAACATCACACAATCTTGCGAAAAAGACTAACTCTTTTGTTATACGTTGGATCGGGCCAATCTTATGCCATTAAAAATATTTTTTAACAAACTTTAAAATGACTTTAAAATGATCTCATTTAGAGATTATTTAACATTTAAGGCAAAATATCAATTTAAACATAATCTTTTAAAGAAAGAAGAAAAACTCATATTCTAAAAGTAAAATTTTTAATATTTCTTTTATTCTTATATTAGTTTTTTTTCCCAAGGAGACCTATCTGACCATAATTTTTGCAAAAGGAAAAAGAGTACATCTTTTAAAAGTGAAGTTTTTACTATCTCTTTTCTTTTTATCAATTTCTTTCCAAACAAACTCATCTAAGTGGATTTTTTCAAAGAAAGAAGAAAAACTAATCTTTTAAAAGTAAAATACTTGTTGTGAAAATTATTGATTAAAAATATTATTATATATATATATATATATATATATATATATATATATATATATATATATATAAGGTTTTGTTTGAAAACTTGCGTTTCTGGGGTTTTTGGGAATAGTTCTATATCAAAAAGGAGAAAAGAAAAAATAGTATTTATATGTGAGGTGTGGAGTACCTTATTATTTGCTTGGTTATTTCATGGAGTACCAGGCTCGGGCTCGGTGTAAAGGTGTGGGCATGTGAGGCAATGTGACTATAGAGGTACTATTGGCACACTTCGCACATGCGCATCGTATTGCAGATGGGTCACTCATTTGTGACCTTATGCAAACTTGTGCGAGTCACGGCGCGATAATAAATATGTGTCAGGTGGCTGGAATGAGGGAGTGGTCTGAATGAGACCGGTGTGGCTTTTTACAGAGGCTGAAAAATACCCGTTGAAGTGAGGTGTAACTTCTCATGCAACATAAACCAAAACCATGCATAAACTGCTGCATATGACTAACTCGACAACCATAAAACAGCTAGCCAGTGAGTCTAAACAACTAACATGTAGGAACAATTATCCCACATGCACAACGATCAGAAACTGTCAATAACGTCTAGTTTCTCTGGATTGAAATAGTCAGCATCCTAACCTATATAAATAGTGCCTTAATGGTTTAATAAACCATCACCAACACTCAAACCATTCTCACTTGCAACCCAACAAAAAGAGTAACTGCGTACTCTGATAAGCCAATAACGTTCATACGAACCATAGCCAAAAGAAGACCTCAAGAAATAGACCAACACAGTGGTCTAAATCTCTACAATTTTCTAAATTTCTTTCTGAATTTAGGGTTTTTACTTTTGTTTATCTAACAGCGACAAAACTGTGTATACGGAGTTCCATTCGTGGTTCTTTATATTTGTTGAACGTAAAACTATATTCAGGCTCATCATATTCTAAAAGTGGTTTGCCTATAACTTGTTAGCATTCTCAATTATTTTGAGAATGAACGAATAATGTTTTAAAAACAACAGGATCACATGTGCTTCAAGCCTATCCTTCATTTTTTTATTTCTTTATTATTTTACAAAATTATAAATATATAATTTAATTATAACAATACTCGTAATGTGATTTTTTTCCATCTCTAGCGAAAAGAAGAAGAATAACTTATCATTTAAGGTCAGAGTCTATGCCAACCAAAAAAAATAAAATAAAATAAAAAATGAAAAGCACGGAAGATTGTTAAAGGGTAAAACTAAAGCACAAAAATTTATGAGGGTATAATAATAGAAGAAAAGTTGGTCCTAAAATTATAATAAATAAAAGGTATAAGTATGGAAAAAAAAAAGAAAAAAAAGAGAGGTTTTTAGTGATCTAAAGACCATGCTATTTCTCTGCTGGCAGGAAACCTAAGGAGCACTTGCTAAAAAAGACTTAACTTATACAACGGTATCTTACACACGTGTGCCAAGCTGGCACGTGTGACAGCCAAGTCACCTTCAAGCCCCTGGTAGGTGGGCATGCACGCATCTCTTCAAGAAACACATGCACAGCCCATGCCAAAAGTGGGAGTTACTCGATACTCTGGCTGCGGCTGCCTAGGAAGTTTGATGCGCAAGCACTTGGAAATGGTACAACTTGGTGTATACTGACCCAGATTAAACTAAACTAAATTGAAATTTACTGTAGTTAAGTCACATTCCAGGAAGATTTTTGGAATAATCCTAACCTCTGATTTGTGGACACTTGGGTTGTTAAAATAAGACCGTTGGATATTTTCATTATCAACCGTCCAATAAATGTACACCAATAAGATAGATAACTAAATAAGTGCACTGATACGCATAGGTGGTGAAATTCCACTAGCGTGAGTGTGTGGGGTGTGTGTCCGTGCGTGTAAAAAAATAATAATAATAATTTTTTAAAAAAAAAAGTGCACTGATACGCATAATTTGGACGGTTATATTTTAAAGAATTGTATGACAAGTGTACGATTTTAAGTGCCTTGCATATCAACCATCACAGTCAGCCTGAGTATCGAAGTTTTTCTCTTTGAAAAGGCAGGCGACTTTGAGGAATTGTATGATCCTCAGCCCCGGGGAGGTGTATGATGTCCTTAGTCCTTGAATTTGGTACAAGTGGCCCACTGATTCAATGGTTAAGACATTGATTTTATGAGCTGCGTCGTAGATGTACCATTTCCTAAAAGTCTCATCGACAGGACAATCCTTAACCCTTTGATTAGTGACAAGCAAATGGACGGCTAAGATACAGCAGTAGTCCCCATTCAATTTTTAAAAGGGGGTCTTTTTTTTTTTTTTTAACACACGCACACACACCCCACGCACTCACGCTGGTGGAATTTCACCACCTATGGTTACCCGAACCCTTGACAGGGAGATTGGACAGCTGCTTTCAGTCTCAGAGACTTCAACTGATGATCGTGCGGTCCATCGGATCAACGGTCTGTATCGCTCAAACATAGGTGGCAGACACTATACATTATCTTCTGGCCGAGAATCATCTGATTTTATCCTGGGAAAAGGAGGTGACTTGCAGGACCACTTGAATTGGTGACTGTCACCATTTAAACCAAACATTCCACCCATGTAAATAGATCATAACCGTCCAAAAAATGTCCTATCTGATATCACATCGATCAATCAATCCCAGGAATCAGATCAGTTGACCTTTGCTTGGTGGACATGACCGGTTGATCATCATGCTTTATTTATTCATTTACAGCCTACAGTCTGATTAAGTTCTACCTTTGGGTGGTGGCCAATCCTTCTTGGGGTCGACATCTTGAACAGTTCTGATCACCGTAAGGTGGAGATTGGCATGGCCCAAAAGCCTAGGTGGCTGACTACCGAGTCGACGAATCTAAAGCAACGGACGTGGCTAATGCTTTCTCTATTCTGGGATTGGGCATCTTTCTTCCAAATATCACATCCCTTGATTTATGGTGCTCTTGAATTAGCAACTGCTGCATGGCTGACACCAAACAAGCGGAAAAACTTTAATACTTTGGAGAGTTTGATGATCCATACGCATGCACTGGACATGTAGCTCAATCGTAACCGTCCAAATCATGGATACTGCTCCAGGAGGGGCAAGTTCCAAAAATCAAACAGAATCAATGATCCTACCTGACCGATCGGTGGAATCTATTGGACGGTTCTGATAGAAAATAATCGTCGGCCTAGATTTTGCATGAATCCGGTGCTACTGAACCTCCACTCGATCTGTTTTTTAGGATATGCCCACTCTACGGTGGGGCCCAATTGCACGATGGTTGGCTGCATGCGTATGTATCAAATAACTGCTGTGGGGCCGGATCCAATACAAAGCTTCATACGTACGAGAAAAACCCTTGTTAGTGTCCACTATGATGTGTGCATAGAATCCACTCCGTCCATCCTTTGATTAAGACTTACCTAGGACTTCAGCCAAAAATTTATGCCTCCGTAGAACTAAAGTGGGCCACACCATAGGGAAAACCGAGTATGGAACGCATACCATTGAAATGTAATTGGTACCCAATGAAGTTTCGTACGATGCTGATATTTGGATTTTCCCTTCATCATCGCGGGACTCACCGAATAAATGTGTTGGGTGGCATATATACCTAACGGTTGGGTGGCATATGTACCTAACGGTGGGCTTCTTAAAGGATTCAACGGTGAGCTTTATCAAATCCACTGTTTCCTGTGTTGTGGCCCACTAAAACTTTGAATTTGCTTCGTTTTTTAAAATCAAGGGTTGAAATGAGTGTTAAACAATTATGGACGGAGTGGATGTTACAATAGGATCGTGGTGAGGCTCACCGAGCATTCGTTTCCTGTTTCCTATTTTACCCCATAGGAACCCCTTGGCGAAGGACTCCTGGATCAGGAGCCCACTGGATTTGAAATATTCTTATTGTGTTTGGCACCTGCGAGTCAACTTTAATACAGGATAAGTTGTGTATGATATATATATATATATATATAGGAGAATTTAAATTTAATTATTAAATCAACTTTAATATATCTAATTAGTAAATATATGTAATTTTTGATACAATGGTTATAGTAAGCCCACTCAAATATATGCTTACCCTGAAAATAATGAAATTCCAAGTCTTGAATGCACTACAATCACAAGATCATATGTCCGAGTGACTAACCAGCAATCTTTAACACTGATTTACATGGATAATGTTTGAATAGTAGTGATAATCATATTAAAGTAATAATATTAATGCAATTAATAATCTAATTATTTTAAGATATCATTAGTTGGCCATGTGGCCAATAGAGTAATAATCCACTGACACACATGTCTGTAACCTTTGAAAGGATTTTGTTGTAACCCAAGCCTTCACCTAGATATCAAACCCTGGACTTGAACCTCCTTATTTAAAACTCCTGCTTACTTCATGGTGCCAAACAATGATATGAAATTTCCTAAAATCCTCCCAGATGTCAAAACCCCACTAAGCTCAAGGTGGTATCGAGCATACGTGGGGCCCACCTGACGTATGCAGGACATTCAACACGTCCGTAGGATGCTTGAGATCATGTTACCCCAAGGCCCAAGGTATCAAAACTCATCCCGATCTAACGCTCAGATGGGCATAGGACAAAGGAAAAGCTTGGAGGGAATGCTTACCCTTGAATTGAAAAGGGGCTCATATAAGATGTAAAATAGCCTTATTCTTGGCCTAACCATTCATCAAGGGTAGGTGAAAGTTTTTAATGGTCTTGATAGCATGTAAACTACACGGTAGGCCCCCTATTCAAATCAATTGTAGGAGTTTACTTTCACATTTCCCCCTTATTGTGTGGCCCAATGAGTTTTTATTTGGATGATTTTTGTATATTTAAAGTAGATTGAGGTCAAGCACCTGATGGACGGGTTAGATGTTACGAATACATCATGTGGGCTCATTTTTTATTTGATACAACCGCAACTTTCTATGATGGTACCGTCACGACATTATGGCAGCGGCAGGATGTGGAGTCCACTTGATCCATGGATAAAATCCAACTCGTCCATCAGATGCTTGATACTATGTTATCCGTAGATTCTGAAAATTGGGATGATCCGTGAATTATGTGGGCCACACTATGAGATGCAAGTTGGTATGGAATGCCCACCCTTGATTTGCGTGGAGGGCCCACCTTTTTTTTTAATGAGATCTAGACCATTCCTACTCTTCATGGATGATATGTGAGAATAAAACACAGGCTATTTTGCAAATCGTATGGGCCCCTGCGCAATTAAACGGTGGCCCTCCTCTCTCTCGTTTTGTTTCTTGTGTTGTGGCCCACGTAAGTGTTGGATCGGTCTTATTTTTCGCATCTGGGGTTCTAAAGGAGTGAAGTGTCTGATGGACTGGTTAGATGGCCTGAATACCACCATAAGCTTACGGTGGCACCCGTACCAAATACCAATAAACCGCAAGCGCCTATTTTAGGCAGCGCATAAAACACCCATACACCTTTGGGTCCACCACATTGTTTATGTAAAATCCACTCCGTCCATCAGGTGGTGGTCCTTATTTTCATCATGCATTCCAAATATCAGCCGGATGAGAAACTCAAATGGGCCACACCAACATGAACAATGTAAATTTGCTCCTAAAACGTCTACGTTCCTTGGTGGGGTCCCCCTGAGTTTTGAATCAAGATGAGTTTTTATCTTAACTTCATCTAGTGGTTTACACACGATGTTAGAATTTGACGAAGAACGCCCAAAAACAAGTATATGTTTGGCACACATCCCCATTATTCCATGTGGTGTGGCCCACGTTAGTTTTGGATGTGGCTGATGTTTGGTTGCAAGGATTATCATTGAGTGAACCAAATGTCAGGGTACATCTTATATATATCGAACATGGTGGCCCAGATAGCTTGGGTGTTTTAGGCACAACCTAAAATAGTCTAGCAGAAGAGTACAGTTTGGTTTTTGATGGGTTTCCTACGAGAGGCTATAATACTGTAAGCTTTCGGTGGCATCCGTAGATATGGGGTCGACCTGTTGTATTCGAGCCAAGACGTCACCCCTTGTAAATCACAAGTGCAAAAAATAAGCCCATGTTAGTTTTGGAGTAGCTCAATGTGTGTCCATTCACTACTTTGGGTCGTATGCTTTGGAGTTTCCATCCATTATGCGTGGTCACTTACGAACTCATTGGAGTAGCCCCTGTTTTAGATGTTTATTTTGACTATTAGCTTAATCAAATCTCCAATCTTCATTATAAGTCCATTGATACTCACCATCTTCAATTAAGTAGAACTAAAACTTTTATCTTTGATGTACGTCTATTTTATCCATTCATCTTATATTCCAAGTAAATCCAAGTGTTCATATTCCATATTGCCTTAACTGGGTTGATCACTTTAAGAAGGATTTTTACTTAATTTCAATAGAGTTTGTGGAATTCAGCAAATTTCTATAGGCTTGATGTACTTTGACATTCTTTCATAAGCTTTAATGGATTTTGATGAATTTGGAGGTAGTTTAATTGACTTCAATACCTTGAAATTTGTCTAAATGCATCAAACGCATTAAAATTTATTGGATCTTTTTTTTTTTCAAATCTATTGAAGTTACTCTAAGTGTGCTGAAGTTTTCCATAGAACATGTGAATGATTTGAAGTAATTCATTTAAGTTGACCTCACAAACATTGACATATTCACATAGATAGTGATAAATTTTGTGAACTCTGATGTGCGTAAAAGGATATCAATGTACTTTGATGACTCTAACAAACAATGATTAACTTCACCTCTTGAAGTTTATTAAGTCTATCGAAGTTTGTTGACATTAGTTGCATTGCATTAAAGACCATTGAAGTGTTTCAAAGTTTGAAGTTCATCAAAATCCTTTGAAGCGTTTCAAAGTTATTAAAAGTATGTCAAAGTCCACATAAGTCTACCGAAGCTAGTTAAACTGCATCAAAGTCCAAGTAGCTCAACCTAATTATAAGTTGATATTAAATTGAATAGCTTGATTATATATATATATATATATATATATATAAAAGAATTGTTAAATTAGATTGATATTTTAGTATAACAATCTAATTAAGAAGATTTTAAAGAAAAAGGTATAATTCCATGGATTTGGAAATGCACAATCCAAACAAGATTGGTATAGAAGATGGCCACTACTGTTTAGAGGTATGTACTGTGTGAATTTTGGAGTGGCATTTTTAATGTCCATTTATCTTGTGGGGTACATGTATCAGAATCTCCAACCATCGTATGCTACCACCCATGTTATCTTCAACACTGTATCCAATTATTCATCAAAACGAGATGTTATATATATATATATATATATATATATATATATATATATATATATATATATATATATATATATATATATATATATATTATTGACTTAATTAGGTTGTCGATCTTTATTATGAGTTCATTTGGACTCATCATTTTAATACAAGAGTAATCAAACCTTTTATCTTTGATATCGGTCTCATCAACCGTTTGTCTTGAATATCAACTGAATCCAGCTACTCAACTTCAATGCCAACATGATCAACAGGTCCATCTTCAATATTGCTTCAATTAAACGGGCTTAGTTGGACTTTTAAAGTATATATAAACACCAAAATAGAATTGTAAGTATTTGGACAAATTTTATTGAACTTCAACTGCCTTCAACAAACTTTGACACTTCTAAGTCAATCAAAGTCTTGTCAAATTTATCAAAGTCCATTGGAATATATAAAATTCTTTTGATATCTATTCATGCTCATCATAAGTATGTTGAAGTGCATTAAAATACATTAAAGTCTGTTGAAATATGTCGAAGTTTGTTGAAGCGCATCAAAGGATACTGAACTAAGGTCGAAGTCTGTCAAACTTCGTCGTAGTACATCTAAAGATTTACTAAAGATTTACTAAAGGCTGATATGAACAAAACCATCTTATTAGGTCAAAATTTAAGAAGAACTATCAAATTACGGAAAATGCCAAAGATGAATGGTCCAGTTTCATTGATACTAAGACGAGCAGTCCAAAAAGATAAGTAATGGAGATCAACTATACATTTAGCTTAATGTCTAAGATGAGAAGTCCTGATTATTTCCAATTATATATCAATAATAGACTAATCAAGTCATAGTTCATTGTAATTGTTTTTACATAAAACATCTAAAGTGTAGCCCACCATGTGGATGTTTGCATTGAGTTATGCATAAGCTATGCATATCATTTTTAGTACAATTATACCATGCATTTTTATTTTATTTTTTGAGTGCAGAGTATTAATATAAATTGATACACGAAAGGTGTATTACTTCAGCACATGTTAGCTTATTTTTGGATTGGATATTTTTACCCCCATTTGTATATACAAAGCTGTAGCTTCCATATATTTTAAGGAGTTAATACTCTGGCAGAGTCTGAAAATTGATACTCGGGGACTAAGAAATTTCACACTTGTTATGCATTAACTCAACTCAAACCCAATAAATTTTGAGACCCTTGAAGTCCCAAAATCAGATTAATTGAACAATCCTAGCCACTAATTCGTGGGCGAAATTGAGCCATTGGATAGTTTTTATTTTCAACCATCAATAAACGTCCACCAATCTGGTGTTGGATAACAAACTAACCATATCCTTTGTTTACGATAAATCTAAATGGAGACCTTGGACAGTTTAATTTGGCTTGCTCAAGGCCTATGCAATTCCTAAGCAATTTTTAAGTGCCTGAGTATCATCCATGATACTCTGCCAGAGTACGAAGTTTTTTGTTTTTCTATTTTAAGCTGCAGCCTGCAAGCGTTGTATCCAAGGTCCATGTGTGACAACGTATGGTATCTTGCGTACTCTGAACTTTCTCTCGTATGGAAGCCAGCCCAGCCCAGCCAATTAATTTCAACGGCTAATATTAGACAAAACCATGATATGGTAAAGACAGAGGAAATGCTAATATGCAGGCGGCTGTATAAAAGTTATGTGCACTTCCCTCCTCACTGTACACGTGCCAAAGCACGTACGGTCATTGGGGGCCTTTTTTCCAGTGGGCCACCACATGGATAGGCCGAATCCCATAAGGAAATGGGATTGGACTACTCAAGTAACAGTTAGAGCAGTGGTTTACATTCAAACCATTAAAACTCTCAGGAAACAGTCATGGTTGGCCCATGGCCAATCCACACTGTGGCCCACCAGATAAACACAGGTTCACTTGAGAAGAGAACTGTTCTCTGATGGTGGACACCAATGGCTAGATTTTACTACTGGGAGACTGACCTGCTTATAAGTGGGCCTTAAAAAGGTTGGAACTCCCTCACTACATGTATTTGAAACTTACACCCTGAGAATGAGTGAATGATACCTCGTTTCAACACTTTTGGTATCGATTCCCTAGTTGGGGTGGCTAACGGTGAAGTGTGAACTAACAGTAGGGTATAGTAACAAGCTAAAATAAATAAATAAATAATTAATTAATTAATTAATTAATGTGTTTGAAACTTGATAGTGGGCATTTTAGTGTTGTATGATACACCCTATTTCAGTGTAGGGTAGGAGTGTAGTGAAACCTCAGTAACAAACCTTTAATCGCTGATATCAAAGGTAAGAAACATGGTGATGACACCATGCTATGTATGCTTAGGCCATTATTAGCTTATTATTAGTGCCACCGATCGTTCTAACCGAATGGCGCGCATGCGACGGCCCACCAATCATTAACGGTTAATCCAATGATTAATGCCACAGGTTTGTTTGTTTCATAAAAACAACGTAAATGATAGTGGCGGCGAGCCGACATTGATGGAATCTCAGCCTTAAATTTCCTGATTTTCGCACGACATGCTTATTGGTAATATGTAATGACATCTGATCATTCTTGAATAGTAAAAATCGTGGTGCGTAATTAAATACAATCTGATCTCTCCCATGCAATGGTGCATTGATTAACCCCACGATCGCCCCGCTAATCACGTCAAGCTTGCATAATATCACGTGTCCATATGGACGTATATGATCGTAACGGAAAAATCCTGCTACCCAGCAAGCTGTAGCTGCCGGTGAGGGCGTGCATGGCGCGTGCTGTGTGTGTCATCCATAGAAGGGGACCATGCAAGCAAATGCACCCATTACTAACATAGGCAGAACCATGTGTGTATGAGTGGCTAGTGCATACTATTATAATGCATTCCATTACTAACATACACACAACTTGTGTGTATATGAGTTGAAATATGTAGACATACATGCTACAAAGCAGACTACTATCTATCCTTTAAAAGGATTGGAGAAAAGGCCAAAGGCAGCGTGGAGGGGAGAACTACATGGTAGTATGGACCTTTGAAAAAGAATCTTGGGTGGGCCTTTGGCCTGTTGAGAGATGAAAAGGAGCAATTTATGGAAAATGAAGGCACACATGTTATTAGAACGTTTGAAAACGACGAATGGATGCAATGATGCAGTCATCTGTGAAAAGAAAGGCAGAAATGGTGGAACAAGAACCTTTCCACCATCACCTATTTTAAAAACAGACCCACCCCGAAAGCAAATAAAAGCCTCTCTCTCTCTCTCTCTCTCTCTCTCTTCAAAAGCTTCCTTTTATTTCTACTTTTTCACCATAGATTTGATCTTACCATACAAATGGGAAAGTCTCATTGTTATCTTCTTTCCTCTCTCTCATGGAAAGTAAGAACTATTTCTCTGAAGTCTTTTTGGAGAATGTAAAGGAAACAATGGAATGAAAAAGACCCACATAGGAACTAAGTGTTGCATCTTACATTGGCTTTTGTTTGAGAGAACAGAATAAAGAACAAAGGAAGTGAAATTTGCAATTGGGTTCTTTTAATCTGTAAGACTTTGATTTTTTTTGGTTTTTGAAATTTTAAATTTTGGGTGTTTATAATGTTTTTATAGCTTTAGAGCTTGAAAACCCATGTTTCGTTTCATGGATTTTCCTCTCTGGTGTTTATCTTTATCTTTTTCCTTTTTGGGTTTGGTAGGTTTTTTTTTTTTTTTTGGGGGGGACTGATTTTTTATGTTCTGGAGTTTGGGTTTCTCTTCTTTGTTTGCAAGCAGCAGTTGGGTTCTTTTAGTACTGCTGATTGGCCTGGTTTATTTAGTTGGAATAAGCTTGGAGAGAGAAATAAACATGGGTAAACAAGGACCTTGCTGCCATTGTGGGGTTACAAGTGAGTTTGCTTCTTATATGTTTGTTTATTGTTTTAGCAAAAACTTTTGGTTCTTGGCCTTTGTTTGGAGGATTTGTGGTCTGATTCTTTGGTTTTGTGATTTGATTCTTTTTGGAATAAGATGAATTGATAGCTTATAATGAATCTGTGCTAATTTAACAACAGGCTTTATCAATGGAATTTGAATTAAATGCTGGGACTATACTGAATTGCAAGTTCATGCATTTGATGAATTAGCTGCAAGCATGCTGTAAATTTCAATTGCTCAATTGAATTAATTGAGGGTCTTGATCTGCTGATTTTGGTAAGCTGCCGTGCAATGCATGCGTTAGAAACTGGGGCTTATCCTGTTTCCTGTCTGTAATCAACAGTTGTTGTGTTTATGCCGTCTGCACAAATAGTCGGCCACTGTTTCTATTGCTCAGTTTTTTTTTTTGAGTAAATTAATAGTTTTATGTTCACTATATTTTTTGTGAAGAACCATTGTTGGAAAAAATCTAAAAAGTTGATAATTGAGCATGCATGCTACTATATCCACTCACATGATGCATATAAGGAAGTCATAGAAGCAATAGTTGTACAAAAATATGTAGCCCACATCTCCACTCAACTTCGGTGCTGATTGATTTGGCATTTCTAATAAAGGGTGATGAACATTTGGTTACCACACATGCTTAGAATGAAATCTCATCTTATATAGCAGTAAGAAGTAGTGAAACATAATAAGATCACAGAACTGGATACTCGACCATGACAGCTACTGCTTTTGGGTAAAGAATTCGTGATGGCTAGATTTCAATACATTGATTCAATTTTGGAATATGAAAAAAAATGAATAGTTGGTACAAGTAATCTTGTTTGGTTCTCATGGTAGAACCAATATGGGAGATTAACCATTGCCTTAGAAAAGACATTCAATGATGAAGCTAAGCAATTGGCCATTAAGGGCCTGCTGAAAGGAAGTCCACAAGGCCCTTATCTTTGTGTGATGCTACGAGTGCATGAGGTTAGGATCTCAGCTTGAACAATAGTGCCATGGTAATGCAGGGGCATTTTCACATTGGGCTCGAGTGGGGTAACCTGTGGGATGAGGGGACACACTCGGGGTGGGTGGCCTGTGTGAAGTGGGGCCCACGAGGAGGTTCAGCCAAGGTCCTAACCCATGCGATGTGGGGCTTGGACTATGAGATAAATGGATTGATTCGCCACTCCCTATCACTTCAAGTTTTTAGAGCAAGTGACTAATTGTCCTGCATCAAAGTGGTATCAGAGCAGGAGGTCTCATGTTCGAGACTCCTCACCGGGGTGATTAATGCAGGGGCATTTTCACACCGGGCTTGAGTGGGGTAGCCTGCGGGATGTGGGGACACACTCGAGGTGGGTGGCCCGTGTGAAGTGGGTCAGAGCAGGAGGTCTCGTCTCTTAACCCATGCAATGTCGGGCTTGGGCTATGAGATTAAGGGATTGATTCGTCACTCTTTATCAGTTCAAGCTTTTAGAGCAAGTAGTTAATTGTCCTACAACACATAGGTTGGTGGTTTATTAGATGAGACAATTTGAATATTTATCTTTACCAATGGTTCTTTTTTCTTTCTTTTTTTTTTCTTTTTTTTACACACACACAGACCCCTCCCCCACACACTCATGCACTCACACACCCACACATGCACACCCACCCCACACAAGATGCACTGGCACCACAAAGGGGTGCTTGAACTGTGACCTCGTGTTGAAACACCACAAGGGGTGCTTTCCCAATGGTTCTTGATCATGTGCATATGCCATTGTTATTTATCAGGAGAACTGATCACCTGCAGCTAGCTACATGCTAACTTAGCATGCAGCCTGTCTTTCCTGGCAGCATGTCACATGTGTAGGACATATGACCTGCTTGAAAGGTCAGCTGCATCATAAACATCACCTGTCTTGAAAATCAGGCCGATCTTCTCATCTGGTGCACCTGTCCGTTGAGCCAGACTGTCAGCTCTTTTGATCTAGACTGCATGGTTCCCTCTGATGAGTGGAGTGGCCTGATTCTTACACAAGGCGATCTTCATGGTGTGGGACCACCATTTGCATGGTTCATTGTCCTAGTCCTATAGAATGCATTGGTTGGAGAGATGGCTTCCTGCTAAGTTAGTGTGCAGCTGGTTTTAGGTGATCAATTCACTTTTCGAAGGATCTTCTTTAGTTAGCTTCCTAATGCATTTTGTTTATCATGCTACTATCATTATATTGCTTTTGTTTCCTTTTGCATAGATGTACATGTTATCCATCGCTTCTAATTGTGCTTATTATTCTAATGTGTGACTGCGAATGTTTTCAACTAGTGGTTGATCATCACCTGGTTTCTGTCCCTTTCTTGACATTTTGCATTTATCAATTGTAAAACATGAAGCATCCCACAGGTTCCAAGTCCATATGTGATGTTTAGTTCTGCATCATGCCCCTTGCTTGTGCCAAAATAATGTGGATTCATGCTTTTGCAACAAGATCTTGGTTCTGAATGCAGAAAATTTATTATATTTTCTTGGCAACTTAAATTGGTGGGGCACACATGTACACATGTATAGCTTGATTGCTATGATTCAGTTACACAGACACTTATTACATTTTGCTTTTTTTTTTTATAAATAAAAAAAATAAAAATAAAATAAAATAATATATATTGACAACAGTATCTGTAGCTACTACTGGTTTCTCATTGTCTGTCCAAAATAATTAATTCTTATTGACCATGTCCCATACGGATCATCAAGTCAATATCAATAAGCCCTATTTGAAGAGTCTCATATACAAAATGACTCAAATAATACCTGAAGCAGGAGATTCAATTAACCAAGATTCAGAAGCTGAAATTTCACCTCTCCAATCATAGGCTTAGCCCGAGCATTTATATGTTGCCCCAGATAAGCCTCACTCACAGGTATCTAAGCAATTCTTCCTGTTGCTTTTGCAGAACTTCCCTTTTGTATAATCAAACTGTCGCCCATTAATACAATACCATCATTGTTTGATTCCAAATTCAAAGTAATGCCTATTGTACCCTATCCAAACTCTACTAATTAGCAATATACAACTTACAATTAATTGAATGAAAAATACGTTCATAAAGCAGAGCCTGATTAATTGGGATAAGGCTTAGATGATGATGAACAATTCATTCATGAGAATGAATATTTCTGTGAGATCCCAGGTATTCTGCAGTTCCTTGCCACATCAATTGCCAATTCTTGGTCATTGAGATTCATGGGCGATTTGTCTTGCTATTTAGTGATATATATTACCTCTCCTTTTCTCCTCCTTCAAGTAAATTGAAATGATTGGATTTTTTCTATTTGCGTATGTGCGAATGCATTGGATGATATCTGAGTTATTCAGTTAAAACTAAAACCACAACAAAAATTAGTTTACAATAAAAAGTTATTAAAGGATAAAAGGAAGATAACAATATCTATGATCATGGCATAAGATCCCAAATTATTGTAGAGTTGTGGCTGATACCAAAAAAATTACAATTGGACCCACATAGAGTAATTTGGAGGGTCAAATATTAAACTTGTAAACAACCATAGCTAGTTCTATTTCATAGTGGTCATCTCCAATGCAATGAATGTGAGAGTTGCACTTGGGGTGCTGTTCCACTTACTACCTCATCATTCCTAGATCCCTTGGGTCCCTTTTCGACATTTTGTTTCTCTTCCCGCTCTTGCATTTGCTCCCAATTCTTGACGCTTTGGATGACTGAGGTATGGGCAGCAATCACCAGGCTTCAAAATTCAGATTGCACAATTGGCATCTTGCATCGGAGTTGGACCAACACATTTCCTTATTTCCTGTATTTCCACGTCTATTTATGACTATATCCGTTTTTTTCCTTTTCTTTTGTATTTTCATATCAAAAGTTACTTTTCATTTTTGTTTGGGTTACCAAATGGGTATTTAGGTAATTAATTGTGTACTTGTATCAAAGATATTTCAAGAACCATCACATTGTTATTTTTTGAAGTTTCTTGTGAATGATTTGAGAGACCAGATGAAAATATCACTGTAATCGACAATTTTCCAAGAGCACAAGCCTACATGATTCTATATCCATTTTATGATAATTGACTACAATCAGTAAGTCTTTCAGCTTATAGCTACCAAAACATGAATTTGTTGTAAATCTGAAATTTTTACAGAACTCCACATTGGTTGAGATTTTGTGTGCATCCATTACCCAGTCTATGCTAATGTTCTGAACTGCGCAGTAAGCCATTTGACGGTTCTTTTTTTTTTTTTTCCTCCCTGTTTTAAGAGGCTTACATCACTAACTAGTCTAACTGAGCACTACTAGTTATATGCTAATAGAGAAATGGTGCTACAATGCATGGTTGGTAGAAGTACTATGAAGTGTCATCCCCACTGGACCACGTAGCAAGCATGCATGATGATTGGGACCATTGATCTGGCATGTCACCGTGTGGATGATTGTAGACCCCCCTTGTACCATTGACCTCTGCTCATTTTGGAGCTAACCATCTATTTTGTAGCCCACTGATTGGATAGCCCAACCACAAGGTGGCACCACCAACCAAACCCATGTCATGTATGAGTAAAATATGTTTTGACGTGCATCATAGTAGCATTTCTCCACTCCAACAACTTACCCATCTTCCATTTGTTTCACAATCTTGACGGGCTTACGCATTGCAATTTCTCTTATTTTGGAGTTTTGTTTCATCATTTTTGCTTTTCTTTCAAATGCTGAGAGGTGGAAGATTGATACAGATACTCCACTTTGGAGGAACGGACCGCCTGGGAAGCCGGTGTTGTGCAATGCATGTGGATCAAGATGGAGGACAAAGGGTTCGCTTGCAAACTATGCTCCATTACATTCCCGTTGGCCTCCACCTATTGATTCTGATGACTACAAGAACTCTAGAGAGTATAAATCGCCATCCAAGAAAAAACTGAAAATTCTGCACGTAATAAATCATGCTGAACATGCAACGGAAGTTGGAGAGACAGTACCAGGACATTACCAGCCCACAACATGTTTTGAGGATGATATTAGTAACAGATCAAGTTCAGGGTCAGGAATGTCATTCTCTGAGAGCTGCATTCAACATGGAAGGATGGATGGAAACGATATCTCAGGTTTATCCCGACACTTTTACTCCTCTGCTGGAATTAACAAGAAGAAATTTTTAGGGCCTGCTTAGATCTGGGCAAAGTTGTGTTGCTACTAGCAATCCATGGCATGCTGTCAATGCTAGCTGGTCATGGACATGCTGTTGCCAACTAGTTGTTCTGTCCCTTGTTTGATAAACACCCTGGATCATGGATAAGATATATTTTGGCATGTGGGGAAATTAAAGATTGTTTGGTGGCTCACTTACACATGTGCCTATGCACATTTGACACGTGCAGTGACACACACATGTGCCCCATTTTTTAGTGCATGAAAATTGACGGGGGCATGTATGCACATGTTGAATGGTTGAATGTGGACTGTCGCTCACATGGCACATTGAAATATGTCATGCACGTGCATGGATAAATATGATCCTTTTGTGTACCGAATGTATAAAGTGTTATTGCCCGATCCATGGTATAACGGTCACATGTCCATACTATTTGTCCAAAAGTGCATTAGTTCCTGTGCACAAAGGGGTTGGCAAACCATGGACATGGACGTTTGTCCATGACTACCAACTGAGGCAAAAATTTGCCCAATCCCAAACAACCCCTTAAAGGTTCTCACCTTTTCTTTTTCCCAAATTTTTTTAAAAAAAAAAATTTATTTTGTTCTTAATTGAAAGTAATACTGGAGTTGCTTTTCAGCGCTGATGTTATCAATGGATGCATATTACATTGAAAACTGCTGAGGAGATGTAGCAAGACAATTGAGGGTTATCTTCATGGCGCATGTTATAACATGCTCCATGAAGAAAACCCTTCATCGTCTTCATGAAGCTCTCCTTATCATCTCTCCATTGCTTTTAGATACTTTACATTTCGTAATTATGTTATTTGTATAGATTTTATATTCCTTTATTTCAGAAGGGTAGAAATAAAAATATCAAAACATACTAGGAGTAAATGCTACCAATACTAGTTCGGCTGCCTATGGAAGAAGCCTATTATAACTCTTCAGAGCTATTCTTTTCCATTTATATTCTAGACCAGGTTGTGCACCGCAAAAAGATTGGTTCTTTTAGGAAATAGAAGTAATGGCCGCCGATTATGAAATTTATTTTCATAACATTCATTTCCTTCCATTGAATTCCGTAAAAGTCTTGATTTCATGCTAACATGCATAAGAGGGGCACCTTTTGTCTGAAAACATTGAAGACTGAAAAGTATACCATGATCTGTGATTACCACTAATAAATTCCAGACGCAGTTTCATAAGAAACTGTCTAACTTGCTCTCGCGCATTGTGTGAAGATTTTAAAGTCATTTGGGAATTCGGGATCCATCATAGCCATCTCTGTCCAAATTGTAACCATTGTAGAGTAGAAAGTTTGTATACTTTGGTCACCCTGAGTAAGATGAACCAGATCTTGTTCCAAACGGTATAACTGAGCCGCATTACTCTATTGATATATTGTCTAGAGATAATCCCACATAGCCCTAGCAGTGTGATATGGCGTGAGGCCAACAGCTATTGATCGATTGACCAAATCAAGAATCCAGATAATAATCCATCCATTTTTCATTTCCAAATCAGCTATTTTGTTGGCAGTGGTGGAAGCGGGGATAGTAACAGATCCATCAATTAGTCCCCACAAACCTTGACCCTTGAGAAAACTTTGAAAGTGGATGACCCATAGATTGTAGTTGATGTCATCGAAACTACATCGTGGGGCGTCTATACAGGAGTCTTTGTCCATAGTTAGATAATGATATAAACCACGCCAAAGAAGAAGGTACCTTGCAGCAAGAGGTAGCAGGGGCGTGTGCAGCAGACAGGAGGGTCGGACAGACAACAATAGCAATAGCAGGGCCAGATACAGGGCCGGACGCAGCAATAGTAGGGCCGGACAGGGTTGTTGACGCAGCAGATAGTAGCAGGGCGTGCGCAGCAAGGACGTGCGCAGCCTGGGGACAATCGGACGAGCCTAGGGTGCTATCGGATAGGCCTGGGGATGGTCGGACGGAGCTATTGACGTAGCAGGAGCATACGCAGGGACGTTTAACAGGTGCGTACACAGGATCGTGCGCAGGGGACGTGTAGCAGAGTTGTGCTGGCAGGCCTGGGACGATCGGACAGAGCTTGGTGCGCAGGGGATGATCGGATAAAGCTTGGTGCGGACAGAGCTTGGGACGATTGGACGAGCTTCGTGAGGGCTAGATCTGACAGGGAAGTGCCGAATCTGACAGATGGTGGTGCCGGTGATGAAGAAGATGCCGGATTAGGATCGGTATGGCTCTGATACCATGTAAACAAAGCAAAAACAATGAAGGCTTTGAGGAAAATTATTCTCCTTTGCTTTTCTGTATTTGAGACAACCCTGAAGGGTTAAATTTATAGAGTTCTACAACGACTATACAAGGTAAAATGATAAATACAAAATCTTCTATTTATACATTGCCTATCTATAGAATCGGCTATACAAGGCAAGGCATGTGGCCTGTCTAACAGTGATCAGTTCGATCACTGTAACCTGGTTGAGTGTAATGGAATTTTTCTTAGGCCTTTTTCTTTATTTTTTAAAAATCTTTTCACACCAGTTGGCGATTAAATTCTATCAATGATATTGGACTCTAATGCTTGTGGGCCTGGGTGACTCCATCCTCTGTAAGCTTCATCTTGGAAACAACATTCAGTGCTTAGCTATTTAGCATGCATAGTTACTAGATTCAATATGCAATCGTATCACATCTGCGCGGCACCTACAGTTTTCCTTTTGTATGAGCTTTGGATCAGGATGGAATTGTATCAACTTTGAAGATCATTTGATGTATATTGATTGAAGGGTTGGGATTTTCCCAGTTGAAAATCCTGGTCATCCATCTTTGGCGTTTTTCAGTAGAATGTGAATAGTTTCTGCACTCTTATTGTAACTTATCATTCACTGGCGATTGATCAAAGCATTACGATTGTCCCATCGAGCAGAGTTTTTTGGGGGCATAGTTGATCCACTGCAGGGCACATCAAATCAATAGTCTAGATCATTGAACCATGGGAACCACTTCTACAAACTCCAGACTTGAGGATCCAATGCATGTCCTGGGTCGTGGATTATATAGATCTTCAGTTAGCTGATTGGAGCCTGTATTTGTATAACAACATTCTCAATCTTCTGATAATAAGTTATAATGTTTGTTTTATTTCAGCCCTAGTGATGCAATATTCTCTTGTTTTGCAGGTTCAGCACAATCGCATTTGTGGGACTCCTACATTCCTTCACGAAAGAGGACTGGCAATAAACGCCAAAGTCCATCACCTGTTGAAAAGCTCAGAAGAGATCTCTGTGATATTCTACAGGAGCAAGAATCATCCTACCCATCTCGGTCCTCAGAAGAACTACTCCTTTTTGAAAGGGAAGAAAATCCAATGGCCTCTGGTGTGACAGGCCTGGGTGGTTTTCTAATCAAGGAGCCCCTTCCATCTGCAGAAGAGGAATCGGAAGCAAGCTCACTTATGACAAGAAACAAGATTTCATGTTTGAATAATGCTAATATGGGATCACCGTCTTTTTGTGCACATTCCCAAAGTTATGAAATTAGTTCAAGTCCAGCATGCAAATATAAATTGACTCGGGACATGGAAGAGGCAGAGAAAATGAAAGAACAGCTGGGAAAACGTGATGATCTCGCAAATATAAATTCGTAAGCACGAGAAATTTTGACTCTGGACCATTTATCTCATCCACATTTACAATAGGATGTCAAATCCTACTCTTTCTACATGCCAATGTGGCATGTTGTAGATTCACATGTGTCATGGACCAAAAATCAGACTGATCCAGTCATCGTACTACTCTCACCAAGTATGCTTAACCATGGAGTTCTAATGGGATCCGGTACATTGGTGCTAGTGTGTAAAAAATGGAATTTAATTTGAGGCCCTACTCTTGTGAGTGGACTTGGGTCCTGTTTGGTAGACACCTTAGAAGGAGTTCATCTCGTTTTAGTTAATCATAATTATGTATTAGAGATCATGATTGTTGGTTATCAAAATTGTTTTTAATCCTTAAAAAAAAGTTCTTGAATGCATAATGACGATTGACTAAAGTGAGATGAACTCATCCTTAGGTGTCTACCAAACAGGGCCTTAGACTGCTCTTAGAGATAAGTTTTGTAGAAAGGCAAATGTATTTGCTTGGGCCTTTCCATCTACTGATCTCTTGTTTTCCAAATGCAGTACACACACACACACACACACACACACACACACACACAGAGTTTTTTGAAACTTCTTGTATTTTGTAGAAGCTCATTCTCTGTGCTTGAATGATTAGGGAGAGCCCTCTTCTCAGCAATCTTGGTGTTCTACAGAATATCCATTCACCTCAGAGTCCAATAGATCTACAAGTACGGCTTTACTTTCATACTATCCACTTTATGATAATTTCAGACAATTAATCCACTTTTCAACTAGGATGCAGTAGATAAAAGTTTGGTTCTTTGTCTAAGGGTGAAATTGGGTGTCCAGCCAAAATTTGGCTGGTGGGGCTTCCCGAGTGTGCTCAACCAGAACACTCAAACACACCTGAAAGTCTTTTAACCCAAGCTGCACAGAATTATATCATTCAGTGTGGTTTCTGATGCCAGTCCATCTCAAGTCATGGGATGCCACTGTTAGTGTATATAATCCATAGCTACATACTGGAAGCCAAATGCCACAGCTGTGTCCCATTCAAGGTTTTAACTAGCTATATGCTTGAATGCTGTTCCAGCCATTAACCGATGAAAGCTTTACATGGGAGAAAGAAACATCATCTAGCTCATCTCACGTCATCGAGGCTGGGAATCCGCTGTCAACAGACAGACCTCTAACAAGCCACACTGGCAGAGATCCAAGGGTACTTCTCTAAGCTCCACTATATTTCAGTTTATTCATATACATAAATCACTGGATGGTGCTTTAAAAAAAAATCCATACGATGAATCATTTTGTCCCGACATTTTCATATTTATGTGTTGATACTACCATTAATGTAAAGATTAAAGAACTTGAAAACGACTCGAAATCGGGCAGTCCCTGACTGATTATAACTGGTTTATCTTTTTTGGGAAAAAATCAGTGTTGATTCATTAAAATATAAAATTGAGATTCAAAGGAAAGGAATTTCTACAATAAATCAACTAAGAATATTATCAACTTGATCGATTTTCTTAGAAACTGAATTTACCAAAAGAGAAAAGCCTCGCCTGAGTTTTTGGGGTCCCCTAAAAACATGGTGATTTTATTTATTTAACTGGGAGTCCGGAAACCAAGGTTTTAAACTATTGCCTAATATAAAGACATGGAAGCATGGTTGAAAAACTCTGCTGACTTGACCTGGAACTTGGCTGAATCAACTCGACTTGGCTAAGTTCTGAGCCGAGTTATCCTTGAAACTTAGGTTGTAAAAGACTCTGCTGATTCACCCTTGACTCGCCGTCAACTCAGTTGGCTTGCAGTAATTCATGCCTAGTCATTCACTAAGTTGGTCTGAATTTCCTTTTAAATAAAAAAGAGGAGAGGGTGATTTGAACCCAAGATCCCTTGGTTGGAAAGCTGTGTTCTTTCAACCAGTGCACCGTACAATACCTATCAAATTTAGACATTTGTATTGCTTATATGTAAAAGAAATCAGTATTTAGTATTATAAATAGGGAAATTGTACTATAAGGTCGACCTCATGGGAACTTCCCACGAGGTCGAGCTGCGTGGCCCCCACCGTGCTGTGTGTCAAACATCAACACTGTGCATTTGATGGGTCCCCTTTAGATTATGGGATATCCCAAAAATCAGCCATATACGGAATTCAGGTGGGCCATACCATCTAAAACCATGTGAAGGCATGGCTAAAACATATAAAAGCACTTGGTAGGGCCCACCTGGGTTTTGGATGCGACTGAAACTTGGTCCGACCCCTCATCCAAGTGGGACACACACAAAGGATGGGCTGGATTTGTGAACAACATCTCGGTGGGCTCAATAAATGATTATGAATGTTTTAATGGGAGAGTAACCCCTCTCAACAGTTGTATGTGGTGTGGCCCACCCAAGTCATGGATTGACTTGATTTTTAAGCCCGTGGCCCACCATGGAATGGTGCATCTGACTGATGGGGTAGATGTTCAACACACATCACAGTGGGGCCCATGCAGCTTGACCTCATGGGAAGTTCCCATGAGGTTGACCTCATAGTACCATTTCCCTTATAAATATATCTAATTTAAGTCTTGAGTTAGATAAAGTCTCTGTTGAGGCTTCAAGTAAAACTTGGTGTACCTTCAAATTGAGTTCCGAGTTTTGGAACTGTGCATGGAAAACTGGGAGAGAATAACATGAGTAGAAGAAATGGATGGAAATGGACAAGTTAGCCAGTAGTCCATACACTGAATGAAATCTTATAGCTATGTATATGATGCTCGACCAAACCAATGGTGTTTTTAGTTGGGCCCTGCAACTGGGGCCATCCTTTAGGAGATCAAGACCATTCATCTGGTGCTGCCTATCCCCATCATGGACTGGTCACATACTGAAAATTTCATCCATAGAACAATCTTAACTTTTGGATTGTTGGCCTGCAAATGGATGAGTTAGCCAATGTTCCATATCCAACGATTTTCCAAAGGGTTACATGACAGCGCACGTCTCAACTACAAGTCATTATTTGTCACCACCAAGAGAATTTCAATATCCCCTTTTATATTACTTGCATTCCATCCCAGGTGGATTTCCTATGAAACTGGCAGGGCCAAAAAGGAAGTTTGGAGGCTCTAAATCATCGCAGCATACATTTTCATCCCCTACAAGCAAGTTCGAATGCAGTTACAGATTTTATAAGTAGAACCATGTTCAAGGAAACAAATAATCAGGGTCTAATAGGGTGTTCCAATTCAAGCACAAATCTATCTGCCTCATCTCTAGACAGTGGAAGCTCGACTATGCTCAATCCAGTGAAGGCTAACTCAGTTGAAACACTTGATAAGGACTGCCTTGTAAGTTCACCTTCTGATGTTTCCTTCTCTCCGGAAGAATTTCTCTACTCACCATCTCAAAACAAAGAGCCAATCTAGAAGAAACACAATCGGCGGCCAAGATGTTCCAATTTCACAATCTTCGTTTTTTGTACCTAGCAGACAAGCCAGTACCATACTATACCCAAATCAGTCAACTCTTCTAATAAAGCATTTTACAAAGTCGGCGACCCATCCAATGCATGTGTTCTTCTCATGCTAATGGTTAGTCAGGTAAGTGTTTTCATGGCATTTTTTTCTAAGGCTGTTGGTACCATCCTTTTTTAGTAGGGGATCTGAGCTAACATCAATCTTGTTGTTTCTTTCTGTGATGAAGAAAGTCTTAACATTTGAATTCTCATTGTGGCAGGAACAGTTCTCATAAAGATGTATGTGCATATGGAGGTGTCTGTCTTGAAAGGGCCGGCTGTATGCAAATGATTCTGCAAAAACAAGGTTCTGAAGTTCTGGGGTCGGGTTGTTCGTTCTGTGAATAGTTGAATCAAAAGGAAACTTTGATGTAGATGGTAAGTTGGTTTGATTCGATCCTTGCTGATACACAATGAACTAGTCATGAGCTATACATCGAAAGTCTTTTCTAGTATGGCATTTCTAACTCAATATCTGTTAAACGTTGGTATTTTTTCCCATGCATTTATGGACTATGCGGGCCATCATCGTGTAATGGGGAATTGGTGAATTGGTCAAGATGGCATCTCTTTTGGTCCTGAATTGGTGAATGGGTCCGCTATCGACGAGCCGAGTAGGTATTGACAGACTGCTGGCTAGGCGGATAGTGAGGTCTCTTCCACTCACTAGGCTGTGCAGCTAGAGAGGAGGCAGTCGGTGTGAAGTATAATAGACCCCGGTAATTTTTTCAGAGAGCAACTGTACTGATATGTGGACTTATTGAGCAGGAATTGCATATCCATTCATTCATTCATTCACTATCCACTCGGGCTGGTAGTGCGTAATTATTTGTTACGTGTACCTTCGCATGGCTAGGATTTCAGTTGGGCACGCGACTAACCTATCTTTCTTGGTCCTGGATTGACATGACTCACTCCATATGCAAGCTGAGTTGGGATATCCTATGTTCTATATTACATTAACTTCACAGCGATTTGATTGAATATGATGTATATGTTGTTCTCATGGAGATCATGGATGATTCTTTGTGGTATGAGTTGTTCGAAGCCTTTGGAAAGAGCTTATTCATGAATTTGTGGAAATTTATTGTTCATATTCTCGAGAAAGTAATTTCTTATTGGATTCTCTTTCTAACTTTGCATCTGACAACCGAGAAAAATACGTTTTTAGTGCTATGGCTAGGCTTTCTACAAAAGATGGGTTCTATCATTTAAGAGTTATGCATGTAATTATGGATTTGTTTATATTGATTTTAGACTTAAAAGTTTCACACCCTCCTAGTTAATATGAAATTTTATTATATTATGTTAATAAATTTTGATTGTACCATCCACCCTGGGAAAAAAAAAAAAAAACATTGTAAGGAGCCCAGCATGTGAGATTTGTAAGTTGTATTTGATCGGCAGTACAACCGGGCATCATCCATCATCTGAAGAGCTTGTTAGTGTACTGAGTCTTGTAGACCACAGTATGATTCCTTTCATATTTACTTGTATACCTTATTTGTTTGTAGACATACCATATTTGTTTATTTCTCTTCTCTGTAAATTAATGAAAACAAGTGGGAGAAAATAAAAACCCCAAAATTTCTGAATCTACATAGCTTTCCTAAAGGATTAGCTGGATGTGTGGAAACAAGTCTATGGAATTTTCTTCCATGGAAGTAGCTTATTCTTACATTTGGATGTGCCCAAAGCGGCTAGGATTCTGTTTTTTAAGTTCAAGCTGTTTTTGCTTTCTTTGCTACCAAGGAAAGTGAATCCTCCTGGATGAAAATCCTTACTGATTTTAAAACCCCTTTTGGCACACCTCTTCACCAGGCACCCACCCATCTCTCTCCAACAGCTCCCTCCTCTCACGGTCATGTTTTTTTTTCTATTCGATCCTGCCTGATGACTGTCTCAGGTCTTAGACACGTGCCATTGTGGTTAATAAAGATATCTGTTTACCAAAATGTTGAAAGAAAGCGAGGAAAACCCATCTCAAGTTTGATGCACCTAGGAACACAATATTCTATGCACGTGTCAGAGTTCGAAATGTATCACATGTGCAACCTTCCAAGTTTAAGCACCTTATGTATGTCACATGTGCCATTATTAATCTTCAATTGTCTTACATGTGCCATATGTGTCAATTTGCAATGCAACGTAAATATACCATTAATTCCTATCTTATTATTATTATTATTTCTTTATGAGTAGGTCTTTGAACTACAATTTATAATCCACCTCGTAGATAACTTTTATTCTACCATGTGCATGTGACATCCAACCCTTCTAATAGGTTGTGCCCACCATGAGGATCAACTTGCATAAAATTCAGCTACGGACCACATTTGTATTTTATTATTTATCGAGAGTTAGAAATTGTTTTCTATGATATGATCCACTTGATGAATGAATAGGGCTGGTTTTTGAAAAAAAAAAAATGATCCTCATGGTCCACCCAACCTATTGGAAGGGTTGGATGTTGCACATACATGATCAAATGAAAGTTATTTGTTGGGTGGACCATAAATTGCAGTCCATCTGGTTGGACTTGAGACCTCTTTTTTATAAGATGTTCAATCAAGGAGGATGCTTAAAAGCTACATGAACCGAACAGTGCCAATTGAAGGATTATTTAGAATAAAGGGAGGATGTTGTTCCCACTCCTTGTAATTTTCAGTTGAGAGGTCCATTCTATAACTTGGTTTGGAAATCCATATCGTCAGCTGGTGGAAGGATTATAGACAAAATGCCAACAACACCATTATCTTGTCATTAAACCTTCCATGCATGGGTTTGGAAGTCCATATTATCAGCTGGTGGATTCCCCAACTCCATGTTCATCTGGTCACACAATGAGCAGAGGCTCGCCATTGATTTTAATCTCTATTTGCAAAATGAATTTTTAGAATTGGTAACATGAGGCAACGATAGTATGGTTTCAGAACTAAGCCGCAAATGCCATAGGAAATGGCCAGAGTTATTCTGAATAACAACACCCGTGCCTATATCCATCAGTAGTGATACTGGATGTATCCATCTAATATGATTCTAGTGTATAATTTATGTGGAATTACAAAGGACCATGCTATGTAACGAATGTGGAGATCAAATAAACAGTATAAAAGGCTTACCCTGATTGAGAGGTCATAGTGATAGTGGTAGGAGATGGCCAGAATCTTTCCCACCTTACATTTGATAAATACTATGATGGGATGAAAAGCTTCAATTGTATGTAGGCTTGGGGACTCAATTTTGTTTATATAGTTTAAAGGGTTAAAGATAGTTTAAAGGGTTAAAGAGTTTGGAACTATTGAAACTCCTCTCACTAGTATCTCCACCCAAATTTGAGTCCGACTAGAACACTATTCGTTTGACACAGTTGTAGCGCACACACTCCACTGTTAGCCACCCCATTAGGAAATCGATACCAAGACCTCAGCATTGAAATGAGGTATTTTCACTCGGTCTACCACAAATGAATCATAATTGAGTGTGGATCACTGGTACTCCTAATCACACTATGCAATCCTTAGGGTAATTCAGACCGTTCATCAACAAGGCTTACCTTATAGAATTCTTACATTTAGTTCATTGTAGGAGGTTCCATTCTATAACTTGGTTTTTAAATTACAATACAAATACATTGTAAAGTAGCCATATTACTTACACTTGTAATTACAGCTCTTATTCAAAAGCTAATGTTGGTCAATCCAATGTTTTCACCAAACATGGAGATAGGAAAACATTTTGGGTGCAAAAGCTGTGAGGCCCATTGTGATGTATGTGAAGTCCATTGTAATATATATGTTATATTCATGCCCTTCATTCATTGTGCTTGCTCATTTTAGGGCATGGACCTAGAAATGAAGCACATCATAAGCTTGAACTATACCACAACAAACCATAGGAATTGAATGCTTATGTTGATAACTTCATGGGAGCCATGGAAGTTTTGGATCAAGCTGATTTTTATGTTTTCGCAATACGACCTTGTAAACAGTTTAGATGACAAATAAACATCATCGTAGGCCGTCAGTAGATTTTAGCTTTCATCGATTGAGGTTTGTTATGATCACTATTTCATGTGGTGTGGTCCACTTAAGCATTGGATATGCCTCATTTTGAAGCTTGTGGAACAGATGAACAGAATGGATATGACATATTTATCATGGTGGCCCCACATTTTTTAGCGTATAGAAACACATGGAATTTACATGGATTCACATGTTAGTTTTTCCAGGATGCAATTTCACATTCAACCAAACAATGATGACCAATTTATAGAGTAATTAGGAAAATCAAATGGGCTTTGGAAAAATAGTGTTGCAAAATTCAAGTACGTCTTTAGTGATGATCAATACTGAAGTTTTTAATGGTCCGCTAGAGATTTTTAATGGAAAAATAGTGTTGCAAAATTCAAGTCTTCACGTGGTCCACAAGAGATTTTTATTTACCTCATTTTTGGGTTCACACCGTAAAACGATATGAAAAAATGAATGGATGGCTTGGATGAAACACATACATCATGGTGGGCCCACAAAGCACCAAACACTAGTCAATGGCTAGTGGCAGTGTTAGTAGCCAATCTGCGTCGCAGGGGATCTTACCAGATCTACTACTTTGAAATGCCGTGGGTTGAAACTTGGGCATGATCCATCGACAGTGGACCCCACCAATGAGTTGAATTACCGAACCATGGTTCCACTTGTCAGAATTGGGAAGCCGTGTATACCGTCCAAAGATGCGGGGCCATCCTTGTGTATGCCACAACTCCCAGACGAGAAATTTGGGACTGTAGATCCCACCTTTTATCCAGCAGGTTTTATGAAGAAATACAAACTTCGTTTGGAACTTAGACCTGCTCGTACGGACAGCAAATTTGAGGACGAAAATACCCACCCTTTCACGGAAACGGATTGGCTACTCCCCCTGCCACCGGCCAATGGTGGATGATCGGTGGTCTGTGGGCCCTACCATGATGTATTCTTTGCATCCTTGCCATCCATATATTTTTCCACATCATTTTATGGTATGAGACCAAAAATGAGTTATATCCAAATCTCAATTGTACCACATTACAAGAAAAAGTGTTGAATAAAAACTTTTTGGGGGCCATTGTGATGTTTTTGAAAAATCCTCCCCATCTAAGTTCATTTATAGGGTCACAAGGACTCAGATAAAGAGGAAAAACAAATTTCATAATGGTCCAAAACTTCTATAACCCCTAAAAAGGTTTCAATGGTAGACGTTCAATTCCCCATTACCTTTTACAGTGTGATCTACTTGATAGTTAGATCTATCTTATTTTTTGTCTCAAGCCTTAATATGAGCTCGTCAAATAGATGGACGGTTTGGATATAACACAGACCTCATGATGGGACCAGCAAAAGAAATGTGATTAAGGAAAGCGATGCATCCCTATTTCTATATAATCCGTAGCCACAACCGTCACCGATGCTCTCATTATTTTCTTTATTCATTTAACAAGCATGTCTTCTAAACCATATTCATTTAACAAGAATATCTTCTGAACCAAAATTATTTACTTCATGTACCCTATATGATTTTGGGGTAAGAGAAGCTACTTTACCCAACCAACCTTATTTTTAAAGATTCCATCAGGTTGATGGTCGAAAATGCATGGGGAATGACGGTGAAGTGAAGGGAACTGATCGTGAAGTGCATCGAAATGACCGTGAATCTAAATAGAATCGTCAGAATTGACCGTGAAATACATGAAAATGACCGTAAAGTGAAGTGAATTGAACGTGAAATGCATGAAAATGACCATGAAGTGAAGCGAATTGACCGCGAAATGCATCGAAATGACCGTAAATCTAAATGGAATCGCTGGAAATGACCATGAAATGCATGGAAATAACCGTGAAGTGAAGCGAATTGACTGTGAAATGCGTGGAAATGACTGTGAAGTGAAGCGAATGGACCGTGAAATGCGTGGAAATGACCGTGAAGTGAAGTGAATTGACCATGAAGTGCATCGAAATGACCGTGAATCTAAATGGAATTGCTGGAAATGACTGTGAAATGAAGTGAATTAACTATGAAATGCATGGAAATGACCGTGAAGTGAAGGGAATTGACCATGAAGTACATGGAAATGACCGTGAATCTAAACAGAATCACCGAAATGGACTGTGAGATGTATGGAAATGACTGTGAAGTGAAACGAAATGACCATGAAGTGAAAGGAATTGACCGTGAAGTGCATCAAAATGACCATAAATCTAAACCGAATCGCTGGACATGACCGTGAAATGCATGAAAATGACCATGAAGTGAAGCGAATTGAACGTAAAATGTGTGGAAATGACCGTGAAGTGAAGAGAATTGACTGTGAAGTGCATCGAAATGATCGTAAATCTAAACAAAATCGTTGGAAATGACTGTGAAGTGAAGTGAATTGACTGTGAAATGCATGAAAATGAATGTGAAGTGAAGGGAATTGACCGTAAATTGCATCGAAATGACCATGAATCTAAACGGAATTGCAAGAATTAACCGTGAAATGCATGGAAATGACCATGAATCTAAACGAAATCGCCAGGATTGACCGTCAAATGCATGGAAATGACCGTGAAGTGCATGAAAATGACCATGAAATTAAACAGAATCACTAAAATTGACCGTGAAATGCATGAAAAATTACCGTGAAGTGAAACGAAATGACCTTGAAATGCATGGACTGTGAAGTGAAGGGAATTGACCGTGAAGTGCATAGAAATGACTGTGAATCTAAACGGAATCGCCGGAATTGACCGTGAAATGCATGGAAATGACTGTGAAGTGAAGTGAGTTGATCGTGAAGTGCATGGAAATGACCGTGAATTTAAACGGAATTGCCCGTGAAACGCATGAAAATGACCTTGAAGTGAAGCAAATTGAACGTTAAATGCGTGGAAATGACCGTAAAGTGAAGGGAATTGACCATGAAGTACATGGAAATGACCGTGAATCTAAACAGAATCACCGAAATGGACTGTGAGATGTATGGAAATGACTGTGAAGTGAAACGAAATGACCATGAAGTGAAAGGAATTGACCGTGAAGTGCATCAAAATGACCATAAATCTAAACCGAATCGCTGGACATGACCGTGAAATGCATGAAAATGACCATGAAGTGAAGCGAATTGAACGTAAAATGTGTGGAAATGACCGTGAAGTGAAGAGAATTGACTGTGAAGTGCATCGAAATGATCGTAAATCTAAACAAAATCGTTGGAAATGACTGTGAAGTGAAGTGAATTGACTGTGAAATGCATGAAAATGAATGTGAAGTGAAGGGAATTGACCGTAAATTGCATCGAAATGACCATGAATCTAAACGGAATTGCAAGAATTAACCGTGAAATGCATGGAAATGACCATGAATCTAAACGAAATCGCCAGGATTGACCATCAAATGCATGGAAATGACCGTGAAGTGCATGAAAATGACCATGAAATTAAACAGAATCACTAAAATTGACCGTGAAATGCATGAAAAATTACCGTGAAGTGAAACGAAATGACCTTGAAATGCATGGACTGTGAAGTGAAGGGAATTGACCGTGAAGTGCATAGAAATGACTGTGAATCTAAACGGAATCGCCGGAATTGACCGTGAAATGCATGGAAATGACTGTGAAGTGAAGTGAGTTGATCGTGAAGTGCATGGAAATGACCGTGAATCTAAACGGAATTGCCCGTGAAACGCATGAAAATGACCTTGAAGTGAAGCAAATTGAACGTTAAATGCGTGGAAATGACCATAAAGTGAAGGGAATTGACCGTGAAGTGCATGGAAATGACCATGAATCTAAACGGAATCGCTAGAAATGATCGTGAAATGCATGAAAATGAATGTGAAGTGAAGCGAATTAACCATGAAGTGCATGGAAATGACCGTGAATCTAAATGGAATCGTCGGAATTGACCGTGAAATGCATGGAAATGATCATGAAGTGAAACGAAATGACCGTGAAATGCATGGAAATGACCGTGAAGTGAAGGGAATTGACCGTGAAGTGCATGGAAATGACTGTGAATCTAAACGGAATCGCCGGAATTGACTGTGAAATGCATGAAAATGACCGTGAAGTGAAGTGAATTGAATGTCAAATGCGTGGAAATGACCGTGAAGTGAAGGGAAATGACCGTGAAGTGCATGGAAATGACCGTGAATCTAAACGGAATCGCCGAGATTGATCGTCAAATGCATGGAAATGACCATGAAGTGAAGGGAATTGACCATGAAGTGCATGGAAATGACCATGAAGTGAAACAAAATGACCGTGAAATGCTTGAAAATGACCGTGAAGTGAAGGGAATTAACCATGAAGTGCATGGAAATGACTCTGAATCTAAACGAAATCATCAGAATTGACTGAGAAATGCATGAAAATGACCGTGAAGTGAAGCAAATTGAATGTTAAATGCGTGGAAATTACCGTGAAGTGAAGGGAATTGACTGTGAAGTGCATGAAAATGACCATGAATCTAAACAGAATCACTGGAAATTACCATGAAATACATGGAAATGACTATGAAGTGAAGCGAATTGACCGTGAAATGCATGGAAATGAACGTGAAGTGAAGGGAATTGACCGTGAATTGCATCGAAATGATCGTGAATCTAAACGGAATTGCCATAATCGACCGTGAAATGCATGAAAATGATCATGAAGTGAAGCGATATGACCGTGAAATGCATGGAAATGACCGTGAAGTGAAGGGAATTGACCGTAAAGTGCATGTAAATGACCGTGAATCTAAACGGAATCACCGGAATTGACCGTGAAATGCATGAAAATGACTGTGAAGTGAAGCAAATTGAACGTGAAATGCGTGGAAATGACTGTGAAGTGAAGGGAATTGATTGTGAAGTGCATGAAAATGACCATGAATCTAAACAGAATTACTGGAAATGACCGTGAAATGCATGGAAATGACCATGAAGTTAAGTGAATTGGCCGTGAAATGCATGGAAATGACCGTAAAGTGAAGGGAATTGACTGTTTAGTTTCACTATCATTTTCGTTTAGATTCACTGTCATTTATATGCACTTCACGATCAATTTTCTTCACTTCATGACCATTTTCACGCATTTCATGGTCATTTCGCTTCACTTCACGGTCATTTTCATGCATTTCACGGTCAATTCCGGCGATTTCGTTTAGATTCACGGTCATTTTCATGCACTTCACGGTCAATTCCCTTCACTTCACGGTCATTTCCATGTATTTCATGGTCAATTTGCTTCATTTCACGGTCATTTTCATGCATTTCACGGTCATTTCCAGCAATTCCGTTTAGATTCATGGTCATTTTGATGCACTTCACGGTCAATTCGCTTCACTTCACGATCATTTCCACGCATTTCACGGTCAATTCACTTCATTTCACGGTCTTTTTCATACATTTTACGGTCAATTCCGGCCATTCTGTTTAGATTCATGGTTATTTCCATGCACTTCACGATCAATTCCCTCCAATGGTCAATCCCGGTGATTCTGTTTAATTTCATGGTCATTTCCATGCATTTCATGGTCAATTCCCTTCACTTCACGTTCATTTCATTTCACGGTCATTTCCATGCATTTCATGGTCAATTCCCTTCACTTCATGGTCATTCCCAAGCATTTCACGGTTAGTTCGCTTCATTTCACAGTCATTTCCATGCATTTCACGGTCATTTCGATGCACTTCATGGTCAATTCCCTTCACTCCATGTTCATTTCCATGCATTTCACGGTCAATTCGCTTCACTTCATGGTCATTTCCATGCATTTCACAGTCAATTCCGGCGATTCCGTTTGTATTCACGGTCAATTCCCTTCACTTCATAGTCATTTCCATGCATTTGACGGTCAATCCCGACGATTCTGTTTCATTTCATTGTCATTTTCACGCATTTCACGGTTAATTCCCTTCACTTCACGGTCATTTACATGCATTTCACGGTCATTTCTATGCATTTCGTATTCATTTCCAGCGATTCCGTTTAGATTCACGATTATTTCGATGCATTTCATGGTCAATTCCCTTCACTTCACTGTCATTTCCATGCATTTGACGGTCAATCCCAGTGATTCCATTTCATTTCACAGTCATTTCCATGCATTTCATGGTCAGTTCTCTTCACTTCACGGTCATTCCCATGCATTCATGGTCAATTCGCTTCATTTCACAATCATTTTCATGCATTTCATGGTCAATTCGCTTCATTTCACGATCATTTCCATGCATTTCACGGTCATTTCCAACGATTCCGTTTAGATTTACAGTCATTTTTATGCACTTCACGGTCATTTCCATGCATTTGATGGCAATCCCAGCGATTCTGTTTCATTTCATGGTCATTTCCATGCATTTCATGGTCAATTCCCTTCACTTCACGGTCATTTCCATACATTTCATAGTCAATTCCCTTCACTTCACGGTCATGAATTCTTACTTCATTGCTCTCTTTAAAGTGTTTCCAATGTGTTGACTCAAGTAACTCGAGACCTCAACCCGAGCCCAACCCAAGTTTTATTGAGTTAGTATTTTTATGGCCCAACCCAATGTCGGGTGGGTCACAGGTTAGTCAGGTTGAACCTGCCCAACTTTCAGCCTTAAAATAATATATGGTACGTCAAGTAATTAATTTTGGTTTAGAAGATACTCTTATTATTTGAATAAAGAAAGAAATGGAAAAGGGAGAGAATTATTATTATTTATATGCTTATATATACATATTTATATAAATATGTATTAGAGAAAAATATAGGTAGAATAAAATTCTCCATGTAAAAAAAAAAAATAATAATAATAATAATAAATAAATAAATATATATATATATATATATATATATATATATATATATATATATATATATATATATATATATAGTTACAGTTATGATCCATAGCCATAGGCCTCTTGTTTGAATCCGCAATAAGTCGCGGATTCCGCGATCCATCCCCAAATCCTACGGCGAGCCGTGGTGGAATCACGGAATTCTCCCTCCATTGCTGATTGATGGCTATGGAGTATAACCGTAGCTATAGCTGTGTCCAACTGCAGCAATCCCTTTTTTTTTTTTTTTGTTATTGCTTTTATGGGTTCCATCATGAGGTCTGTGTTATATCCTTTAAGACCCGTATCTTGGTCCGTACCTTTCCGTACACTTCCGCGGTCTTACCGGTCGAATTCCGGCAACTTTCGACCCTTGAACGATATCGACGCGCGACCCTGATTCATGTGCCGACAACCCGAGTCGACTCAACCCTAGACCAATACCATAGCGACCGCGCCGTTGTTGCGGTTCCGATACCGCGACTCGCGCGCCAAGGCGATACCCTGATCAAGAGATATGGGCCAACGTTCGGTGCGAGAAAACGCTGCACGTTGCGAAAACCAAGGGAATCTCAACGATGTGTCACATCAATCACATCAATCACATCAATCAATCACTCATCAACCCATCACATGTCAAGTACACATCACTCTCACCCTTTTTCCCAAGCAACCACAAAAGTCTTCACATCCCATACCTCTCTTACACAAAAAGCCACAAAAGTCTTCACATCCCATACCTCTCTTACACAAAAGCCTCAAAAGTCAAGCTTTTCTTACACAACCATCACTCACCCATCCATCCATCACTCTCTCTCTCTCCCTTTACATCACTCTCTCTCTTTCTCTCTTTCTCATTTACAAAATTCCAAGCAAAGGGAGCTCCATACGTATGGAATTTTCCAACTCTCCTAAGCTCTAAGTGGCCCACCTTCCTACCCCAAAATCTTCCATCTCAACCCTCCATTCTTCATCTTGACCATTGAAGTTGAAGCTAAGGTGCCAAGGAACCCCTAGGAGCGAGAAGATCGGACGGTGGGTGCCTCTATAGAATAGTTTTCCTTATTTTTATGGTAGACCAAGTGAGGTCCACCGATCAATGGTGTGGATCTCACTTGGGACCCTAAAATATGGCCGATGGACCATTTGGATCATCATGATCATTCCATGATGAGGCCATTCTCCATGGACCCCATCATGATGTTTATTTCATTTAGATAGGTCATCTAGACTGTCCATATCAGTGGAGAATGGATCTCCACCGTTGATTTACATTTTTGATGGTCCCATGATCAAAGGGATCCATTATTTTGTATGATTCATTGCAAGGGAGGGCCCATAATGACGGGGTACCTCCATCATAAGCCGTGTCCCACTCTCCATATGTCTATCTCTCTCTCTTTTATTTTTATTACTTTTATTTTATTTTATCTTAATTTATGTGATGAAGTTGTATGGCCCACTTGAATGGACCCCACCTTGGGGTTTATCTCATTCAAATTTTTATTCAAGTGGGGCCCACCTTATATGTTGAATTCATGACAAACATCAGTGGTGGCCCACTTCATCAGGGCCCACCACACTATTTTCTAAGGAGATCCATCGTCCAGCGTCTGGGATGCTGGACGTCCCTGTAAACAAAAAAAAAAAAAAAAAAGGAAAGAAGAAAAGGAGTTTTGGGGTGGTCCCTCGTATAGGCCCCACCCTGATGTTTATGTTCAATCCACGCCATCCACCACTTTTCCTGCAACATTTTAACCGTTGAGCCAAAGAATGAGGCTGACATGATCATCCAGTGGGCCATAATATTAGAAATTTGGGTGATTACCCTTAAAAACACTTCCTGATGATTCTGTGTGTCCAAAATTTCTGAACTTTGGACTCATTTTGTTTGTCTTGAGTTGTAGAGTCCCGTGGACGGGATGGATCTTCCAAACTTGGGTCCCACCTGTGAGAAACCACAGAAAGCAAGATTTTTCAAAAAAAAAAAAAGATGAAAGAGAGGGAGTGCTGCAGCAGGCGCTGCAGCGCCGTGGGCGGACGGACGCTAGCCCCACGGCTCAGCTGTGGGCCCCACCTTGATGTACCGTTCTTACATCGGCACCGTCCATTGCGTGGACCCCAAGGGCTGCAGTCTATCTTCCAAAACTCAGCCCGATCCAAAGCTCAGGTGGCCCACAAAACCAGAAATAGTGGTGATTGGATGGCTGCCCTTGAAGTTTCTTTGGGCCCACATAAGTTTTGGAATCAACCTGGAATTTGTGTTTTCTCTCCATCCAGGTCTACGTGACCTTATCAACCGTCTGGATGGTTGGAAAATCTGATGGTGGGCCACATCCGTGGATCCCACCATTAATGTATGTGTTTTAATACACCGTCCACGGCTGTGGACGGTGGACTCCCACCATGATATATGTGTTATACTTCACCGTCCAGTGGACGGTGGGGCCCCCTTGTGACATATGTGTCTTATTCGCACTGTCCACTGGATAGTGGGACCCACTATGATGCATGTGATGCATCCGAACCGTCTATCCATTTGAATTGTTTAAGGCCTTTGGATTAAGCCCATTTGCCTTACAAAAGGCCTATGGGCTAGACCCATTTGAGTTATGAAAGGCTTATGGGCTAGGCCATTTTGATTCATTTAAGGCCTAAGAACTTGGGCCCACTTGATACGTTCCAATTCCATAAGAATAGGCCCTTTTGATGTGATCCAAGGCCCATAAAATTGGACCCAATGTTGCATTCTTAAAGCCCATGGAAGTGGACCCAATTGATATATTGTAAGGCCCATTGGACTAAACCCATTGATTATAAAAATAAAAATAAAAAAAAAGGGAGGCCCATGTGATTAGGCCCATTGGACTTGTTTGAGACCCATGGGATTAGGCCCATTGGACTTGTTTGAGACTCATGGGTTAGGCCTATTTGATATATGTAAGGCCTAGGGGTTTAGGCCCATTTGTTTCATGTTAGGCCTATGGGTTGAGGCCCTCTTGACTCACATGTGGGACTCAATTGGTGTGGCCCATTGGTCATACATTAGACTCATGAGACTAAGCTAATTAGATGTAACCCAAGGCCCACGGGCTTTGACCCATTGCAATGCACATAAGACCCATTGGTGTGGCCCATCTGATGAATAAAAGGCCCATAAGATATGGCCCATTTGATATATATGTAAGGCCCAATGGGAACAACCTACAGTCCATTGCAATGTGTAAATCCCTTATAGGCTAAGTACCAATGTTTACAAAGATCGTGCCTTAGGAGCAATGATGGTTTGACGTCCACATTGCGAGTGTAATGTTGGTTGGATGTCCAGATTACGACTCTCCTTAGGGCCCATTTCTGGCCGTACTTGCCGTGTATAGGCCATCCAGGTCCATCTGCATTGTAAAATAGTTCATCTCATTATAACATGTTTAGTATAGTTTCATGACTCATGATCATACGCATCATATGTATGCTTGATATGAGGACTGACTGATCATAGCATATGCCTTCGGACAGGTTGTTTATGGGCTCCTGGTTAGGCAGTATTGCCCTACATGAGCGCACGATATGCGCATGAATTGTTGCATGACTGGACAGCGTGAATCATGCATTTCGCACTGGTGTGACATGGTTATTGTACGCCCTAGCAACATCAGGGCCGTAGCCTCCACAGACGCATCGTGGTTGGCAGGATTGGATACCGAAAATTTTATTCTACATGGGGTACTATAGATATCCCTGGGTGAAAGTCCCTAAACCCTTATGGTACCAAGAGGTTGCTCCAACGTCTAGATCGAGTGGGTAGATGAGCGCTGAGTGCCGAATACCAGTTGGCTGTGCTCTCCACTGTGTTGTGGTCGGTTGGAAGGGGGTGCAGCCTTACCCGCCCGAGTGTAGGGGGCAATGCTAGGCTGAGTTTGACCAGCTCGAGGAATGGGACCGCTATTGACGAGTGGCGCCCGATATTGGTAGACGGATAGTGTGGTCTCTTCCACTTACCTTATTGCGCGCGATGTGGCGGCAATCTGGTTTAGAGTGTACTAGACCCCGGTGATATTCCATATTTGAGCTGCACTGATATGTGGACATTGATGAGGATCTGTATGCTTGAGTTTCATTGCACATTGCATGGCCTTGGGATGGCCGATACCATTCATGTCTTGCATCGCATAAGCCTTGGTACGGCTCATGATATTATGGTTCCATCCACATATTCTGCATTACTCTGACATTGCATTCATATTACTACCTTGCGCACACACTTTCACCACCATCTAAGCTTTCTGTAAACTTATGCACGACCGTTGCGTGCAGGTGACGTTGGTTCGCAGCAGCGCTGGGGCAGGAGCACGTTGCTGAGCATTTGGAGTTTTTGTACTTTACCATTGTATTTTCCTTTATACTCAGTGTACTTGTAAAGTTTTTTTATCATAGTGGAAATGTAATGGAGTGCTTGGTTGTTGTTTGTGGGTTATGCCTTTGGTTATGCTTATTACGAATCAAACTGATGTTGAAAATCCTCCTCGTAGCATCCCAGGATCGGAACCTGGCGAATGGGAGCTAGGAGCCGAGAATGGGGTTCTACGGAGGCTGTCGGCGCCGGATTCGGCGATCGAAAATTTTGTGAGCCCGGTTTCCGAGTTTGGGGCGTGACATATCCAAACTGTCCATCTATTTGGCAAACTCATATTATGGCTTGAGATGAAAAATAAGACAGATTTAACTATCAAGTGGACCACACTGTAAAAGGCAGTGGGGAATTGAACTTCTACCATTGAAACCCTTTTAGGGGTTACAGAAGTTTTGGATTATTATGAAATTTTTTTCCTCTTCATCCAGGCATTCGTGACTTTATAAATAGATTGAATGGAAAATAAATGTTATGATAGGCCTTACAAAATTTTTAACGATGAAAATCAACTTTCTCGTTGCTCTTTGTGTTGTGGTCCGGTTGATCTTTGGATATGATTTTTTATTTTTTTTTGGATAATGCTAGAAAATGATCTCGAAATATGGATGAACGTGGTTGATATAATAAACACATAGCTATGGGGCCACGTAACTTTGATCTCTTGGAGGTGTTCGTACAACTCTCAGCTAGAGGAGCGTCAGCGCTCATCTTGAAGGGAGGGGTATTTTCATCCTGAAATTTGGTTTCCATTGTGCAGGTCTAAGCTCCAAAACTAAGGCCGTGTTTGTTAACGCTTAATTTTTGTACTTAACACGGAATGGGAAAAATTTTCCATGTTTAGTGGTGTTTGTTATTGCGTTATTAACGTGGAAGACGGAAAACGGTAAGTGGCTTTTCACCGAATTCTTTCCATGATAGGAGTCTGACTTAATGGTGAACACGGAATGCGCTTCGTGATTTTTCATTAAACACAAATTTTTTGGTTCCAAAAATACCCTTTTTCAAGTTACTACGGGAATTTTTTCTTTTCAATTGTTTGCGCAATTAAAAATCAACCTTTAACCTGTGAGACTTCTTTATGCCCCACCATGATTTATGTGTTTGATCCACACCATCCATCAACTTTTTCAGATAATTTAAGGTGTGATCCAATAAAAGAAGTAGGTCCAATGATTAATTGAACCATAAGGTGAGGATTGAACTTCCATCATTAGAAACTTCTTGAGAGCTAGAGAAGTTTCAGATCAAGCTAATATTTGTGTTTTCACTTCATCCATGTCTACATGACCTAATGAATAGGTTGGATGGTAAAAAAACATCATGGTGACCCATGTAACTTTGATCTCTTTGAACCACGGATTGCATATTATCCCCGCCCATCCCTAGCTTTGAATGGGCAATTCTGTGGGCGGGCCCACCATGATGCATATATACATCCAAACCCTCTATCCCTTTTCTCATATTATTTTAAGGCATCAAAATAAAAATGAGCCAGATCCAACGATCACATGGACCACATCATAGATGACTCTTCCATTTAATGCAACTGATGTATTTTAATGCAACCAAGATTATTATTTGGTGTGGTCCACTTGAGTGTTGGATCTGCCTCATTTTTGTGTTCATGCCTTAAAATAATCTGAGAAAAGGAATTGATGGTTTGGATGTACATATACATTACGGTGGGCCCGCACACAGAACTGTCGTTAGGAGCCAGAGACGGGCGGAGGTAGTACGCAGACTGCATCCTCGTTAACCACGCAAGATGGGACGAACGGACGTGGATTTCCTGCAAGCATTCTAGGTGGGGCCCATTGCAATGTTTGTAGGAAGTCTACCTGGTTCATCCGTTTGGCGAGATCATTTTATAATATATGAAAAAAAATGAGATGCATCCAAGACTCAAGTGGGCCACACGAGATGAATCCGTGGATATTCGGTTAGAACCGTTGAAACATTCTTGTAGCCATAAAGCTTTTCTTCGGGCTAAATTTTTAGTATTTTCACTTCATCCAGTGGTAAAGACCTTATAAACGGTTTAAATGGCATATAAACATCAAGGTGGATCCCAGGAAGGTTTCAATGGTAAGTATTTCTTTCCGCAAAATTCCCTCTCGTGTGGTCGACTTGAGTATTGAATACACCTAAAATTTTATTACTTGTCCTAAAATGATCTCACCAAATGGATGAACAAAGTAGATGTCCAATAAACATGGAGGTGGACCCCACCCAGTACCCTTGCGCAAGAACTTCTTGCGAAAGGCTTTCGCAGGAAATCCGCGTCTGGAACGGACTGGCTACTCCTGCCACCGGCCAGTGGCTAATGGTCGGTGCTCTGTGGGCCCTACCATGATGTATGTGTTTCATCCATGCCATCCATCTATTTTCTCAGATCATTTCATGGTATAAGACAAAAAATTATATATATAACAATCTCAAGTGGGCCACATTTCAGGAAATAATGTTGAATGATGTCGACCAGGAAAAACTTTTTGGAGACCATAAAAGTTTTGGATCAAGCTGATCTTTGTTTTTTTCCCTTCATATGGGTCTGTATGAACTAATAAAAAGATTGGATGTCAAATAAACAGTACAGTAGGCCTTAGGAGGATTTTAATAATGCATATCCAATCATTATTGTTTTCTTATGGTGTGATCCACCTGAGATTTATATCCCTCTAATTTTTAGGTTGAAGCACTAAAATGTTCTGAAAAAATGGATGAACAGAATGGATGAAACACATACATCTTGGAGGGGTTAACAGAGCACCTATGAGTGAAAATGAAATCAATGAAACGGTAGAGATTAAGCAACTACTGTTGAAAACTTTTGAAAGGTTAGGATGGAAATTAACCATCACGGTGGGCCCTAGGAAGGTTTCAGTTGTGGGTGTCATTATCAATGCTGCTTCCTTTGGTGTGGTCCACTTTTAGTCTTCCATCTGTCTCATTTTTTAGCATGTACCCAAAAATGAAATGGCAAAATGGATGGATGGTGTAGATAAAATCCATAAATCAGGGTGGCCCCTCCGAGCCTCTCTGCATTCCTAACCAAGGACGGGAGGTGTGGTAAACAATCCGCATCCGGATGACGAATTGATTACTACTTACCACACCTTTGTTGAGGTAGGACTGTTGGATGATTTTCATTCTCAACCGTCCAATAAATGTCCACCAATTTGATAGCCAGATTCACAAGAAACCGTAATTTCTGGATCATGATACGTCCAAGCTTGGATCATAATCTTGCCTAATTGGTGGGCACATTAAAATGAAGACCATTCAATGGTCTGAAGTCAACAAATAACTTCCCATTAATTTGAGGTTAGGATTTTCCAATCAATGGGATTTTGGAATCATGACCTATAGTGGGACCACAACCTGGACCGTTTAGTTTGAGGTTTGTGCTGGGGATTGAGTAATTTATGAGTGTATGTGTATCAACCAGATCAATCTACCAGAGTATCGAATGATACTACCAAACCAAATGTTACCCGTGACAAAAAAAATGAGATGGATCTAAGACTCGAGTGAGCCACACAAGAGGAAACAATAGCTATATAATGCTGATGCTCATTGAGCTCTGAGTTGTACAATCGATTTAAAGGAAATCAAAGTTAGTGGGAAATCTACATCAAGTGTGAAACATTTCCAAACAGGAGATAGGGGCAAATGTGTCAAATTAACATATTTCAGACATTTCAAATGTTTGTTAACGAGTAGATTATTTCAAATTCAATACTTAATTTTCAGACTTCAGCCATAATTATCAAACAACTTTTTTTACTATAAATTTCAAATTAAGGCTTTAGACTTCAGATTTAACAAACGGGGCTAAGTTTGTAGTGTTTTGTAAAAACAGCTGGACAAAAGGTGTGGTTTACGGTCCCAAATTTCTCCTCCCACTTCAGCACTATTTTATAAACGGTGGTGACTCTTGAACCGTACACCTGGTATAGTTTTTTAGAAAAATTCGGACCGTCCAAATTGCTGAATTTACTGCCAGAGAGAATGAATTGATATGATTTTTCCATGTGAATTTGGACCATTCACTGTTTTACTTTTAACCATTCATTGGAGAGACATTAGTTAGACGGTTAAGAGTTTCACTGATCAATGTAATTATTTGTAAATGTTGAACTAGCAATAGGACCCACAATCTAGATGGTCTGGATGGTTATTCTTCATGCCACATGCGATGATGATGAGTCACCGCCATTTTTAAAATAGTGATCAACTAACGCATGATTCTATCTACCGCAAGTATACAGACATTGCTGCCACACCTACTGCGGTGGCTGGATTGCGTGGGGCCCACTGTGATGCATGTGTCATATCCATGCCGTCCATCCATTTTTCAGCTCATTCTAGGGCATCAGCTCCAAATTGAAGCATATCCGAAGCTCAAGTGGACTAAACTATAGGAAACAGTGGAGATTGAACCACTACCGTTGAAAAATTATTAGGATCAAAAAATTTTATTTCAAGCTAATATTTTTGTTTTCCTTTAATCCAGGTCCATGTGACCTCAAGAGGTTGGATGGCAAATAAACATCACTGTGGGCCATAGGAAAGATTCAACGGTGGACATCACTGTGGGCCATAGGAAAGATTCAACGGTGGACATCATTATACCCACTGTTTCCTGCAATGTGGTCCACCTGGGATTTGGATATGCTTTAATTTTCGACTTGTAGCCTAATATGAGCTGGAAAAAACGGATGAACGAGAGTGGCTAAAACACGTAACACCCGGTGGGCCTGCCACCATGGAGATCGGTGGTAACAAGGTCCGTCCGCAAGCGGAAATGGATTGGCTGGTCCCCCGCCACCAACCACGGTGCTCTGTGGGCTCCACCATTTTCATCCTTGTTAATACATTTTTAAGGATTACTTTAGGGCTTGATCCAAAAAATTAAAAGGATATAAATCTCAAGTAGACCACACTATTAAAACAATAGTGATTGGATATCTATGATTAAAATACTCCTAAGGCCTACTATATTATTTATTTGGCATTTAATCTGTTGATCATGTTATATAGGCTAGATGAAGGTGAAAATAAAAAAATCATCTTGATCCAAAACTTTTATGAATGAAACAAATGCATCCTAGTAAGCCCAAAGAGTATGAAAAGCATGGATGAAATAAATATATTATAATACGGCCCAAAGAGGATCCACCACCAGCCCTTGGCTGATGCCATCTGGGGAGTGTTTGAGTTTGCACCGGTAAACACCGGCTAAAAGAGTAATAATTATTTACTTTTGTATTTACGAGGCATCTGATTTCGCTGCTTACCTTTTTAGCATGGGAATTAAAAATATTATAAAAATACATATGGGTTTAACTGTGATTCATTTTGCTTATCTAAACGTTTCATTCATTATGCGTTTTGAATTTATAATATGAGAAAAAAAGAGATATATACAAGACTCAAGTGGGCCACACCATGATATAAATCAAATACTTATTGTTAAAAACTTTGTGAGGGCACTGTTTCTTTTGGTGTGGGCCACGTAAGTGTTGGATCATCTTTCTTTTTTGGCTCATGCTTTAAAATATTGTGGTAAAATATATGGGCGGAATTGATATATCATATGCATTAACTATAAGTTCAAAAATTTTAAATAGCTATTTGAACCGGTTCGAATGCAGGAGTTCCCTGAATTTTAAAAAGGATGAAATGGTAATAATTACCCATTTCCTGAGTATTTACCCAAGCTCTTGAAAATCAAACACGCCGTTAGGGTTTACAGTCTCGGAGGGAAGGAGTCCAGGTGCAAAACCCTTCTCGCTGCTCTCTCCGATTTTTTGCCTTTTTCCATCTTACCCTTCTTTCCATTCCTTCCATAGCCATGAGCAGGTCAGGCCAGCCTCCGGATCTCAAGAAGTAAGACTCTCCCACCTTTTCTCTCCTCTCCGATTTAGGGTTTTTCTCTTTTAGGGGCCGTTTGGATGCCTGTAACTTGTGTAAAATGTAAGAAAGTTACAGGTAACTTTCTTACAGTTTGTGTTTGGGGGAGAAATGTTACAGGTAACAAAGTCTCAACCTGTAACTTTCTATCAGGTAAGATTGCAAGAAATGTAACAGAGGAATTAGGTGTTTTTCAAGTCACAGGTTACTTTGTTACAGGCAACGGCTATCCATTCGAATTTGGGAGAGGGTGGTGGACACGCAGCTGCATTGAAAGTGCACCTACCTGCTCTGACCCCACGTCTCCTTCTCCCTCTCTCCCTCTCTCTCTCTCTCTCTCTCTCTCTCTCTCTCTCTCTCAGCGTCTCCTTCCCTCTTTCGCTCTGGCAAGGGAAGCCCTAACCCTTATCGTTTTTCTTTTGTATTTTTTCCTCTCCTTGTCTTTTTTTTTTTTTTTTCCTTTTGCGTTAATGCGAAACGGGGCATTGGCAGGGCGGTTTCGGATGCCTAACTGTGGGGCCCACAGTGATGTACTTTCTTTACATCCACACCGTCCATCCATATTGAAAACTCATTTTAGGATATGATCTAAAAAATGAAGTTTATCTAAATCTCAAGTGGGCCACACCACAAGAAACAATCTTAACTAAATTCCTACTATAAAAAAACATCATGGATCCACTAAAATATTTCCATCCAACGGAAGCAGTTTGCCCAATGAGTAACTCACTACGCTGGTAAACTTTAAGAAGTCCACCATAATTCATGTATTTTATCCACTCCGCCCATCCATTTTCCCATATAATTTTAGGGCTTGAGCCCAAAAACGAAGCACGCATAATTTTCAAATGGACTACACCACAGGAAAAGTTGACTTGAACTTCTACCATTGAAAATTTCTCAGGGCCACGGAAGTTTTGGATCAAGCTTATATTTTTGTTTTCCTTCATCCATGTCCGTATAATCTTATAAATAGGTTGGATGACAAATAAACATTATTGTGGGGCCTAGAAAGGTTTCATAGGTGGAAATCATTATCCTAACTGTCGTGTGGTATGATCCACTTAATCTTTGTATACGCTTCAATTTTGGGCTTAACCCCTTAAATTAGATGGAAAAATGGATGGACGGCGTGGATAGACCACATACGTTCAAGGTAGGTGGGCCTAACTAAGTTTACTCAGTACGATGAGAGAGTATTGAGTAACTCAGTACGCAATTCGATTTCCCATCCAACCTATTAACAAGGAAATCAGATCTCTTATCGTACTGAGTAAACTCGGTGGGCCCGCGGTGAATGTATATGATTTATCCATGTCGTCCATCCAATTTTCCAGCCTATTTAAGGGGTTGAGACCAAAATTGAAGCAAATCCAGAGCTCAAGTGGATCATACCACATGAAACAGTGGGAATAATGATTTCCACCATTGAAACCTTGCTAGGCCTCACAGTGATGTTTATTTGTCATCCAACATGTTCATAAGATCATAAAAACATGGGCAAAGGGAAAAATCAAATATAATCTTGATCCAAAACTTCTATGGCCCCCAAGAATTTTTCAACAGTAGAAGTACAATTCACATTGTTTCCCGTGGTGTGGTTCATTTGATATTTGGATATTCTTCATTTTTGGAATCAAGACTTAAAATTATATGATAAATGGATGGACAGATTGGATACAATACATAAATCATGGTAAGCCTTAAAGAGTTTACTCAGCACGCAATCCGCTTCCGTTGATAAGGTAACAAAGACTTGGACGAAGATACCAAACAAATATCATCTTGATTCAAAAACTTTTGTGCCCACGAAGTTTTTAATGATCAATTACTATTGTTTCCTATACTATGATCCACATGAGATTCAAATCTTATTATTTTTTGTATCATGTTCTAAAATGAGCTTTCAACATGGATGAACAATGTGGATGTGAGAAAAATACATTACAAATGGGCTCCATAATTTGGGATCCCACACACCTCGATGGATCCACTCAAGTTTGACTAGCGATTAGCTAATAACTATATCACTACTATTTGGTGCTTTGTGGGTCTCACCATGTTGAATGTGTTTTATCCATGTTATTCATCAATTTTTTTTCATATCATTTTAGGGCTTGATCCCAAAATGAGCAAACATAGGCAAATCTCAATGTTAAGTGTTCATGATTAAAAACCTCCTAGTGCCGATTATAATGTTTATTTGATGTCTTATCTCATGATTATGACATGAAGACCTAGATGAAGGGAAAAACAAATATTACTTTGATTTTAAACTTTGCTTAAAGGTCGTCAACCCACATCCACCCGTTGGGTAGGCTTTTACCTTTCGGTAGGCTTGGGCATAGCCCGCATCTGGTATTGCTCTACCATGATCGACATTTCTTCCAGGGAGAGCTCTTAAAATCGACCATGCATTACGCAAAAGCAATGAACGAGGGATGATGTATGAACGTATCATTTTCATAACTGCTATATATAGTTGTCTTGATAAATAAATTTAACGTATAATTATAATTTTATACAATTTGGCACAGATTAGCATATAATTTACCGCATTATAAAATATTGCAACAAAACATTCAATTCAGTACATCAACTTGCTCAATCTGCTTCAACCAATCTTTTGCTATTGATGGGTAAGATGCACCATTGAAAATCGATCATCGCAACTTCGTAAACCTTTTAAGTAAATTTACCTCACGAGGCTAATCAAACATATACATACACACATACATATACAAATATACTTATACACACATATACATAAATATATACATATTCATGTACATACACACATATACATATACATACATGTACACACATATACATATACATACTTTTACACACATACACACATACACACGTATACTCGCTTGCGGGGAAACTCAAATCCTTCAGGTATAACATAAAATAACTAAGTATACAAGACCCAGCATGTATGAAAGTTTTTATTCAGACTTATATTCTATAATAAAAATAATGTTTCTCACATAATGATTAGTTTAGCTTAATTTAGAATCAGTCCAACTAGTCATCTAAATGGGCTCAATAAAATTACATACTTTTATCCAAAATTTGTATGTGACAATTTAATTTTTAAACAATTCCATACTCTAAACTCTGGTTGGTGTGAATATAAAACATCTTACCTATAAATAACTTATAGGTTATCCAAACACAGAAACTAAGTTACTTGTAAGTTAGTTACAACTTACACCCAAATAGGATTACCTGTAACTATCTTTCACGTGTAAGTAGGTTACCTGTAACTTACTTACAACTTAATTACTGGCATCCAAACACAGCCTTACTTTTGCTGATTTTTTATTTTATTTTATTTTTGTTTTTCTGTAAACAGATACATGGACAAGAAGCTTCAAAGTAAGTTACGATGTCCGAAATGCATGATTTTATTTTTTTTCAGAAATCTGCCTGATGGAATTTCGATTGATGAAAATGCTGTATTTATATTGTGTAGGATAAATAAGGGTAGTACATGATATCTTTCAAAAATAAGGGTAGTACACTCATCAGGTGAGCCACACGTGTGTTGACTTTGGATAGTAGGAATTTTTTTGGTCCATGCATGTTCAGGGTACCCTACCTGATGAATGGCATAGATCTTTGACACGTGTGCAGTCTGCCTGGATCTCTCACTCAAGGGGCCCCTCATTGTATCACGATCCTTTTTACCGTTACTTTGTATTCATTAACTCTGTATGTAATGTATTGTGAAACCAGTGTATCTAGGTCATGAGTGTTTTCTTCTGCTGTTATTTTATTGCATGGTTATCTGCATATGTACAAGTGAACTATTATGGATTCATTATCCCAAGCATATACACCAATTTATCCTCCAGTTCATTGCATTCATGTGGCACATCGATCTATGAATTGGAATGTTCATCAAGTGGGCCCCATCACCTAGCAGCTTCTTTAGGAACTAGGAAGACCCAATGGTCGGATGGTTGTAATTGTCTGATTGGTGATGTAGAAATGGACAGTCGAAGAGAATATTGGTTAAGGCCAGTATTGAATGAGAAAAGGTCTGCTGATTGGATGAGGAGGATTTTTCAATCATTTGAATAGTTTCATTGGTAAGATGTTAGTTAAATTCTGTAGTGAAGAGATTCCTCAAAGCAATATGTTTCATTACCTTGGTTCTACTATTCAGATGGGGAGATTGATGAGGATATTTACTGTAGAATTGGAGCTGGGTGATGTAGTGGAAATGTCTCTTCATAGTGTTGTGTGATCGTAGCATGCCTATGAATCTTAATAAGGGAAAATTTTATGTGCAGAGTGCAGTTAGAAGGCAACATAAGCAGAGATTGAGTATTGTAGAGATGAGAATTTTGAGATTGATGTGTGGGAAGACTAGGAAGGATGAAATTAATAATGAGGCTATGGGAACCAATTTAGGTTTAGTCCCAATAAGATTAAGAATGATAGAAAGTATATTGAATGGTTTGGTCATAATGTGCAACAAAAGTTTGAAAAGGCTTTGGATGAGGTGCAGAACTTCTTTTTTTTTTTTGGGGGGGGGGGGGGGTGGGGGCGCGAGGAGGGGGAGGGATTGTTGCGTAAAAGAATTACTGTTTTTGGGAAACATTAGGAAATTGGTTGAATTTTCCAAAGGAACTTTAGGAGATGTTAAAAAAAAATATCATTACACACTTTTTTTTTTCAACTGAATTTTATTAGAAGCATGCCAAAAGTGTGAAAGAATACAACTCAACTATATAACTCAAAAATAGAGGAGAGATTATTTAATTCAACTGCCTTTACATAAGAAGCCCAACCCAAAACATTGCATTTAATTTTCCAAATGACCTTAGAAGGCGAATAGCTTCCATTCCAGAAACGACGCCTATTACGATCTCCCTAAATGGACAAACCCACATGGCAAGCCCATTATAAATCCACAACAGACTTCGGCATCACACAAGAAGTTGGAAAAGCATCCAAAAAGTGGTCCCAAACCCTTTGAGCAAAAGCAATGGATGAATAGGTGATCACATTACGTGTGCATATGAAACAAATTTTGGGAGGACATGGTTTCTTCTTTGAAGATTGTCAATAGTTAACACTCTCTTTCTTCCCACAAGTTAAACGAAGGCCGCCACCCTGGGAGGGCACCATAAGCCCACATATGACACAAAAAGGAGTGAGAATGAGGTGAACTAGAATTCAGCCTATAGAAAGATTGAATGGAGAAGCGACCTGAGCCATGAGCCTTCCAGACCAGAGAGTCCTCTTCATGAGACAAGGGGAACCGTATTTTGCAACCTGCTCAACAAGACAGTTAACTCCAGCAATTCCTCATTGCAAAACAGAAGAGTATCATATGCATATTGGAGATTATTGATCGACGTTCCCCCATTTGAAACTTGGAAGCCTTTTATTAAACCCGATTCCTCCCCTTTATGAAGCATCCTGCTCAACGCCTCTCCAACTACTGCAAGCAAGGAGATAATTATAAAAGGTCGCCTTGCTTGATACCCTTGAAGCCTTGAAGAAATCCTTTGGCAACCATTAACCAAAATGAAAAATGAAGCCAATTGCACATAAGCCCACATCCAGCCCCTCCATTTCTTACCATACCTTAACTTACCAAGCATATAATCAAGGAACTCCTAGTTAGCATAATCAAATGCCTTTTTTAATGTTGAGCTTGCACACCAACCTACATTTTCTTTCCCTATCCCTGAAATCAATATATCCATGAACAATGAAAGAGCTATCCAGAATCTGTCTCCTCGCCACAAAACCCCCTGATTCTCTGAAATACTCTGCGATAAAACTTTCTAAAATTTGACAGGCAAGACCTTAACAACGATTTTATGCGGACCCTCAATCAAGTAAATGGGTCATAATCTCTTAACCTCTCTGCCCCTTCAACTTTCGATATGCGGGCTATGAAAGAAGCTCTTGGCTCATTCGATAGGCACCCATAATCATAAAATTCAAAAGCGAATTCCATCACTTCCCTTTTAATAACCCACCAAAATTTTTGAAAGAACATCATTAGAAAGCTACCAGGGCCTGGGCCCTTCTCCCCACACAGAGTCTAAAGCTGCTTTAACCTCGTCCTCGGAGATGGGAACTTTCAATCTTAGCCGGCAAATGAGGGAAGTCCAAAACCACAGTCTCATCCACTGATCTCGAGATAAGAGATCCTTATAAAACTGGATGATTGAATCACATATCTGCCCCTTATCTGACATCCTTGTGCCATTAACAACCCAACCGCCGATTCTATTACTCCGAGCCCTAGCACTAGCTATTTTGTGGAAGAAGCACCTATTTCCGTCACCTTCCTTAAGCCACAGGGCTCTAGATCGTTGCCTCCATTTGATTTCTTCTTCTTTGATACAATTAGCATAATTGGAGGCTCAAGTTGCTCTCCTTTTGCGCTCTGTAGGGGACAACTGACTGGCCTCCTCTTTAACATTAAACTTGTGTATCTCTTTTAGAATAAAATATCAAATTCCCCCTCTGTGCGTCAATAAATTCTTTCTTCCAACGTTTAATCTTATCTTTCAAAAGTCTGAGTTTACGAGATAACCAAAATCCAGCATATTCATTGACCACAAACACCCCACCAATTCTTAATTGACTAAACCCACCTGTTTCTAGTCAAGCTAATTCAGCTTTAGGCCCTATTCTTCTTCCAACACCTCCAAAACAATAGGTTTATGATCTGCAATAGGTTCTGTAAGAGCCATCTAACTTGCAAATGGAATTTTTTCAAGCCACTCTATAAACACTAGGAACCTATCCAAATGTGACAAAATGGGATCTGCCTACCCATTCGACCAAATTATATTTAGCTTCCCCTAGTGGAAGATCCACTAGCTCTTGCCATTCCACCCATTCCATGAAGCCTTTGTTTTAATGGAAAAAAAAAAAAACTGCTAGACACATGCTTGCCATTCGATTTTTCATAGGAGAATCTAACTACATTAAAATCCCCAGCAATGCACCATGGGAAATTCCAATTTTGCTGCAAATGAATCCAATTCTGCCCAAAACTACTCACACTGACTATACACAAAAGGGCCATAAACAACAGTAAAAATCTACTGTCATCCTGAGACAATTTCCTGCAAGACAATAAACATTGAAAAAGAACAGGGAAACTATCCTCCAACTTCTAAATATCATTGTTCCCATCCACCATTATACCCCCTGCAGTACCTATAGCATCCACCACAAGCCACTCCTTGTTTTTGACCCCCTAGATAGAGTCCCTAATGCCTCTGTCCATAATTTGTAGCTTAGATTCTTGAGCTATAATAACGTCCGCTTTAGCTTTTTTAAGAATCTTCGTCACCTGAACTCTAATCTCGTTTACATTGAAAGTGAGCCCTTGATGTAGAGCGGGTCGTGGACAATTTCATGGCCAAGATGGATCAGAGAAGGCACGGTTGGCGACAGAAGTGATCCGGACCATCGGACCCTAGATCGGGCGTATCTCACAATCCGGAATGAGTTATCTGACGTAAAATATATGAATTTGGGGTAAAACGAGCTACTTTAGCCAACCAACCCGCTACGCCGGGTTGCGTAGCCCGGATTTGCGAGAAACCCCCTGATCGACGGTCGTTTCCTCGTTTTAATTTTGTTTTTACTATAAATAGTAAGTTTTAGTTTGAGTATAACTTTTCATCCGTTGGGCTTTAGGAGTTGTGTCCAACATGAAAAGTGCTTAGGATAATTAGGAGAACGGTTTGGTGAAGCCAAATAGGACACCTACTATTTTTGGCCGAAAACCTTGCGCACTAGTACAAATCATGACCGTCTATAAATAGTAAGTTTACTATTTATAGTAAGTTGCGAATTCTAGGAGTTTTAGTTGTAGTTTGAGTCTGATTTCTTTCTTATTGCTTGGTTCCCTTATTTAAAGGGTTGTGAACTCGATTTTAGGGATTCATTAATCAGTTTCGAATTTATTAGAAATTATTCTTATTTTCTACTTTCTTTCCTCGTGGATTCGAGAAGTCTCTGTGAGGAGTCCAGAGAAGTTCCGTGGATTCGGAATATTTATCATCTTGAGGAAGACGGTGCTCGACCTCACGTCCTTCCCTGCGTCAGTTTGGTATCAGAGAGAGGTTTCTCCTCGGATCGATGGCTTCTAACGACGAGTCGGGCAACAATCCCATGGGCGGTGCCCCAGGGAATTTACCTTTAACGGCGGCAGTTTTCGAAGCAACCATGCAAGAGAATCGACAAGCCATGCAAGGGCTGCAGGCTTCTATGGACCGCATAACGAATCTCTTGGCGGAAACCCTAGGGCAACTCCGTGTTCCTGGTGGTAATCTTCCATTGTCGATTGTTGAAACTCGCAATCGCCCTGATCGTAGGATAGTACCAGCAATGCATCCACGGGTCATTCCTGAGAAAGAGGGATCCGGTGAGGAGAAAATCGATGACATAATCTTTCAACACCCCAGACGAGGCGACGATCGAGTAGATCAGACAGATCGAGAATTTAAGATGCGGGTTGATATTCCTAACTTCAATGGCCAACTACACATTGAAGATTTCCGCGATTGGCTTTTTGAAGTTGAGCGATTTTTCGACTATATGGATATCCTTGAAGCAAAGAAGGTCAAGCTTGTGGCCTACAAGTTGAAAGGAGGAGCTTTAGCTTGGTGGGAACAACTGAAACTCGCATGAACTAGACAGATGAAAGCACCAATCCGCACATGGCAGCGGATGAAGCAGCTATTACGTGCCCGATTCCTCCCTAGCGATTACGATCAGGTATTATTTCAACAATACCAAAATTGTCGACAGGGTATTCGGTCGGTGAGAGAATACGCAGAAGAATTGTACTGCCTGGCGGCGCGTAACGATTTAGTCGAGACTGAATCGCAGCAAGTCGCCCGATTCAACGGTGGACTGCGTATGACGATCCAGGATCGGGTCCAGATGCAGCCCGTTTGGACGATGAATGATGCGATCAAGTTGGCTACTCGGGCAGAAGCACAACTTGAACGTTTTACCACACGGCCCTATTCTACCGCAAGGATCACTACGGCGGGTCCACTGTTTACTCCCCAAGTGCAGGGTTGTGATGTAGTAATAACTCGGTAAGACCGAGGTCGAATCCCAAGGGACTGAAACTTGTACGTTATCTAAAATTAAGTAGGATTTGAACTAGAATAAGATGAATTCTAAACTAATTATGATTTGAGGAATAATGATGGAATAGTTATCGAAAGCTTAAGAAAATCAGAGATAGGAAACTAGGGATTCATAGGATCCACTTGTAGAGATCAGGGAGATCTTATGCATGTTTTATGGAAATTAACTGAACTGACATTGATCTAGTTTTCAAGAGATGAAAGGTATATGAATTAGAATGGATTCCATCACCAAACCATGCTCAAGAGACTACGGCAACCAACAGAATTAAACTAATTACCAACCAATCACATGTATGAAGGTTAGGAAGGGTACCGACATCCGACTATGCCCAGGAGACTGGTGAACAACAGGGCTTCCTGACGTCATAAACATGGAAAGAAAAAAGACATGCTCAAAGCCATTGCAGACCCATTGTAATTTCAGTCACAACAGACCATTAAGAACTAAAAACATTCCCATAATAATCAACTAAAACCAACGTCAATTCATGAATTAAAATTAAATTGAAAACATGAAATAACATCTCCCATCTTACTACAAGCTTCACCTCCTAGCCCTAGCTAGGAGGTTTAGCCCAACATGATGTGGCCAAAATCCAAAATAAACTAAAAGAAAAAGAAGAAGACAAGAAAGAAAAAGAAAAGAAAAAAGACATGCTCAAAGCCATTGCAGACCCATTGTAATTTCAGTCACAACAGACCATTAAGAACTAAAAACATTCCCATAATAATCAACTAAAACCAACATCAATTCATGAATTAAAATTAAATTGAAAACATGAAATAACATCTCCCATCTTACTACAAGCTTCACCTCCTAGCCCTAGCTAGGAGGTTTAGCCCAACATGATGTGGCCGAAATCCAAAATAAACTAAAAGAAAAAGAAGAAGACAAGAAAGAAAAAGAAAAGAAAAAGAAAAAAATCTCTCTCCTCCTCTCCCGCGTCCAAGCTCGAGCCCTCTGTTCAATCCCGAGCCAAACTCCACGTGAACCCCCCCCCGTCTCCCTTCTTCTTCTCCTTATATAGAGTAAGAAAGTCAGTGTAGAAGCTGTGTGTAGACCTTGCTGGAGTCGGAAAAAAAATTCGTTTTTTGGAAACTTTCTGCGGAGACTTTATGCAGCCCGTTACGCAGCCAAGAACGCAAGTCGTTATTGCATTGAACCTAATCTTTGCACACAAATGTGTTCTAGTGAAAGGAAGGCTTCCCTGCGGTCGTTTTTAAGTGATATGGAAGATGAACGGCCTGGATCAGCCATTTGATCGGTGATGGTGACCCACCTAGATTGACCGCAGCTCTGTCGCGAAACAGAGCTCGCAGTCCTGCGTTGTGAACGTTGGTGGCCCCATGATCCGATTCAGCAGTGAAATCCAGTCCGTCCACTGGATTCAGCTCGAAAAGCCAATCGAACATGTTCAAGTTTGGGTTGGATACGGTGTGGCCCACAGAGTTTCTTTTTCACTGTCTATCCTCCGCTTGAACAACTGGATTTCAATCCTCATGGTATTTTGCAATTCTACCACCTAGGCAGTGATAAGAAGGTCGATGGAAGACCAAAGGACAGTCCAGATCACGCATCCAAACGTGATCTTGATCACGTTATTGGACCACAACGTCCGGGCCCTGTTCGCATGCACGACCTGTGTAAAACCGACGCTGCGATGATCGGTGGGCCTCACAGTGATGTTTTGGATGAAATTCGACCCGTTCATTAAATTCCTGGCGAAAAACCAGCTAGGAATGGGTGGGTTTGGTCGAGTTTTGGTGTGGTACACTGATGTTTTGCTTCCACCATCCATCCTGCATTTTTCGACGATTCACGTGCGTACACGTGCATGGGCTAAAAAGGAAAGCTAGGCAATGGTTTTGGCTACCCTCTTGAGTGGATGGACGGTTCAGATCATCCATTTGGATGATGGGTGGGCCACACTATCAAAAACTAGTCGGATGGCATGAAGACGATGGCAGAAATCTGTTTTTAAAAAGAAAATCTCGAGGCTCTGGTGTTTTGAGTGGATGTGTTATCCAGTGTTGTGCACGTGTACGTGTGCTATACACACATGCAACCCAAGTCTGGTCCTATCTTGATTCTTATGATAAATCTGCTCCATCCATCCCTTATTTAATTTAAGGGGTTGAGACCAAAATTGAAGTATGTCCAGATATCAGGCGGGCCCCACTTTAGGATTCAATGGGCTGATCTGTCCGTTGGGCCACTTCTGGAGGGATCCACTAGCTGAAATTTGACGTGTACGGTTCATTTATGGTCTTCAGGCCATGTATGTAGTTTCAAGTCGAACGGATGGTGGGAACTCTGTGATCTTACATTTTGGACCAATTTTTAGGCCACTTGAGCTTCAGTTTCTCGGTTTTCTCAGATCTCTGGCATGCAATTTCGTCGATCTTGGTCTCCTGGAGTTCCGTAACTTGCCTTGGTGCATCTTGAGCGCTAAATCCAAGCTTTTAGCATCCTTTTTCAGCTCAAGCTCCTAAATTCAACTTACAGCATAAACATGGTTAAATCGGCCTGTTAAACAGTACATGTTCATAAATTCAGGTAATAAATGGGGTCTGATATGCAATATTTGACCCTCAACATCCACCCCAGGGAGCTCCACAGTTTAAGGTGAAGGAACCTGTAGGAGCACGCACTCAACTCCTACGTCTGAGAGCCGAGATCAGGGAAGCGGACATGCTAGACCCCAAAGGGGCGTATCGACTGCTGCTGGTCCAAGTAGAATCCCGAACCCTTACGCTCGACCTCGGCCTGACAACTGCTATCGTTGTGGCCAACCGGGCCACCTATCAAATACTTGTCCCCAGCGAAAGGTAGCGAACCTCACCATCAATGATGGTAGTGCTGATAACACCGATGAAGATCCAAATGATGAAGATCAGGAGCATACCACCGAGGACGAGGTAGATGAATCAAGTTGGGTTCAGCAAGATCGCGGCGAGTCACTCGTCGTGAGGCGGTTATTATATGTGCCAAGAAAAGAAGTGCATCCACAGAGGCATAACATCTTCCGCAGTAGGTGTACTGTGAATCGAAAGATTTTTGACGTGATTATTGATAGTGGCAGCAACGAGAATATCGTCTCCAAGGTCATGGTGGAGAAATTGCATTTGAAAACAGAGCGTCATCCCTCTCCATATACAATCGGTTGGATCAAGAAGGTCAATGAAACAAAGGTAACTGAACGGTACACCATATCCTTTTCAATTGGTAAACATTATAAGGATAAAGTAGTATGCGATGTGGTTGACATGGAAGCATGTCACATACTACTCGGTCGATCTTGACAATCTGACCGTGATGCCACTCATAAAGGGCGAGATAACATATATATCTTCGTCAAGGATGGCCGGAAGACCATATTGGCCCCTATGGATCCAGAGGGACCACCTGAAACTTTTAAAGTGGAGGGGTCGTTTTCTCTTAACCATACGGGACTTCGTGGAAGAATCCAAAGAAACACGACAGGCTTATGCATTAATTGTAAAAGGGGAAGAACTCGAGCCTACCATCATCTCTGAAAGACTAAAGCCCTTGCTACATGAATTCAAAAAAATCTGGCCCGATGACCTTCCCGATGGGTTACCTCCCATGCGGGAAATCCAACACCATATTGACTTTATCCCCGGGTCCAGTTTACCCAATCGGCCTCATTATCGAATGAGTCCGAATGAGTACGAGATTCTTCAAGGGCAAGTGGAAGAGTTGATCCGTAAGGGTCTTATTCGAGAAAGCATGAGTCCATGTGCTGTACCAGCTCTGTTAACTCCAAAGAAAGATGGGAGTTGGCGCATGTGTGTCGACAGCCGAGCCATCAACAAAATCATCATAAAATACAGGTTTCCTATACCTCGGTTGGACGATATGCTGGACATGTTAGAGGGTGCCAAAATATTTTCTAAATTGGATCTAAGGAGTGGCTATCATCCGATTCGAATACGATCGGGTGATGAGTGAAAAACGGCCTTTAAGACCAAGGAAGGATTGTATGAATGGATGGTCATGCCCTTCGGTCTTTCGAATGCGCCTAGCACGTTTATGAGATTGATGAACCAAGTTCTGAAACCTTTCATTGGATGATTCGTTGTGGTTTATTTCGATGATATTTTGATATACAGTCAAGACGAAACTACTCATATGGAACACCTCAAGAAGGTCCTACAGGTGCTTACTGAAAATAAACTGTATCTCAATTTAAAGAAGTGCAACTTCATGACTAATAGCCTATTGTTTCTGGGTTTTGTCGTAATGTCCACGGGCATTCGAGTGGATGAGGAAAAGGTAAAGGCAATCAGAGAATGGCCAGTTTGCACAAATATTCACGAATCAGTACTATTGTCGGTTCGTCAAGTTTTCATGGACTGGCGACATTCTATCGTCGGTTCGTGAGAAATTTCAGTACTATTGTGTTACCAATCACAGATTGCATGAAGAAAGGGTAGTTTCAGTGGACTGACGAAGCCGACAAGAGCTTTGCCGAAATCAAGCGCAGATTATCTACGACCTCGGTTCTTGTACTTCCCAACTTCGACAAACTGTTTGAAGTCGAATGTGATGCCTCATATGTCGGAATTGGGGGAGTTTTGTCTCGAGAAGGTAGGCCGGTAGCCTTCTACAGTGAGAAACTTAGCGATGCACGCAAGAAGTGGTCTATATACGAGATCGAGTTATACGCTGTGGTCTAGGCACTGCGACATTGGCGACATTATTTGATTCAAAGGGAATTCATACTTTACACGGACCATCAAGCTCTCAAATTTATTAATAGTCAAGTTAACATTAACCATATGCATGCTAGATGGATCTCGTTTTTACAGGAATTCACATTCGTGCTAAAACATAAGTCAGGACAACAGAACAAGGTAGCCGATGCATTGAGTCGCCGTGCAAATTTGTTAGTAACTATGAGCAATGAAGTCGTCAGGTTCGAGTGCCTCAAAGACATATATGCCGATGACGACGACTTCAGGGACGCATGGGTTAAATGCCAAGAAGGTCACTTCGGCGACTTACATATGCAAGACGGGTTCCTTTTCAAGGGAAATCGATTGTGCATCCCGAATAGTTCGCTAAGGGAGCAGATAATCCAAGAGCTACATGGAGGTGGCCTCAGTGGACACCTTGGGCGAGACAAGACGCGAGCTCTTGTGGAAGAACGGTATTACTGACCGCAGTTGGTACGTGATGTGGGAAGGGCAGTCCAACGTTGTTATATTTGTCAAACCTCCAAGGGGCAATCTCATAATATGGGCCTCTATACCCCGTTGCCCGTGCCTGATGGCCCCTGGGAGGATTTATCTATGGACTTCGTGCTTGGTCTTCCATGAACACAACGTGGCATGGATTCGGTATTCGTGGTAGTAGATCGTTTCTCCAAGATGACGCACTTTATTCTATGCAAGAAAACTCTCGATGCAACACACGTGGCGAATCTATTCTTCAGAGAAATTGTGCGGCTACACGGGGTTCCCAAGACTATTACTTCTGACCGTGACACGAAGTTCATAAGCCACTTTTGGCGAACTTTGTGGACTCGATTCGATACACAACTTCAGTTCAACAGCGCCTACTACCCACAGACTGACGGTCAAACTGAGGTTGTGAATCGCACTTTGGGAAACCTCCTTCGATGTATTTCAGGAGAGAAACCAAAGCAGTGGGATTTGGCCTTGTCTCAAGCGGAGTTTGCATTCAACAACATGGTGAACCGCTCGACGGGGAAATCCCCATTCCAGGTTATTTACGGACGAGTACCTCCCCACACACTAGACTTGGTCCCTCTGCCCAAGCTCCCAGGCATGAGTATTGCCGCAGAACATATGGCAGACAGGATCATGGGTATTCATGCGGAGGTGCAGACTAAGCTACATGCCTCGAACGAAAAGTATAAGGAACAAGCGGACAAGCATCGTCGACAAAAGGTGTTCGAGGTGGGCGACTAGGTAATGGTCCATCTGCGAAAAGAAAGATTTCTGACCGGGACGTACAACAAGCTGAAAAATAAGAAGATTGGACCGGTACCGATCATCCGAAAGATCAATGACAATGCTTATGTTGTTGATCTTACAAATGACATGGCGATCTCACGGACTTTCAACGTTGCGGACCTGACCGAGTATCATGAACCAGCACAGGAGGAGAACTCGAGGACGAGTTCTTTTCAAGTGGAGGGGACTGATGTAGAGCGGGTCGCGGACAATTTCATGGCTAAGATGGATCAGAAAAGGCACGGTCGGCGACAGAAGTGATCCGGACTATCGGACTTTAGATCGGGTGTATCTCACAATCCGGAATGAGTTATCTGACGTAAAATATATGAATTTGGGGTAGAACGAGCTACTTTAGCCAACCAACCCAGCTACACCGGGTTGCGCAGCCCGAATTTGCGAGAAACCCCCTGATCGACGGTCGTTTCATCGTTTTAATTTTGTTTTTACTATAAATAGTAAGTTTTAGTTTGAGTGTAACTTTTCATCCGTTGGGCTTTAGGAGTTGTGTCCAACATGAAAAGTGCTTAGGATAATTAGGAGAACGGTTTGGTGAAGCCAAATAGGACACTTACTATTTTTGGCCGAAAACCTTGCGCACTAGTAGACATCATGACCGTCTATAAATAGTAAGTTGCGAATTCTAGGAGTTTTAGTTGTAGTTTGAGTCTGATTTCTTTCTTATTGCTTGGTTCCCTTATTTAAAGGGTTGTGAACTCGATTTTAGGGATTCATTAATCAGTTTCGAATTTATTAGAAATTATTCTTATTTTCTACTTTCTTTCCTCGTGGATTCGAGAAGTCTCTGTGAGGAGTCCAGAGAAGTTCCGTGGATTCGGAATATTTATCATCTTGAGGAAGACGGTGCTCGACCTCACGTCCTTCCCTGCGTCAGCCCCCAAGTTTTCAATCAGTGTTTTAAATAGCAAATAGCATGTAGTGTAGCATTCATCCCACTAAAGCATGAGGCTTAAGCTACATATCATATAGCATAAGCTTCTTCTAGGGCCTGTTAAGTTTTCCAATTACAATGGTAATTTTACAACGGTAATTGGTTGGAAATGGGTAATGATTACTTATCCTTGTAATTGTGTTGTGACATCACTGACATTCGACTACAATGATTACATTATACTATTGTTTTACAGCGGTCTCACTATAAAAAAAAGGGTCTTTTGGTATGTAAAATTGTAATGATTACAATTTTCTTTACCGTTTACTTTACGCGTATTTGACTCTTGTTTTTTGCACCGTAATTTCTCTTAACCAAACGCCTTGAAAAGATAACGATGGCTCATTTACTTTGAATTACACCAAAAATTGGAAAACCAAGCACGCCCCTAGATTTTTAATTAAAGTTGTGCCAAATATCATGAAATTTTATAATATTTTGCACCAAATATATCTGATTAACAGTGAACTTGAATGACATTTGGTGCAACCAAACGCAGCCTAAAATAATAGGAATAATAGGCAAAGACTAACTCTAAAGATAAAGAATGAGCAACCTAACCAATTTAATACTATTGCTTATATTATTTTACTAAAATAATTGAAAAGATTAACTTTTATTAAAAAATAAAAAATGTAGCAAATCATTGAAACATTAATTGATTTTAATGTTTTAGTAAAAAAATGAATGGTAGTGTAAGCTACGTAGTGTGTAGTGTACACAAAATGAGCATATAACATTGTGCTACACGTGACTTGAGCTATGTTCATGAGCTACATGGCGTTAGTAGATTGTAAAACAAGGATCTTTCACAACAATTTGTGGAACTCATAGTACCTTACCTTTCACAACAATTGGTGGAACTCATAGTAGATTGTTATGGTGAAAGATATTGGTCCCATTACCTATTCAAGGTGGGAAATCTATCCGAGGCAGTCTCGCGTCTTGGTGGTGGTAGTTAGTTGGAAGATGGTAGAATGAAGGCACTCGTAGGCGTTTTGGGATATAAGAAAGATAATCTCCCCATTGCATACTTTTGTCTGCTGTTGGGTTTGTGGATCACTAGCGAATCTCTTTGAGCGTGAGGAATGGTGCATTTGATATAGTTATCCAAGGTAGCTGGATATGGAGAAATTAATTAATTAATTATTATTATTTTTTTTTTTTGGGGGGGGGGGGGGGGGGGGGGGATGTCGCACATTGGGGAATGAACTATAATTCTTTTTAATGGCTACACATCTACTGTTGCATGCATTAGTTGTGCTTTAAGTTTCCAATGTGTAGTTGCACAAGTATGCTACAAACTCAAATGCAAAACCTGTGAAATAATCTTCTGGGTGAAGGAGGTGGATGTTGGAGGACATCATTTTTGAACCATTTTCGTGAATGTTGCTTACCGATATTTCATACAGCTTTTGAATTGAGTTGGTATCTAGGAGCCCTTGATAAAAATTTGCTGATAGTGCCAGTTCAAGATACAAGTGACTTCAGTGTTTTTGAATCACAGGCTGAACCTTTCACCATTGATTTTGAACATTTAGCATTTGGCTTTGGATCATTCATGCTATATTCAGCCAAAGTAAATTTAACAGTGCCTTGGAAGCAAATTGATGCTCAACTGCTTCTTTTATACACTAGAAAACTGATGCTTCAGCTTTGATAGAGAAGCATGAGGATCCTGAAAGAGAAAATGATATGCTAGTTACTATCACGTACAAAAAAGAGAAGGCATCTGGAAATAACTTTTCTTGTCAATTATTAGATGTTAATCATCATTAACATTTCTTTCAAGCTCAAACTTAATGGAACTCTGTGTTGTAGTTAAGCTGAACGCGAACAGGGTTGTGGTTGGCACCCTTCGTGGATTTGACCAGTTTATGAATCTGGTGATCGACAACACCATTGAACTCAATGGCAACGAGAAAAATGACATAGGAATGGTGGTAAGTTTCTCTTTTTACAGTATTTGTATTGGCTTTATTTTCAATGTTTCCAGTATGTAAAAAATGGTTCGGGGGTTTATTATGGAGGTCCGCCCGAACCGGAACTGGTTCCACTTTTCCCCAAAGAAATTGGAAAGCATTGCATTTAGGGCGGAGTGAGAAACCCCTGAGCACATCATGTGGACTCTGGTTTCCCAACCAATGTTTCAAATAGCGCTCGTAGCGTATGCTACATAGCCTAGTGTACCCGTAGTGCTATGTAGTGTAGCTAAATAGCATAAATCCCATGTAGCTACATAGCCTAGTGTACCTGTAGTGCTATGTAGTGTAGCTAAATAGCGTAAATCCCATTTAGCTACATAGCCTAGCGTACCTGTAGTGCTATGTAGTGTCCCATGTAGCATAACCTACAAGGGTTGTAGTGTGCACTTCAATTACATAGCACGTAGTGTTTGTAGCATACTCTACAATGTATTTTTTTATTTTTTAAAAATGGGGTAAAACGTGCACCTTGTAAAATTAAAACCAAACTTTTCTATGTTAACTTTCACTTAAAATGGTGGTGATCCTTTGTTGAAGTTGGTGTGAAACTCACAACTTAAAACTAAAAAGAAAAAGGGTTTCAAAATAGGGTTCTTGAAAACCCCTCTTAACCTCTGGGATTTTTATTTCCTTTCATACTTGTGAGTTGTGACTTATGGTTCGATTAGACATTATTAATATAAATGGTTTGCTTAGAAAGTTGTTGATGCGATAATTATTTGATTATTGATTTTTTTAAAACTTTATATATGTGGATTAGCTTTTGATAAATAATAATTAATAACTTGTTTGAACATGCTTATACTTGAAAAAATGAATCATCCATTGGGCATTTATATATTTGTTGCCTTTTTTCTTACAAATTATCATAATTTTCATATTTTTAAACTAAAAAATAGAAGTTTCTACACGCTACGCTATTTACTCTACATGCTAGAGAGCTGAATGCTACGCAACACACTACCATTATTTAAAACATTGTTCCCTACTTTTCTTTCTCCAAATCACGTGGGTGGGCTCAGCCATTTTGAATCCAACCTGCTTGGACTTTGCACAAGGCCCATCAAGTTTGGAGCCCTTTCAAACTTGTGAACGCAACCAAAATTTTGGTGTGACCGAACCAAACCATTTTTTATTTTATATTTTATATTCCTTCACTGTTGGTAGGATGAGTAAGAACCTGTGTGCTGCTCCAGGTTATCAGGGGAAACAGCGTAGTCATGATTGAAGCTCTTGAACCAGTTAGCAAAACGCAGTAACTGCTCTCCGTATGGACTGCTGGGTTAGTGTAACATCTGTGATTGTGTTGAAGACATAGCTGGTATTGTTAATGGATCAGACTCTGGTTTGTTTTTGTTCATCTTACTGCATGCTATACACTCAGAGGCAGTTCACATTGGCTCATATGCTGCTGTAATGTAGATGGAAAAAAAGAAAAGATAAATAGGACTTTTGCCAGTTATGGTTGGATGATGTGTGCATCTGATGTCCACTTTAGTTCCTTAACATTTTATTTATTGCTTATGTTTTTCAAGTGGAACGTCCAAACCGTGAAATGAGTGGACTGGGCAATGAATATCACCTGGTGCCAGAATTGGTGGACCGCACTCACAAGTTTGAGCCAGACCGTTGGCTGTACGTTGATTTTAATGGTGCAGACCATTTAAGGAATGGACCATCCTGGTTTGTGATGCGGCCCACCTGACACCGCTGCAGGAAATCATGATTGTTTGTTAATACAGTGTTGTATGTGATCATTACTCACTATTCTAAGAATACTTATTGGGAGAAAGATCCATGCTTCTTGTTGTTAAAGCAATGTTAAAATCAAGCATTTCAGCATTCAGATATAGGTGCGACTCGGCGGTTTTTGTCGACAACGAAGTCCCTGGACTGATATCAGTCTGAAAGGGTACTGTAACCAACTGAAACGTTCTGAGTTGGGGCAGGTTGTACCAGTTTTGGTGCCCAGGGATTGATATCTGAAGCCGCGCTCTAAAATCAGTGGCTGGATCTCGGTGGGCCATGGGAGACTCAAATCCAAGTTCTTGCTCAAATTCCCATCGCAACACGCTCGAAGTGGTGATGCTGGTTATATTTCGGTTGCCCACGTGCCGAGGATTTATGAAGATTTGAGCCATTCCCATTATTTTTACTACTAATCAAAGCTTCATTGATGTTCCTAACCCTTGATTTTTGATGCTAGCCATTGAAAATGATCTTTTCATTGTTCAAAATTCATCCTAAGATGGTTTGGTCACGAGCATCCCTTTAACCCTAGTTCCACATGGTGGCCCCTAGTTCATAGATTCCAGAACGGGGATCCTTCTGTTGGACCACTCAGCATGTGGGCCACAGTCGGCGACACGTGCTGTACCGCGAGTCAGAAATCCAGATCTGGAATGCTCTATCAGGCAGCCCAGAAATCACGTTCTAGGCGAATCTAGCAAGCGTGCTGTTACCTATTTTAACGCACACGTTTTTGTTTCTTTTTTAATTTATTTTTAGCCATCTATTTCTAAGCTGCCAACTGGACGGTTGGGATTGTGGCATTGAGCCAATTATTGGACATGGGCTTCTGCATGGTAGGTTTGTACGATGAAAGGTCCAGATCTACTAATTTGAGGACACAAATACGCACGGTCGTATAGATTGGAAGCACAACTTTCTTACCAAGAAGCTTTTTATCTTTTTCAAAATTTAAAGGCCTGGATTAGCTTTCGGGTCATTGTCTACCAGCAGGCTAATGACCACATTTCCCTGCTGAAATAGGGGACCACAGAAAACAAGCCATTGGATTTATTTTTATTTATTTATTATCCTAGTAATTATTTAGAGCCCTTGGAAGCAGATCTGCACATCGGGAAGGTTTAATTGAGAGTATGACATTCTTTTCTTTAATATAAAATTTCCAGTTGTGAAATCCGCGTTGGATGGTTAGGATCATTCAATTGATCTATATTTTATGGCCTACACGTGGTGGACCCATCATAAAGAAACAGTTGGATGGTTGGGCAGACACTGACGCGTTTACGTCACGTGATTCCTCAAATTTAAATAGAAGGCCGAAGTGAAAACTTTAAAAAAAGAGAGGAAAAAGAAACGAAAAGCGAGGGAAGGGTGGCAACTGAGAGGCTGCCTTTAGATCCGGACAATCCTAACCCTCCGATCAGCAGCCTGCAAACAGATGGTTAATAGTACATCGACAGTCTTTCAACATACAAAGGCAGGAGATTGGATGGCCAGGATCTTTAAATCTGGGATTTCAACTGCATAGCCTATCGGCAGCTGGTCCTATAAGAGACAATGCTCGATTAGAGGATATGCATCCTCTAGCCTTGAGTCTAGACAAGTGGGTCCCACTGATCCATACCGCATATCTTATGGGTCCCATTGTCAACTAACCTACCACTAAATCTAATCAGAAGACATTCCATTCTTTTAAAGGCGATCCATCCATGGTGGGCCATCACATCAACGTTCAGGATAACTGAACCATTGTCTGAGGTAAATGGGAGCAATGCGGGAGGTTATTAGAAATATCCGCTGGCCCAGGATCGTTAATTCCTCTCTTTCGGATAGAGAATATTCCCTCGTTTCTCAAGTAGAATATACGCGCTCTTTTAAGAAACCTTATTAGGTGACTCGCGAGTCGCGACTGGGCTCAAGATGATCCTAACCGTCCACCTTGGGGACCACGTCGTCAAATTTCCATGGTATAGAATATCGCGAATTCATGAAACTTTTCGGTTCAATTTTGACTGCTAAGTTGTTTTGTTTTAAGCTGCCCATTTGACTACCACCAGTGGACGGTTCTGATTGTCAATCTTAGAGACTTATTTTACCACAGCCCATCCCATCGGATGGGCCCTTTTGGATCATCCCAATGTTCAGTCAGCCCCACCCGGCGACGCACGATGGATGGCCATGATCGACTCACGAGATTTGCGCTTCGTTAACTTGGGAGCGGATTAGGTGTTACCCGGGTAACACCTTAGTGGGTGTTTCTCTGAACGTGGGGCCCACATTGATGTATGCGTTATATATCCACGCCGTCCATCAATTTTTTCCAGATCATTTTAGGGCATTGTCCCAAAAATTAATCAGATTTAAATCTCAAGTGGACCACACGTAGGGTCTAAATTCCCACCATTAAAATTTTCTTGAGGCCACAAAAGTTTTGAATCAAGCTGATATTTGATTTTTCCCTTCATACAGGTCTGTGTGACCTTATCAACAGGTTGGATGGTAAATACACATTACGGTGGGTTCTAGGAAGCTTTTAATGGTGGGCGTTCAATGCCCACTGTTTCCTGTGGTGCGGTCTAGTTGAGATTTGGATTGCTTCATTTTTGAAATCATATATAAAATTATCTGAAAAAACTGATGGACGGCGTGGATATATAACACATACATCAAGGACGGACCCACCTTCAGGGAAACCCCCGCTAACGTGTTAGCCACATAATCCGCGCGCCGTTAACTAACTTTAATCAAGGGAGTTATTTGAGTCTTTGATACTCTGTCAGAGTTTTTGATCCATGCTATTGCACTCAAAACTATATATACAGGTGGGAAATATTTTACTTCCATTAATTAGTCCAGATCCCGGAGTCACTGTAAATAAGTTAGAACCAGACAAACTATCCTAACCTCTAGTTAATGGACGCTTTCTTGTTGAATTCGGACCGCTGAATATTTTCATTTTCAAAAGATCGGTCTGTTTGGAATGATTTGCTGCGATTGTGTCATTTTTCCGTAACACGAGATTTGGACACTTTGATTCGATTTATATGCATTCACATTCACATCTTAAAGAGTTGTGTGTATGAAGCATCATGCTCTGCCAGAGCATCATATGTTTTTCTCTAACTTAAGCTCGCATGTGCAACGGAGCACGTCGTAACCGTCCTTTCCTGGTCTGACGGTTGAGTGCCAGTGAGCCCCACATCCATAAACAAATTGAAGTAGAAGGAGAGAAGCTAAGAGCGTATGGCAACTCGCGGCATGCGTAAGCATCGCCTACGCGTGCGAGAAGCGTTAATCCGTTCATCAGGTGGGACGCACCAAAAATGATGCAGATTCGCTCATGAGGCGAGAGTCACATGGACAAAAGATGCACGCAACTTTTCTAGCCGTCCATTTTCTTGCTGCCCTTCAACTACCAGGTATTTTCAATGGACTGTTTCTCGTATTGTATTCTCCTGATGTAGGCCGCTGGTGAACGGATTGGATCTCTAAAAACAACTGCCATGTTGGTAAGCGTGCCGCGAATCGTCTCTCCGATCTTTCATTGCGCAAATCTCCTTATGAATCTTCAAACCAAAGGTGAAAAAGAAACTTCCACGTCTTGAAATGCGCCTCTCCCATGTCGTCACTATCCCGCGATATGAGCTAACTCTTGGGTGCGGATTAGGTGCGACCCCGGCCTCACCCAAGACGGTGCGGCCCTTACTGTGGGGCCCACCTTGATGCATTCGTTCTATATCCACGCGGTCCAACCGTTTTTACAGATCATTTTGGGATATGAGACCAAAAGTGAAGAAAATCCAAATCTCAGGTGGACTATAACGTAGGAAACAGTGGTAATCGACCATTAACAGATTATAATGGGCCACAAAAGTTTTGGATCAAAATGATATTTGTTTTTTCCTTCATCCAGGTTGGATGGAAAATAAAGGTTGAGCCCTAGGAAGTTTTTAATGGTAAAAGGTCTACTTGAGATTTCGATCTGCTTTATTTTTGGATTCATGCCTGAAATGAACCGAAAAAACGGATGGACGGCATGGATATAGAATACATACCTTAAAAAAAAAACGATAGCGTGGAAATTGTAGAAGCTTCATCCTTCCATACACGTATCACATTAAAAAGAACGAATCTGGACCGTCCAGACAGTAGTCACCACCATGGATGGTCGACATTTCTAAATCCAAACAAATCAGACGATCCTGAGAAGAATTCTGCCGTAAAAATCAACAAAATGAGCGGTCCTGATTGGAGTGAGCTATGCCATATCCAGATACTCCTGCCTCTACCGAATCATTTTCTCTTCCTAGTCCTCCGTCGCGACGAATCCGATAAAACGTGGTCGCAACCGCGCCCTCCCTTTTCTCCATGCAAGCCAACCCCACAACCCTCGCTTCGGAGATCGACGCTCCAAACACCATCCTATATCTCTCCACCTCCGATCCGACCGCCTAAACCCCACTCTCTCAAATCTCGCCAGCCAATCCTAGCCGCTCATTTTTCCCCATGTCTCTTCAGGTAATGGAAGTGCCAGGTTGCCATTTCCCCCGCTAGGGCTTCTACTATAACAGAACTTCCGTCTTTTAAATTTCCAAAAATCTCAGATTATTGGATTTGAGATTTTATCTTGTTTGGATTTCATTTTTTTATTGCAATTTTGGAAATCTGGATTTGAATGTTTGCTCCGCATCATTTGAATTCCCTTGACATTTCTACCGTCGCATGGAATTTTTCTTTTTTTTTGATACATCCGCAAGTAGATTTTTTTATTTTTGGCTTGGAGCGTATGGATCGGTGATAATTCTTGTTGGGTTCGAGTAGCTTGATCTGGAGGTAGGTAAGGTTTTCATTTTCTTTTTTGATGTTTTGGAGATTTGTATATTGTATATCGAAATGGGCCTTGTGGCCGGACTTGTTAGTAGGATTAGAGGTGGAGATTTCGAGGAAGTCATTTGGTGGGTCCCATTTGAAATCTAAGATTTATTATGTAGTAAAAACCTGGTTTGGGTATCTTGCTTGAACGGTCCGTCAGCTTGCCAGCTTTTATGCATGTTTCTTATCTTCGTCCTAAATGGCTGTCGAGATTGAAATTCATAAATGTTGATAATTTGACATTGATTTGTGGCCAATTGTGTTCAAAATTTGAATTTTTGGGAGGTTACTTGAATTTTAGTCTCTGGGAGTGCCAACGTATCACGTGGGTGCAAGAACCGGGCAATTCATCAGGTGGGCCCCAATGTGTATTCATCACGGTCATGTACTAGATTTATCCAGTCATGAAGTGGGCCCCACAACTGTATGTGAAAATGGGTGTTGGAAAAGTCGACTGAAGGATCAGATGTGCAATACATGGCTTTTGTGGACAAGCCAATTTTTGGGGCCATGACATGTACTAATTGAGGCCCTCCTGATGAATGGACCAGATATTGCGCACAAGCCATTTTTGTATGTGATCCTACTCTTAAGCACTGGCCTTAGCAGTGGTCTAAAAGATTAGATAGAGATTGCTAGTTAGGGAAATAGGTTGGTGAGCGCATTTGAATCCAAAACATTTGTAATGAGTTGATTTTGGTTTTTGCCTTCAGTAGCATATGCTGTTTGTTTATGTTATTCATTGGTCTGTTTATTATGAGGCTTGGGATTGAGAGGAAATGGAAGTTGATCTAGCCACATCCCTATTTTAATTTCATAGATTTTGATGTGATTATATGCATGTCAGTTTTCACATATTGCTTACAAGCAGCTGGAGGAAATAGTAAGAGAGAAATAGGGGATTTGGCGGGTGACTAATTACCACAGTTTTGGCATATGGTATATCAAATGCCACAACTGCATACTCAGTTGAAATATAAAACATGGATGTTCATGTTGGTAGTACAAACTAGGAAAATTAAGGGCATATGGTTTTTGAAATAGACCACATGATTCACAAATATTATCTACTCCAATGTGCTCTCTTGACCTATTTATGGCTGTTGAAAACCAGTGAGAGTTCAGCATTTTTAGTCATTCTGGCTTTAAATTGCCTAATTGTTTCATCATTCTAAGAATTCTACCCTTAGCATATTGCCCACGGTGAAGTCAGAGGCAAGTTGGGTGCACGTGTAAGGTGTTTGGGCCACCTGTGCCCCACTGAGGTGACATCTCTGGACGTGCAAGAGAAAGAGGAGAAGAATAGTTTTTTTTTTTTTTCCAAAATTCAAAGGGGTTGGTGTGGGTGGAGTTGCCCATGACTGCAGAGGGGTTCTTCTCATGGAATTTTCTGGGCCCTATTGGTTTTTCTGACTCTTAACTTGCAGAGGTAGCAGTAATTTGTCAAGCTCTGAAGGTGGTGACCAATTTTTGCTTCTAGTGATTATAGAAGGAGACTACTAGAATGTTGTGAGATGGGCAAGATACAAATTTGGCCCTTGGAGGCTAGAGAGTATAATTCGGGAAATGGCAGATGTGGTTAGCGGGCATACAGTGATGCTCTCTAGAGTTGACAGATTTGTGAATGATTCGGCAGACTCCCTAGCAAATTCTACCATGGACGGGCATTAATCATTATCTTGATCGTAGTCTATGTTGTATATATTTTATTTTGTGTATTCCTTTTCTTCTTTATTTTGATTGTGATGGCATACTGTCCCAGCAGTCAGATTTGTGACCATTGGGACTTTTTTGTTATTCCATTTCTCTCCAATTTTCCTCTCTCAAGTCATAAGACTCTTAGCTCGTACTCAATCTATTACTCTTTTTCTCTCATAATATCTTTGTTAGTAAACTTGTTATAGCCTAATAGATATATTGTAATAAGCATAACAATATATGAAAATATTAATGAAATAGGTCAAAAAAACAATTCCAAACACTTGTAGTAATTTTACATATCTTCTCAAAAATTTTCTTGTTATTATTTATTATTATTTTTACATTAAAAAAAAAAGGTGTTCAAGGGGCTGCCTGACTGCATATGCGCAAAAGACCCCATGGATCGCCCAGGATGGCTTATGCCATTTGACAACATTCTAATTAGTCATCTCTTCGATAACAAGGTTGATTGGATGCAACATCATCAGAACCGCTAACATCTGATTCCAAAATGATGTCACCTTCTTGTCCACGAGGAGGCACTCTTTGATGTTGTGTCAACGTGAAACCATCTAATTGATGCACAATGTCATGGAGCATTCCCTCCATACAATCATAATTCCTTGTTATTACCTCCAAGACATTCCTCTCCTTACCATTTACCTGTCATGGATGACATCCCAGATCATGTATGAACTTGCTCTAATACCAATTTGCTGTAGGATGGGTGAGAAAGAAAATAAAGGAGGAGAATGGATTTTTCAAATTGATGTAAGACGGCCTAATCTTATTAGAGCAAGTAGGACGGCCTTATCTAAATTGACACTAATTCCAATCTTATTGACACTAATTCCAATCTTATTCATCAACTCGCTCATACTTGTCCTTATAGATCTCTAAAGAGATCTTTCAAATTGATGTAGGACGGCCTAATCTAACCTCAAATGATCATGGTATTAGAAAATGGGCAGATTCATGCAATCTTTAAAAAAATAAATAAATATCAGCCTGATTCATACATCATAAACGCGAGAAATAAATAAGGTTAATATAGCATTGATTAGGGCCATCCATCACAAACATGAAGTGTTGAATCTTAAAATCTAAATTTAATTGGATCCGGCGAAAGATAGAACTTTCATCTTGCAATAGGTCCGTCTAACGATCCAAGTGGATTTTCTAATTTAGAAAAATAAGAATTTCCTGGATTGGAAATCTGAAAAATTCAGAAAAAAAAAATGGTGGTTCTTCAAATGTAGATCTGGGTGATGGGTTTTATGTGGGGATGAAAAGGGAATGAGAATTCTTTGAGATTAGGAGAAAAAGAAGAAATTGGGGTTAAAGAGAAGAATATCTTGAGAAAAAAGAGAAGAAGAAAGAAGTAGGGGATGAGAAAATTGTTTACTTGGGCCTCACGCCCTCTTCCAATCACTAGAAGTCGAAGATGAGATCGTCAGAAGTCAAAAGCTCTCATTTTTTTTCTTTCATAAACATAACATAATGTGTTATGGGTTTAGGGCAACCCTTACAAAATTCGTAATTACATGAAATTATCAAAATACTCCTACTAAAAAAAGTTAAAAAAAAAAAGAAATTCGCACAAAATTGTGCACAAACTATCTTAAAACATAATTAATTCAAATGTTCATAAACTAAATGTAAATTTAAGATGCCCAATAGGTCCCGATGATAGTGCCGTGAAGGTGGTGTAATGAAGGTGGGCCGTGACGATCCAACGGTCCGATCACACCCTCCTCGCGATCCAATGGTCCAAATGTCTCCTCTAAGCAACTTACACATGTCACGAACACATGTGTAAGGTCTTCAACCTCTAGAGACCCGATCCGTATCCGTCATCTAACCACATTGACACGGGTAATGCATGCCTCCTGCGTTGATATACTTTGAATGACCTGGTGTCCGCATCAACTCCTCTCGGCTGAAAGATCTCGACTCCGGCGAGAAAAAACTCTTGTGTTTTTCTAACAAATTTGGATCTAGTCGCTGCAACTCTGCTTCCGTCAACCATGTACAGTCGGATAATGGTCTGTTCTTCCACTTCACTAAGTACCTCTGAAATCCACCATCTCAAGTGAAAACAATTTACTCATCCACAATTCCTTCAATTTCTTCTCTTATCTCAGGTATAGTAGGCATAGGTGGTGTAGGTTGGGAAGAAAATTCAGAAATTGGCCAATGGTTTGGAACAAAATTAGGGTCTATGGGATGGCTTGAACAAGGCATTAGATCCTCCACATTGAATGTTGAACTAATCCCCATGCGAGGTGGAAGATCTATCACATATGCATTGGACCCAATTTTTTTCAGAATTTTAAATGGTCCAGCACTGCGTGCTTGTAACTTCTTAACGGTACCCCGTGGGAACCGTTCTGGCCTCATCCTAACCATTACATAATCACCCTCATTAAATTCTTGAATTCTACGATGTAAGTCAGCTGAAATTTTATATTGTTCATTACTTGCATTTATCCGCCTCCTAATCTCTGCATGCAACTCATGAATGTGATGGGAAAATGCATCGGCTGACTCTGAGGTCCTCTGGGTAACTGACATAGGTAACAAATCTATGGGTAGTCTAGGCTTATAACCACTAACAATCTCGAATGGACTCATACCCGTAGACCTATTAACTGAACTGTTATATGCAAACTCGGCGACTGACAGGACTAAGTCCCAAGTTTTAATGTGTTCACCCACCAAACATCGTAATAGATTTCTGAGACTTTGATTCACAACTTCAGTTTGGCCATCAGTTTGAGGATGGTAGGCAGACGAGAACTGGAGTCTCGTACCCATCATATGTCACAATGTCTTCCAAAAATAACTAGTAAACCGGACATCCCTGTCAGACATTATGGTCTTAGGCAAACCATGTAATCGAACCACCCCCTCAAAGAAAATCTTAGCTATGTTGGACGCATTGAACATTTTAGAACAGGGGAGAAAGTGGGCCATTTTTGAGAAACGGTCCACGACCACAAAAATGGAATCGTGCTTTTTAATTGTCTTGGGAAGTCCAAGCACGAAATCCATACTGATGTCTTGCCACGGTGCGTGTGGCACTGGCAATGGCGTGTACAATCCAGTATTCTGCTTTTTCTGTTTTGCCAGTTGACATGTTCGACATTGCCCTAAAATTTTGGTTACATCTCGCTTAAGACTTGGCCAATAAAATCGATCCTCTACTAGAGCGATGGTCTTATCTTGACCAAAATGGCCAGCAATACCTCTAGCATGAAGCTCCCAAACAAGGAAATCCCGAAGGGAAGTGCGGGGAATACAAAGTCGGTCTCTTTTGAAAAGGAAACCATCTTTCAGCACGAAATCACCTGAACTATGCTGGGCACCTAAGAGTGACACGTATGTTCCCCCAAAATCCGGACACCTGGAATACTCTTCTATCAATTGCTCAAACTCGACAACATCTACACTCAAGGAGTTGAGCAATGCCACTCTCCTACTAAGGGCATCGGCTGGTTTGTTCTCGATCTTGGCTTTATGTTTTAAGACAAATGAATATTCCTGAAGAAACGCTGCCCACTTGGCATGCCTTGGGTTAAGCTTCTTTTGAGAATTCAAATACCTTAAAAGCCTCGTGATCAGAAAACAGGATAAATTCTTGCGGTAGAAGATAATGACGCCAATGACGTAGCGACTGCACAACCGCATAAAATTCTTTGTCATAGGTGGCATACTTTTGTTTTGCCTCATTCAGTTTCTCACTGAAATAGGCAACTGAATGACCCTCTTGGCTTAGTACTCCTATACCTACACCTGAAGCATCACACGTTACTTCAAAGACTTTAGAAAAATTTGAAAGACGCATGACGGGAGCCTTTATCATCTTGCCCTTAATATCTTTGAATGCCTTAGCTGCGGCCTTAGACCATATGAACTCTCTCTTTTTAATGCAATCAGTAATGGGAGCCATAATAGTGTTAAACCCTCGAATGAACCAACGATAAAATGTGGCTAAGCCATGAAAGCTTCTCACTTCATGTATGTTTCGCGGTTCAGGCCAGTCAGCTATGGCCTTGACTTTTTTTGGATCTGCTCGCATTCTTACAGACGACATTATGAACCCTAAGAAGACAACCCTATCAGACAGGAATGAACATTTCTTAAGGTTCGCACATAACCTCTCCGCCCTCAGGACACTACAGACCTGCCTTAAGTGGTCGAGATGCAGTTCTTTAGTGGTACTATATATGAGTATGTCATCAAAATAAACCACTAAAAACTTTCCCATAAAGGGTCTCAAAACCTGGGTCATCACACCCATAAAAGTACTGGGTGCATTAGTCAAGCCAAAGGGCATGACCAACCACTCGTACAACCCATCCTTCGCCTTGAAGGCTGTCTTCCACTCATCTCTAGGGCTTATGCGTATTTGGTGATACCTGCTCTTGAGGTCTATCTTGGAAAAAATTGTGGATCTAGCCATCATGTCTAACATATCATCAAGCCTCGGTATCGGAAATTGATACTTGATCGTGATCTTATTAATGGCCCTACTATCCACACACATCCACCACGTACCATCTTTCTTAGGTGTTAATAGCGCTCGCACGGAACATGGACTCATGCTCTCACAGATGAAACCTTTTTTCAGAAGCTCATTTACCTGTCTATGCAACTGTGCATGCTCTGTAGGATTCATCCTGTAATGAGGAAGGTTCGGTAAAGTAGACCCTGGGATGAAATCAATGGCATGCTGGATGTCCTGCATAGGTGGAAGCGCATCCGGTAAATCCTCAGGGAATACATCACTGTACTCCTCAAGAACCGAAGTCACCTCAGGGGATAACTCTACATGAACCTCGGGTGTAACTTTCCTAGCCATTAGGGCATACACCGTCGAATCATCCTCTGTCTCTTTCTCAAATTCTCTTGCATTTCTGATATGTAGAGACTTTGAAATAGATTTCCTCACATCCTTCCTTGACTCACTCGTTTTCACATCCCTAGCCTTGTCCATGTGGCTCTTGGGTAGTAATGGATTAATCTTGATTTTCTTGCCCTCATGCGTGAATGTACACACGTTCGAGCGACCAAAAATCATGACATCTCTATTGTATAACCACGGCCTCCCTAGAATGATGTGACCTACATCCATAGGTAAAACATCACATCACAACATGTCTTTATATGAACCGATTTTGATGGGGACTAAACATTGCTGGGACACAGGCATAGAAGACGTGTCAACCCAAGAAACCTTGTAGGGTTGAGGGTGAGGGATGGGTTTCAAACCCAAACAAGTGACTGTGCTAGCTGAGACCACGTTGGTACAACTACCACTATCCACGATGACTTTGCAATTTGTCACCACTCTTGATAAACGTGTAGAAAATTGTGCTTCTGCGCCAATCATCACTCTCTTTGGCCTGCACTAAAGCACATCTAACTACAGCTAGTGGTGCAGTCTCTGGTCCTTCTTCTTCATAATCACTAGCACCTTTCTTTGGATGATATTCTTCAACTTCATAATCACCCATGTCATCCGTATTTTCATTTGACTCGTCTATGACTAAGGCTTTCCCGCGAGTCTTTGCCGTGCACTGGTATGCAAAATGACCTGTACCTCTGCATTCATAACATCTCAAGTGACTATCACTGCTAGGATTGGCACCAAGGACACCTTTGCCCTTATCATCCTTAGGCTTAGGCGGTGCACTAGCCTGCACCCTAGGTTGACTTCCAATGTTAGGTTTGGTTCCCTGAAAACCAGATCTAACAGTAGAGTCTCGGGACTCAAAGCGCCTTGTGACAGGAGACTTTAGGTAAAGCTCTCTTGTACAACTTGGTAAGTTTGATCCAAGTCACTCACTGCATGGGTCATAAGCTCACGTTGCAGATCCATGCAAAGACCCACCTTGAAACGCGGCAGCGTCACTAAGGGATCCTCCTGAATATCACACCGCATCATATACTCCTCAAATTTTGCGATGTAATCTGCAACCGATATAGATCCTTGGCGTAATGCTTGCCACTGATCTAGGAGCTTTTGACGGTAAGAGAGAGGAAGATATTTTTCCTTTAATAATTCCTTCATCTCTACCCAATGTGCGACTGAGACACCTCCTGATCTCTTGATACTACGCTCCGTATTTGTCCAAAACAATTTAGCTAGACCCACAAGTTTCATTTTTGCAAACCGCACTTGTCGATTTTCAGATATCTCATACCATTCGAAATAATGGTCCATATCTGCTAACCAATCAAGGAATGCTTTTGGGTCAAGACGCCCATCAAAACTAGGAGCATCTACTTTAATACTCTTTAAGATCCTCTCATCGACATCATAACGGTCTTGATACTCGACAGCGGGCTGCGGATTTCGCGCCTCTCCACGTCCTACCCCTCGGCCACGTGCTCCACGACCTCTACCACGATTTCCTACCCGTTCCTCAACTACTCCCCCTACTTGAGACTGTTCATCCAATGTCGGGGATTTCTCTTAAGGACGCTTCTATCTGATCCATACGGGTATTCGTGTTCTTAGATTGCTCCTCAATGGCGGCCAAACGTTGGTTGATCGTGTTCATCATCTCAGTTAACTGTTTCATATTGAAGATCGGGTGTAGACCAAATCCTCTACCAGTCCGAGTGGGCATGCACAATAAGACTCAACTTAGGTTTTCTAAAACACGACTCTAGGAGATTGTTTGACACAAGACTATAGACACCGCTGATCCTAACCTTTAGAATGATGCAAATGTGGAAAAATTCAGATCTAGAAATTTTTTATTTTTATTTTTATTTTTATTTTTGCAAATATGAAAATTTCAAATCTAGACTCTATATGTGATGCATGAAACCCTAGAAAAAAATAATAATAATAAGAAATAAAAATAAAAATCTAGACCTTGATAACTCGATCTAAGATGACCCAATGTAACGACCTAATCTTTGATACCAAAATTGATGTACGACGGCTTAATCTAACCTCAAATGATCATGGTATTAGAAAAGGGGCAGATTCATGCAATCTTTAAAAAAATAAATAAATATCAGCCTGATTCATGCATCATAAACACAAGAAAAAAATAAGGTTAATATAGCATTGATTAGGGCCATCCATCACAAACATGAAGTGTTGAATCTTAAAATTTGAATTTAATTGGATCCGGCGAAAGATAGAACTTTCGTCTTGCAATAGGTTCTTCTAACGATCCAAGAGGATTTTTTAATCCAGAAAAATAGGAATTTCCTGGATTGGAAATCTGAAAAATTCAGAAAAAAAAAAAATGGTGGTTCTTCAAATGTAGATCTGGGTGATGGGTTTTATGTAGGGATGAAAAGGAAATGAGAATCCTTTGAGATTAGGAGAAAAAGAAGAAAATGGGGTTAAAGAGAAGAATATCTTAGGAAAAGAGAGAAGGAGGAAGAAGTAGGAGATGAGAAAATTGTTTACCTGGGCCTCACGCCCTCTTCCAATCACTAGAAGTCGAAGATGAGATCGTCAGAAGCCAAAAGCTCTCCTTTTTTTTTTCTTTCATAAACATAACATAATGTGCTATGGGTTTAGGGCAACCCTTACAAAATTCGTAATTACATGAAATTACCAAAATACCCCTACTAAAAAAAGTTTCAAAAAAAAGAAATTCGCACAAAATTGTGCACAAACTATCTAAAAACATAATTAATTCAAATGTTCATAAATTAAATGTAAATTTAAGATGCCCAATGGGTCCCGATGATAGTGCCGTGAAGGTGGTGTAATGAAGGTGGGCTGTGACGATCCAACGGTCCGATCACACCCTCATCCAATGGTCCAAATGTCTCCTCTAAGCAACTTACACATGTCACGAACACATGTGTAGGGTCTTCAACTCTAGAGACCCGACCCGTATCCGTCATCTAACCACATTGACACGGGTAATGCACACCTCCTGCGTTGATATACTTTGAATGACCTGGTGTCCGCATCACAAATCCATACTTTACTAATCTAGATCTAAATCATATCCTAAAGATTGAAATCTAAATCTCAAATCCAAAGGGAAATAACTACTACTAAAGGATTAAATCTTAATCCCCAAACTAAAGTCTACTAATGATTTAATGTTTCAAAAGATCCTATTAAGGATTCGCCAAGACACAAATATCCCAAAATAACCAAAATATCCTAAGTATCTGTTTTCATTCCAATCCCACAGTCAAAGCGGGTTCATCTAATGGTGATGAATGGCACAAATGCACTATTTCTCCCAGGAAAAAACTGAGAGCTTGTTTGTTTCACCAATTACTGCTACAATGTAAAAGAAATGTGCAATTGTTACAAATTACTTTACCCGTCTACTGACGGCATCTACATTTGACCGTTGATTCCCATGTTTGGTTTATTGGTGGTAAAAATCATAATGATAGCATTTTAATATTACTTTCATGTCAAATCATCACCAAAATACATTGATGTCGCTGTTTCAATTTGAGTTTTTAATGGTAATGCTATGAATAAGTGCAATGATTATGAATTCCTTTACCTATCTCCTAAATATATCTACATTTGACTAACGGTTCCAGTGTTTGGTTTAACATTGGTAATGGTGACACTTTACATTACCGAGGTAATTGGCAAAACAAACAGGCCCTGAGATACCCCTTTGTGTACATTTTAGATATTATTTCACTCATATGAAAAATACCTATATCCAAGTTTCTTTATTTATTTTAATAAACTAATGAGATCTTCTTAATTTCCCAAATACCTCTTACTAATGGCTTTCCAAATTTCTTAGTTATTAGTAGCTTTAGATTTTGATTAATGATTATTGGTTGAATGGTTGTTTCCATTAGTGATTATTAGTTTGATCATAGATATTTTGGTGTGTAACTTGCGTTTGCTTAATCTTTTGTGAACTTACTTTTGCTCAAGCCTTAGGTTTTACTTTTGGTTTTCCTTCCAATGGTTTTGTTGAATTGGACTGGTTTAATTGGAATGACTAGCGTTTCATTGGAATGTTCAAGATTGGACATGCGAGGTGGCAGAAAATATCTAATTGTTTGCATGTATAACAATCTTACAGTTAGTTTTATTTTGTTGTGTAAAAGTTGGTTTGCTACTAAATCTATTAAACAAATCATTATGCATGTATCATCATCATCATCATCTAAGCCTTATCCTAATTAATTGGGGTTGGCTACATGAATCCTATTCTGCCATTTCACTCTATCAAGGGCCATACTTTCAGTTAGACCATAGGTCAACAAGCCTTCCCCTTTCGTTTTAGAGCCTTCAACTTGTACATACTCCTAATCAAAGCGGAATGTCTCTATTGCACATGACTAGACCATCTAAGTCTACTTTCCCTCATCTTATTACCTATTGGTGCTACTCCTAAGTTCTCTTGAATGTGTTCATTTATAATTCTATCCTTGCTCACTTTGCTTCTCATCCATCTCAACATCCTCATTTTAGCTACACCCATCCTATGAACATGTTGTTCCTTAACTGCTCAACATTTTGTCCCACAAAGCATTGCTGATTTTATAGCTATCCTATAAAATTTCCCTTTCAGTTCGACTGGTAGACGATGTTCACATAAAACTCTAGAGGCACATCTCAATTTCTCCCGCCTTGCTTGAATTCTATGGGCCGCCCATATCCTTCTCAATCTCTCCACTCATGAATATTATTGATCCAAGATATTGAAAGTGGTTATTTTTTGGAAACTTATTCATCAACAATCTTAACTGATTCCTCATTTTCGCTCCTATTGTTAATAAAATTGCACCCCGTATGCTTTATTTTAGGTCGACTAATTTTAAATCCGTTAGATGTGAAGGAACCCCTACATAAATCTAGATTGTGTGTTTGTGTCTGTTTTTTTGAAAGATGATACGTATTATTAAGGTACACAACAAAGAAAAAGAAAAAACAAAAAGACAACCCAAATAAAACAAATTTCCTAGACCACAAACTTAGGGAGCCCACTCGATTATCGACCCCGATCGCATAACCACGTAGATTGTGAAAGCAACAATTATTCCTTTGAGTCCAAATAGACTAGAAGATAGTGAGCATAGCAATCCTCCATTCAGGAGTACCAATGGATCCCCCTCCACCATAATGTTAGGATCAAAATAAGCTCCCAACTGAACTTGGTATCACCCAAGATCGGAAAATGTTAGACCAGACCACTTTGGAGAAAGAGCAAACAAGCGTCAGGCAACACGAAGTATCTCTAGCACAAATTATCAATAGTCAGAATCCTATTTCTCTTGGCTAGCCATGCAAAGACAGCAACTATCTTTGAAAGAACTTCGTAGGACCACACGAAGGCAATATGGCCTTTTGAATCTTCGAACTTCGATTGAGACAACATCAAGTAGAATGATTGCACTAAAAAAATGCCTAACTTGTTGAAGCGCCATACGAGCGAATCTTTCACCCCCAAAGAGTGCGAAATCCCATGCAAGTGAGGAAGAAGAGAAGCCAAATTGTCGAATTCCAAATTACTTAAATCCAGACGATAGGGAAGAAGCCACTCCCCCAAGATCCCGGGGTGCGAAATAGCTGGCAATAGATATATCGACCACAGGGCAGCGACAAGCAAGGGTAGGGAAAGATGATCTGAGCGAAGAGTCACCACCCCAAACATCCTCCCAAAATATAACTATGGTCCCCTCCCTGAAGAGAAGGGACCGTTATGTCACGTGCTTAAATATCATTCAACAAAGAATCCATCTCAAGCTCCCTCAAGCCAAGTACTTTCCGCTTCTAGGACATAAGCTTAGCTTTCAGCATTTTCAACTTCTTAAATAACCTGAAACCCACACGACCCTCGACTTTGAAAGAAGATTGCCACTTAGAGACCAAGAATCGAAAACCCTTGGCATCGATCCATGCCAACTAGAATTTGTAAGGCTTGGGCCCTCGGTTAGTTTCCTCCACTTCCCCACACCCCCCCCCCCCTTCTCTTTTGTTAATCAAAACTATGTCATTTGCAAACAACATACACTAGGGGATCCCTTCTTGCAAACGCCTTGTTAACTTGTCCATAACCAATGCAAAAAGATATGGGTTCAATGTCGACCCATGTTGCAAGCATACAATAATTGGGAACTCAATTGTCTCTCCAGAAGTGGTCCTTACATTTGTATCAATCCCTCATATATATCCTTAAATCATTTTAATATAGCCTCTCAAAACTCCTTTCCCAACATCCATTAGATTAAATCTATGTGGACCCTATCTATGCTTTCTCTAATCATAAAGACAATGTGGACGAGTGCATTGATTCCCGTCACAGACAAAAGATTAGCGGGTTGGTTTGCAAACTAGATTTGGAGAAGGCATATGATCACGTCGATTGGAATTTCTTGGATTACATGTTAGATCAGTTGGGGTGTGGTCACCAGTGGAAAGGTTGGATGAGGGCGTGTGTGCAGTCCACCCACTTTTTTGTTCTGGTCAATGGGGTGCCTTACGGTTTCTTTAAGGCCTCAAGGGGTCTAAAGCAAGGAGATCCCCTCTTGCCCAACCTCTTCGTCATTGTAGGGGAGGCCTTGAGTAAAATGCTTCACAGAGGGGAGATTAATGGTCTTATTTCAAGTTTCAAAGTCGTTGAGAATGACATTCAAGTTAGTCATCTTTAGTATGCAGACGAGACACTACTTTTTTGCGATGCAGAAACGACGTCAGTAGATTATTTACGCAAGATTTTGGTTTGCTTTAAAGCTATATCGGGGCTCAAGATTAATGAGGCTAAAAGTGAGATGCTTGGGATTCATGTCTCAGATGAGGAATTACAGCAGTTGGCTTTTGTTTTTAGTCGTAAATCAAGCTCTTTTCCATCATCCTACTTGGGTCTTCCTCTTCGCATAGGAAAGTTATCCAAGCATCTATTGGTGAGGGATATTGAGAGAATTGAGCGGAAGCTCATTAATTGGAAGTGTTAGACCCTATCTTTTGGCGGTCGGTTAACCCTCTTAAAAACTGCTTTCTCCAACATGCTGGTTTATTTTATGTCCATTTTCAAATGCCCTAAGTTAGTGCTTGGTGAAATTGAAAAAATGAGAAGAGACTTCCTTTGGAGAGGGGCTAACGAGGTCACAAGTTCCATCTCCTAAAATGGGGGGATGTTTGCAAGCTTATTTTGGAAGGGGGAGTGGGGCTTAACGAATTGTGTCTTTCCAATACTGCGCTTCTTGGTAAGTGGCTTTGGAAATTGGGCTATTCAAAAGGGCTTTGGTTAGATGTTATTGTTAGCAAGTATGGAAGGCAGGAGGGTTGGACGATTAAATCCTCCTCCCTATAGGGTACCCATGGTTTGGAAGGCGAAAGCGGCTACTAAGTATCTCTTTTAGCAGGGTGTTGCTTTCAGTCTTGGTGATGGGAAGCACATTCGATTTTGGGTGGATGCATGGTGTGGGGATAAGTCGTTCCAAGTTATATTCCCTAGAATTACAATGTTAACCATGGACCATTTCGCCCCTATTCAGAGATGCTGCTACTTTTGTGGCAAGTCAGCTATGTAGAGCCCTAATTTCTAAAGGAATATGACAGATGTAGAGATTGCGGAATTACTGCAACTATTGGATCTCCTTAACAGTGCTTCCCCTTCGAATCAAGAAGAAGACTTTATGATCTGGTCGGCTCATAGCTCTAGTAGATTCTTCATGCGCTTCTTCTCGGTTCTCTCTAGAGGACTACCCCCATCCACTCACTCTTTTCTCCACTAGTTTTACAGGGCTCTACCTCGGGTGGCTGTGTTCGTGTGGTTAGTGGCTAGGAAAAGAGTGCTAACAATTGACAGCCTAGAGCGAAGGTCTCTCGTTCTTCCGAAAATTTGCCTTATGTGTATGGAGAGTGCAAAATCGATCGATCATCTTTTTATTCATTGTTCTTTTGTGCGGAAGGTATGGAGGTACTTCCTCAAGTCATCCAATATGCCTTGGGTTATGTTGGCTTCAATGGAATCCCTTTTATGGGCATGGCATGGGAGGAGTGGAAGGAAAGATGCTAAAGCAAAGTGGAGGGTTCTCCTTATGGCCATCCTTCGGGCTATCCGGAGAGAACATAATGGGTGGTGTTTTAGAAATGAGCTCTCCTCGGTTGAAAGGGTGGTGGGCATTATCAATGGATATGCCTTTGATTGGGTTTCAGTTGTTTAAGCACATGAGGGAACTTTTCCATTTGCTTGTTTTTTTGTTGTATTCTTTCTTGCCTTTGGCGAGTGTTTATATAAAAAAATTGTTACCTCTCAAAAAAAAAATAAAAAAATAATAATAATAAATAAAGACACTGTGGAGATCCTTCTTCCTCTTCCTATAGGAAGATAAGTAGGAAAAAAACTTTAGTGGTAGACGTCCCAAGCATGAAACCAAATTGATTTTCTAATATATTTGTCTCATGCCTTACTCTTTGCTTACTCACTATTTCCCAAAGTTTTATAGTATGGCTCATAAGTTTAATCCCACGATTTTTAGCGCGGCTCTATATGTCTACTTATTCTTATAAATTAGTACCACAGTACTTTTCCTCCATTCATCTGACATTTTCTTCAATCTTACAATCTTATTGAACAACTTTGTCAACCAAAATAATCCACTTTCTCGTGAACTCTGCCCCCAATAAACATTATCGGTCGCGTTATTTTTATAGATCATCAATTTTATCATAGACAACCTATATACGAGGGATCGGTTGATTATGGGTAATCTTTTGGAGTGCTGCTCCTCAAATTGGGCCATATTTTCTGGTTAGTCAGCCACACACACACACACACACACTGATCCATAAAACCTCATAGAAATGCTCCTGTGGTTCCGAGGAGTTATAGAATGCTGTTAAAAGAGTTTGCTGCAATCATCATCAACGACGTTACAAGGGAACTAGGCAATAAGATGCCTTAACACCACTCCTAGGGCAGTTAAAATTGTCTAACCCTTATGCAAGGATTTCTTTGACTTGGGCTTTTTAACTGATCTTTACTTACAAGTTACAAATAGTCTCAGCAAATGGGTTAGAAAGAAAATAAACAGTTTAGGGGGCTAATATACAGGGAAGTTAGTTGTTCTTTGAAGCATTCATCCGAGTCTTCTTCCACCCAATGACTATTTTCTAAGAAACGGGGCATCCAAAGATATTCAATTGTTCTACAATAGCAAGAATTTGATCATATCCAACATCTTGTCATGTAACATACCGTGGAGAAGCAACTAACTAGGAACATGGTTTGGCTTAAATAATGTCATATAATATATCAATGGAAGTCACTGGAGAGGACTTCCATTCATCCTGTTGACCACACATTTCATTATGCTTGCTGCATTTTATTTGTATTCCTCAAACCCCCCCCCCCCCCCCCCCCCCCCCCCCCCAAAAAAAAAAAAAAAAAAAAAAAAGGGAAACACAGGTCTTATTATATTCCATCTCCTCTTGCCCTTTTCCTCTGCTGTTAATCAGGTTATTTTGTTTGGCTGACACTGCATTGCTGTTGCCTATTTTCAGCTTGCTTAGGTACCAAGCCAAATCCAGGATTTCCTGGAAGAGGGGTTCTTTGCTATCAGGTATCTGTATTTAGATTGATTTGCATGCAAAAGGACTTTTTTTTTTTTTGGACTTCATTGACATTCTAATTATCTAGAAATTCTATTATGGGTTTGAAATGCTTGTGTGTATGCTTTTTACCAGATTGAGTTTTTTAGTTTAGCTGACCTGGACAAACATAAAGTCGAGTTCTCAGGTTTTTAAACTGTCTTTTGAAAATTTGTAATGCAGCAGTCAAAACGTGTAGTTTCATGTACTAGATGTGTGATTAAAAATGATCAACGAATGCTATGATGTCTTGCACTGAAATTGGGGTCAGGGCCATGTCTCAGCTCCTTGTATTTCTTTGTTTCTCTTCTTAATGAAATCAATTTTCCATATATAAATTGTGGTATCTGCTGGAGTACCTTATCCAGATAGATAAATATGACCTCAAAATCTGAATCTGCATGGCAGTCTCCGCTGATTACCAAACTATAATGTGGGAACTGCATGTACCTATTTGCCTTCTTATAAAACATATCCATTAGAATTTGTAACATCAAATGTGGAGCTCAACATTGACATCTTCCAATCTGCATGACACACTTTCTTGAGGGGTTAGAAACTTTTGTGATGTGGACATAGATGAGATAGGGCAAAGTTTCTGATGCACCCTTATATTTTTCTCCTAATTAAACTAATAAATGTATACTTCTCCTAATTAAGGACGTACCCATTATAAATTTTTTTACTCTTTTATGCATCTCCTCTTTAGGGCCAGACTGTCCTTTTTTATTTTCTCCAAGCAACTAGTGATTGCTGATGCCCATTCTATATAAGTGGGTCCCATGGTTTGTTAATATAGACAATTGATCTTATCTCACTGCAGATAGGGAATGTATCAAAACTCTTTCAGCTTTGAAAATCCCAGACATCCAATGTTTGGCCTTCTCCGGACCATTGTTTTTTCTCTCTTAATCATCTATTTATAGGCCACTGATCTAAGCATTAGTAACATTTGATCTTTAACTTTTTTTTTTGCAGAATTCCCATCTTTAGGGCCTATAAGATGAACTGTTTGGATTATCAAACCATGGGCACTGTTTTATATTTTGATGCATCAAGACACTATTCACGTTATGATGGATCAGGAAAATTATACAATGAAGAATTATAGGCCTTATGCATCAGAACATGGATAGCTTCATGATGCAATTGCAATTTAATTTAGGTTGCCTGTGTGCCATGTGCATTTTCTTGATGCAAGGTTATCAAATATCACACTGCCACTGAAAGTTTTTCTCCTTTCCCCAAACCTTCATCTCTGGGAAAGCAATGTGATAGAGACATCCCAATGATAATTTGGAGCTTGTAAAGTCCACATGCATATATGCAGCCCATCTACACGCCACTCATATGCAGTGTGGAACAAATGTGAGGTCCAAATCATCCATCATATAGCCCCCACCATCCGGTCAACCTTGAAATTTTAAATAGAAAATAAAAAATCAGGCCAATCGGCTTATCAGGCTGGCCACATTTTTCATAACAAATGGATGGCTGAACATAATTTGGCCAAGTTTTCAAAGCTATCCGCTGTTTTTAAAACTCTGGCTCACCTGATTAGTCAGTGGTCTGTTTTTATTACTTCGACACCATCCATCGATTTGCATGTGAAGCTTGGTGTGCCTCAATAATTTACAACTATGCTCAATTCAATGGTTGAGCGTTAGAGCGAGGCATTGAGAGAGGAGCCTGGAGTGTGAGACAGCTTGTCAAGCATTTGGCATCTTGGATAAGTGTACGACGGTAATGACTAAAGGTAGGATGTTAAGAGATGTGACAAATGTAAGGGTATGAATCATGCTTCTTTTTTTTTATTTTGTTTATCCCAAGCTGTAATGCATCCTTTGACTTTATCTACCACCCTGACACCCTCTTCATCTATCAAATTGTGTTTGAAGTAACCATAGCAATATCAGTGAAATATGGTCAACTTGCACCATGAATGTATTCCCTAATGAAAACTATATGCACCCAGAAAATGTCCCTAAGGGTATGGTGGGAATACACTTAGCTTACACCAAAAAGACACCAAGCGATGTAAGAATTTGACGAGCACACGTACCCAAAACCTGTGCAAGCTTGTGTTTGTTCCTGATAACCTTGTTGCACATGTTCGTCTCATGGACAAACAAAACATGAAGCTGTCTTAATATGATGGCAAGCTTCTTTTAGACATCTGGGTATCAACTGGTTCGCAACCATTATGGTTAGTATTCTCGTTCTGTCAATTTAGATTTACTCAGATGCCATGACATGCCGCTTGGTCAAGGCTTGAAATACTCGAGAACATACTCTGCCAAAAATCTTTCTCATCTGTGGTAGCTCAGTCATGTTATAGAAAGCAAGAAATTGAATATGTGGGATGCAAGGATCCAGGGCTAGCTACTCAAGGCTTGAAATACTTCAGAACACACACTGCCTAAAATCTGTCTCGTCTGTGGGAGCGCAGTCATGTTATATAAAGCAAAAAAATTGGATATGTGGGATGGAAGGATCCAGGGCCAGCAATGTACCATGCTGTCGGTCACTATGATGCCCTGGTGCTATTGTTCCATTTGTCCTTGTAGTGTTGCAAGCTGAAACAGTGCTGCTGCTAGAGGTGGCATGATAGCTTCATGATTGTATTTGCAATGCAGATGGGAGTACTACAACACAATTTCTCTCCAATCTTTTGGAGAAGCATAAATTTCACCTCCTGAAATGGTAGGAGGTATGTAAACCAGCCGATCAAGGAAGAGCAGGAATTAGGAACTTAGAGAAGATGAATCTGGCGCTATTAAGGAAATGAGTGTGGATATTCGGGGTAGAATTGGGAGTTAGGTGGAGAGAGTTGCTGGGTAGAAAGTATGGGGTGGTGGGCTAAATCTTCTTGGCTATATTGTGCCTATTATTTGTGAAAGTCGGTGGCATCACTAAAACATCAGGTATGGAAAGGAATTGGGTTAAATTTGGGGGATGGAAAAATATCAAATTTTGGGAGGATAAATGGGTGGGAGATATTAACACCTCCTCCCCCCCCCCCCCCCAAGAAGGAATCTCGGATGATGAAGAGGTGGAAGAGTTTGTTCGTCTCCTGCCAGGTGCTTCACACGATGTCTCCGCATCATGCAAGTGCCAATTCGCTTAGATGGTTGAAAGACAAATCAGGTACTTTCTCAGTGAAATCCTTCTATTGCTGGATAAGTGGTGGGAGTGAAGTTGCCACGTTAGGTCTGACGAAGTTTGTACGGGGATACGGCGCTCCGTTGAAGGTGGCAGCGTTTGCTTGGCTAGTGGGGAGAAATAAGGTGCTAACTATTGACAGTCTTTGCAGAAGGAATCTATGCCTTCCGAATATCTGCTTGCTCTACTTCAAAAATGCATACTCTGCGGATCATCTTTTCATTCATTGCTCTTTTGCAAGAGCAGTTTGGAATGATTTTTTTTTTTCAATTGTTTGGGGTAATGTGGGTGTTTCTAGGTTCAATAAATGCTTTTTTGCTATCGTGGCACAGTGGAGGTAATGGGAAAAGGGGGGCAAAAATCTGGAGACTGGCTATGTTGGCAGGGCTACAGGGTCTATGGAGAGAGAGGAATGAACTATGTTTTAGGAATCATTAAGGGAAAACCATAGATGTGTTCAGTAGCGCTAAAGGTCAGGTTGTGGAATGGGCTTTGGCTAAAAATCTCTATTGCCATTTCCCAGTTTCATGGCAGTCTTTGTAAATTCTTGTGTAGTTGTATTTTCGGCCTCTTTATTAATGAAATCATCATTGTTCAAAAAAATCCTCTTCCTCCCCTTTAATAAAATTATGTGATTTCTCAGAAGAAAAAAAAAAAAGAAGAAGAAGAAGAAGAAGATTCCAAAGGCTTCTTCATTCTAAACCTATTTCTTCTCCTCGTTGCTGCTTTTGCAATTCAATAGCATTCATATCTGTGTATAATTCACTTATTTTAATTTCCCTTTTTAAAAAAAAGTTGTTTTATTCTTCTAAATGTGTGTGAATAGTTTCAGGCTTTATTTTGAAAATGGCAAGAGGTACAAGGGCCCGACGTAGGCTTTCTTCCCGTCAATCCAGGCCAACCCCATACCCATTACCATCATACAATTGGAAGGGTCTTGAGAAGGAAGCGATCCAGAAGAACTCATCCAAAGCTTTGGAGAAAGACTGGGAAGACGCTACCTGTTCAGTGTGCATGGAATTCCCTCACAATGCTGTACTGCTTCTTTGTTCATCTCATGACAAGGGCTGCCGACCATACATGTGCGGCACCAGTTATCGCTATTCCAATTGCCTTAATCAGTTCAAGAAGGCATACACAAAAGTTATGTCACCCCCCCATGGTCAGGTTCAAGACAATCTATGGCATGAATCAGCAGAGAACTCAAGTGTCGGTTTAGGTGCTGGCTGGCCAAATGAAAAACACGAGGTTACGGAGCTTGCGTGCCCCTTGTGCAGAGGGCAGGTTAAGGGATGGACGGTGGTTGAAGCTGCACGTGAGTATCTCAATGCCAAGAGGAGGAGCTGCATGCAGGATGATTGCTCATTCGTTGGGACATACAAAGAGCTCAGAAAGCATGTGAGGGCGGAACACCCATCTGCACGGCCACGTGAGGTGGACCCTGTACTTGAACAGAAATGGAGTAGGCTTGAGCACGAGAGAGAGCGCAACGATGTGATCAGCACTATAAGATCGTCAATGCCAGGGGCAATGGTGTTAGGGGATTATGTGATAGAGGGGGGACGTCATGGCTTCCATACGGATGAGGGACAAGTTGATGAAGATGGGAATTATGAGATGGGTGTGGAGGAGAGCAATTGGCTCAATGTCCTCTTCCTCTTGCAAGCATTTGGGTCCACTGGGAATGCAAGTTTCAGGTCACGCCTTAGGCGGCTTGAGAGGGGTCACCGCACATTGGAGGAAGGGGGCACTGGCAGCAGCCCACCCATTCCTAGCACTAGGGAAGGTGTTGCTGCTACATTTGAAGGAGAGGGTGTTTCTCCAGCTAGTCGAGGGAGAGTATTGGGCTTGGGGAGGTCCGAAAGGCGGCGGCGGCGTAGGAGCCGGCGGAGATCAGTTATAGATGTGAGCTGAAGAAAATGGAAAAGAGGGGGGGCAGCCAGGCATAAGTTGGTTTGTCATTTGGCAGAAATGTGAAATGATGCAGTCTTGTTCCCAGTATAAACTCGGATTTGCCCCCCATTTTATCAAATCTGGAATTGGTTTTGTTAATGACTGATGTCAATCTGTTGTTTCTGTTTCTAATCTATAGTCGCTGTATGGTTTTCTCCTGTTTATTGTAATTAGCATATGATGTTTTCCTCGTGTAGCATTTATCACCCGGTAAAACCTTGGGCTCACATGCCTAAGGTTGGATGATTGTAATTAGAATGTTCAAATAATTCCGTCTGCCATTTATTATTTCACAAGCCTAAGGTTGGATGAGAAAGATATAAAAGTCTGACACCACTAATAAAAATCTTGATTCCTGAACATGCTTGTTGTTTAAAATAAAATAAAATAAAATCTGAACACGTTCATGCTCGTGGATCTACAGATTGCCAACCAGCAGAGGAATGGTTGGGGCAAAAAAAAAAAAAGGAGCATGTACATTCTAATGTCGTTAAAATCGATAGATTGGACGGTTAGGTCAGCATTGGGAGTACAGATTATCATGCGATATGTGACCCATTCATGACAGGACACATCTAGGAGGGAATGGTGGAGATTGCTGCCTAACATTCTCATTACCACATACCAAAAGATCAGGCATCACATAGATGCCTTGTTATGGGCAGAGTACAGTGCGGGCCACCCAAGAGGCAAATACATTGATATAACGACTGATAATTTTGGTTCACAATTGAATTCATCATTTCACCATCTTCAAAACACAATCGCAAGACATCCACCAGAAACATGCTATGTTTGTTTCACTGCTTAGTATATAAACTGTTTCCAAGATTTCACCAGATGGGGCTAATTTCCAGAATTTTCCCATAAAAAATCACCCTTTGAGAAAGATAAATAGGCATTTGCCAAAAGAAAAGGAAAAAAAAAAAAAAAAAGAAACACAGGAAGAATCTCCCCAAAAAAAGAGAAAAAGAAAATTACAACAACAGCAGGATGTGCATCAGATAAAAAGCTTCCAATCTGCATCCTGCATGCCTCACATGAGCTGCAGGAATCCTTGATTTGGCTTATAGGGGCTTGCCTGTCATTATACCCATACCAGCCAACCGAAATTGAAACTGCACCCATGAAGTTCCAATCTCTCGACAGTGACCAAAGGACCTGTATTGAAGACCACAAGCGAATGCAGCAATAGAACTGCCAAAGATGATCACGAGAAACATGAGATTCTGATTTAGTTCTATTATGTTTGGGGAAAAATTTTCCACCCAACAAAATCTAGAGGAAAAATATAGCATTCTTGATCCAATAATATGCACATTATACTTGGGTTTGCAGTTTTCAGCAAGGGGGCCAAGGGTTCACCAATCCAAATATCGGCTGTTGAGTCCCAACATTTCTGTGCCCCAAAAATCACCAAAATAGTCCAATCCTAACCTTTTAATTTGTGTTCTGCAAAATGATTGAGAAGAGAAATATAGCAACAATCCACAGCCCGAGATTGTTGGCAAGGATACCTTACCTGGAAAATTTTCGGTGAATGGTCCAGTCCATCCATGTTAGGTAGCATTCGACCAACAGTCTTGATCACTGTGAACCATCACCTTGTTCTACCAACTGAAAACCAAGTACTATGCACCTCTAGAAACACCACCATAGGCACTCTCAAAAAACCTCTAGAAACAACGCCATATGCACTCTCAAAAAACGCTCCAAAGCAATAGCATCTAGAACCATGTGTTTAAGCAGTTTCAGAGTGCAACTTGCCTGGAGACAGAGAAAAAAAAACCAGTATGACTCAGCCCTCATTCCTACTCGTTCGGAGTGGTTCTGACTCAGGCTGGGTTTTGGCTCTGACTTGCACAGTGACTCATTTCATGGCCCACTGAAACTAATAAGTCAACTTGGTATGGAACAATATTCAGACCCATGACCCATACAAAGCAAAACACATAAATCCTCAACGAACAAAAGAGACAGCAAAGGATCACATGCAGCCAAATAAAATTTAATATCCAGCCTCATTTACCTTGGATCATCGGAAGTTGATGAACATGAAGCTTAAGCCCGTTTGTTGTTATGCGGAGAAACTGAGCCCATTGAAGTTGGCAGCGGCCTCCTCACGAACGGATGGTCTAATAACTCAGATGCAGAGGGTCGATCTTCTGGTTCAACTTGTAAGCATTGTTGGATGAAATCCCTTGCTTCTCTTGACAGAGAATTAGGAACAGGTGGCGGTTCTCCTTGACCAATCCTATATAATGCTTGCATCTGTCACATCACAGAACCATTTAAGTCCTTCCAATCAGCATTCTAGAGAGGGGTGCGGAGCACCATTTGTGTGGTTGTTTTAGTGAGAAGGAGATTTAACTAAATTATCAAAAGTGAGGCAACAGCTGAAAGTTAATATCCAAGAGATTTGAGTACTTTAAAGAAAAAACGGCAAACTAACAAATCACATCACGCATTCAAGAGTTAACAATAGGCACTCTTAACAGCTCTCATCTGTCGTAAGCATTCAAATTAATCAGTTTCAGCCCGTCACCCAACCACAAAAGCAGGCGAGTAAGCCTGACAGCCTGCAAGTCGTAGAGCCTGTACCAAGGTCAGCAGCAGGCTTCATGATTTCTTCTGTTGAAAGTTATAGTCCACGGTGCAAGAATGTAATAGCATCCATGGGGAGGAAAGAGGGCTAAAATACAAATGGCCACTGTGGCATATGGATTGCACAAAATTGTGCATGACAATCCTGGCACCAACTCAATACGCACAAAGCAATGCGGCAACACAAACAGTAACAAGGGTTGAGTTTGACACCTAATGGCTTTTGACCGAGATTGGCCACTCGAACAAATTTGTGGTTTCACACATGCCAACCAAACCATGTAAGAACAAACGTACTCGATGGAGTGTGCTCATCACTCCAAAAACAATAGTCCAACTAGCAGTGCCAATCATAAAACCAAATTTGGAGAGGTCAGGCAATTCTGATCCATGATTGAAATACCAATAACTGGAGACAATCGGACATCTAAAATCTGAACATTGATTGGCCAAGGGGGTCCATGGGAAACACAAATTGCATACCACATAAAGCAGGACACGGTGTGGAAGGGCCATTATTGACCCCAGGGAAGGTCAAGATTGCATACCGGATGAACAGTAGAATGCACTGATGGGGTTTTCCTCAGTTCAGAGGAGAGGGAGTGCGGCTCGTTGTAAATCAGATGTCTTAAATCTTGGCATTACCGTGCTGCTCTACCGGTCGAGGGGGTTTCTTGAGCAGTCGAGGCTCGCTCGACTCAAAGTCCAGCAAGCTGTATTTTTTGGTGTCGACCAGTCGAGTGTCAGGCTCGACTGGTCAAAGGGGTCCTTCGACCAGTCGAGGACCTGGCTCGACTAGTCGAGGGTTACGCAAATTCTACGCAGATTTTATGCGGACTGTGTAAATTTGAGGCGATTTAGCAGAGGTGCCGAAGGGGAGTTTCCTAAACTATAAATAGGGGTCCCTAAGGCTATTCTAGGGCATGCTAAGGCTTCCTAAAGTGATTCCATCAAGGTGTTTTCACATCCAAGGTGAGAGAGAGAAAGAGAAAAGAGAGAGGAAGCTTGTGGAAGGGAGGATTCTCCTCGTAGAGGTGATATATTGCGCAGTCACCGTCTCAGCGCTTCTACGTCCTCATGATCGGTGAGATCTCTCCGTTTTCATTATTCTCTTATTGTTCATCTACTCCTACGTGAGTGAAGAAAGTTTGATCCAAGCGGTGTGTGCTTATGATCGGTTGTAACGTTCTACTTCATAGTAAATTGTTGCTCTGGACTAGATCCCGTGGTTTTTACCTCTTCAAGGATTTTTCACGTAAAATCTCGTGTTGTGTGGTTTGTGCTTTGATTTATTTCATTACTTTATTATATCTCATAATTCTAGTATTTGGGAGGTGAGATCCTAAGGTTTTTTGTGCAATGCTCCCAACATGCACCAACTATAAGATGTACTTGAACGAAAAAGGGGAAAAGCACAATTTTAGGGCCTGGATCGTAAACCTGGTTTGGAGCCAAGGAGAAGGTAGAGTTTCAATTAGCCCAACAAAAAGGTAATGAAGGGGCATTTTCACAAAGGGCTCGAGTGGGGTGGCATGTGGGATGCAAGGGCACACTCGGGGTGGGCAGCCTGTGTGAAGCAGGTGGCTTGTGTGAGGCGGAACCCATGTGATGTGAGGGCTACGAGGGGGGTTCAGCCGAGGTCCTAACCCATGGGATGTGAGGCCCAGGCTATGAGATAAAGGGATTGATTCGCCATACTCTATCAATTCAGGTTTTTAGAGCAAGTGGTTAGTTGTCCCACATCAAAGTAGTATCAAAGCGGGAGGTCTCGTGTTCGAGACTCCTCACCGGGGGTGATTAATGTATGGGCATTTTCACACTGGGCTTGAGTGGGGTGGCCTGTGGGATGCAGGGGTACACTCGGGGTGGGCGGGGATTGCTTCTTCTAGATTTTTAATTGAAAGTGTGTTTAGTAGCCCAAATATCGTGAAATTTTATGATATTTTGTATACGATTAATAATGAAATTTAATGACATTTGATGCAACCAAACACAACCTAAAATAATAGAAAAAATAAGCAAAGATCAAGCATAAAGGTAAAAAAAGAGCAACTTAACTGATTTAATACTATTGCTTATATTATTTTATTAAAATTGTTGAAAAGATTAACTAAAATCATTGAAAAGACTTTTATTAAGCTATGCTACGTAGCATGAGCTACACACTACATGGCAAAGCTATTTAAAATAAATTCTTTAAAGAGTATCAACCCTAACATGGAAAGCCCCAAGCATGATGGTTTTCAGTTCACCATTGCCATCTCTTACAACTCCACTGATCCGGATGCCCAGATTACCAATTAAGCTTCAGTGTGAACCAATCAGTGTTTAAGTTCTGAACCAAGTTGCAGATAAGGAATAGAAAGTCCAAATTTTTTGGTGCAATGCTGATTGCTGAGTTTTGATTGGAGACTTCTTTCGATCGTAAGAAGAATGGATTCTGAAGGAAACTAGTGCAAAGCTAACATACCATCTGCTTCCAGTTGTCCTGTGAATGCTTCAGCAGGGACTAGGATATGCGTGTTGACATTTCTCTCTTCAGAAGAAAGATCAGTTTCATGGGCTCAATTTCCCACTTTGCATACAGCTTACAAAAATATGTTTGCACATCACTTTAAAAGAAGAAAAGGAAGAAGAAGTTGACAAGAGAGTATGTAAGAGCCTTCTAATGTCAGCATCTCATTCCTTGGATGCATAGACAACATTAACCAATCAAAAACTCTGAGAATGACAAGTTGCATATTACTTTTCAGCACTCCCTAGTGGAACCTGGTTAACAAAATTTTGGAGAGGTGGTGGTCCATAGTAAAAATGTTTCAATCAAGATAAGAGGCTATAACAGGTTCTTCAACACACTTAGTATCCACCCCGGTGAATGCTTAGTTAACATCCACACCAGTAAATGTGTCACATGTATGCAACATCTGAGGCATGCATAAGGTGGCATCAGTTTTGTGAATAGACCAGCAATTTTACTGCAATTAATGCCATAGAACTGTTAATTTTAAATCTTAAGGTTAGCAAAATGAAACTGATTACTCTAGGTAATTGTAGGTTTAAATCAACAGTTTCCTCAATGTTGTACAATTTGTACTACTCAATCAGAAGCTAGAAGTTTGCAGAAGCCAGAAAGTGTTGCTTTTGATACTATTACATCCTAAAGTATGCTGTGATATCCATGAACAAGTAAATTAGTGCAAGGAGCAAAAGAAATTGGCTAGACTCAGATCACACGAAAATATCATAACTTATTGAAGATACATTACTCACCCATTCAAATTGAGAGTAGGGATGAGTACGGGTTAACATCTCTAAGACACTGCAACCAAGGCTCCAAATATCAGCTGCAAGCCCATAGGTCTTTCGAGGATTGACCACCTGTAGAAGTGCACAAACTTGATTGAGACAAAATGCTAACAATATACGCATGCACAATGTGTCTCCTCATCTCAAAGTTAAGGCGACTCTATTCAGAGGGCCCCTCCAGCTGAGAGAACCTCCTCCCAGTCGAGATTTGTTGAAGGATTCGAAGTAATAAGAAATATGCCCATGAAGATAAGCTGACAGATCATTCTCACTACAGCGTTCTTACTTTTCACTGTGTGAATAGAAACTAGTAAGTATTGGTGTCCAGGAAATATTGTTGAAGGAGACGATCAGTAGCATGTTGAGAGAGAAGAAAGGTCTATCAGAGAGTGAAATTATCAATTGGATGCTAATCCACACATCAGCCATCGGCAATTTGAACATTAAAAAAATAATATATAAAAAAACCCTGCACAAAGAACTGTTTGGTTCTTTCAAGACACTTCAAACACTCTAATACTTCTCCACTGTAATGATTCTACACTTGCATGACAATATGATCCCAAATTTGAGGAAACTGTTTTATAGTTCTTTACAATTATTTAAGGGGACTCTTTTTGAGTGATCGAGGTGAATTTTTATAAAATGACTTAAGCTTGGCAATGGTTTTCATGTCCTTAAAACACGTTTTACTTGAATTATGGGATTTTATGTATAATTACTCAATAACTGTTCTTTGAAGGAAAAAAAAAATGGATCTTTTCAAAATGTGAATTTAATTAAAAGAATTTTAGGCACTACAAGAAGCTTCTTCACGTTGAAGGAAGCATTGTGTACTGAAGTGAAGGTGAGAGAGGAGTGGTAATGTAGGGGCATTTTCACACCGGGCTCGAGTGGGGTGGCCTGTGGGATGCAGGGGCACAATCTGGGTGGGCGGCATGAGGTGAAACACATGTGCCCATGAAGGGAGGGGGGGTTCAGCCGAGGACCTAACCCATGGGAAGTGGGGCCTAGGCTTTGAAATAAAGGGATTGATTTGCCACGCTCTATCAGTTTGAGCTTTTAGAGCAAGTGGTTAGTTGTCCTGCATCAAGTGGGCTGCATGTGAGTTTAGGGAGGACAGAGTGTCCAATACTGGCTCTTGGGCAAGGTGTTCCATAATGGTAGCAGTGGCTATAACCGCCATTACCGTTACAATACGGGCCGTAACAGCCACGACAGTCTTTTTTGCTCTTTTTTTTTTTTTTTTTTTTATTGGAAAACAAAAACAAAAAAAAAAAAAAAAAAAAAACAAAAAACAAAAAATACAATCTGTTTCAGGACTGTTATGGGACGTTTTTTCTGTAACAGCCATTATGGCCGTTCAACGTGTAATGGTTATATGACTGTTACCATAATGTAACGGCTGTTACATGACTATTTTGGCATACCATGGTCTTGGGACAATTTGGTAGGATGTCGGTGATGACCTCAGGTACAAACGGGTAGTTCAGAAGTTCTTGAAGGAGTGGGATGGCAATCAGATAAGACGGTGGGAGTTGTCTAGGTGTACTTTCAAGCAATCTACACGAGAGGTTGGTTGTGACGATGGGGCAGGACAGTAGTAGTAGAGGGGTGAGTCCATTAGAGGTAATGAGGGTCATATGGGAGGTGAGGGTGGCCCAGCATACACTGCTCATTGTGTCAGACTGCCAGATGCACCTGCAAATCAGGCATTATATGAAACGAAGGGATGCAGAAGCGGCTGAAGTATATTTGGAGCAAGAGGAATGTGAGAGAGATGATGAAAAAAATTCACTTCGAAGTGGTCTATTTATAGCCACATGCCAGCTCATGCAGCTGCAAGATCGCACTTCAAGAATATGATTCATGAAGTGTGGGCATAGACGTGAAGCCTCTTGCGCCACATGAGATTTTAGGGCCTTACGTAAATGATGAAGTGGCGGAGATGCGTAAGTATATAGAGGACATGAGGCCATGGTGGGAAATGTATGGGATCATGTTGATATGCAACGGATGGACAAAGCTGGCACAATTGTCCTTGAATTATATGGTTTACTGTAGAGGGAGGATAATCTTTCGGAGGTCCTTCAATGCATCAAACAACGTTAACAACATCAGTTTGTGTTTGTATTTTTGTATTTTAGTACTTGTATTATAGCATACATGAATGATATGAACTCATTTGGAGATGTAACTGCATCATTTAACAACAGATAGTTTAGGCCCCTATACAATGGAAACTTATTATGAACAATTGTTTTTTGTAATGTTTTGAGTGTGTGATCATGTCTCTTTTAACATCTTCTAAAGTTACATTGAAAAAACCCATCATTTTCCCAATGTTTCCCTCAAACAGCGATGCATTCCCTGATACACGCAACACCAATATGTTCCCTATCCCAAGGGTGCAACACATGCATAGATATCCATACTTAAAACACTATCCAGGTGCTTTGACATGCATGTTGTACATATGCATACTCTACAGAACTATATTCTTACTTCCCAAAGATCTCCAAAATTAGGTTCTTCTCAAATTCATGAAAACATGCCGTTCACATGATCATATTAGACGATATCTCATAAATCGATTTTTCCGCAAATTCAGAAGCACTGTATTCACATAATCTTACTAGAAAACATCCTTGTGGAATTTTATCATCTTTAGGTCCAAAAATACCTCATGCAAAGGGTTGTCCCCATTCATTTTGAAGCATGGCATTGTTTATGGCTTGTTTCCAAAATAACATTCATATATGTGAAACATAAAACCTATGCATGGAAAAATGCAGATAGGAGCATTTCTTATTCTATGATTAGAAAAAAGAAATGAAGAAGTCCCTGGAGCCAGCTTATTTAGTCATTTCACCAAAAGCTAACATATTACTAATTTAACTTGAAATTTCTAATCGCTGAGATGATTGCACTGACTATTCAAGTAACTATCCCTTAATGCAGGATAAGAATATTAGTCAAAACGAGAAGACACTAACCTCAGGAGCCATCCAGAATGCACTTCCTTTGCAAGATTTCAGCATGTTTAATTTGCTTGTCTGGAAAAGTGCACAGCTAGAAGTGTAAGATAGAGGCTTTTTTTACCACATTAAAAAGTTAAAAGCACATCAAATAGGACGTGCTAATATAGAAAAACGAACCTCTTTTGCCAATCCGAAATCTGCAAGTTTAACAGATCCACTTGCATCCACCAATATATTGGCACATTTGATATCTCTTAAAGACAAGAAAAAGAAAGAAGAGTTGATTTAGTCCCAAGCAAAGGAAACAGCAGAGCCTGTTCAGACTGTTAATGAGAAAATACACCACCAAAACAATTCTACATTTGACTTTTTTATTTGAACAACTCAATTGCTTAGGATGGAATTCATAAAATGAGAACCAATGTTAAAATCAGACTTAGAGCGCCATAACAGCGAACCAACATTATAGTTTATGTAATGATAACAGACATTATGAAACAGGAAAATGGAATACGGGAAAGTAGTAAAATGGCCACAGACTCAACACCACTATTATTCCATTATATAACAGCTGTTATTTAACAGGCCTCTTTCGTTAACACAATATAGGGTAATTTCTATTACAACACGCATATTATGTTTTTTTAAAGATACAATGCATATTATGGTTAGGTGATGTTTTTCTGAACCTTGACAAGAGTGTGTGCATATCTGAGCTAGTGACAGCTAGTGGTTTTCACATTGCACGTGCTGGTACAATTTTGTGTATGCCCCATGCCCGTATGCAGTTCTGTACACATACAAATAGAAAGCTGTGTTTTTTCTCTACATTCTTTCATGATCCAACTTTTGCCTCTGAATATGTGAACATTGTAGACCTTTTATGCAATTTATTCACCACAGTTGCATTTTCCCCAAACATATGCATATACTATAGATTGGAAAATGGGCATCATCAAAACCTCTGAAAATTTGACATTTTCAGCCTACAGATACTGTGTAAAAACACTTGTGGACGAGAAAAAAATTCATTTGCAACCTTCATGCCATACTAAATCAAAATAGTGGTACATAATGTCAAACAGAAGAATTATTCCAAACACTAACATTTAAACTAGACCAGATCCATGACCAACTCAAAGGTGCAAAAATGTCAGTAACGTATGGCTTGCAACTGTGGAAACACACTCCAAAGTTTTTCTTTAACTCATGTTGACATTTTAAAATTTTTAAAAAAAAAACAGCCCCTTGTATGTCTCAAGATGCTCTTATAACAACTTCAAATCAATAGAAATTGGGAAGTGAAATCAAGGGACTTGGGGAAAGAAAGCCTGTGAAGGACCCATGGAGAAACCACCATCTAGCAATCATAATTCTAGGAGGAAATCCAACTGCTTTCAGATATCATTCATTCATTTTAATATGAAGCATAGATACAAATCAATACATGTTCTTTCATTTCTCCTCTTCTTTTAACTAGAGCAGGTGCATAAGCAAATTTATATAAATACACAAGCAAAAAAATTTTAAGAGAGGTTTTTAGTGATTTTCTAGACTCATTGGGTGATGCCGGGATCCATTGATGCCCTCCTAGAAGCTTGGGGAGGGGGTTCGAGATTTTTAAGAGGGCCAAGTTCTGAGTCTTATAATGGGCTAATTGTATTCTTGCTTCCTGTGACAAAGGAGTGGATTGTAGAGTCAGGGTTGCTGTTGTAAAATTCTCACCATTTGGCGTTCCTTAATAAAGCTGTTTTTTTTAATGATGATAGGGTGTCCCCACCCCTTTTTAAGGTGAGACTAATCCCTGCGGATGCACGTAATCACCTGCAAACAATGTGCATTGGGTAAAGCACGGGGAGGGGAATCAAACTCGTGTTTGTGGGGAGCAAACCCGATGCCAGCCATTCAGCCAAACCCCGGGCGGGTATAAAGCTGTTGTTATCTTTCAAAATAGTAATAATACAAAATAAGAGACAACAAGATAACATCAGATAAAATCCTTATTGCTACTTACATATGAAATGCCAAATACTATTTGTTGTCCAGATCCATTTCAAAATAAGCACTTGGAAAATCTTCAAAAACGAAAATCTAACATCTGAACGTCCAACCAAAGTGAAAATAGCGAGAAGTTACCACTTTTTTTTTTCTTTTTCAAAGAACGAGGAGGTACCATATTTTCCTCACACAAGAAACACCATCTCACACATGTAAGCAATTTGGTTATGCATATGAAACAATGACTTGGTGACAGTTCTATGATGACAATTGTAGGCAGTATTGGAGTAGTCCTTGTCAAAACATTTGAATGTGGTAAGGTCAAGACCAAAAAAGAAAAGAAAAAAAAAAATGAAGAAAAAGAACTGCAAGCATGCAAATAAATGATTAAAGAATTACACTATTAGTTCAGTTCTCACCTGTGCATCACATTTCGATCATGAAGATACTTCAAGCCACTCAGAATCTGCCTTGTGTAGGCAGAGACTTGGGAATCTCGCAAATGATACTTTTCATAGAGACGTGCCAAAGAACCTTGTGTTACGAGCTCAAGGAAGATATATAATTTTGCTTCTTCCTGAAGAGATCATTGTATAAAATATATCATCTCCCAAAAAGAAGAAAAACCAAGAGTTGCAGATGGAGTAACTGATGGTGAATCTCATAATATGAATATCACATGCCACAGATAGTTAATGATAATTAATCAGCAAATTATTTTATCACTTAGAATCCAGTCTTTCTAATGAAGAGTAAAGAGTCTTAGACAAGCAATGAATCCAGTAACTTTCAGAAAAGACAAAGCAGCAATACCTTGTCTGTGCCAAGATATTGAACTATATTCTCATGTTCAAACTGACTTAGAAGAGCAATCTCCTGAAACAAGTAGTAGGAAATTAGAAAAGAACAACCTCATGACCATCAACAAAATAAAAGATGATGACCCAATGTTTGCAGTTATTAAATAACATTAAAACAAAACTTTACTAGGAAAACAGCACAAATAAGGAGGGATGACATGGTCAAACGTTAGAAAGAACAAAACAGAGGGAAGTTATTTGCCCCTTAACATGGGACTCACCCACATGTAAACAAAACACTGGAGGGAGGAAGGGCATGTGAATTCCCCCCAGCACGGGTCAGAAGATTCCTTACAAATAAAATAATCAAAGAACAGCTCTCCAGGACAATGCTTCAAACTTTCTCACCTGCTCAAGTTGAAGAATGCATTGTTGGGCCTGACTTCCTTGATCAAGCAAAGAAACCTCCTTTACAGCAAAAAAGAACCCATCGCTGCAGAAGAAAAGCTTAGTGAGCACAGGGAAATTAAGAGTGAGCATCAGAATTGACTGATCATATATTAAATAACAATAGAATATTTGTTGTTTGAACAAAAAGCTTAAACATCCAGGTATTGTTGCCTGTATATGCCACACAAAAACACAACTCAAATCAGTGTGCATTGGCTGCATCGGTGCCCATATCACTGTATTGGCTAAATCGGTGTGAAATATTTCTAAGTCAAATAATGAAAACATAATAGACAAATCAGAACAAATGGAAAATGATTATTTCGAATTGCGATATTTATGTGTTATAAGGATATTATTATAGGTATTAGTCCATTGTGTGGTATGGTTGTCCCTGCTTGTCTGTTTGTCCATTGTTGAGAGGATAATTTTTCTGAAGTTATCATCCAACAATGCATCAAGGGTGAACAACGTCCAACATATCCAAAAGGTTGACCCCACGAAGTAAACATCATGCAAATATCAGGTTGATCCACTCATGAGGTGTGCCACAAGTGTACTCTGGATCAGATCAATGGCTTTTCATTGTTTTATGTGTTGTGGCCCACATGATGAGTGGATCAGCCTGACTTTGCATCACTTCCTTAAACTTAAGATAGCATTGGATGTACATGATACGTAGGATCCCAAGATTCATCCTAACCATCTGAAAATTATGCTAGAAAACATTTGATCACTGATCTCACCATCATTCATGTGGACCCACCATAGATTGCCGAAGCCCCTCAAGAATCACTTTGAGCATAACATTCCAGCCATCTGATTAATGCATAGGAAATGAATAGCCTATATTCATTACATTGGAAATGTCTTATTACTGATGTAGACCATCCATCATATAAGCCCCATATTTGATTGACAATGAATCTCAAGATTCACCTTGATCGGGTGATTCCAATCATCCGATCAATTGCTAGGAATAGATTGTCAAGATTGAGTATACTGAAATGCTCTGATCATTGATCTAGACCCTATCATCTATATGCCCATAACTCTCAAGGATGATTCTACTCGGGTGATTCTAAACACCCGATCAACGGTCGGGAAAATGGATGATCCACATCAATTACATAAAAACAATCTGATCATTGATCTGGACCATCTATCATGGCCCGACATTGGCTAGAACATGACTCCCCAAAACCACTTAGATCTTGTGATTCTAACCATTCAATCGATAGCCGAGAAAATGGACAGTTCAGATTGATGTACTAGAAAGAGGATTTAATCATTGATCTGGACATCCTATATCAAGAAGGCCCACCTTTAATTGAGCATAACTCTCAAGTTCTTTGATTAGATGATTCTAACCATTTGATCAATAGCTAAGAAAATGAATGGTCCATATTAACTATGTTGAAAATGAATGTCCCTGCCTTCAATTGGCTACAACTCTCCATAGTCACTTTGATCTGGGGATTATAACCATCTGATCAATAGCCGGGAAAATGGATGGCCCAAAGTGACTGTAGTGGAAAAGGTTTGCTCGATGGTTTGGATCATCTATCATGTAGCATGCACCTTTGATTAACCATAAATCTCAAGAAACACTTCAATAGAGTGATTACAACCATTTGATCAATGACCAAGAAAATGGAAGTCCAGATTGATCGTGCTAAAAAAGTTTCGATCATTGACTTGGGCCATCTATTGAATCAACCTCACATTTGATTGACCAAACTCCCAACGATCTCTTTGAGTGGGTGATTCTAACCATACAGTCAATGGCCAATAAAATGGGTAGTCCATATTAGTTGCATTAGAGAAGGCCTAATCATTGGTCTAGACCACCTATCATGGAGGCCCCACCTAGATTGAGTGGTGCTTCTGAAAAATCACTTTGATTAGACAATCCGAACCATCTAATCACTAGCCAAGAAAAATGGCCAATTCAATTAAGGCATACTTAAGGTAGCATTTGCATCATCGGTACTTGGAAAAAAGAAGGGAAAAAAAAAAAGTGTGCATCATCAATCATGTGGGGAGGCCTACCATTGATTGCCCACGCAGCCACACCTCAAAAGAACTACTTTGATGTGATGATCCTAATTAGTCAACAACATAAGAACCCAGCCACTTTTCAGCTTGCAATTCTAGTTTCTAATTGGCATAGAAATTGGCAATAATTCGTGTTGCAAGGGCCTAAATGGCATTTCAAATCAATGTTATCACATCCTCGAAACTTAAATGGTACTAAATTGCATAGTAACTGCAATTCAAGGTGCCTCCCAATGCACCACTACAAGTCTACAGCTGTGCACAATTATACAGGTCTATACTCTAATAGTCTATTGATTTTACTCTACAGACCATGGGGCAACAGTAGCGAGATTAATCATATTGTTGATATTAACCAATACCTAATAACTATAATATAAGATTAATACTTAATAGTCTATAATACTTGGTCAATGCAACGTTGAAGGTCGAGGGGGCTCCTGAACATAAAGTCATCCTCATCATGTCACATAAACAATCATCATATAATTATACAAAAAAAAAAAAAAAAAAAAGGGCCAACAAATGCTTAATTACATATACCTAAGCATAACTACATAGATCTAGGCCTCTAACATGACTAGTCATAACATGATTATGAACAAAAATAAATATAGAAACAAATAGAAAATAGCAATATATAGGAATGCCCAGTTCTCACGAGTTCTCGTGAAAACTTTTTCAGAACTCATCACCTGTGATATGACCCCAAAATCTGAACAGTCCATGTGATGCAGCACCCCATGAAACCCCCATGACCCAACTTTTAGTCTTATCCAAAACTTTGGCGGGCCATGACGAAAGAGAGAGGCAAATCAAGGGAGGAAACTGTTTCCTTTTGCAATGGCCCACCAAAGTTTTGGATCAAGGTGAAAGTTGGGCCCTGGGGGTTTCATGGGGTGCTACATCACATGGACCGTTCAGATTTTGGGTTCATATCATAGGTGATGAGTTCTGAAAAAGTTCTCACGAGAACTTGTGAGAACTGGTGTGCAGGTGAGCATTCCTCTCTCTCTCTCTCTCTCTCTCTCTCTCTCTCTCTCTGTATATATATATATATATATATATATATATATATATATATATATATATATATATATATATATATATATATATATATATCCTTAAAAATCCAAAATAAGTGCCTTCTTATATAGATCTATAGATCTAAGCTATTGTCAAATTATATATAGTATGAGGTGGCAAATATAGGTGAAGAAAACAAAGAACGAAAATGGGAATCCCACAAATAGAATGAAAATAGACCCAAATTATTACAGTCATGCAAAAATAAGAAAATCTCACTTGAAACAAGCATGAATTGCGATTTTACAGTTTATTTTGGTGAAATACATGAAAATCTACCCAGAGAAGTGAAAAGGAACAATGTATGCCTCGTTGCTCAAATCTAGTATGTAATAGTTGAAAACCTCCAAATCCCCTTAGAACCCCAAGAGAGAGAGAGAGAGAATAAAAAAAGGAAAGAGAACGGAGCATTAAGTGCATCTATTAGTCATATCAATGCATGGCAACTGATTAGGCATGATTCTTGGACCCTCCAATTGAGTGCATCTATTAGTCATATCAATGCATGGAAACAACTGATTAGGCGTGATTCTTGGACCCTCCAATTGAGCTGCAACTACTGTATTGGGGACCCATGATATTCAAGATGCTGATAACTTATGTATAAGCCGATACTTGGGACAATTATAGAAAGAGACTCTTTTGGGAGCATTGTGACTGAATGATCGGAGACATCAAATCTTCTCTTTTCAGGAATTCAATGCTTGGAGCAAATTTAAGTATGATGCAAAATAAAGAGGGGAAAAAAAAAACTCAAAACCAGATTCAAGTAGGGCAAGGTCCCCAAGGGCTTCCAAAGGAATCCCAAAACCCAAGGTGGATCATGGTAATGGATATGAAATGATACCACGTTACACCTAAAAAGATCTTGACAAGTTCATCAGCCCTATTCTCTTCCACGTCATTAAACAATACCACGCTTTTAGATAAATGCACCCTAAGGCATGGCCCAAAACCACTTAGACACAACGAAGAACCACTTCTTTCAATCTAGATAAATTTACCCCATTGAGCTTCAGATGGAGAGGGAATGGACCCAATAACTTTCATTCCATAAGATATAGAATCTCCAACAAAACTTTGTGGAGGTTTTAAAAAAGATAATAGGAAAATCCTCTACTTCCAAAGCTCCTTTCTTTATAATTAGAGGTTGCATTCATACCCTTACTAACACAATCCTTCCCATGAAATTCTTTCAAGACTTCCACCACCACCCTGAGAAACTCCCAGCTACCTTGATAATGAAAACCCATCTCAACCAGAGCTTTATCCTTCTCTAGCTCAAGAACTCATTTTCTTTATTTTCTTGGAAAATGAAACAATTAACCTGTTTCTATGGATTAATCTATATGAAAGCAACCATCAAAAGCCAAAGCAGGGGCAATGAGGAACAAACAAATGCGTGACCCTCCATCACACCCTCTCATTCAAGATTTCTCTCCCAACCACTCTTTTTCCTCTTGGGAACCATATTCAAAACCAGGCCACCTAACAAAGGTATCCACTCCTCACAGGGGAAAAAAAAATCGAACTGATCAATGAAAGCATCCGCAGTGATACCTGTATCCTTCACTGTAATCCTTTCTCGATACTCCTAATCAAATGTCTATTTCTACTTGCATTTGCCAAATGGAAAAAATCTTTATTTCTATCTTCAACTAACTTCTTACCGTATTAGCACATCTTAAAAGCCACTTCCTCAAACATCCACTCATTATTCATTGGAATCTCCCTTTCTTTTTGCCCAGCAGTTGGATATAATTAAGAATATTTCCTTCTTGACCGTGACAGAGCCAGAAGTACTTCTATTCCATTCCCTGAATTTCTTTTTTATTTCTTTCAACTTAAACATGAACTTAAAACCTTTAGAACCCTCAGCTTCGAAGGCATTCCACCATTCGTCAACCAACTTCTTGAATGTGGGCACTTACAATCAGAGTCTCAAAACAGATAGATAAAGAACCTTATTTTACCTTCTTGGTTTCAAGCATAATTGGAGAATGATCCAAGGCCAGTTCAGAGATAGCTCTTTGAAAAGGGCATTCAAAGAGTTCATCCCACCCAAAATGGTAAGAAAACAACCCAATCGACTCATAATCCATGTCTTGACTATATGACTGAGTGAATCTACCAATCATCATTGGCAAAATCCTTGCTTCATCACTACTCACAGAATCCAAGAATCTTCACATGCATGCAATCACTCCACTCACTCTGCTTGCTCAAAGCAAAACAGGATCAAATCATCCCTTGTATACAAATAGTAAGGCTACATATTTCTAACGGCATTCAACTCCCCACTAAAACCAAATTACATCAAAGCATAGCAAATATGTTTCAGTCTCAAATGTTGCACTTGTGACTTACCTGGGCCACGTCCAATCATTCCTGCAAAAAAGTAATACAGGAATTCCAATCCGCCTCAAAAATTGAGAAATGAGGCTTATAGCATGACTTCTAAAGCATTAAAAACAGCATACTGTAAACATCTCAGAGACCAGAGAGTAGCACAACCTAAATGGCAGGTAAAAACCTTCCCAACAAGAAGATTCCTGTGAGAAACTGAATTAAAGAATCCGGAAAAGGAATGCAAACAATAAAAACACAATTTAAGTCAGCGAGAAGATGAATTGAAACAATTCCCGCAGATATTCTTACTTACTCGCTGATCCCTTCATAGACTGTCCCAAACGACCCGCTACCAAGAAGCCCACCACGTATCCATGACTTGATATTCCGCTTGAATTTCCCATCCGGAGAAATCACAAACATGGCTTCCGTTGTTGTGCTGGACGAATCATCATCATTCGATGTCGAGAACGAGCATGACCCTGTAAGATCTGCCGTCTCACCTAATCTAACCCCCCTCCCTTCATCCCCTCCACCAACCGCTCCATCGACCTCCTCATTCTCTCCACTCTCCTCATCCTCTCCGCTCTCCTCATCCTCGGACCTAAACCGAACCGGCAATGAAGAAGCTCCATCATCGTCAGGCGCAAGCGACCTCAAGATATCCCAAGTCGAGCAAGATATGTCAACAACAGGGCGCGACATCGCTGGCGGAGGGGAGAGAACAGGCGGCCGGACCCCTCTAATCCCACCTGATGAAGCTTCATCCCCAACCCTAACCCTAGCCCTAAAATCAGCTACCAATTCCTCTTCACCGCGCTTCCCCTCGGGCTCCGCTGAATTAGAGCTATCCACATCCTGCAGCCGCGACCGCGGCAAAAGGTCGGACGACGATCGGGCCTTGCGCGCCTCCCAAGCGGCGGTCGGGATAGCGAAATCCTCGGGACCGGAGAGACCGAGATTGCGGCAGAGGATATCGAATTCCCCTTCGACGCCTTCGATGCGGAAGCTGGTCTGGCCGGTGTAATGGGGTAGATCGAGGGATCGGGTCCGGAGAGAAGACGACTCGGGAGACAGAGAGGAGACGGCGTCGTAGTCGATGTTCTTAATGGCGTTCCGACGGTCGAGCCTGGGCTGCTTCCGGCGCTGCTGCTGCTTCGGGTCCATCTTGACGGACCGTGGCTTATGAAGATGGAGGAGATGAGGAAGATGCATCGGGAGCTGACGTGGATGTGGAGGATCGACCCATGAGGAGATAAATAACAGTGCGGGAGTATTATTTCAAAGAGATACGGCTGTAGATGAGAGAGAATCTTGGATTCGATGGTTCTGCTGCGCTGTTTGTATTTTTATTTTTTTTCGACTGCAGTTGTCTGCTTGTTAATAGAGAGAAGGAGAGTTGAGGAAATCCAAGGTGTCGGCGCTGGTATTTATTTGGTTTGTTTGTCCGAACGCCTTTCTGGATTTTATTTTATTTTTTCCTTTTTTTCCTGGAAAATTGTCTGTATGCTTGACGGACACAGAAATGTATGTGCCTCGCGAGAAAAAGAGCCGGACTACCGTACCTCGCGGATCGAGGACAACGAGGCGTAACCTTCATGAGATCCACACCGTCCATTAGAGGAATTACCTCATCCTTAGCCTTGATCCAGAAAAATAGGCTCATTTAACATTCAGGTGGGCCAAAACCGTAACATTATACTTGGTATGTCACACCATACATCTGAGTGGATGGGATGGCAGATAAACACGACGGTGGCCTCTGCACAAAACTAAACGGTGGACATTTCATCCTAACGTTTCTAAAGGTGTGGCATTCCTTACGAAAATTTTCATGAGATCCAACCCGGCCATCAGTTCTGTTGCCTCACATTTAAGTTGGAATCCGAAAACCAAGACCTTAAAGGACTCAGGTAAGCCACACCTTAGGAAAATATGGAATGAGATGTCCACCGTTAATTTGGTGTAGAGCTCACCATGGCTTTTGTATGCCATCCGATCCATTCAGACGTTGTTCCTCGTCACAATGAAAGCGTATCCAAAAATCATATCATAAAAAACCAAGGTGGGACTAGCCACAGGAATTTATAGGTTGTTACTTATTGCTTTTATCATTTTGGCGCATCTGAACGTTGAATGAGCCTGATTTTTTACGATCAAGTCTAAACATGAGGTAATTCCCCTGATGGACGGATAGGATTTCATGAAAGTTAATTCATTCCCTCACGTTAGAGAAAGGGACCACCGTAGGCATTACGCGAGCTACACAAGATTTTCCAGCGACAAATGATCGCTGATAGTAAGCTGGCAATGTGTGGGTCTGTCCTGTGGACCTGCTACTGCTGTAGGACATCCGAGTCGGGGTGTCAATGGGCCAGGGTCGGGCCTGAAAAACAGATTTTTAAACATTTCCGGCCCGCTGGACGGGCCCAAAACAGTCCAAAATCCGCGCCATTACCTACCCCAGGTCCGGTCCGTTGACAGCCCTATTAATCCGAGAAAAAGTCAGCCCCACCACGAAGATCTGGACCGCTGGTCTGGTTCAACGTGCAGATGTGTTTAACTATTGGGTATGATCACGTACCTCCGACTCATGGGAATGACGTAGCTGCGAGGGGCCCACCGTGATGTATAAGTGCCATCCACCCCGTCCATTGGATGATCCCTCCCCCTTCTAGAGCCTGATAAATTATTAAGGTGGGCCATACCAAAAAGGAACAATGAGGGACATTGGAGGGGATGCCCCCATAGAAACTTCCTTTGTGTATACATCATCCGACCCGTTCATCAGGTGCGTCCCACCAGGATAAAGGTAGAAACCAAATCTCAACCCGTTCCAGAACTTAGGTTGGCCACAACACACGAATATATTTAAAACATGATTTTACATTGTCCGATGTGATTGTCTCACTGATTTTTGGATCGGGATAATTCGTGCAATGTACGATGACTCTGAGGAGCACCAAATAAACGGTTTAGACTCTACATAAACATCATGTATAGGCCTGCACTGATCATTCCTCCTAACTAATTTCCACAAAAGTGATCTTCATCGCCCACCATTTTCGCGGTAGGGAGGCAACATGGGGGAATCAAGACCGTTCATCATATGAAGCCTATCATGTAGATACTACGGTCTAAAAAGCTGATACCATTGGTCCAATGACTGTATGTTTGGCATTCCCCATCAGTGGGCCCTCCGAATTAACGGTCCAATCTTCTGCATGGCCACACTGCTTTTATACTCGGGAGTTAAATATATCCAATTTTCCGTGTTCCTGAAAGACACTGAATTTTATTCTCTCTCTCTTTCATTTTTAATTTTCCTTTAGCGAGGAGAAGTCGCGTTGACTGACTTAGGAGAAGAAGCTCGCGCGTGGCTCTAGGCCAGGCGGGACGTTGTTGTCCCGCATATTCGCATGTGAGATGGGAAGCTCAGCTTCACGGAACACGTGCTAACTTCACACACGTATATTAGATCTGGTCTGATTAATCAGGTAGAATGTATTATTATTGTAATTTTGCATAAAAAATGGACTAAGTCTCTGATCAGGAGTAGGGTAACTTCATGATAAATATGGACGGTTAATACTTACAGATGGTCTATATTCAATATATTATCATTACCATTGAAATGTCAGGATTCTTCGCAAAGAAATATTATCATGATCTTTATGGACGAGGAATGGTACGGATCATGTGGATATAGCCATGCTAGTACGTTTATCGCAATGCGACTAATCGATAGCACGCGAGCGATTACAATGATGAGATTACAGACTTTGACTAGTATACACGCGGTAGAGTGAAGAAGTCAGGCTCCTCCATCTGGCAAATGAAATACAAATACTCGCTCTTGGCTTCGGTGTTTGGAGCCGCTCCTGCAACAGCTACTCGCACGTGTAGGATTCGAATCCTACTCTCCCATGCTGCTGATATGATTGACATCGGGCCGTTAATCAGGTGGGCCCCGCCTTTAATGTTTCAAGGTTTGCAATTTTCCAGTGGCCAGGTCGGAATTAGGTGTCCTCTGAAGTGCGCTTCCGTTAATTTTCAGTGATCCCTTTCAAACACTGAAGTGGCCCGCCTGATGAATGCACCTACATGAATACAGAACCTTGCAACACAGAAGGTGGGCCCACGTGATTATCATCCCGGATCTTTCATACACGTACCACTTTAGCATGCATGAAGAGAATTTGAATCGGACCGTCCAAAGGTCCTAGACTCCGGTGCTGGTTTAGCACCATGTTGAAAACGATGGGGACTCACCCTTTCTACACGTGGTGCTGACGTACATCCATCCAGTCCATCCAAATTGCAAGTGGAGAATAATGGTCAGTAATCTTAACCATTCATAGCCCCGTCAGCTTAGAACGGTGCCTAATTCGTCCTGACGAAGTCCTGTCCGCCGCTAAAATCGCGTCCAACCCTGGGAAACATATACTATTTCAGTTGCGCAGCTTTGCCAGCGCAATCGCTGCCCCCCGTAAAAAAATACACGCGCACGCGTCGTTTGGCGGACGGCACTGGCGTTGGCGACTGGCGCACTTCGCGCACTCGCGTACTTACATAGTAAGTAATGCAGGAGACTCTCCTCGGCGATATCTTGCCCGCCGTGGCACTAGCCCCGCCCGCTTAGCACGGCGTCCCTGCCCGCTGTGGCAGTAGCCTCGCCCACTCAGCACGGCGTCCCTACACGCCGCCTTATTCGCCCCGACGATGCCCTGCCCGCTTAACACGGCGTCCCTGCACGCCGCCTAATTCTCCCCGACGATGCATTGCCCACCGTGGCACTCGCCCCACCCGCTTAGCACGGCGTCCCTGCCCGCCGCCTAATTCGCCCCGACGACGCCTTGCCCGCCGTGCACTAGCCCCGCCAGCTTAGCATGGCTCCCTTGCTCGCCGCTTAATTCGCCACGACGATGCCCTCCCAGCCGCCTAATTCGCCCCGATGATATCTTGCCCGCTATGGCACTAGCCCCGTCCGCTTAGCACGGCATCCCTGCACGCCGCCTAATTTGCCCCAACGACGCTCTGTCGGCTTAGCACAGCGTCCCTGCCCGCAGCCTAATTCGCCCCGACGACGCCTTGCCCGCTGTGGCACGATCGCCGCCCGCTCTGCACGGCCTCTCGGTACGCCGCCTAATCCGCCCCGACGATGCCTTACCCGCTCAACACGGCGTCCCGCCCAAAAAATGAGTGCGCGCGGCGCACTTAGCATGGCGTCCCTGCTCGACGCCTTATTTGCCCCGACGGTCCCCTGCTCGCTTAGCACGGCGTGACTGCACAGCGCCTTATTCGCTCCAACGGTGCCCTGCCCGCTTAGCACGGCGTCCCTGCACGGCGCCTTATTCGCCCTGACGGCGCCCTGCCCGTTTAGCACGGCGTCCCTACACGCCGCCTTATTCACCCCGATGGTGCCCTACCCGCTTAGCACGGTGTCCATGCATGCCGCCTTATTCGCCCAGACGATGCCCTGCCCGCTTAGCACGGCGTCTCTGTCCGCCGCCTAATTTGCCCCGATGATGCGTTACCCGCTTAGCATGACGTTCCTGCACGCCGCCTAATTCGCCTCGACGATGTCTTGCCCGTCGTGGCACTAGCCCCGCCCGCTTAGCAAGCCGCCCCTGCCGTCGTGCTGCCGTGCTCTGGGGGTGTGCAAGCGTGCTGCTGTCGTCGTGCTGTCGTGCTGTTGTGGCACGCTGTGGGCGTGCCAGCGTGCTGTCTTGCTGCTACCATGCTGTTGTGGGCGTGCTGGCGTGCTGCTATGGCACGCCCACAGCGTGCCAGCGTACTGTCGTGCTGTTACCATGCTGTTGTGGGCGTGCTGGCGTGCTGTTGTGTTGCTATGGGCGTGTCAGCGTGCTGCCGTGCTGCCGATGTGCTGTTGTGGGCGTGCTATTGTGTTGTTGCCATGCTACTGTAGGCGTGCCGGCGTGCTGCTGGCGTGCTGTTGTGGGCGTGCTGTTGTGCTGCTACCGTGCTGCTGTGGGCATGCTGGCGTGCTGCCGTACTGCTGTGGGCGTGCCGGCGTGCTGCCGTGCTGCTGTGGGCTTGCCGGCGTGCTGCTGTGGGCATGCCGGCGTGCTGCTGTGCTGCTGTCGTGCTGCTATGGGCCTGCCAGCGTGCTGTTGTGCCGTTCTGGGCGTTCCAGCGTGCTGTCGTGCTGTTCTGGGCATGTCAGCGTGCTTCCATGCTGCTCTGGGCGCACCAGCGTGCTAAGGCAGCGATCTGGACAGTCCGAATGATTAAAAGTGTAATAGTGAGTGGTTTAAAATCTAAGAGAAATGGCATAAGGTTTAATGTTATCTTCTCAACGCAAAATTTTGGTTATGCTGTATGTAGGGTTCATATCAGCAGCATGGGAGAGTAGGATTCGAAATCCTACATGAATACAGTTGGGTAAGAGATTTGGGCAGTCTAGATTTATGGATGACTATGCCATATGTACGGTTCAACATTCACCACCATTATTAAATGATGCGTAACTCATGAGAGTTAGAGGTAGGCATCGAGTCCAGTCCGATAAAATTAGGTCCAACTCAACTTGATCCATTTTTTACAAATACTTGACTAAAACTCAATCTAATTTGGAACCAATTCTAGCTGGGCTGACTCGATCTGAACTGATTCTTTACTAGCCTGATATGAATCGAGTTCTACTTACTCAAGGAAACTGAGTCGAATCGAGTTGAGTCTGTCCAGTCGATTCGGATTGAGCTGAGTCAACCCGAGACAGAGATTCCTGTGCTCTAAAGGAAACAAAAAGGAAATTAGAAGAAAGAGAGAGATAAAGGAGGAAAAAAGAAAAGAGAGAATGAGAGGAAGTTGGCTTGGGCTATGAGGAGGATTAGGGTTCAGGTAAAAGAAAGATAGAGATTTTTTATTATTATTTAAATGAGTAAAATCTAACTTTATACTATTCGATTCCAATTTAGATCAGATTGGTTTGGCGTTGAATCCGAGTGGGTCTACTCAATCCGACCTAATACTAACTTTTGGTTTTGGTTGGATCAAATCCGATCGGTTCGGTCACGTCAAATCTGACAAGTTGGGTAAAATCCCGCCCACCTCTAATAGAGTTTACCCAGGAATGGGGTCGTCGGCTGGAGAGCAGATTATGTGTGGTCCCAACCACCAAGATGATGCGGCCATTACTGTGAAGTCTACCTTGATATATGTATATCATATCCACGCCGTCCATCTAATTTTTTTAGATCATTCTAGGGCATGTGCCCAAAAATAAAGCAGATCCAATTCTCAAGTGTACCATACTACAGGAAAAGGTGGTGATTGACCATTAATGGGTTACAAAAGTTTTGGAGCAAGCAATATTTGTTTTTTCATTCATCTTGGTTTATGTGATCATATCAACAGGTTTGATGGCAAATGAAAATTACAGAAACATCACGGTGGGCCCTGGGAAGTTTTTAATGATAGGGAGTTCAATCATCACTGTTTAATGTAGTATGGTCCACTTGAGATTTGAATCTTCTCATTTTTGGGCCCATCAAATAAAATGGTCTGGAAAAACGGATGGACAGTGTGGACATAGAATGCATGCATAAAGGTAGGCCCCAACGTAAGGGCCACACCGTCAGGGTGAAACCGGGACCCGACCCAACGCGCTTCCCGGCTGCTGCATGTGGTCTTTGTTGTTTGTTTGTTTGTCATAAAACGAACAAATATGGCCAAACCAACAACAAAGACCATATCAGGGTTTCGCTTCGTACTTGTTTGAATAAAAATGTACTATGCGAGACTATGGAATGTCGTACACTTCAAGTGGTCTCCTCCGAATGTAGCATGAACGTACCTCAATTCAACCGTCCAAATCATTGGATATGGCATGGACATGAGACATGAAAAAAAAAAAAAAAAAAAAGAATTCAACCAATTATTTCAGCCGTAAATTTAATAAAATTATAATGACAAATTTGAATCTTTGATTGATTGCATGCATGATGGACAGAGATATGAGGGCCGTGATCTCAGTATCAGTTCTTACCTTTAATCTAGTACTAACCACGGTGGATTAGGTGTTTCGACAGTTATAATTGAGGTGCATGCACGTGCGGCGTCTCTGCGTGCTCTGGCAGAAAAGAAAACGGCCATACTCGTGCAGAAGTCAGCGCAGGACCGGTTTACACAGTAACAGTGCCAACGGATGCGTTCACACGAGGGACCTGTTTGCACATCAACAGATAGAGCTGGGCAAGACCCAGCTCGATACGTCTGTTCTAACTCGTTCGACTCAATCGGATCCAATCCGAATCTACCGAACCAAATGTGAGGGTCAAGTTCGGATCAAGTAGACCCACCCTGTTCCGAATTCCGACTGAGTCGAGTTAGTTCAGGTTACATAATAATTCAATCCGGCCGATCCGAAATTTGATTTGGATTCGAATTGATCGGAAACCTATCTCAAACTGGAATCGAATACTATATATATATATATATATATAATAAATAAATAAATAACCTATTTCCCTCTACCTTAACCCTAACGGTGGGCCACCGCATCCAACCTGATCTCGACGTCTCCTCCTCCTCTCTCTCTCTCCCCTCCATTCATCCGGCTTTGAGCTCCTCTTCTCTCTTCTCTACTGATCCGCACAACAATACTAGTCCGACAATCTAGCCCATTCTTGAGCTCGCATTTTCATGTATTTATTTATTTATTATTATTCTTAATTTCTTTTCTTTTTTTTTAACAAAATTTTTAATTTTAATTTTTTTCATATTTTTCAAAACTTTTAAAAATTTTAAAAAATAAAAAATAAAAAAAGAAAAGTTCTGATCCGAATTGTATCCAACTCAATCCAACTCTGTTTCTCTGATAAAGTCAAACCCGGTTCGAGTTAGCCCAGCTAAGAATCAATTCAAATCGAGTCAAGCCTGCTGGACTCGGTCCGACTACAATCAAATTCTGAGTCAAGAGGTTTGCAAAACCAAATCGAGTCGAGTTAGACCTAACTTGGTCCAACTCGACTCGATGCCCACCTCTAATAACAGAGCCAACGGATGCATTCACACGGGGGACCGGATAAGGTGAAAATTGGCCGGACCCTCTAGGGCTAGGCCCAACCTAAGGCAAGCATGGGGCTCGGAAGCCAAAAAATTTCAACTGGGCAGCTAGCTCGCGGTGCATCCATTTTTCCAACTGATTTTAGGGGATGAGCTCCAAAACTAGCCAGATCCAAAGTTCAGGTGAACCACACCATAGGAAACACATTGGGGAGAATGATGTCCGCCATTGAAACCTCCGTTATATTTGTCATCCAACCTGTTCTAAGGTCACACAGACGTGCATGAAGGGAAAACACAAATATCATCTTGATCAAAAAGTTTCGTTCAATCCTCACAGTGTCCTGTGGTGTGGGCCACTTTATCTTTAGAACCGCTTCATTTTTGTGCTTATGCCCTAAATTGAGCTGGAAAACTGGTTGGACGGCGTGGATAAAACACATACATCATCGTGGGGCCACATAACTTTGACATCAGCTAGTGACTGGTGTTGGGGTCATCAGCCAAACCGCGTCCATAAAAATGATAAAATCCATATTTCCCACTTGAATGATCCTAACATGTCCGTTGATTAGGTGGGCCACACACGAACAAAGATATAGACACCTAGAGGAACAAGATGAACGGTCTAGATTCAAGACGCATGGGTTGGCTAATCAAGATTAGAAGGACTTGAATCTGTGCCCAGCCCAAATAAAAAATTCATAAGCCACCGCAGAAGCCCTAGTGCCGATGATCCCCCACTTTCATGTCCACCAGATGAACGTTCCAGATCACCAATGCTGTAATTATTCCCGGCTCGAGTACCTATAATGCCTCCTCGACCTGCTCGCTAATGCCTCCTCGACCTGCTCGCTACAGGTAGTGGGACACACACAATGCTATTTCCCGCAATTCCTTCAGACCCGTTTCTATGGCTTCTCCTCCTCTCACCCAACTTCCTTTGCCTGCAAAACACACCTCCCTACCCAGTAACAAAAACCGCCTTTCCTTGAATAGGGCTCACCACCCGTTCGACGAAATTCCCCAAAGAGACGTCGTCTCATGGACGTCCTCCATTGCTCGCCACTGCCGCAGCGGCCGTTTCTCAGAAGCCGCCTCAGCACTCACCCATATGCGACTCGCCCACGTCGAGCCCAACTATATAACGTTCGTAATTATACTCTCTGCTTGCGGCGATTTCCCCTCGGAAGCTTCCCGTTTCGGCTGTTCGATTCATGGGTATATTCGGAAACTGGGCATCGACCATGACAACGTTGTGTTGGGGACGGCCCTCGTCGGCATGTATGCGAAATCCGCTCGTCTCGATTCCGCCCGCCAAGCTTTCGACGAAATGAATGTAAAGAATTCGGTTTCCTGGAACACAATGATCGATGGGTACATGAGGAACGGCGAAGTGGAGGCCGCTATTTCTTTATTTGATTCGATGCCGAAGAGAGATAAGGTGTCTTGGACCGCGTTGATCAGTGGGTTTGTCAAGAACGGCCATTTCGAAGAAGCGTTAGAGTGTTTCCGAGAAATGCAACTTGCAGACGTTGACGCTGACTATGTGACCGTTGTAGCCATCCTTAACGCGTGCACGAATTTGGGTGCACTTGGGCAAGGCTTGTGGACGCACCGGTATGTGCAGCAACGAGATTTCAGTGAGAACATGCGGCTTAGCAATTCTCTGATCGACATGTATGCACGCTGTGGGTGTATCAATTTTGCTCGCCAGGTGTTCAATAAAATGCCAAAGCGAAGCCTAGTCTCTTGGAATTCAATAATTGTCGGCTTCGCCATTAACGGGCATGCTGAGGATGCTCTCGAACACTTCTCTCTAATGCAAAAGGCGGGATTCAAGCCAGACGGCGTGAGCTTCACAGGAGCACTCACTGCCTGTAGCCATGCTGGCCTAATCAATGAGGGGCTTCAGTACTATGACAAGATGAGGAGGGTCTACAGCATTTCATCAAGAATCGAGCATTATGGATGCATGGTGGACCTTCTTAGCCGGGCCGGGCGCTTGGAAGACGCACTGCGAGTGATCGAGAGCATGCCCACGAAGCCGAATGAAGTAGTTGTGGGATCCTTGTTGGCTGCTTGCAGAACCCATGGAGACGTTGGTTTGGCTGAGAGGTTGATGGATTATCTCGTCCGCTTGGAGCCAGATTGCGATTCAAATTACGTGCTGCTCTCAAACATTTACGCCGCAGCTGGAAGGTGGGATGGGGTAAGCAAGGTGAGGAACACCATGAAGGACCGTGGAATAAATAAGAAGCCTGGTTTTAGTGCCGTTGAGATTGATTGCAGCAGCCATGAGTTTGTGGCCGGTGACAAATCACATAAACAATCTGAAGATATCTATGCTCTACTCGATCAGCTTTCTCATGAGCTAAAGTTATATGGATATGTTCCTGAAAGTATTGTAGGAGCTCCAGCTGTATATGATTGAAGCCGAAAATGTGTTACTATCACAAAGAAAAGACTCATTTATTTATTTATATATTATCTGTGCGTGTAATGAAACAACAAATGGGGCTTTTTCATTGCATGCATCCGAGGCAAGCAGGGTCAAAACACAGACTAGAGCTGGAGGTGTTTGATGAACAGAAAGGTGAGCTTGCGCATTTGGAAACGACATCTTCAAGCACAAAACACAAAAATTCCCCGGACAGGCTCATGGGCATGTCCCAGATCTGGGCTCTTGATAGACCCCCACATTTTTTAATGTGACCAGATGCCTGACCAGTCCAATTTTATAAGATGGGTCGTACAAGTACAATTATTACCAACATTATACATTCAAAAATCTGCAACGTTTGGGGCTGCAATTGTGGCTTGAAGATGGTAGCCAAGGGCTATGAATGGCGTTGGTTACAAGGGAAAGATTCGAGAAAATGCCCGTAATCGGTCTAATATTAGTTGAGATGCCCGGCTTCATTGATTGGATATATAATTACATTGGGGAACCTTGCCTAAATGAAAGATTAGAGAGACCACTGTTTAAGGCGGCATCAGTTGTGCGTCAAAGAGAGGAAATGAGAATCAACTTTCCGATTTGTTCTCTGGTTTTCGCTGTAATCAAATTCTCTCCTTTCCCCTTTTTAAAACCCCTTGCGAGCTTTTGCGTCTTTCCACCACAAAATTTATTATTATTATTAATTTTATTTTTTTTTAAAAAAAAAAGAAGAAGAAAAAAAGACTTTTCTTAAATGACTAAAAGATCATTATCTTTCCTTGAATTGGGCCAAAAAGAAAAAAGAAAAGAAAAGAAAGAACAACAAGAAAAGCTCTTGATTTTTTTTTTTTTTCCAAACTGTGCAATTTCCCCTCTTCTTTATAACCGCATTTTTTTAAAAACAAAATACCCTTATCCTGCCATATATCCTTCCCACCCATGAAAACTTGCTTGAAAGAGCTGCCTACGGGCAGGGCAGGTCACATCTCACTAGTCTTTTGAGGACTGGAACATTGTAACTTATTGCACCTTCACTTTCGGCAAACAGGGATAGGGAAAAAAACCGCCCGCTGCACTAATCCTCCTGTCTTCTCTCTTTCTCCATTGCAGACCCTGGTACGACTAACTCACCTTTTCCTTTTTAATCTCAATTATCAATGAAAAGAAAAACCCTCGGTCTTCAGCTTTAACGGTTAACTTCTGTCCTTAAAACCATTAAAGTTGGCATGCCATCATGCCTCAGATTCGGAGTCAGGTGAGCTCGGTCCAGAAGAGGTGCCACCCAAATTGCCCACATGTCGATCTGGTGGCACTGGTGTCACATTCGCTTGCCTTAATCTCAAGCACTGCAAAGGCAAATGAGTATCAGTTTCATATTGGGTGTGTTACACATGAAGCGTTCATTATGTCGTGGTTCTGGACAAAAAAAAAGGTGCCAAATCACCGAAATGCATCTTCTTCTTCTTTTTAATCCGTCCATCCCATATTATAGGAACGTTCATGGGCATGCCAGATGCACAAAACCCAGTGCCAACACAGCTACTTTACATCCGGAGGTTTGGTAATGCCACATGCACAACACAAGGACATACATGTCACCATGGCACATGTAGGGCATCCGAGTTGTGCATCTCTGGTGGGAATCTGCATTGAAATGATCCAACAAAATGATCAGGGCAGTCAGCTCATCGGGTGGGGCATTGATGAAAGCAACAGATAGTATTTCAACTTAACTGTCCATTGTTTTCATACATAACAGGCCCACATGATAAGTCAACCAACCTGGTCTTTTAACCAGGTTTCATGACAGAGAGTTGCATCTCATACAAGGCTCAGAGATGTCCCAAGTGCTAGTTTGGCACATATCTGTGTGTGAAGAGGATTCTTGTGATGCTAGCAAACCGATTTCAACGAAAGGACACATTGATTATGTCATGTTTATTCATTTCGCAAGAAAATGGACCTACATAAAGTGTAGTTACCTCATAGAAAGCACTAATTTCCTCCTCTGTCAGAGCTTCGACTCCTGCATTTTCCTCCCACCCGAGTGACCGAAGAAATGCAACCTCATGCGGATCAACAACAGCATCTAGATCAATATCCGGATCAACAACAGCATTTGAACCTGCACCAATTTTATCGCCATCAGCAGGACATCTCTCAGGTTCTTCACAGGCATCATTGTTGCCAGCAGAGTCACTTCCATTCTCAGTTGGCCAGCCCAAACCAGGATCTGTTGTGGGAGGCTCATCATTTCCCTTGTTAACAGCAGCAGAAACTGCCATGATCTGTTCATCAGGTTTCTCTGATACAGATGACAGCACGGCAGGGCTTGAATCTGAGATAGAAGCCGAGTGGTTTACAGAATTTTTCCTCCTCAGAGAATTGAAGAAATCATTCCGAGACGGGTGTCTCCTGTCCAAGGAGGAGCTTTGTGCCACAAGTAAGGCAGTCGCCTTGCGATCAGCAGCAATTTTTGGGTTGTTGGGGCTCCTTGAAGGAGCAAGTGCAGCTGATGCAGCAACACCATGCGAGACTCTTCTGGCAGTTGTCGGACTCGGGACATCTTTGGCAGTAGGAGAGCTACTACCATTATTTTCTCGTCCAGATTTCAGGACATGAAGCTTTCCAACATGAGGTGTCTTGGAGGCATCGGATCTAGCAGGTCCTCGGGTAGCGTGGTTGACAAGCAGAGATGATGAGGGCTGCTGCCCAAGCTTAGTTAAAGCGCTTGACTCACCAACTCTTGCAGTTTTGGGTTTTGCTTTCTCTGAGCTGAGAACCTAGAGAAGCAGAGAGTAATAACCAACCATCATAAAACTTGCATTTCTTTTCAAATAGAAAGATTATTCTATTACTACAAGGACTGCATACTTAGGACCAAGCAACGTTGCAAGCATCAGATGACAAATAACAAGAAAGTAGCCACTAGCTGTAAAACAAAATAAAATGCATATATAATGATTCTCATTCACACCCAAAATGCATTTTACCAAGCGAAGTACACGTAGCCTGTAAAGATGCAATTGAGAATGCATTTTATCTATTGAAGTATGAATGTACATAGAACTGGGCAGAATCCGACGCAATCCAATCCGAACCGAAGGCCAAAATCGGGTCGGATCAGGTAGGCCCACTCAGATCCGACCGTACATTGAGTCGAGTTCGGATGAATGGCCAATCCGGACCGATCCGATCCGATCTGCACAATGTTCATTCAATATTGTTTCCTGTAATGTTGTCCACTTGAGATTGGGATATACCTCATTTTTGGTTTAATACCATAAAATGATCGAGAAAAATTGATAGACGACATGAATGAAATAAATTCATCATGGTGGGGTCCACAGAGCACCGACTGGTGGCAGGGGAGTAGCCAATAAATTCATCATGGTGGGGTCCACAGAGCACCGACTGGTGGCAGGGGAGTAGCCAATCCGTCCTCTCAAGCTCACAGCTCAAGGTGCATCGAGCACCGAGCTCTTTGATGCAAGAAAAGAGAGAAGATAAGGAAGCGGATTGGCAGGTGTATGGTGTACCACTGGTGTGTTGACGTTGGCAAGTTCTATGGGTCCCATCATAAGATATGAGTTATATCCAAACTGTCCATCCATTTGGTGGGCTCGTCTTAAGGCTTGAACCAAAAAATAAGACAGATCTAAAGATCAAGGGGACCACACTGCAAAAAGCAGTGGGCTTGAACGTCTACCATTGAAACTATTTTAGGGGTCACAGAAGTTTCAGATCAATATGAAATTTTCTTTTCCTCTTCATCCATGCAGTTGTGACCTTATTAATAGATTGGATGGAAAATAAACGTTATGGTGAGCCCTAAAAATTCTGTGAAAGTCATTTAAAAAAAAAAAAAAAAAACATAGAACAGAAGCAATCCGAACCATACCCAACTTGATCCGACTCGGTTTCCTTGACCAAGTCGGACTCGATTTGGGTCAGGCCAGGAGCACAACAGATCGGATCGAGTTCGGGTCATTGACCAAGTCGAGTTGGACCCAATCTGGTCTGACTCAACTCGATGCCCACCTCTAGATGTACAGCACAAACTTGGGAGGAACAACTTTTGTCATACATGTGCCGCATGTACAGAACAAACATGTGCCAGCAAAATTTCATCATACAAATGACGTGTGAACCTGGGAGGAGAAAATCCTCCCTAGGTGTTCTGGATCTGCCTTATATAGATCAAATGAATATATAAGAAAGATGCATTGTCATGTGAACATACTTCTATTACATGTCCAATATTCTTTCTAGTAAAGTAAAAGGAATCACCCCCAACGTGCAGGAGCAGGAAACTCAGTCCACAGTAGGTGCCTAAAGCAGTATAGTTAACATTGCCACATACTTGAGGCAGAAGGGCCCAAGGAATGCCTAAAGCAGGAGGTGCAATTTTTTGTTCTAATTCACCATCCCATATTACAGACATGTATTGCTTCTCAATATTGATAGGTATAAAACTTGTTAGAGAGAGAAAGATAGTCCATAACACTATAGCAAGGGATGATTCTCTATAAAACAGGGTAGTTAAGGTGGTTAATAATGCTACACTCACTTTAGGTAAAAGAGATGCAGGAAATAGGCAGGAACACCTAAACCAGAAGGTGCAAGTTTTTATTTTAATCAATCATCCTATTATAGACACAAATATATGTTGCTTCTCATTATTTACACCTTTAAAACTCATTACAGCCCAATGAAATGGATTGAAATGAGCTAAAATTGCTAACACAATGAAATAGATTGAAAAGAGGCTTGAAGTCGCTAACCAATGAAATAGATTGAAATGGGCTTAAAGTCATTAACTGTAGACACGTTCCAAGAGAAATTCATATTCATCCATCCATGTTCATTTGTGACTTCCCATATGAATCATGAAATAAAGAGTATAAACGCTAAAATGAAGTCAAAATCATTCAAATCACAAACGTCATTCAAAAATGTCAATCGAACTTCAAAAAAGTAAGCAACTAAGCATCTGTGCTTAAAGTCCAATTAGAAATAGTAATAGCATCTCAACAGGCCAATTAAAGATTCCATTCCATGATCTATAAGGGCTTAGATATGGGAAAAGTTGGCTTTCATGCTACAACCATTACAGTACTGCTATGTTATTCATGGTACATGGTATGTCTTATGGTAATGGTGGCCACCGTTACACGTTACGGAGCTGTAACAGCCCTTGCAAAAATAAAAATAAAAAACCTTGTTATGGGGCTAATAAAGTTTTTTTTTTTTTTTTCAGAGAGAGAGAGAGAGACCATACCGGCTGTTACGGTCCATATCGTAACGGTAACCGTGGTGGCTGTTACAGCCACCTTTATAGTTACAGAATACCTTTTTCCAAGCCTTCAATTACGTGCTACAATAGCACTAAGTTAGAAACTCAAACAGTCTTAAGCAGTTTTTGGTATAGACAGGATACATTTTGGTGAGGTTGAGGAGATGAAAGTCAGAATCCTTCAAGAGATGCAGGTGCTTGATTCAAACGAGGAATCTGAGCATATATCTGAAGGAGAACTAGCAGTCTCACTTGAACTTGGACTACAAAAAACAAATTGAAGAAAGAGAGGATTAAGTGGTGACAAGGGCTACATGGCTTAAATAAGGGAATGAGAGCATAAATTCTTCCGTGGAATTCTAAAGCTAGACAAAGATGAAATAGTGCTCACAGTCTTATGTTAAATGGTGAGGGAATAGAAAATAAGGTGTTGTGCAACGCAATCGTCAACTTCTATTCAGACCACCTGAAGGAGGGATGGAATCACTCAGTCTATAAAATTAGGTATTCGATCAAATTGTCAAGAGAAGATGCTGTGAACCTGGAAAAACCAAGCTTGAAGAAGGGAAGGCAACAGTGGCATCTTTCAGTAGGGATAAGGCTTCCTGTCTGAATGGGTTCCCTAATGCCCTTTTTTTTTTTTTCCAGAAATGATGGATGATCTGTTGGCGTTCATTTCTGAGTTCTCCATAGGGGGGCATCTTTCGAAAGATATGGGAGCATCTTTTATTGCCCTTATTCCAAAGAAAAAGGGGCAGAGTGCTTAATGATTTTACGACATAATGCAGGGGCATTTTCACACCGGGCTCGAGTGGGGTTGCCTGTGAGATGCAGGGGCACACGTGGGGTGGGCAGCTCATGTGAGGCGGGTGGCTCGTGTGAAGCAGAATCCATGTGAAGTGGGGACCACAAGGGGGGGTTCGGCTGACATCCTAACCCATGGGATGTGGAGCCTAGGCTATGAGATAAATGGATTGATTCGCCATGTTCTATCAGTTCGAGCTTTTAGAGCATGTGGTTAATTGTCCTGCATCAAATTGGAATCAGAGCGGGAGGTCTCGTGTTCGCCTCCTCGGCGAGAGTGATTAATGCAGGGGCATTTTCATACTGAGCTCGAGTGGGGTTGCCTGTGGGATGTAGGGGCACACTCAGGGTGGGCGGAGCCTATACAATATCTTGGCTAAATTCCTAGTTCCCATTTCCCAGGTTGTGTGGTGTTAGAGAATGTTGCATCCAAAGGGCAAGGAGCCTTTGTCTGTAGCAAGCAGATTTCGGACATAGTAGCTCACGAATGAACAAGGCAAAATTTGGAGAATGTAGAGAGAGGTTACATTGGAGGTAGATGGGTAGGAATGGAGAGAAATTTCCATTTTTATCCCCATTTTTGCTTCCGAGTTGCATAATTTCCCCAGTTCTGTTTTCTTTTCACTCATGCGAGTCCAATTTACTCGGGCGGTTTTGAGAATCGATGGTGACTCAAACGATTCAGACCAGAGTCACATTGATCTGAGTGAAACTCCACCCAGTCATCCAGTTGGTGATCAGGCCAAGTTGACTCATTTGATCCTGAGTAAACCTGCTAGGTTGGCAAACTATGCCCAAGATCTATAATTAGCATACTGGAAAAGCTTCACAGAGACTTTTTGTAGAGAGGAATGGATGTTCAATCTTATGGATTGGAGCAATATATGCAGGCCCACTAGTGAAGGAGGGGCCGGTATTAGGCGCATGAAGTCTATGAAAATAGCATCATTGGAAAGGGGTTATGGTGGTTCAGAGCTGAAGAGAACAGTTTATGGAAGCAAGTTTTTTCATGTTAATATGGGGGTAGAAGGTGGAAGTAGGTTCACAAAAACATACTTGAAATACTGAGCATCGAGCAGTTGGAAAGGAATCTTGAGAATTGTGAATCTGTTCAAGAAGGAAATCATATACAGCGATAAACGGATCCTGCCCTTGCTTTTGGGAGGACATTTGGTGCGCTAATAGGATGCTCTGTTCTTCCCAAGCTTGCCCAGGTCGGTACATAAGGAGGTGCTCAATTGACAGTGCTATCAAGTGTTCTGCGTCCATGTGGACTGGGACCGCCCTTTTCACAAGAATTTGTGCAACATTTGGAGAAGATGGTGGGTTTGTTGGACCTTATGCAGAGCCGGCTCTTCCCTCCACATCTGACAAGGATGGGTGGCTGCAAAGATTGAAAAGGTCAAGCAGATTCTCAGTTAAAATTTTCTCTTTGGTAAATCACTCTCCAGACCATGTGAGTCTCATGAGCTGATAGAGTTCATTTGGTCATACTTTGGTCCTCAAATTAGTTCCTTTGGTTGGTTTGTAGCCAAGGGAAAGTGAATATTAATGACAACTTCTAGAAAAGGCAAAGATTATCACAAATGTCCTCATTCTAGCCTCCAGAACACTGAGTAGGTGGATGATTTATTCATGCACTAACCTTTTACTAGCGCAGTTTTTTTTTTTTTTTGTTTTTTGTTTGGGGGGGGGGGGGGGGGGGGGGCGCGCTTCTTCGACTTATTCCATTGTTGTTGGATGATGCCTGAGTCAAGCAAGTCCTTTGGAGTGGCATGGGGGAGGAGGTGGTCCTAAACGGAGAATTTTGTGGAGGCTTGCAGACAGTATTTAAAAGTGGATAAATTACAGCCGCATCGGCCATTACATGAAGGAAACAGCACCCCCATTACTGATATGGGGGTGAATCAGTCCATTATAAAAAATGGGCCATATCAGCTTGTATCAACCAATATGGGTTGATACAAGCTGTTACAGATAGATACAATCATAAAGGGGCCATTGTGAAAGTTTTTATTTTCAATTTTGCTCACGTTTTTCCACTTTTTTAACCATGAAGGAAGCTTAGGAAGTAATTTTAAACTAAATCTACACCTGTTTTGAGTATCAAATCACAATTTTTGAGTGGGTTTAAATGAACCAAAGCAGAGTGGGACATGTTCGGATTGGGAAATATCAAAATCAATATTGTTGAATCGCATATGCGATCATGTGCGATTGCATATGTGTATAAGCATATGCGATGCGACAGCATTTTTTTATTTTTTATTTTTGAAAATTCAAAAAATATATATCAAAAAATATGAAAAAATAAAAAATAAAAACTAAGGGTCACTTTCCTAAGTTATTAAATAACTAATTTTACATATTTAAAATATATTTGAGAGAAATAAAATCAATTAAACAATGAATTAAATAACAAGTGCTTGAATCTAGATCTTCCAACTTCCAAGAGAGGGAATGTGAGGGGGGGGACTTAAGACCACTTGGAAGTAGGAAATATAAAAGAGATAGATTAAGACCATTCGGAATTAAGAAATGTAAGAGAAGAATAGAGTAGTTTTGGAGCAAGAATATTGCAAATGGGGGAGGTTTGGAAGGCTTCTTATAGACAAAAAGTTGTTTTTTTAAACCAAAAAATGAAATAAAATAAAATAATGTGTCAGCCATTGGCCAACATATGTTGTATGCAATCGCATACATCGCATATGCGATCGCATATTTTCGCATATGCCACATGCGATCGCATATGTGACAAATCACATAGGCCATGATCGCATATGCAATCTGCATATGGATATGCGCATATGCAATCGCATATCGCACATGACAACAACGATCAAAATAATGGGTAAGCCATCACTTTTATTTTCTTTTTTGTGTATTTATATGTAACAACAGGCCCTTAATCCACCAAATCATGCTTCATTTGTGTTCAGTTAGGGCCATTTGGTTGACTTTCAACAGGTCAACCAACCATTGCCCTACAAACAACGTTCTTAACAAAGAATGACCCATTACACCAACAAATACATGCCCAAAACAAACAAAAAGGATAAAATAAAATAAAATCATATTTGGGATCACATCTTTTAGAATTCTACCAATAAGTTTTTCTACTCTTTCCAAAAAAAAGAGTCGTCGTAGGGCAGTATTGGCCAATACACCCCTCCAGCCGGATACCATTACAAAATGCCTAGCTTGTGGTTGGTTTGAGCAGAGCACAATAATAAATCCTTTCTAATAATCAGTCCCATCCCATTGTCCCGCCAAGGGTATCAGCAAGACCAAGTAGGATGTCGCCTCTTGGGTTTCGATCTTTAGGCCATTTGCCACCGTATCTTTTAATAATGTTGATCATTTTGGTCTGAGTCATTGTAGTTTGTATTGTTTGCTTCCTATGCGATTTTCCAACAATTTTGTGTTATCTCTTAAAAAGATATATGCTATGAAGAGACTCTTTAAAAGGTTATTGAATCATTTTGTTGTAAGAATCTCCTAAACAGAAGAGTTATCTTTTATAGTGGATGTGAAGCTTCTTCTATGGAGGTAAAATCTTCCCCCATTGACCGTGTTCCCTTCTAAACTGTTCTTATTAGTTTGAATTAGCATCTCTACTAGGCTTTATGCATGAATTAGAGACTGACGTAACAATCACCACCCTAGTTTGCAGCAATTTGGAATTGGAGCTTTCGGTCAAAGAGGAAATAGTATGAAGAGAATCCCATCAATTCGTGCATACTGATTTTTTACAAGATGACACATAGTTATGATGCAAGATGAAGTCGGTCAGTTCGCCACCCAATTATATCAATCAAGTTAACAGTTAACCAAGCGATCCAAACCCTGTATGAGATAATTGATCAGCTTGTGCTTCATGAGGAAGGACCTGGGCCTGGAAAGATACCAGACAACAAAGGTAGAAATCAAGGTAAAATTGGTGCTGTGGCAGTCTCCATCCCATTCCAATCGAGCAGAGTGCCTCCTCATATGAAGAAAATACAGAACGATAAGGTAGAGAACTCTTTAACAAGTTTAACATTGTGAGGATGATCGATTCTTGCTTGATGAGAGAAAGGAGCCGGTTTTTGAAGAAATGACAAAGAAATTATGGTGGATGCTGTCAACAAGCCAGGCCAAGGTCTGTCCAAGCCCTGACCATGAAGTACTACTGAGGCCCAAGCCTGGCATATGACAGACCAAAACAAATATGCCCAAACCCGGCCTGAGATAATTATGCCTCGCTCATGCCCCCAGCCCAGAACCCACTGTTGTGCAAGATCCGGGTTGTGCATTTGGTGAGTCCATTATGGCATCATGTATTACAAAATGAACTTGAAACCTTAAATGGACCAAGCTGAGCAAACGGGCTATTAGACAAATGCCTAGCCCGAACTGATTAATAATGGACTTGAGTTTTAGGCCCCAATGTTGTCAAATCGCATATGTGGTTCTGTGTGATCACATATGCCTGGGCGCATATGTGATTGCACAATTGCATATGTGGTCACTTTTTTTAAATAAAATTTTTTTTTTAAAAAGGGGGAAAATTGAAAAAAAAAATGTAGAAAATTATAAGAACTTAGGAGAAACTCCCCTAAGTTAATAGATAACTAATACAGTAATTTTACATATATAAAATTAGTTTGTGACTTACGAGAAAACTGAATGAAGTACATCAAATTCAACATTCAACAATATAGTTAAGTAACAAAACAATCAATACGCTATTTATAGTACAAATACAACTTTGAAGTTACATCTTAATGTTTATTATTTATACATTATAACACTAACACTATTTACAAGTTACAACTTCGTACATACAATATGTTACAACTTCGTTACGCTAACACCAAGTTAAATTTAACAATATAGTTACACAACTTACAACTTACATAACTTAATAAAGTTCAATTTTTTGCAAAAAAAGAAAAATTAAAATTAAAACAATGTGCCAATGGTTGGCAGATATGCGATCGCATATCCTCGCACGTTTAGCACATGTGCTCGCATATGCCATCATGGCATATGCGATATGCATATGGGAATTCACATATGCGAATATGCGGTCGCATTTAATGACATTGTGAGGCCCAATCATAGCCCTCAGCCCTAATATTCCAGCCTAAGCCTCTCCATTGCGAGCCAAGGCCAAAAGCCCAATGGGCCAGCCCAACCCATTGACCGTCCTAATGGTGGAAAATATTGCCTTCTTCAAATATGTACTCTTGCCAAGTGGACTGATCATTTTGAAGACTCGACGGACAAAAGTTGATTGAGCGAGAAGAAAGGAAAATTTCAAACAAATCATCTTTCAGCAGAATTCATCACTGAATTGATTCAGAAGATGAATGGTTGTCCTTTCATCATCTTCCTCCGGATATTTTCCTCTAATTTCTTTTACGCACAGACACTATTAGATATAAATTTCTACTTTTAAGTCTTTATGGAAATCATCATGGCCTTTGATCTAGGTGGCAATCAGGGCTTTTGTTTCAAACACTTGGTGTAATGGATGGGAAGATTACAATACCGCAGTTAACATGCAATGAAGATGGATGTTGCAAAAGATATTCTAACACAAACTTGTGATCAACAGAAGTGGGTTGATGCAGCCCAGGCAAGCAATCTATAGCAATTATAGTTACATGAAGTGTGAAGAAAAGCAACAACAGATTTGGGTGAGGGAACAGGGAAGCGTCAGTTTCAAAATGTTAGTTAAGTATAAATGGCCAGGAAGCAGGAGCAAGAGCATGATTCAGAAGCTGGAGGGGGTGCTGCACCCAATTAGAAGGACCATGCAACTAAAAGTGTACTACATTATCCTATAGGTTTCTGATGGGACCACCAAGCAGCTGGTCACTATATAGGGGGAGCATTTCAGCTAGCCAGCAAGCAACAGCTAGCTTCAAAGCCATTGTGTGCAGCGGCCTTTACATCCTAATTGTTTTTAATACAGTCCCTACTCCACAGTCAGAGGTTGTACTAATTTTGTCTTCTTTTATCAGCAAGCATGCTACGGTATCACCAAACTGATGCACTATTATAATAACATGCTATCATAGTGCAACTTTTAGAAACTCAACTAGCATAGTTTTTAGTTTTTAATAATACAAAACAGCCTTGTAAAGGGCTATGTTTAGTTAATCTAGGGTTGACATTCAATATGGATCACGGGCTGAGAATTGTTATTATTTAAAATTATATATACATTGAAAAGTGACTGTTTAGAAGGTTATTCATGTCTTTCTGCTGGAATCTATCTACAAAAGAGTTTCCTTTTGTAGTGGATTGGGAAGTGACTGTTTGGAAGGCTATTCATATCTTTCTACTAGAATCTTTTTATGAAAGAGTTTCCATTTGTAGTGGGTGAGATTTTTATACTCTAAAGGCAAATTTCTCCTATAGTGATTATGTTTCCTTCTCTATCTTTCTCGTTAGTTTGAATTGCCACAACTGCTTGGATGTAAATGCAAATTAGAGGACTGGCTTGAATAGTAGACACCAAGCCTCTTCTTTTTATAAACTAAGCATGAACACAAGACCTCAATGTCGAAACGAAGGCTCCTACCATTGAGCTACAGAATTGCAACCAACAAGGATCTTAAGTAATGAGCACCATATTCTTTAAAGGATTTTAATATTCCGACGTTTTTCTGAAACTTGTTAGCTACACAAAGAATACGGCCAACAAACCTCTAATACCAATAAGGCACCTGCAGTGAGATCAACATCCATTGCTCAGTATTGAGACAGCTGAGGACAACAATGCAACTAATAAACAGGCTTTTGCAAGTTCTATGCATTTCTGCACAGACCGCTCAAGTATGACCTCTAGAAAAGCAAAGGTACCAATAACTAGCATGTTGCAGAACCCATCAGCAAGCTAAAAATGTTCATGTTTAGTTCAAAATATTTTTTGAAAGAAAAATCTATAGAAACCTCAAGTGTTTTGCAATTTTGCAAGTTCACCTAATTGTTTCTCCACTCGAACATACAATTTAGAAGCAGCAGTGTAAAAAATAAATAAATAAAAATCCCTCTCTAAGAAAATATGACAAAAATAAAAATCCCTCTCTAAGAAAATATGACAAAAAAGGATTGAATGACTCCCACAAAATCTAGGACATGATTTTTTTTTCGGAACAAGATAGTAGAGCCTCACACAAGAATGAACAAAAGTGGACAATTATAAAAAAATATAAAGCTCACCAAAAAACTAACTGAAGGTCTAGCCCTTGATAGAGTGGAATGGCCGAACAGGATTCATGTAGCCAGCCCCAATTAATTGGGCTAAGGCATAGATGATAATAGTGATGTGACGATGTTAAAAAGCCTACCAAAAAAATATAAAAATATGAAAACAAAATAAAAAACAAATAGAGAAACTCAATTGAAATGGTTGTTGCATCATAATTTGTAGCAAGTGGTGAAGATCTTATGACAAGTTAGGCAGTGAGGTGGATGAGTAACATCCACTACAATGTTGCTACATTTTGCTGCATGTACTTCTCTCACACACATGTATATTGTGACTTGTGTGGGAATGAAACTTATGAGTGATATAACAAGTATAGTTGTTTGTACTTTAAGCATTGTAAGTGGACGCAGCCCTGTTCTTGATCCCAACTATAGATCCATCATAAGGAGACAAGAAAGCCTAATTCTTTGAACATAACCACTATACATCCACCATAACCCAATATAGATCTGCTACAGTTCTGTCCTAACTGGTAATCCACGATAGATCGAAGTTGAGTCTGTAAGGTTCGACATAGTGTCAAAGTAAATCTGGCTGAACTGGACATCAAGTTGATGTCCAGCTTTTGGGATTTCAAACACTGGTTTACCCGATCATTGTCTGATGTGTTGTGTCACAGAAGAAACAGTAAACCATAGGTTGTTTTGTCCTTCTATTTTGAATCTCCAGTTCCTTTCAAATTATTTGGAATTGATTTGGCTATTTCAAGATTGTTGAAGAATATGAATGTTGGTCAATGGAACAGCATTGCCTCTTATGTGGGGAAGCTACTTAAAATCATGCTTCCATCAATTCCTTAAACATTTGGGAGGAGCACAACAAGAAAATCTTTCATGCGCAATGTTGTCGAAATCCTATGATTTACGTTTTGAGTCGAATCTTAAGCAAAACAATTTGAATCACACCTTGAATCCCTTTTTAGGTGAATCCTATGATGATATGTTTTGAATGCCACTATTTACGTTTCAAATTATCCTTGTTCTCTTCTATTTTAAGCTTTACTTGGCTTTCATTTGATGTTTTTAAATTGTTGTGGGCTTTAAGAATCATTTAGAAGAGGTTAATTATTTTATTATGTTCTTTATAAGAGATTACAAGATGGATATTCTGTTCAACATAAAATTGTTTTGCATATTTCCTACTTCTTAATCGGTCGAAACACCAAATTGATGTATGACTCATCTAGAATGTTTTCATACATGGTTGTGATCATGTTGATGTGTGTGGGGGGGTGGGGGGAATTGATGGTTAAAAATCAAATATCTTTTTTCATCGGTCTGCAAAACCAAACACACTTTTCCGATGTGATTCTACACTCAAGAAAGGTAAAAATAAAATAAATTATTAAAGGATTCTTGTATATTTTTAAGATAAATTTCTTATATGACAAAAAATAAAGGATAAGAATCATCTAACACTATCATAGTATGGAGGTATAATGGTGCATATGGATGGGAAACAGACGACTGATGAGTTTTTTTCTGATTTATTTATATTTTGCAGATTTTCTTCATTTTTTTAAAGAAAATCATTTAAAAAAAACTTACGATTTACGATACAATTCAACCCTTTACTATGACTTGCAATACAATAACTATTCTGAAAACAAAAAAAAAACACACACACACACACACACAAAAAAAAAAAACAAGTTGTTCCTAAGAATGTGCTCTTTGGGTTTAGAAGGCTATCTATGACCCGGGAGAGGCAACCAGAGCCTATAGGACCAAGGCTTGTGCCCCTAAACTTGGCTCAAGCACTGGGCCCTAATTGGGCAAAAAAGGGCATGGCCCTAACCATGGCCCTACAATGCCAAGCCCGGGCCATGGTTGGGGCCTACAAGAAAAAAAGAGAACTCATCAAAGGTTTGAAACAGTCCAATCTAAAATTATTTTTCATGGATAACCCCTCCATGACGAGTCCCATCATATGGTTTTGATCATTGATACATGACCTTGGATCCAAGGGTGCCTTTGAACTACACATGTATGTTGAACCTAAACAGCTCTCAAAAGCCTTTAAATGATTCTTTTTTATATATAACATTAACTATACAAACAAGAAAGAAAATACATAGTAGTTACTATTCCATACTCCACATAAAAGCGTAAGGTCCCAAGAGACCACGCGGTTAAAAGAAGGCAATAAGAACATTGCATTTCTTTTTTGCATAAAATGGTCTTGGAGAATGGATTACATCCCTAGTCTGGTTGTTTGGCAAGAGGTAGTGACGATCAAGACCAAATTAAAGACAAAGTAGTGGAATTCTTTGAGTAGATGACCACTAAGTGTTGGAAGTATTGGTATCACTACAAGTTTCGCTGGTCGGGGATATGGAAACAATATCAATATCGTCAATAATATCGTTGATAACCGAAAATGCGAGAAAACATTGGGAAAATGATAGAATTATCAATGAAACTTTAGGAGATGTTAAAATACACATATTTACGAATATATATATATATATAAGCAAAAAGAATGTATACACAATAAGTTCCCATTTAATAGGGGTTTAAAAGCATGTGTAGTCGTAAGAAACAGTCTAACCATCTCATCCATCCCATTTAACCATCAAATCATCCAACCAACCTTCCATCCAAACATCCATCGATATTACAGAATATCAACAACTCATGATATTTTGCCAAGAAATCATCAACAACAGGAAAGGAAACAAAAGATTGTGGTCTTGATATCGCACATGTTGCGATAATGATAATATTGAGATATTATCAATATTAGCAACAACAAATTGAAAACCGCATAAAACAATGCGATCATAAAAAAAAATTGAAATAGAATTTTTTTAATAAACAAACTTTCTATGATATCCCTACCTTGGTCGTATTATTAAAATATCATCAATACACTTGGGAAGAGTTGTACACGAGTCAAGTTAACTCGGTCAACTCACTCGACTTGACTCGAAAAACCTCTAACTCATCTCAGCTTGAAATTGGATGCGAACAGAGTTGAGCTGGTTTTTTTAGCTCAAAAAAATTTCGAGCTGAGTTCAAGCTTGACTCGACTCGGATCGAACCTCAACTCGAATCGACTCAGATCGAATCAACTCGGTGACTCGGTTATTTTGATATTGATGTTGCTAGCCGAGTGTTTGATGAAATGACTCAAAGAAATGTTGTTTCGGGGGCGTACATTCTCCTCCGGATCAGCTAGTGGCAATGGAATGGATACGAAACAAATCCTCACCAAAAAAAAAAAAACTTTACATTATAAGACTGCCCTCATATCTTTATTTTGATGCTGCTCGCCGGGTGTGTTTGATGAAATACATGTAAAGTGTTGTTACTGTTTTGCATTATATGAGAAATTGAAGATGCATTATGTGTTTTAGAAAATGTCGCACAGGCTCGAACTCGACTTGAACTGGCCTAAGTGGTTAACTGAACGAGCTAAGCCGGCTAGACAGGCTCGAGGACCAAGCCTAGCCACGTTCGAGCTGGGGTTACTAACTGAGCCGAGCCAAGTTCGAGCTAGGGTTACTAACCGAGCCGAGCCATGCCAAGCTTGACTCGGTTCAACTCATGTACAACTCGCTTGTGATACAAGCATCACCTAGAATTTACACAGTCGAAAATATTGGTGATGCATTAGCAATATCGATACATTGGCAATACAAGCGACACCTGGAATTTACATAATAAAAATATTGGCAATATCGATATGTTGGCGGAACTTAGCAATACATTGTTGATGCTTGGAATTCCTAATACTACCAGTGTTATTGGTATCGCTACCGGTGTTATCGGTATTGCGAAGCTGGAGATATTTCGATAATATCGGAGATAATTCAAGTGGAAGGGTATAAATTTTAAATGCATCCAGCCGCAAGTGGTGTGTTGGCTCAAAAAAGAGTTTGAGGAGGTATGGAAGGTGGTGACGGGGATGGTTAGGGATAAGACTTTACAATGGCATTTTTTACTATAGAGCGTCAGATATTATCGAAAGTGATCTTTTGGATGTCATGCATCAATTCCATTAGAGATTGAAGTTTGACATTAAGTCTCAATGCAACTTTTTTTACCCCTTGTGTTTGAAAAATAAAGTTGTCAGTCATGGAAATGAAAGATTGTTCGCTAATAAGTTTGGTGTAGTATTTATTCAAAATCTTTATAATAATAATTTAAAAAATAATAATAATAATCTCAAGATGGATGAGGTTAGTCATGTGTTTTGTATCTCAATCTCAAAGGGCTTCTATTGAGGATCAGCAAATCATGGATTGTGTGTTGGTTGCTAGCAATGGGTGGGGGTTGTCCCTAGCTTGACCATGGTCCCCATGCCATGGCCCCAGCCTTACCCTACAAGGTAAACCTAGTAAGAAAAGAGAAATATGATCAAACGCTTGAAATAGTCCAATCTAATATGTTTGTGTGTTGCTAATGTACCCACCTTCACGGGGACGTTAGCAATGTCCCTAAACCTTTTAAATGGCACACAGGGTGATCTATTGTCGATCGTTTATTCATTCATACAAATAGGAGCAAGCCATGGTGCAAAAATCATGCCAATCAGGTGAATCCTAAGCATCCAACCAATAGCATGAAAATGGAGAATCAAGATTGACCAGAAAGACAAAATAGGTCCAATCATCATCTTGAAACATCTAGTAGATAGATCCAACTTTGTATTTCTTATGATTCTGAAGTAACACTTTGATTTGAAGATTCTAACCATTTGATTTATGGCTCATAAACAATGTGCGAATGTAAAAAATTGGCCCCATTCAGAGGGTTAGGATTATCCAATCAGCATGCTTCTTACGCCATAGCTTACTGCTAGTTGTATGAATGAATGAATGGTTCAAATCAATGATAGGCCACCACATGTGACATTGAAAATTATAGGGGATGTTGCTAACAGCCTCCCCCCCCCCTCTCTCTCTCTCTCTCTCTCTCTCTCTCTCTCTCTCTCTCTACATAATATATGTGTGTATATGTATATGTATTCTCACCTAAGAACCGGTTCTCATGAGAACCAATGAGAACACTTTTAGGACTCATCCCCCATGTTGTGCATACGCAATCCAGACCATACAAATCCTTCAACTAGCTTGGATGAAGGGTCATGCAAAAAACCAGCCTGTTTTGCAACTCAGGTGGGCCCTGGTGAAAATCGAGGGTGGGCATCCCCTCCTACTTTGTTCCTTTATTGTGCCCCACCTAAGTTTTGGATCTAGCTAATTTCTAAGCCTTAAAGTTTTCATATAGTGACATGTCTAATGGATGGGTTGAGTTCTCATGCAAGTTATAGACAAAATGGTTCCTAGGAGATCACACACGTAGACACACAAGAACACACACTAGTATCATCCATCCACCACAAGTCCCACCACATAAATGGTTTGGATCATTGGTACATGACCCCTGATCCAACAAATGTCTCTAAACCAAATGTACGTTAAATAGGAATCTCTAAGAAATGTCTCTAAACCCTGAGTTCTTTATGTATAATAATGGTCCACTCGATGATTAGATCAAGACAACAGACTAGACCAGGTTATTCATCTTTGGCCCGGGCCTAGATTGGCCAAAACACTAGTCATGATTTCAACCCAAGCCCTCAAGCCAAGTTTAGGGACACAGGCCCTAGCCCTACAAGCACCCCGAAGTGGGAAATGACAGTCATGATTCCTTGGAAAGGTGTGAACATGCTGGAATTATGTGCCAATTTGATATGAAGAAGCCATAAGAACATGTAGACTAGGAATTCATCCATTCTCTCCAAAGAACAGTGTCCAAGACAAAGTGGATCCATTGGATCAAGGAGTGGTTCTATGATGGCATGGTTTGATTTTAAAAAGAGAGGAAGAAGAAAAAAGAAAAAAGAAAAGATTAAAAAGATTTTGGGCCAAGGACTATGTTTCAACGGCTTCTTTCCATTACTGGTTAGCTGCTCTCCGAGTGGCTTCTTTAAGAGAAGGAGAGGCTTGAGGCCAAGGTATTTAAAAACAATTACGTAATGGCCGGCAACAATAGGAACCGTTACCTGATATAGGGTTGATAAAGGTTTTTCAAATAAAAAAGAGGCCATAACAGCAAATTATACCCATATCATAATAGTAGTTATGGTAATAGCAGTGGCCGTTATAGCCACCATTACCATTATTGAATGCTTTGAGACAGAGGGGCACTATATGTCTCATCTTGTCCATTTTACTTAGGTGTCTAACCAAATTAATTTCCAACATGTTGGAGCTTGATCTCATCAAGGATTTTCCGGTTTGCAACTAGAGAAATATCTCACCACCAATTTCCAAATGACACCCTCGACTTATGTGACATTTATACAAATCATGTAAACCTATGGCAATTTTCCATGTTTTGAAGCAATCTCTAGCTTTAGAGTAAATGCAAGGAAAACTAAGATAGCAGGGACTGGCAAAAATAGGATCTTTGTGTCCTGGCATTGAGCTGATCAGTTGCAAAAACACAGCAATCCCTCTCGCATACAAGAGCTTCAATTGGATGGGACTCATGAGTGGCATATTTCTAGGATCTAGAGATCAAGAGAATGCAGGAGCTAGCTCCTTGGAAGAAAAGATGCCTATCATGTGGTGGGAGAACTACTCTTATGAAGTTGACCGTATCAAATATTCCAGTGTACTTCCATTCCCTTTTTAAGGCACCAATTAGGGTGGCAGACAAGACAAAACCCAATGGAAGGAATTTTCTATGAGAGGGAGAAGAGGGTGAAGAGGGTAAAGAGGGAGAGGGAGAGGCTCGAAAGGAGGTATTGGTTTTGGGAACAAAAAGGAGAGAAACAGCATGCTTCTTTGTAAATGGTGGTGGAGATTTGAAAAGGGAATCATCGTGGTCAAATGTCATTGAGAGAATTTTGGTGAAATGCAAAAGGGCTAGCACATACTGCCATGGTCCAGAAAGGTAGGTCAGAGGTTTGGAATGCAATTATCAGATTTGAAGTTCATGAGCATCTGGAAAATCACAAGTCATCTCAAAGAGTGTGAAGGTACCCCGGAACGTAAGACAATGTCCTCTTGGGAGAGGATATTTGGGTGGCGGATTATTCTCTGGCCACAGCTTCCCCATCCTCATTTCCCTTTTCTTTAATGAAAAAAGGGCCCTTGTTAAAGATTGCTGTAAATTTGTTAGGGGAAATGTGCTGTGGAACCTGATCTTTGGTTGCAATTATTGGGGGAAATGTGATGCGATCCAATATCATCCATTTCTTTGTTTACTTTCAGCTTTTATGACCGTATAGGAACTCAGCTTCCTGGTTTAAATGTCAGCTCCTTTTCCAGTCAATTTTCTAAGTTCTAGTCCTATGCATCACTGCATCCCCGAATTTCATACATGCACACAGAAAAATGAGAACACTAAATAAAAAAGTAAGTTGAGAATGATTCATCTCAAGGAAACATACCGCGCCTAGCTCCCTGCACCTTGTTTGGATGCTCGGAAGTCCGGTTACAAGGGGAAGTTGAGATCCTTGTAAGTCGAGTTACAGGAAAATGGCTTCCAAAAGTCAGGTTATTGTTGTTTGGATAACAAAGCTAGAGTTACATGGAATCCAAATTGTGTTTGGATGCCAATATCCTTGCAAATCAACAAAATGATATTTTCAACCATCCCCCCCTTCCAACGCACGTGCACACATACACAAAAAACCTAATCTACAATTTGATATTTCCACCATCACTCCCAAAGAAAAATTCTCTGGGTTGTTTCGAATCTGTTGACGATGCTAGCTGGAGAGTCGAACATAGACGTGAAGTAAAAAAGGTGCATTTGCTAAGGCAGCCTACAGCAAAGTGATGAGCCAATCAAAATGTATACACCACACAGAGAGAGGGAGAACAGGGAGCGAAAATACAAACTCCTCCAGAAATCTTCACATAGTCATTAAAGAAATTAAGAGGGTACTCATCGATTCTTAGAACTATGTATATGATAATTTTTAGACCATCAACAGAACATATATACCTGATGCATGATTTCTACATTATTTTAGTTAATATTCCTGCATATTCATACAATGAAATGGGATCAAGTTACAAACTGCACCATTTGTCAAAAACATAAGATTAAAACACGTTTGTTTCATCCTTCTTTATTCAGCATTCATTTGTTTGGTAGATAGGCCAACAAATGAATTTCCAATCACTTTAAAAAGTACTCAAGCCTAACCAATACAAGTAATTAACCTTAAAAAAAACAGTACGATTAATTCATTTCATTCTCCACCCATAACAAGTTGACTTGGCATCAGATGATATTTAAAACCTTGGCACATCGACTCCTATGTGTAGAACCAACACAATCCTACTTCTGACAATGCTTTCTAATCATGCCATGATTAGAAAGCATTGTCAGAGGCAGGATTGTGTTGGTTCTACACATAGGAGTAACGTGAGGATACTAGAGTCCAATTAACTGGATCATGTTTTTTGTATTGCCGCTTAAAATCTCTACAAGAACATGACAAGTTTTACCACCTATACATAAGTTTCAAAATTCATTCCAGGTATTCCATTAGATATAACTCTCCTCACTGGATAAAACAAATGAATGATAGAAAACAAAAAAAAAAAAAAAAATGTAATCAACATCTAATCTCCCTGAGGTATTTATACAAAAGGAAGCAGTAAACAGGTTGAGTTCAGATGGAAAAGTCTTAGACAATCAACAACGGGAAGTAAGATTGCGTACCGAGGATTTTGGCATTGAAGGAGTCATGGGTATCAACTGCCGAGATTTTTTAATAGCAAACTCCTCGAGCCTTTGGTTCTCGACAGATAACTGTGACCAAGCAGTAAAAAAATCATTCCACAAAACCGTCCCAAAACAAATGACGTGAAATAGGTATATCCTAGTTACCTGGGGAACTGTACGAGCCCGCGAAGGGGCCTGAGCCAATGTTTCCGCCATATTAAGGCCAGTGGTCATGCTTGGGAGCACAGAACCCGAATTTGCAGGAACAGTTTGTTGAATCGACGGAAGTACTGTGCTGTTGCTTCCAACAATTACAGGTATTTCCGCCAATGCTGAGGTCCAACATTCTCCCCCAATTATGGAAGAAGTACCCATTGGCAGATTTTGAGAAGCGCTGCCCAAACCGGGTGACGAGACTCTGCTAATGTCAGAAACTCCTGGTTTTTCTTCAGCCCCGAGCGAAGGGAAGTCTCTTTCAAATGCAGCCTTTTGTATGTTGCTGATAACACCACCCCCAATGTGCAGACCATTGCTAGTGTCATTTCCTGCTCTTCTATGCCACACCTCACCCCGTCTCCCTGATATCATGGATTGTGAACGCCTCAAACTATCTTTCTCAATTTTACTTGTGAAAGCATTAGCTGAGAGTGTCAAAGGATCAGAATAATCATGAATCCCGTGGTCCCCCAATCGAAATTCAAGCTCCTTCTCCCGTTCCTTATCACGATGGCTCCTACTAAAACTACTGTAAGACCGTGACTGCAAGGACAAATCCTTGTCATGCATCATACTCCCATTGCTGCTTGAACTCCTACGGAAGTACGAAGAAGAGGTCCGATCCATGAAAGAACGAGGAGTGTCATGATCACCAGAACTAACTGAAGACCGGCTCCTTGCAGGCAATGCACTTACATGATCATCTATAGATGAAGACAACAATAATCAAATAAACATACCATAAACATAAAGAGTATAAAATAAATGGGGAGGGGAAATATGAAAAATACCAGATTGAGAGGAAGATGCAAATTGATGGGAACCCCCACCACTGCCACCGCTTATGCCTCCATTCGTTCCCTTCAACCATTCTGGTATTAACGCTGGCTCACCTCTTTCCATAACGCTTACCGACCATGATATTAAAACAAAACTAAGCACGGATATTCTGAATTCACCCACCAAAAACCCTTTCAACCTTTCCCAGTAAAAATCCCACTTTCTGTACAAAATTAGTCACCTAAAAACCATATCTTCTCCACAAGAATCAATCAAATCCTAATTTCCAACAACATAAACTGGAAAAAAAAAAAAAACACTTCTCTCAGTTGAATCAATTCCCAATCAAGGCTCCCTACCCTCTCCAGCGAAAACAAGGAACCCTATACAAAACCAGAATCTGAACCACCGCAAAAGACTACTGTAACTAATCAACTCTGTACAGACTACGAGAATCAACAGGAACGAATCGACAGTCACATCCGAAAAGGGGGGAAATGCCGAATGAGCATGCGTCCTCTTACCCTTATGCCTCCATGACGGGAAACGCTCAAAAGACCGTCATCATCCAGCAAAAACCTAAATATCGGAGAAACACCAAGGCGAGCCGGCGACGACGACCGCCGCGGCGGAATTCAAACTCATGCTTCTTGGGAGAAACCAAACCCTAGAAACGGACGAAATAAGAGAACAGAAACCCTAGAGAAGAAGAAAAAAGGGGGTTGTGAAACGGGGAAAATGAGAAGAGGGTTCGACAGCCCTCAAAGAAAGTCTACCCTAGGGTTAAAAAAAGGGGGAGGGCAAAAATAGAAAGAAATAAAAGCGAGAGTTCCTCCGTCTGAAATCGTCGCCACAGGATCTGCGTCGGGAAACCCTAACCGTTCGATTGCCCGACGAGAGTTTTCTCAATGCTAAGAAGTCTGTTTGTTTCTGTGCGTGAGAGAGAGGAAAGGAGGGAGGGAGAGAGAGAGAGAGAGAGAGCTTACGAAGGAGATTGGAGTCTGCAAAGCTTCTTTTCTTTTCTTTTTTCTTAATATCTTTGTATGCAGAGAGTGAGAGAGCTTTGGTCGCACCTTCAAAGGAAAGAAAGGGTTTTATCGGCGACAGAGGAGAAATGCAAAGAGAAAGGAAACGTATGAAGAACTAATTCCGTGTTTTCGATTGTATGTACGTGTTTGCCTCCCTTCAGAATCCCTATAGAAAACGAACTCGGCTCTCTCTCTCTCTCTCTCTCTCTCTCTCTCTCTTTGTACGTACCATGACAGACTGGAGTATTTACGATACTCGGCCTACAACTGCTTGTACCGTACCGTTCCGGTCGGGTTGGCCCATCTCTTTGGTGATCTAAAGTCGTCGATATTATAAGAAGTCCAAAATCACAGTAATGATGGTAGTCATGAAAGATAGGGACGGTTCCAATTCAACGGATATAAAGGGCTGAATATTCTATGGCTAGGATCTTGAAACCTTATAGTTTTGGTGCATGGGTCATGCACGGTGAGCCCTTGTACATCAACGGTTTGGATGGCCCACACATGCAAAGTGAAAAACTGGACGGGCATGTACTGTACTATATCTTGGCCCCGGCATTGCATAACATCCCTACCAACTCAGGACCCAATAGAGGAAATTTTGATGCTTTCCTGGACAAACCGTCCAAGTTGTGGACCCCTCCTTAGGTCGCAAATTGAAAGTTATAGATATGACTGGACGATTGATGGATATATATTGGATGGCGGAATACGAAGAAATCACCGGCCCGGATTCAATAAACAATGTCCGTTCATCAGATGATAGAATTAATCCAATAAATCTAACTTTGGATTTTTATTATCTATCAATAATGGGTCCCACGATTTGGACGGTTTGATTCGAGTAGCACGCATGCCACATGTACAATTTGAGAGTCATGCGCATGAACCATCGCACTGCCAGAGTAACACCGACCTAACTTGGCACACGTGTGCGATTCACCGCTCATCATGTGACGTAACAATAAACTGCCCTAGCCAAAAACTCAAGAGAATCTACTACTAAGGTGGGTCAGGCGCGGATGATGAATACGGACCGTCTATCGTCTTCTTTTCTTTTTAAACGTTCATCTTTATCATGCATCTACGTGGCCCACCGCATAAGTGGGCCCACGTGATTTTTGGGCCAGAGAATCAGTGGCTTCGGCAAATAATGGCTGGATGATCCACCAGCAAACCACGTTTGGCTCATCAGAAATTTTACGGCCCGGATGCATCAGAACAATGTGAATTAGTGTCCACAATCTATGTAAGTGGTGGGGCCATGATTAGATGATCCAACCGCTGAACTGATGGTGGCCACCTTGGGTGATGGATTCAACGAAAACCCCCATGCTTGGAATATCATAACACTTGGATGGGCTGCCTAAAAATAAACGGCTAAGAAAAAATAAAAAACCGCAACTGTCCAGATAAAAAGGTTATATACGGTCTGATTAAAATAATGATCTCGAATACTTTAATATTCCACCATCCAAGGTGGGCCCATCATTTTTATGGTTTAGATAGCCTGAAAAGGTCACCACACCACTTGCAGCAAGTGGGAGGATAAGCACAATATTCACTTTCCGATGCATCAGTATATTTTGAAACCTGAAAAAAGGCTTGCGCGATTACGCAGGGGATTAGGTGTAAGTGATACCCTTACCGTGGGGTTCACCTTGATTTATGTGTTGTATATCCACTCCATTCATCAGTTTTTACAGCTCATTTTAGGGCATTCTAGCAAAAATGAAATAGATCCAAATCTCAAATGGACCACACCAAATCAAACAGTGGTCATTGAATATCCACCGTTAAAAAATTCCTAGGGCCCACTGTATGTTTATTTACCATCCAACCTTTTAACAAGGCCATACAAGGTAGACGAAGTAAAAACACAAATATCAGCTTAATCCAAAACTTGAGATTTGGATCTGTTTCAATTTTTGTACATGCACTGAAATAAACCGATGGACGGTATGGATATACAACACATGCATCAAGGTGGGCCCACGGTGAGGGAAACACCCACTACGGTGTCACCCAGGTAACACTTGATCCGCTCCCAATACATCCTGATTTATTTCGATTTTAAGCCTCTGCATCTGTTGATAATCTGGCTCTTTTGAATTGAACATGAACGGTCATCATTAACTTTTGGACGGTTTGTGAGTCCCGAGTGTATTGGAGCAAACCTCACCTGAACATACTCGGAGTGCTGGTTTAGTGGTCCGTGGGAAATCGTAGACATCAGAGCCTTTTTCAGTAACAATAATAACATTTTCTATAGATCAGATCCGTTCATCTGCCGGGACTTAGTGTCGATACTATACACATTGCATCAATATAATAAAGAATGTCAAATTAGTTAGATTTTTTCAAGTAGAATTATGACCGTTGGATTTTTTTAGCTACATTCGTCCAGTTGAAGTCCCAGTGAGGCCAAACATTGTTATGTGTGCGGTATTCACGATATATCCACTGTGGATCCGCTATATGAACGGTTAGGATCAGAAATTCTGGTCCATTGTATGGGTGAGATTCTTACAGGCTTACAGTTTCAGGTAATCTAGTCATCCGCCACGCTACCTTTAAACCATATGCTACCTCGTCGCTGTATCCGGCTTTTAAGTCTACGTCACTTGCCCACGTAGCGTAATTTAAAGGACAGTGATACCGTTGATGTATACTTTGACGAGTGGCAGGTAACGGTGTTGTGAGGCCCGTGATCTGTTGATCTAGACGGTTGATCTGATGGGCCCTGCTGCGGATATGGGCTATCCTGAAAATTTCTTGATCGATGGCTTGCAGATAGATGGCTAAGAAAAAGAAATAAAAACAGTCCGCTTCAACGGAAAACAAAATAAGAGGCGGAAGGTTATTCTTTCTGTATCTATGGATATGGAATACCTATGTGGTATCCAACACCCATTTGAAAGGCCCTCCTGACCAACGGTCCAACAACGAGTGGTGCGGCCGGCACGTACGAATGTTGAGTCTAAAAGAGGCACCGGCTGCAATACAAGTGGTTAAAAGCAAATTGTAAAAAAATAAAATAAAACCAACGGTCCCATCTAATCGTGCCTTAGGACAATGGATTGACGACTGGCTATAGTCGACCCAGAATCGGTCAGAGTCCAATCCGTTTCGATCCCACTGGTCAGCCCCCATAAACATTCCCAGCTCGGTCGAGTCACAGCATTCGAATGGGAACCAACGGGTGGTCACTTAGTTTCACGGACCGCCTGTCTCTAGGTATGAACGGGCAGTTCTGTGGGCAGGCCCACCGTGATGTATTTGTTTATCCATACTGTCCGACCCTTTTATCACATCGTTTTACGGTATGAGCGCAAAAATCCGTTAGATCTAACGTTCAATACTCTTGCATTTAATGCAACTGAAATTTAATGTTTCGTGCATTTAACGCAACTCAGGCTTGGTATTTGGTGTGGTCCACTTGAGCGTTGAATCTACCTGATTTCTGTGCTCACGGCTTAAAATGATATGAGAAAATTGATGGACGGCATGGATAAACAGATACATCACGGTGGGCCTGCCAACAAAATTGCCTGCTCGTGGCTAGAGACAGGCACGGTAGGACGCAATCCACGTCCCATTTGCATTTTCCGTGCTCTGACATGGACCAAACAAATGGTGTCATGTGTTGACACGTGTAATGTAATTTTTGCAAACTCTACTCTCACTCAAGAGCAATCCATTTATACTTCCTTTGACGATGTGCGAAACCACCAACCTCGAATCGCCTTTGCGAAGATGAATTAATACATGCATTTGGTGATCGGTCTTTGGCTGCATGTACGCCGGAGTGTTGTAATTAAAATTGTAACTCAAATTCACCCCAAGATAGGCAAACATATACTGTATAATTGAAATCTAATGAAATCGGAAGCTAAACAAAATTAGATTCTTACGTGCAACCGCAAAGAATGGTAGTAAAACACCTCTCCAAGCAAAATAAATAAGTCCAATGTGCAAGCATATATTCAAGTTACAACTAAGATTACGAACTATTTTATTATCACTATATATTACACTACAAAATGAATAGCAAGCTGAAAGTAATGTATTATAGTAAGGAATGTAATTTAGTTAACAGAAATAGTGAATAGTTATACTATGAAATGTAAATTGACTGGTAATTAAAAGGTAATTAAAAGATAATGTTTTGTTTGATTTAGTTAATATGAGACAAAATATTCCTCATACATTCATTTTTTATGGCTTTAATCTAATTATTTTTATTATTTTCATGTTCTAACAGTTACTATAACCGCTCAATACTATTTGGCTTTTTGGATGCTTTCCCTATTTAACAGTTGTCATAATCGTTCAGCACTACACAGCCTTATTAAGACTTCCTTGCCACTTATCCCAGTAACCACTCCAGGTATCTTTGCTAACTCGACCGCATTCCACTCAGTCGCTCAACCGAGCTCCTAGATGATCATCTGTCGCTTGATCGAGCTTCTGAATTACCATTGGTCACTTGGTTTACCTTCCGGATGATTATCGATTGCTTGATCGACATCCTGGATAACTATCGACTGCTCGGTCGAGTTCTTGATAACCATCAATTGTTTGATCGATCTTATGGATGACTATCGATCGCTTGGTCGAGTACTTGATTTGCTTTTGAATTCCTCTCAACTACTGCCTCTCTTGTCATCCTGTCGGCTGTGATTTCATAAAAAACACTCCAAGCATCTTTATAAATTTTTAACTTGCAATTTTTTTCCTTGCTACCACACATGTCCTTTCTAATTTGGTTTCCCAATAATGGTTAGTAATACGATACAACACATGTTATATGGCTATGTTTATTGTGCCCATGAATGAGACAATGTACTTGGCATGTCTATAAAAAACTCACCGATAAAATAAATATATTACATATTTGGCTATGATATTCTCAGTGAGACTGTCTTTTATAGGCATTCCAAAATGGGAGATCTTCATAATTAATAAAATTTTGAAAATCCGAAAATCACATCGATGTCCAGGGCAATCCAACCCAGGTCGGGAGAAATAGGCGCATCGGCCCAGTTACTTGATAAGAATAAAAGGAACGCGAAGACGGCCCAAAGAAGGATATGATATATCCAATAACAGATTAGTATCGGGTGGATTCGGGTTGCTCCTCAAGAAGATAAGAAGAGATAAAGAGATCGCACTAATGACATGCTCGGTGGTCTAATTTGATGGTCACAGTTCCACTAGGATTAAAAGAATAGAAGATCTTGATGTAATAAATTCAGTCAGTATCTAATAATACATCAATATCATGTGTCAAATCTCACTCCTACAGTTAGGAACTGAGTGATCTAGTTCAAGCTACTTCCACTCAAATGGATAGCCTTAATAGAACTTATGGCCAAATGCTCCTTTTACCAATGTAGATCTCATAGGGAATCATTTACATATAAGAATAGAAATCTAATATCCACTGGCTTTAAACCTTTTGGAACCCTTACTAATCAGGAGGTTACGGATCTACCAATGAGATTCTCTTATCCGAGAGCAAAGAATCCAAGATCAGTAAGGAAACTCAGTTTATAAAATAAGTAATTGAAGAAGAGCTCGGGGGCCTACGCCAGACACATCAATTTATCTTTTAAATTATCTTCCATTTATCTTTCTTAGCATTGTTGCCTCTCGGTTTTCAATTTAGTCACGTGGTTTGTACGAGTGTGTCATAATTGAATGTGTGGCTTAATTCAAATTGGATAACTAAGACCACAAGTGCTAAATAGGCAGATACGACATAATCGATCGTTTATGACTGATATCAAAAGAGATTGGTCGCTTATTCAGCCACTTACACAATATTGTTTAAGATGATCAGGAGATCAGCAGAGGGTGAGATTCATCATCTAAAGATGAGTTGTCTTTGTCTTCCTTATGAAAAAAATTTTCAGTACAAATAAAGCAAAAAATAAAATTCTTACAGTCAGTCATAAAGAACAACTGCGCAGCACCTTTATGAAACGAGAACTCGCTTGATATTCGAACCGAGTCCAACGTATAAGCGTAAACTCGAATTACACTTAAAATTGATAACTATTTAATTATCATTACCTATTATACTAAGGAATGTAAACGACTGATAATGCTAAGGAGCACGAAATAATCAAAAGATATATTTAATTTGGTTTAGTTGGTATGATGCCATCTTTATACTGAATTTTCTTATTATTTATAGTCTTAAATTGACTATCTTAATGCTTCCACGCATTATGACGGTTATTGTAATCATTTCAAAAATACTAACCTTCTAAAGATTTCCTTCCAAGCTTACCATTTATCTCAGTAACCGGCCTAGGCTTTCTTATCGACTCGATCATGTTCGGTTTGGTCATTCTTGCTTTGTGGATGATGTGACATCGCTTGATAGACGCCGACTGTATTACTGAAAAATCCTTTTTTTATCTTTATATATCTCAAATACACTATGTAGCTCTCGTAAAACTATGCGTATTTATTTCTGATTGGCTCTCGCAAGAACGGGTAGAAATAAGGTAAAACAAGCGTAACATAGCCTGTCCTAGTTTTACATAGCTACTACCTAGTGACTCTCGCTATAATACTTTTGGAGTATAAATAATATTTCTTTAGGACCCTGATAATCTAAATTCCGATACAGTTGATCGCACCTGCTTCAATCATCTGTTCCGTTAGACGCATTAGGTATTTATCATTTTTCTCTTTATCTATTCATTTGATTATCTCACAACTTGTCGATTGTAATGAGTATCATTTTCAAATATTATTGAAATCGACAACATTTTGTCTTCTTTATTTTACATGTGAATCATTATTTATTTGATAAATTGTTAATTAAGAGTGCCGGTGAAAGAACGAGGCCTTAAGTCTGTAGACCAACATTTATTGTCACGAAGCAAAAGGAACTCAATCGAACTAGCTAACTCTTACCCTTTTTTCACGGATTGCATGAACAAAATTACAAATATTGATGGTTGAGAAGACATTAGATCTTTGATCTTAGTCTATAATATGTTCAACTCGACGCGTGGAACACCAATGGTTCAACCAAACTTTGAGTCGAGCGGATTTTGGCACTCCCTGCTCACTTTACCCACACATGAAAACTCGATCTAGACCCTCAGTCACAAGAGTAATCTAGTTTGATTGAAATAGTGATAACACCAATCATTCTAGACTATCATATTATATTGTATCAGTATCAGAAACTACATTACTATAATATAAACCTTATCCCTATTAATCGACCACTATATAAGTGAATATATAATGAAAGTTACATTATAGGTACAGTCACTTCTTGCAGTTGTGACATTGGGACAGAATGGGATGGCCAAACCAGGTTAGACCATAATAAGTGTACATAACACTTTAACCACTAGGCTAGTTGCAAGTTGTTTATTAATTATTAATATCTTTTATAAATATATGCTAAGTTCCAAAGGGGCTCTAATTGATCCGAACTAGGGTAAGACCAAACTACCAATGTGGGCCCAAGTTTAAAAACATTGGCTTAGACTTTATTTTTAGATTACTGATCCTTATTTTTAAATATATCATTTTGTTTATTTTATATTATACGGGTGTACCATAATCAATACGGCGGCTCAATCCAAACTGATCGACTTTATTCATAAACGCTAAAATAAGTAGATACGTCTAATATGAACGTATATGACCATATTCCAAAAAGATCGGACGCTTACTCAGACACTTGGAGAAGTTTATATTTGAATATGAGTTACTTTATGTCTTCCACAGGAAATGATTTTCAAAATACCAATGCAAAAAAAAAAAAAAAAGCTCACAATCGATCACCAGGAGCAACTGCATGAATGTGTTTCTTAAAAGAACTACTTAAAATTGGATAGAAAATAAATTCAGAATATGAGTATAAACTTTGATTGCAACTAAAAATTATGCTTAAAAATTGCCACTACTCTTAAGATAAGTTAAGATAAAAATAAATTGATAGATTTGATTGATGGTTGTTGGTTGATCATTTTTTAAATGATTTTTCTGTCACACTTCTCAACTATTTATAAATATATGTTGTAGCTTATTTTTCTCCATCCTTCATCCATTATTGCAACGATTATAATAGTTGAAAGGTATATCCCTATATAATTCATTAGTTATGTTTTTCTTTTCTGATTGTTCCTCTTATATTGGTTAAGTTTGTTCCATTTATCAGCCGCCAGTTCCGCTTAGGTATACCTCTCCACCATTCTTTCTATTTATGGATGCCTCTTAACCGCTCTTTCCGCTTCCGTATGTAATCATTCGCTCTACTTCTGTATGCCTCTCGGCCACTTAGTCTACTTTTGGACACCTCTCAACGGCCTATTGGATACCTCTTGACAACTTTGTTTACTTTTAATACCTCCTGACTACTTCCTCTCTTATAAGCCTGCAGGCTTAAATTTTGTAAAAAATACTCCAAGTATCCTTAAAGATATTTAGCATGATATATCTTATAATTGTTATAACATATGTTTGTTCCAACTGAGTTTTAAAAAAATAGATAAACATATGGTATAACATTACCCCCCGCGTTGCTTCACCTTTTGTTAAAGGTGAATGTAATGTTGATTCATTATTTGTCATAATAAATGTGACCGCTTAATCATGTAAAAATATTAATTTTGACCATCTTAGTCGAACTCGAGCATTTTGATTGAAAATTTTTCAAAGTCGGCCGAGTTGGTCAAACTCGACTATCTTGATTGAAAAACATCAAAATCGAACTCGGTTATCTTGATCTAAAAACATCGAAATCAAAGTCGACCATCTTGGTCTAAAAATAACAAATTGGGCCATCTTGGTCGAAAAAATGGTAAATTCAACCAATTTGGCCATTAAACTTGGTTGTCATGATCAAACATGACTATCTTGATTTTTAAAATGACAAATTTGACCATCTTAATCAAATTCAGTCATTCGGTTGAAAAATGGTAAATTGACCATCTTAACTGAGAAATGACAAATTTATTCGTCTTGGTCCAACTTGATCATCTTGATCGAGATATTGCGAGTTTGACCGTCCTGATAGAAAAATGGTAAAGTCGGCTATGACAATGGAGATTGTCAGTCAATCCATTATAAATATGGCTTATAGTTGATTAGTCTTGTGAGACTCATATCTTAGCCAGTACCATTCCGTAGGCTTCCGCAGTCTTCCTGGTCGAATTTCGGTAATGCGCAACACGTAAATAGCAGTTGCACGCGATCCTAAGTTGTATCCCGTATTTCAGAGCTAGCTTGACCCGAGACTTGTACCCCAGCAACTGCGCCGTCGTCGGGGTTCTGACGCCGCATATTACACGTCGAGGCGTTACCCAGGCTAGAAAATGTGGGCCCACATTCAGTTCGAGGAAACGCCACACATTTGCAAATTCAAGAAAACTATGTCAAATCAATCACATCACTAGTTAAAATACAACACTCATCCCCAAGTACAATCACCCTCTCCAAAGTCAACTCTCTCTCTTATAATCAAGTACATCCATCACTCACCCATCTCTCTCCCTCTCCCTCTCTCTCTCTTACAACCTCTCTCTAATCTCTTTCTTCCTCATTCTCCAAGTAACTCACGTCAAAGCTTCCATGAGAGAAGCTAGTGTGGCCCACCTTCATACCATCCAATCCCACAATCCAAGCTTCATCTCCACTGTTGAAACTTTTTTCTTAGAACTTTAGAACGCATTAGTGGAAGAACGAAGAAGAGATCAAAGGCGAGTGTTCATCATCTCATTTTTTTTGGATTTAGGGCTCACTTTTAATAGGACCCATCTTGATATATGCATTGTATAGGGAGGGCCCATAGTAGTGGGGTCCCTTCCCTTCTCACACCTCTCTCTCTCTCTCTGTGTTGGTGTGTGGTCCACTTGATCCACGCCTCACAACCATGAGGACCCACCACGATTTATGTGTGCATCCACGCTGTCCGTAGATCGGACGTGGACCCACTTGATGGACGTGTGTATCCACATCGCCCATCTAATGAAGCAGATTCAAATCTTAGGTGGACAGTCGTCCATCAAATGGGACGTGCAGACCCCACCTTGATGTTTGTGTCTTACCAGGCCAAACCGTCCATCAATGAGCCCGATCTGATTGGGGCCCAACTAATGGGGCTGGCACGTCCAACCTCCAACGCTCCTAGATGAAAGAAAAACACAGATATCTTTTGATCTAAAGCATGTGGCCCACCCACGTGGGACCACCATTACACACACACACACACATATATATAATATCTTGACCATCCAGGGCGTCCTGCAGCCCTGGACGACTATACGGCTGCTGGTGGGCCACACCCACATGGAACCCACTAGATGTATGTGTTTCGTCCTTTCCATCCACCATCCAGTGGATTTGACGGTGGATAACCCACCTGGGGTATGGATTTAATCCACACCATCCGTCCATTAATAGGATCGGTGGAGATGTCGTTAACGTCAGCAAGTCCTGTGGGCCCCACAGTGGTGTATGTTGTATCCCACCATCCATCTGGACGGTGGAAACCTTGCAGCTGAGAGCTGCAGTGGATGTCAGCAACTTTTGGGATCCACCGTGATATGTATGATTTGAGCCCACCATCCATCTGTTGGTGGGGCCCTGACCGTGATGTATATGTTATATCCTAACCGTCCATTTGTCTGGACGTGGGCCCCACACCAGCCATATGGTTGTTGTATGACGTCAGTAGGTCAGGAGGGCCCTGACCTTGGTGTATGTTTTATATTCAAACTGTGCACCCATGTGGGCACCTCATGATGTATGTATTTTGTATCTACACCATCCAGATCATCTGGACGGTGTCATGTGGGACGCACCTATTATGTATGTATTTTCGCACTGTCCACACAACTGTTGGATAGTGGGGCCCACATTGGTATATTTGCTTTATCCTGGCCGTCCACCTCCAGCTACGCGGGGCCCACCTTGAAGACGTGCTTCCTCTAGCATGTGCAATTGCTGTTGTATTGGCTGGTGTACCGTGCAACTATATAGCTATTGTATTATCATCAGGAAGTTTTGGTGGCCATTGTAATATATTTGTTTCATCCACACTGTCCAGATGATTTGGACAGTGCTGGATAATGTTTGGATGGTGCTGATTTACATGGACAATGTTTGGATAGTGCTGATTTACATAGACAATGTTTGGATAGCGCTGATCATCATTAGCGAGCCATGCGCCCCATAGAATGATAGTGTACAGTGATACACATGCTGCACTTGCAACTATTGAAATAATTTTTGGTGTAATCCAAGCTCTCTCTTGAGGCCCATTGATGCGACTCACTTGTTGTATATGAGGCCCATTGGTGCGGCCCATTGATGTGGCCCACTTGTTGTATATGAGGCACATTGGTGCGGCCCATTGATGCAGCCCACTCGTTGTATATGAGGCCCATTGGTGCGGCCCATTGATGCGGCCCATTTGTGGTATATGAGGCCCATTGTTGCGGCCTATCTTGATATATACGAGGTCCATTGGTGCGGCCCATTGATGTGGCCCATTTGATGTATATTAAGCCCATTGGTGTGGCCCGTTGATGCGGCCCACTTGATGTATATGAGGCCTATTGGTGCAGCCCGTTGATGCGGCCCATTGTGATGTATATAGGCCCATATTATGCGGCCCATTGTGATATATTTGTGACCCATTTGGCAAGGCCCACTATGATATAATTGTGGCCCAGGTATGAGGCCCATGAGTAAGGCCCAATGTGATGTATATATGGCCCACGTGAGGAGGCCCATTGTGATATGTTTGTGACCTTTGATAAAGCCCATTGTGATATATCTTAGGCCATTGTGTAAGGCCCATTATGTTGTATGTGAGGCCTTGTGTGAGGTCATGGTCCCCACTATAGTTTGACTCTATGTGGGCCACTCCTTAGGAGCAATGTTAGTTAAATATCCACATTGATGGACGATGATGGTTAAATGTTCACATTGTGAACTTCTCTTAAGCCCTTTATGAGGCCGATTGTCGAGGCCAATTTCGATTATTGAGGCCGATTCTGACTGCTGAGGCTGATTATTGAGGTCGATCTTATTTATCGAGGTCAATTTCTATTGTTGAGACCGATTCTGATTGTCGAGGCTGATTCTGATTATCGAGGCCAATTCTGATTGCCAATGGTGATTCCTATTATCGAGGCCAATTCAGATTATCGAGGCCGATTCTGATTGTCGAAGTCAATTCTGAATGTCGAGGACGATTCCGATTGTCGAAGCCGATTCCGACTGTTGATGCCGATTCTGATTATCGAGGCTGATTATGAGGCTAATTATTGAGGCCGATTATCAGGTCGATTGTATAGGTCAATTATCAGTGCTGATTATCAATGCTGATTATGAGTATGTGACAGCATAACATCATGTATATGCCCATATGCATCATCTGCATGTTTATTTTGAGATGTGGTTGACTATTACATATATCATTGGACAGGTTGTTATGAGACTCATTAATATGCTGAAATTGTCTTACATGAGCGTATGGTATGCACAGGATTAATGCACGACTGGATTGTATGACTCATGCATCTTGCATTGTGTATTCTGATTACCATATGCTCTAGCGACATCAGGGTCGTAGCCTCCACAGGCATATTGGGGTGGTAGCTAGCTTGGAGTGTACTAGACCCTGATGATGATCCCAGAGATGTACAGTATTGATATGTAGACTCATTGAGTATGAGTTGCATACTCAGCATTTTACTCATTCATTCATTCATTCACTATCCACTCGGGCTGGTAGTGCACAACTAATTGATATATGTACATTCTCATGGCTAGGATTTCAGTTTGGGCGTATAACTAGTTTGGATAAAAGTCTCTTATGATGGACTTCATAGCCTGCGATACTATGTATTATCATCTCGACTTCACTCTAGTTTGGTCATTTCATTTGCACCGCATATTGCATTGTATCCGTGACATTTAACATTTTGGGTTGCCATATTTTTTCATTTATATGGCCTAGATACGACTGTCAATATTTGTGGTCTCATCAGGATTTGTATATTGCTTTGCATCCTCAATATATGATATTGACTTATTACGTTTTTGCATCGCATAACCTTGGTATGGCTGATATCATCCATGGAATTATCAGTATTTCTACTTACTTTGATATTTGAATACTTGACACTTATATTATGCACACACTTACACCACCCTCTAAGCTTTCTATAAACTTATGCACGATAGATGCGTGCAGGTGGCGCTAAGTTGCAGCAATGTTGAACTTTGAGCGTACAACCGTCTTCTGAAGCTTTGATTTCAATATATGGATTTCCCTTTTAGCACTGTATTCAACCGTTTATATTAGTGGATATCTGATGATGATGTTGCCTTTGTGATTTAGGTACACTTGTGGTTTGCTTCTTACGAGATAAAAGTACGTTGAAAAATTCTCATTGTAGGATCCTAGAATCATAATCTGGCGTATGATGCTAGGAGCCGAGAATGAGGTGCTACGGAGGCTGTTGGTACCGGATTCAGCGATCGAAAATTTTGTGAGTGTGGTTTTCGAGTTTGGGGCGTAACAAGTGTAGTAATACAACCGAGAACTTGGCCTGGTACTTCCTAGACCATTTGAATAATTTGGTCATGATTTAAACTGTAAGATTCAACTATTAGAAGTAGCTTAGGGCTTACTAGTTTCATTTTTTACGATATATTGGATTCCCAAGGAAGAGTTGCCCCTCAGGTATATCATGGTTTCCTTCTTCATGAACAACATTCCTAACATCTCGTTTCGGTCGCCTAAACTTAACAGATGGTAGAAGATTCCGTACTTTTTGTACTAAAAGATGCATATCCTGTTGCGAAAGAGGTACTCATAGTGTCGACTGTGATGTTGATGCAGTGGGGTTGTACTAGTAATGTCGGTGCCAGATTTTGGACATAACAAATATCAACCTATTGCCGAGGTGCTACGGGTGTTCTTTTGGCAAAGAGAATCATTATCCAATTCATGTTTTCGTTATTATTGGTCATCTATCTGCCTAAAGTTTTAGCATGAACTTGTGACTATTTAGTGGTACACTGAATTCCTCTTTGCACATAAAGCATTTCTCCCTACAAAAATCTCAAAAGGCTCGACCTGAGATAAAAATGTCCTATCCGGGTTTAATAGAAGGGGTATATGATTTGATAACAAACTTAACCACTTAGGTACTTGATAAACCTGCCCTTCTCTCATGATTTCTCAAAATTAATGCACATTAAATATATTTTGCAGTTGAGTATTATCGAGCGTGCCAAAAAATGTTGGTCACTCGGTTTTATTATGCAGGCATGTCAAAATTGATTAGCAACTCGATTCAAACCGATCAAATTTGACTCATAAGTGCCCAAGTAAGCAAATACGTCTAATGTGAACGTATATGACCAGATTCTAAGAAGATTGATCACTTACTCATCCAATTACAGAAGTTTATAATGACTAGGAGATAATCAGAGAGTGGGGTTATTCCTTCAACGATAAATTATTTTATACCTTTCACAATAAACGACTTTTCAGAATACCAATGCAAATATTATTTTTTTTAAAGGAAAAAACTCATAATCAATCATTAGGAGCAACGGTGATAATGCGTCTCTTGAAAGAACTGCTTGATATTGATAGATAACAAATCCAATGCATGAATGTAAACTTGGATTACAGTTAAAGATTATGGCTAAGAATTACTGCTACTATTTAATAATTTGAAATAAAAGATAAATGGTTGGATTTAATTGAGTGTTGTTGGCTGGTTGTTTTTTGAGATGATATTTCTCTGTTACATTCATCCGCTATTTATAGATTTTTATTATACCTTATTATTTAAAATCCTTCTTCCACTGATGCAATGGTTATAATAGTTGAAAAACTTTTATCTAAATCTCTGTTTTGTTACATTTTTCTTTTGTGATTGTTTCTCTTCTATCGGTCAAGCTTTGTCTTGTTATTTGATTGCTCATTCCACTCCTGTACACCACTCGGCCGCTCATTTCGTCTTTTAATGCGTCTCGGCTGTTTTTTTTTTTCTTTCGTATACCTCTCAGTCGCTTGTTCCGCTTTTGTATACCTCTCGACCTCTCACTCTGTTTCTAAATGCCCTTCGACCATTCGTTTTACTTTTAAACACCTCGTGATCACTTTCGGGATGCCATTCAACTATTTAGGTTTACATTTGAATACCTCTTGACTACTCTTTTCTTATCATTATACCAGCCATGATTCATTACAAAAAACGTGTTCAAGTACTCTTAACTCTTAAAAATCTTTAGCACTTAATATCTTTCCTATTAAATATAATTAATACTTCTCAATTAAATTTTATAGCGGTACAAATTAGGGTACAAAAAGTCTTTCTTTGATGGGATGGATTAGGCACCATCCCTGCCTGATCCCCAGTGGCCACCATTATGTGTGGCTTTTATCCACACCATCCATCCATTTTTTCCTATTATTTTTTATTATTAGCAGCTCAAGTGGACCACAACACATGAAGCAGCGGTGCCCAGGACTCCCACCATTTAAACCATCTTATGGCCCACTGTGTTGTTTATTTGCCACCCAACATGTTGACGTGGTCATATACACCTTGATAAAGTGAAAAAATAAATATAATCTACATCCATAACTTCTACAGTCCCCAACAAATTTTCAACGGTAGGAATTTAATCCCCACTGTGTGGTCCACTGGAGCCTTATATCTTCCTTATTTCCATTTTGTATTGTAAAATGATATTTAAAAGATGAATGGATGGTGCGAATGAAATCAATACAACACGAATGCCCCTCGACACCCAGCCCGTCCCGAGCTCGGAACAGGCTGGGAAGTACCTAAACCGCGCCCTTATATCCAAATTTGGATAACGTGGCAATTTCTTGGAAGACTGCTCCATACCTTTCTTTGAAAACAGATAATGGAGTAATTAGTTATAAGATTCCATTTAATTTGGCAGATGGATATGGTCCACTAATAGAACGGTCTAAGTCATAAAATATCATACAGGGTTGTGGCCACACGTGGCAACCAATCCATGCTCAGGTGGGCCAGTCAATACGTTTGTATGCTTGATCCATTCACTGTAACTTAATTATAGAAATTATTGTTATTGCGTTAAATGGACGAATGTTTTGAAGTTGGCTGCGCCAGGCACGTGATACACGTGTATGGTGATCAGGACCAATAGTTTAGTGTACTAATATTTAGATGGCTCGTGGTCTAAAAATCACAGTGAATGGACCGCCGTTAGTGATTGATTTCTACAAGGGCTTGTTTGATTTTGCAAATTCGCCGCCCGGTAAATAATCATTTATTATAATTTTACCTTATTTGAAAATACTCAGGTATTTCTGTTTGGAAAAATAGTATTAAAGGATTGGCTTAAATTTGTGGCTAAAATTTGTAGGCTTACCATGATATATATGATATATCTGTGTCGTCCATCCATTTTACCAGAATATTTTGAGTCATGAGCTTAAAAATGAGTCAAATATAAGTGACCCACACAACAAAGTAAACAGTGGCCTTGAGAAGTTTTTAATGGTGGGTGTTTGTTTTCTTTTTCTTGTGGTATAGTCTACTTAAACTTTGAATCTGCCTCATTATTTAAATCATGTCATAAATTTAGTTGGCACAACGGATATACGGTGTAAATAATCCACCTACTTTAAGGTGAGCCCCACATATACTTGGTAGCATCCACGTTTCTAACTTAGGTTAAAATAATGTATTTACATTTACTTTATAAAATCAAACATACCCAAATTTAAACTCATATAGTATTTGTTATCATTCGGAAGTTCCGATCACTGATCGGATGGCTGCCTTGGCCTTGTTGACATGGGCCCATGTGTCACATGGCTGGGGTTGAAATCATGTTGTTCTGCTCATGAGGTGGGCTACGGCATTGGAATCAATTGAAAGCCGACCGTCCATCTTATCGTACAAGTGTGACTTACCGATTACCTCGTGACCAGACCAACCTGATTTTCCATAGGGCGATCTTCGTGGTGGGGCCCACTGTTTTAATGGTCAGATGTCACACACGTGGCATGGCGGTGGGAAAGAGTAATGGGCAGGAATTGATGTGTACCTTGTGCACCTTTTCAAGGTGGATCGTCAAACTCTCCAGCGTGTCAATGTCTTACTAGGATAGGTGAAAAAGCTCTCTCTAAGAGTTCTTCTTCTAGGGCAGTAAAAGTCCAACGATTGTGGGGCCCACCCAATCATTCGATTTGACGAGGCGATCGAGCGCTGAAATCTTGTTTTACGTTGTTGTTGGTGTAAGATGGGGTTAGGCACGGCTAGAGATTCAACGCTGATTTTCTTTGCTTGTTTAAATTGAAGGAATTAGGTAGCATCAGATCTTTGGTAGGCCATGATGTTTTGGGACTCGTTTTTTTCACCCACCCATCCTGTCCGTAGATTATGAATGAATTAGCCCACCCATCATCACTCACTCTCTAGTAACTACAAGCACCTTCCCATCCCCTATAATGGGAGATGATACGGTGGAGCTGGAAGAACCTTCAATATGGCAGAGCCATATCCGTGCAGCAACTAGCGAGCAGATTGCAGATCTGGTCCGCATGTCTCACAAATCACGTCTATCAGACAATCCTGTCCGTCTGATGTTGTAATTTAAGTACGACCGAAAAAAATGGTTAACGACAAAATTAGCATTGGCACAAACCAAAAAAGAAAAAAGACTGTCGTGTTTGTTTTATTTGTATAATGTAAGCCATCCATCCTTGTATACGTTAGGTGGACCTGATCGATTCAAATCATGCTGCCACGTGTCTTATGGAGAGATGGGTCTAGCATTTTGGGGTTTTTGCTGCTGTCATGTCATCTCCACCAAAAACCAAAATTCCTAGTTTTCATGGACCTGAATTTCAGAGGACAGTTTTCGTCTACAATTGATGCAGGGAGACCATGCAACAACACGCACTCCATTGATGATCTGAGCGAGCTCATGCTTAGGATGTGAGCATAGAAGTAAGGAGGATTCAAAGCTCAACCAACACCACAAGGCAGAGTCTGGATGTGGATGGGAACTCCTTCCACTGAAAGATTGTTGACTTAAAATGGGGGTTTGTATAACGCTGCTATTTGGTTTTTTTCTTCACTTTTACGAATCTCTTTATGAAGAGTTTGAATGCAAATAAACATTTAGCAAAGTTTAAAATGGAGACGTCATCATCCAAACGGTTGCAGATTAAGTATTACCAGCATTCACAATAATAAATATATTTTATGCACGCTTTATTCACCCAAACAGTCGCAGATTGAGTATTACCAGCATTCACAATAATAAATTTGTTTTATGCATGCTTTATTCATTTTGATAAATCTTTTTAAAGCATGAACATAAAAAAGAGTCAGATAGGAGGCTCAAATGGACCATTAAATAAGAAGCAATGGGGAAATAAACATCAAGAAAACTTCTTAGGGGCACAAATGTTTCGGATCAAGCTGACATTTTATGTTGTCCCTTCATGAGGTTTATGTAACCTTATGAGCAAGTTGGATGGGAAATAAATATTACGTAACTCTTTTTTTATTTTATTTTATAACATTAGGACTTCAATCTTTACTGCTTTATGTAATGTGGTCTATTTGAGCCATTAATCTAATTCTTTTTTGAGCTAATACTCTAAAATAAAATGTCAAAATAGATGAACAGCATGAATAAAACATATACATCGCTATGGGACCCACAGATCCTCTAATAGGATTGTTCCGTCTAGCTAGGTCATGATAAGGTGGTACCTAATCCAGGCCCCATCTAAACATTCCCATGTGGCGTGGTGCCTGATTTTTTCGCTCATATCAAAGTAAGTTTGTGCAAATGATCATGGATGGAGTGTGGGTAAGTTGAGTATTTTATTAGAAGAGGAAGTAGATTGAGTCTTAACAATGGCTATGTGGGGCCTACCATGATGTTTTAGCTTTATAAAAGCTATTTGTCCATTGTGCCATATTATTTTAGAGTATGAGTCTACAAATGAGGTAGATCTAAAGCTCATTTGGACCACACCACACTAACCCATAGTGATAATGACACTTACCATTAAAACCTTCTCAAGGCCCACTGTAATGTTTATCTGCCATCCAACCTATTTATAAGGTTGTGTAGGCCTAAATGAAGTAAAACACACACTAGTTTAGCCAAAATTTCTACTATTCCCAAGAAAATTTTAGTGGTGAGCATCCAATCCCCAATGTATCCAAGCCACTAGTTCATTTTTAACACACATTTGACGACATAATCCAAAAAATGAAGTAAATACAAATTTCTAGTGGATCATATTACATGAAACAAAGATTATTGAATACCCACCATAAAACAATTTATTGAGGGTCACTGGAATGTTTATTTTCCAACCTGTTGATAAGGTTAAAAAGACCTCAGTGAAAGGACCACAGAGATCAACTTGATCCGAAACTTTTGTGGCTCATAAGAAGGTTTTAATGGCCCATAACCATTGTTTCATGTGGTGTGTTTCACCTAAGAATTGGTTCTACTTATTTTTTTACTAAAATAAGTTGTCTAAATGGATGGAAAACATGGATTTAAGGCACATCAATCAAAGTGGGCCCTACAGTGGTATCCACCCACCTCAGTGGAACCCCGGATCCACTGTAGCTGCACCCGCCTAGCAGTGATACACGTGGACCATCTTTCCTTGGGATTATTTATTTATTTTTTTATTTTTTTTAACACACTCACGCCTTAGTGGGTTTTCACCACCTATGGTGACCGAACCCTTGACCAGCTGCTGAAGCCTCCGAGAGTCTACCACCAGAGCAAGAGCGAGAGCAAGAGCGAGAGCTATGAGCAGATCTCAGGGTGCAAGTATAGGATGGCCGAAGTTCTAATGTCTATTCAACTAGACGATCCCAGCCATCTGATGGAAATGGACAACCATGGCCCACATTTGACGAGGGCTTTATGGATGATTTAGAATCATCTGATCGGGCGAGATTTTGGGCATCTCCACCATAGGAGCCACACCATCCGAACATTTTGGAACACTTAGCTTTTATACTCCGGTAGAGGGATATGGATGATGTGCAGACACTTAGAAACTGCACAGGTGACCAATTAGTAAGTCATTCAAACTGCCCATATTATGCATCTCATATTAGTTGTATCATTAACTAGAGCTTGGGCTTATTTAATAATTGAATCTGGATCATTTAGGGCTTGTTTGGCCAGGCAGATCCCACAGTATTAGGAGGAATGGGATCGGCAACATCTTGGATAGGCATGACGAGCCAAACAGGTCTGGTGAACTTTTCCCAGGATATGAGCCATCCCATGGATCTTAAGACGATCTACTGACATCACCATCAGTACCTTAAAATTGATCCTATCCCTTGGTTGAATGGATTGGAAGGTAAAATCCCGGGATATGAGGGACGTGCCAAACAGACCAGTGAACTTGTCCCAGGATATAAGCAATCCCATAGATCTTAAGACAATCCACTGACACCACCATCATTACCTTAAAATTGATCCCATCCCTCCTAATATCATGAGATTTGCCTAGCCAAACAGGCCCTTACTTGACATGAACAGAAAATTTCTATATTGTAATTTGATTAGGCCACATCATAACACATTGTATTTATTGCAATATTCCTCACATGAGTGCGATGCAATCATGCAAATTACGTCCTGCGCTTATGCCGTTCAACACTTTTCTAAGATTATTTTAATATATACTTTTAAAAATGAAGCAAGTCCACAACTCTAGTAGACCACACCGAAGGAAGCGGTACACTAAAGGAAGCTGCATTTATAATGACTTGACCATTAAAACGTTTCTAAGCACCACCGTGATGTTTTTTTAACTATCCAACCTATTCATAGGGTCATGTAGATGCGGATGAAATAGAAACACAAATATCAACTTGATCTCAAACCTCTCCAACTTCTAAGAAGTTTTTAATGGTTTACATTCAATCCCCACTTTTTGGTCCACTTAATCCTTAGACCAGCCTCATTTTTTGTCTCATGCCTTAAAATGATACGAGAAATACTATGAATGGCATGGATAAGACATTTATACCACGTTGGGCTCCACATAGCCTTGCCTATATAAATTACTGTCCGAGCAGGGTAGGAAGCAATCCGCTTCCACATAAGTGATGTTGTAGACCAATCACTGAGTAATAAAGTAGAAATTTTCCTTTTGTTTCAAACAAAGTATCCGGATACTAATAAGCTGATTATCAGATTGGTGTATAATACTAAACGTTTGATAATATTTTAAGAGCAAGTAGGTGGAAGCCCTCAACCAAACCTAGTGCGGCCTTGACCGTGAGGGCCACCTGATGTATGTATCATATATCCATGCCATTCATCCCTTTGGCCACTATTTTTTGGGCGCATAAACTAAAAATGAAGTGATTTAAGTCCCGGGCAGACCACACCATTGGAAACAACGGTGATTGAGCCCATCTTAATGCCCACTTGCAATTTTTATTTTCCATTCAACATGTTGGTAATGTCACATATACCCGGATGAAAGGAAATAACAAATATAAGCTTGATCCAAAACTTTTGTTAGCTACATAAAAATTTTAGTTGTCAATAACTAATGGTTCATGTGGTGAGGATCACCTGATATTTAAATCTGCTTTATTTTTTTGTCTAATGCTGTAACATAAGCCGGTAAAATGAATGGACAATACGGATATACAATACAGATATTAAGATGGCCCCACCGTGTTAGGTGAGGCTGGGCCGCACCTAATCCATTCCCTTTGTAAGATGGCCCCCAACGTGTCTACAAACCAGCGGCTAGGGTCGATTGACTAATCTGATTTGCGAACTATAATTTAGCGACTATAATGTGGTTTAATTTGAGTTAATATATATACGCCACTGAGCGGCTGCAAATCAAGCATCGTATTCCGAAAAAATAGGTGAACGGTACGGATGAAACACATACATCATAGTGGGCCCTACAGAGCCCCCTGCCTGGGCGTGCAATAGTTACGTACTGAACCGCAGATGAAAGTAGGAATACGTCGAATCCAGCAACCTCGTCAGTGTACTCTCGCTACCACATGCTGGCAACCGAGACGCTCATCATGTGGGCCCGGTACGCAATCCGATTTCGTGACAAGAAATTACTCAATCTGCTCATCTTTTGTACCACCCATGTAAAAATAGGACGCGGATTGCGTCCTACCCGGCCGGTCTCCAGCTGGGAGCCGGCAGGAGCTTTGAGTGGCCACCGTGATGCACGGGTCTTATCCACATCTTCCATCTATTTTTTTTCCCAATCATTTTAGGTTTTAGGCCGAAAAATGAGGTAGATAAAAGACTGAAGTGAACCACAGGCACATGAAGAAATGATGATAAAGATTCTCGCCGTTGAAACTTTTTTAGGGCCCATCATGGTTTTTATTTGCCATTCATCTTATTCATAAAGTTACATGAGAAAATGACTACTGTAGACAAAACCTTTTACCCAGCTGTTTTTATCGTGGAATACAAACTTAAGTTACCAATTTAGAATAGCACGTGCGGATAGCGACGTTGAGGACGAAACTACCCCTCCTTTACTTTTTACTGCCGTTGCTTTTCGTCTCCCTTTAAAAAAACACATGCGCTTTGAGGACGAAACTACCCCTCCTTTTTACTTTCAACTGTTTCCTTTCACTTTTCCTCTCCACTGCTATTTTCTGCCGTGGCTTCTGCCCCTTTTCTTCATCCAATTAGAAAGATAAAAATATTTTCTTTGTGGGCCCCTTATTAACGTCTGTCTTCTTTTGAAAATGGTCAGTGGGGCGAAGAAAGCACACAACAAAGATATATTTTAAACTCATTTGAGCCTACATTGAATGTATGTGACTGTTGGTCAGTGCTCCATAGGCCCCACTATGGTTGTCGGTGGTCGGTGCTATGTGGGCCCCACCATGGTGCTCTGTGGGCCACACTATGGTGGCCGGTGCTCTGTGGGCCCCACCATGGTGGCCGGTCCTTTGTGGGCCCCACCATGGTGGCTGGTGGTCGGTGCTTTATGGGCCCCACCATGGTGTATGTGTTTCATCCATTCCGTTCATCCATTTTGTCCGCTCAATTTTCACTAATTTAAGGGGTTGAGCCCCAAATTAGATGAAAATTTGGCTGGTGGCCCGCTAAAAGAAAACAATGGTGATTGGATATCCATCATTTAAATCCTCCTGAGGCCCACTGTACTGTTTGTCTGAAATCCAATTTATTTTTTTGGTGATAAAGACCCAGATGAAGGCTAAAAACAAAGATCATCTTGACCCAATACTTTTATGACCCCCAAAAAGTTTTTAATGGTCGATGTTTGTTAAACACTATTTCCTGTAATGTGGTCCAATTGAGATCAGGATATACCTCAATTTTTGTATAATATGATAAAATAATTCATAAAAATAGATGGACGACATGGATGAAACACATACATCATTATGGGGCCCACAGAGCACCGAACACCAGCCATTGGCTGGTGGCAGGGGGAGTAGCCAATCCGTTTCATATAGCATATCCATGTCGTCCGTCCATCCGTTTTTCCATTTAATTTAAGGGGTCGAGCCCCAAATTGAAGCATATCAAAATATCAAGTGAATCATACTACGGGAAACAGTGGGCACAATGATTTTCTAGTCTGCCTCGCTGATTTCATGTTTCCCCCGCTTAATTTCATGTTTGCCTCGCTGATTCTCTAGTTTGTCCCGCTCAATTTTATGTTTGCCCCGCTCAATTTCATGCTTACCCCGCTCAATTTCATGCTTGTCCCGCTAATTTTCATGCTTGCCCCGCTCAATTTCATGCTTGCCCCGCTGATTTCATGTTTCCCCCGCTCGATTTCATGTTTGTCTTACTGATCTTATAGTTTGCCCTGCTGATTTCATATTTTCCACGCTCAATTTCATGTTTGTCCCGCTGATTTTCTAGTTTGTCCCGATCAATTTCATGCTTGTCCTGCTAATTTCAGTGTTTGCCCCGCTTAATTTCATGCTTGCCCCGCTAATTTCAGTGTTTGCCCTGCTCAATTTCATGCTTGCCCCGCTCAATTCCTAGTTTGTACCACTCAATTTCATGCTTGCCCCACTCAATTCCTAGTTTGCCCCACTCAATTTCATGTTTGCCCCACTCAATTTCATGCCTACCCCGCTCATTTCCTAGTTTGTCCCGCTTAATTTTATGCTTGCCACACTCAATTTCTAGTCTGCCCCACTCAATTTCATGTTTGCCCTGCTCAATTTCATGCCTACCTCGCTCATTTGCTAGTTTGTCCCGCTCAATTTTATGCTTGCCACACTCAATTTCTAGTCCTCCCCACTCAATTTCATGTTTTCCTTGCTCAATTTCATGCTTGCCCCGTTGATTTTCTAGCTTGCCTCCACTCAATTTCTAATCTCAACTCTGTAACCTAAATCTAAACTTGAAAACCCAAACCTAAACCCGGTCCCGAACCCGATTTCCTAAGCCTAAAACTTAACCTATTCTCAGTTCCCTAAACCTTAACCTATAACTGACAGTTACAACCTAAACCTAAACCTGCAACCTAAACCTAAAACTTAAATGCATTCTCAAATCCCTAAACCTAAACCTACACCTAATCCTAATCTCAACTCCTTAACCTAAACCTAAACATTAACCTATTCTCAATTCCTTAAACCTTAACCTATAACCGACACTTATAACCCAAACTTATAACTTACACCTATAACCTAAACCTGTAACCTACACTTAGATGGGCCACATTGAATGTATGTAGTATATCCACACTGTCTATCTAATTTTTGCCCCAAATTGAAGCATATCAAAATATCAAGTGAATCATACCACGGGAAACAGTGGGCATAATGATTTTCTAATGTGCCCTGCTGATTTCGTGTTTCCCCCGCTCAATTTCATGTTTGCCCTGCTGATTTTATAGTTTACCCCGGTCTCTAACCCGATTTCTTAAACTTAAACCTTAACCTATTCTCAGTTCCATAAACCTATAACCGACACTTATATTCTAAACCTAAACTTATAGCCTAAACCTAAACCTAAACCTATAACCTAAACCTATAACCTAAATGTATTCTTAAATCCCTAAACCTAAACTTACACCTAATCCTAATCTCAACTCCTTGACCTAAACCTTAACTTGAAAATCCAACTCTAAACCCGATCTCGAACCCGATTTCCTAAACCTAAACCTTAACCTATTCTCAGTTCTCTAAACCTTAACCTATAACCGACACTTATAACATAAACCTAGACCTGCAACCTAAACCCAAAACTTAAATGTATTCTCAAATCCCTAAACCTAAACCTACACCTAATCCTAATCTCAACTCCTTAACCTAAACCCTAACTTGAAAACCCAAACCTAAGAATGTTCTCGAACTCGATTTCCTAAAACTAAACCTTAACCTATTCTCAGTTCCCTAAACCTTAATCTCTAACCTAACTTAAACCAAAACCCATAACCGATACTTATAACCTAAACCTAAACCTATAACCTAAATGTATTCTCAAATCCCTAAACCTAAACCTACACCTAATCCTAATCTCAACTCCTTAACCTAAACCCTAACTTGAAAACCCAAACTTAAACCCAGTCCCGAACTCGATTTCCTAAACCTAAACCTTAACTTATAACCTAACTTAAACCTAAACCTATAACCTACACTTAGATGGACCAACATTGAATGTATGTAGTATATCCACGCCGTTCATCTAATTCTAGCGGTCGAGCCCCAAATTGAAGCATATCATAATATCAAGTGAATCATACCACGGGAAACAGTGGGCATAATGATTTCCTAGCTTGCCCCACTAATTTCATGTTTTCCCTGCTCAATTTCATGTTTGCCCTGCTGATTTTATAGTTTGTCCTGCTGATTTTATGTTTTCCCCGCTCAATTACATGTTTGCCCCGCTGATTTTCTAGTTTGCCCCGCTCAATTTTATGTTTGTCCCGCTTAATTTCATGCTTGCCCAGCTAATTTTCGTGTTTGCCCCGCTCAATTTCATGCTTGCCCCGCTGATTTCATGTTTCCCCTCTAAATTTCATGTTTGCCTTGCTAATTTAATAGTTTGTCCGGCTCATTTCATGTTTCCCCCGCTCAATTTCATGTTTGTCCAGCTGACTTTTCAGTTTGTCCTGCTCAATTTCATGCTTGCCCCACTCAATTCCTAGTTTTCCCCGCTCAATTTCATGTTTGCCCTGCTCAATTTCATACCTGCCCCGCTCATTTCCTAGTTTGCCCCGCTCAATTTCATGTTTCCCCCACTCAATTTCATTTTCAACCCGCTGATTTTCTAGTTTACCCCCATTCAATTTCATGTTTGCCCCCGCTCAAAACCTAAACCTAAACCTATAACTTAAATGTATTCTCAAATCCCTAAACATAAACCTTAACTTATTCTCAATTCCCTAAACCTTCACCTATAACCTAACTTAAACCTAAACCTGTAACCTACACTTAGATAGGCCCACATTGAATGTATGTAGTATATCCACGCCATCCATTTAATTTTAGCAGTTGAGCCCCAACATATCAAAATAAGATCGTAAATTATACCATGGGAAACAGTGGGCATAATGATTTGTTTTCATGTTACCCCCGCTCAATTTCATGTTTGTAACAACATTCTCCAAAAACTTGTGCATGAAGCCTTCTTCCCTTGAGACTTTTCAATTCTTCTCTCATTAGCACTGACAAGTGAGCTTTCAAATACGGTTCATCAAGAGGAATTCCATAGAGAATCATTCTTAACGCAAGAAAATCATCCATGTCAAAGGTATTCAATGCTAATACAATTGTAAGGTTTAGAAATTAGTGAAATTTAACATAGAAGGTGTCAAAAATATTTATTAGTGAAATAATTGCCCAAAGAACAGTTTTTTAGGTTATTCAGTTAGAATAAGTGGATGAACAAATGCATTTCATCCCGCTTCCAATGATACATCTAAGAAGTCTCAAGTAGAAAACATACTTCTCAATGCAATGTGCGTATTGAAAACAACAGTTCGAGCATCATTCAAAGCATTCCTTGGAAGATCCATAAAATATTCTTTCGAGACAGCTCCATAGTTTAGTAATGAAGTAAAAGTCTTATTTAGGCACGTTTTTCTTAGCTGGTTGCTAAAAAAGGAAGAGAAGTAATTTGGATAAACTCTTCACATCACCTTCGCATAGATACCAAATAACTGTTATATACAAGCACTAAAAGTTTGCCTCAATCAAATTCATCGAGGCTTATTTAATGTTTGCCCAGCTTAATATCATAGTAGATAAGGTCAATTTCATATTTACCTCGCTTAAGACCGTGACAACCTGAGTCAACCTGACCTCATCTGAAGTTGGGCCAGTTGATCCAAACCCGTTCATATTTTTGGTATTTCTCGTTCCAGTTTTATTTCCAATTCATATGAAGCTTTGGGAAAATTGATGAAATGCTACTGCAGTTTCAACATACTCTGATTTTGCCCACAACATTTATCTTCTGAATTTCATGTTTGATATGTTTTTCAATTCATCTTTGCAGGCGATGAATATTCTGCAAAGATCCCCAACCCAACAAGTAGGTGTACACTCACATGGTGGTTTGACAAGGTGAAGGGTGGAGTGGAGAAGCATGATAGTCGCCTAAATTTGTTTAGGCAATCTCCTTTCTCGTTTCTATTGCACGTTAATCCTTTAGATTTTTAGGAGCTCCATTTCACATTCTTTTTGTAAAATACAAAGGTGATCTAGTATTTGAGATCAGCGGTAGGCGAGTGCACTTTACCGAGATGGACTTCTCCCTCATTACCGGACTTAAGTTTGGAAATCACACTGTATCGAAGATATGTTGCACTGCGAGTACATTAAGAGACAAATAATTTAAAGAATATCCAGTATTAAAGAAGCAACTAATGGAGGTGTTTGAGAGATTAATTGACACCGATAATCATGAGGACATCGTGAAGGTTGCCCTACTTCTGGTTGTGGAGCACTTTCTTAGGGGAACCGAACCAAAAATCATGTGCAATATGAATTATATTTACCTGGTAGAGTCACTAGATGATTTCTATAGGTATCCTTGGGGTAGTTTGGAATACTATACAATGTCACAAGGAATCGAATCTGTTGTTGCAGCATCAAGTTCCCCTCGGTACACAGTATGTGGTTGCGTCTTTCCTCTACAAGTAAGAACACCTTTTACTTTGTATATGTCTTCTCTCTATAGTCAATTATGGATCTTTAACCTGGTGCAAATTCATTATGACGGACTTGGGCAGTAGAGATATTACCGGCCTTACAAGATTGTGTTGTTTCGTATGTTCCGCATCAAATTCCACGCTTCATTTAATATCGAGGCTGGAAGGGTTGGAGGTATAACAACATACATGCTATTTTTGAGAATAAAGCTATAAGTTTATATATATATATATATATATATATCCCCATCATTTACTTTGCCTAACTTGACATATATGCTCAACTCATTAACATTACTCTTTGTTCTTTTGCAGAACCTAGTAGTAATGAAATTAGAACCAACGCTACGAGAATGGGAAACGGATGCCGTTCGTTCAGTGCAAGACAGTTTCCAGGTGAGATGTTACGGAAGATGAACTATAATTTCATGTCTACCATTGTAAAGTTATCCTTACTCTTACATATCCATCTATGTATTTTGTAGCTTACTGAGACCTTGGAAGATGATGAGGGTAATGAGATTTCTCACGGGAGGATGACGATTCAGATGATAGTGATGAGAAGGGCGTGGAGGGATCGGGACTGAGGGGGGTATACCAAATGTGGTTCTTATGGAGGAGTTTCGGAATGAGCGGGAAGAGTTGAAGAAGGAGAGAGAGGAATTGAAAAATGAGAGAGGCGAATTGAGGAAAGAGAGGGCAGAGATGAGAAGGAAAGAAACAAGGCTCGATGACAGGGAAACGTTACTAAAGAGGGAGAAGGAGTTGTTCTTTGTGGACAAGGAATGGTTTTTCAAGGATAAGGAAAGGTTAACGAATGAGAGGGAGGAGTTTAATAAGGAGAAGGTCACTAGTCGTACACAGAGAGGACGTTTTGTGATGGAGGAGGATGGTGAGGAGTCGAGGAAGGGAGTGAACGTAAATGATATTGGCGATAAAGAACTTGAACATGTGGATATGAATGTGCAATCGTATAATAATGTTAAAGGTAACGTATTGAATGAATCCACTTCTCATGTCGTTTATGAAAGGAGATTCAAAAGGGTACTGAAGCCGTCCTATTACAAGATTTCTCCCTACTTGTCCTTGTCTGCATTCGATACAACACCTGGGGCGGACAAAGAATGGTTCTTCAAGGATAAGGGAAAGTTGGCGAATGAGAAGAATGAGTTTAATACGGAGAAGGAAGGTAGTCCTAAACAAAGGGGACATTCTGTTATGGAGGTCGAGGATGAGAAGTTGAGGAATATAGTGGAGGCAAATGATATCAAAGATAAAAAACTTAGACATGCATCCATTTCTCATCCCGTTTCTGAAAGGAAAACCAAAAGGGTACCGAAGCAGTCATTTTACAAAGTTTCTCCGTACTTGTCCCTATCTATATTCGATACAACCCCTGGGGCAGTTTGAAAACCCGAGCAAGTTACATCTTTTGCTACATCTCCGATACCATTTCCTCATCAGATAGATCCTTTCAGGATATTATCCGCACAGGAGGTGAAAGAAGCAGAGGACTGGTATGGAGCAAACAAGGACATGCCAGCGGGGAAATGGTTCATTACGATATGGATGAAGAATGCTTGGGTTGATAGCGAGGTAAGCATTACTAATTTATTCTCTATATGCATTGATTGTCAAGTCCTCATTTTGTTATATGAATCTATAACAAAATTCTACTGTCCTATTGATTAGGCCATCGACACATACATTGAGTTCCTTGAGAAAAGGCATAATGCCTACTCAATAGCATATCCTCAGGATTGCAAGTTTTGTCCTACGTAATTTACGGTAAATATTTATTACGGCAATCCTTAATTACTCCTCAATCTTGTTTTATTACATGCATTCAAATTTAATCATGTTTGTAACAGCAAAGCCTCGAGGGGTGTTTACCGATTTTGATCCGATATCGGGCCTCCAATTCGGCGTCAGAACGGTCGTCGCTAATAGGCCAGCTAACCATGGCCTACGCAATTGCCAGGCAGCGAGATAAGTCATACGCCAGAGCGATTTGGTGTTATGAGCGGGTTATGCACTTGTCACACCACGCTTCATCTCTTATTGTTATGTGCTCATTCATGTTTTGACAAATATATTATTTTGTAAATCATGGACAGGTCTACGCGCCAATAAATCACGGCAATTCACACTGGTTTTTGCTTGTCATATATCCTAGAGAACGAGAAATCGTTGTTGTGGATAGCCTATACACATATCTAACGCCGAAGTTCAAGCAAAAGATGAAGAATATGATGGATGCACTCTCCGTTCTCTTCCATGCCACTGGAGACAGTACTGCACTTGAAGGGAAGGAATGGACCGTCAGATTCGATGAATCCGCACCGAAGCAAGACAATGGCTATGATTGCGGAATATTCGTTATGAAATTCATTGACATTTTGTGTAGCGGTCTCACCTTGTAAGGAATAGACATACAAAAATTCACCGCCGAATGGAGGAGGACAATAGCATATGATTGCTTGACTGTAGTCAAGAGGTGATATTTGTGCAATGTGCATGGGAGAAAGATTTTGTAAGAATGAATTATTTTGAGGTTTACAGTAATCTTGGAATGCTGAAAATTTTCAAGTATGTGCATTTCAGTCCGAGTTCCTTCTCTAATCACAATAGCCGTGGGAGGGTTGATCCGAATTCCACTCAAGTCTATCATGATTAGAGAAAGAACTCGGACTGAAATGCATATACTTGGAAAATTTTCTGCATACTCGCCAAAGTGCAAGTTTCGATGTATAGCATACTCTATAATTTTAGTCCTATCGAGTTCAATGCCTTGATATTACACATTGTATGGATTCTATGAACAACGATGCAATGTAATTTCTATTTTTCTTTCGACTTTCTCTGCTTAATAACCTAATATGGAATACTTACGAACCCCTCGATGTTTGGACACCCAGTACATTTTCCCCTCAAAATCACTGTTCGTCATCTCATCTGCCAATGATTGCTGCCCTTTAGTTGGAAAGAAATTAACATTTTAGTAATTTCCAATGACATTCTCCAAATCCCCGATGTAAGTCGCAGTGGCGACATGGATATGAGAACGAACAAGTGTATTTCATTGAACTTTCAGGAACACATCTAATAAGTGTTCACATCACAGTTGGTAGCTGATTGCACCGGTGGTATATAAATTTCACTTTTTTAAAACTTTCAGAAGAGTTAAATTACTCTGCTTGGTTCAAATGTATATTACATGAATCTATAATGCATCTATAATGCGAGTCTTTCATTCGTAAAACGATGACACAAAAAACTACCATTTGAAATCTTTCCACGCGAGAAGGATGCCACCCAAGGATCTGGAGGCATCAAGCGCAACGAAAATGGTGTCCTGTTCATCCCATATCGAACTGAATAGACACTGTGAGAAAGACGAGACCTTCATGTCCTGGAGACAGATGACGTCCGGTTTCTTCCTGAATATATATGAGGAGGTTAATAATTTTCGATGGAGCATTTTCTTGGCCTAATAAACTGTACATGTTTTTTCCACTTGTGTTTCATTCTTGTAGCTTTATTTTGTGTAAATTAAGATGAAAATTTGTTGCTCGGGTGGTCTATAAACAGACACGCATGGATGCATGATCTGAACCATTTTGCGTGCCTCACCATTGTGACGGTGTGCATCTCTTCCTCACCATCCAAATGGTGGCGCTCAAATTGATGGTTGAGAAACAAAATTCTCAAACACTCACATGCAACATAAAAAAAAGAAAAAGAAAAAAAATGCATTAATCAAGAAACTAAGATTGTACTGAGTGTCATTATTTTCATATTAATTGGCTTGTTGTTCATCAGCTAGTTCTTTGTGAGTGCAAGTGATTTTCAATTTCTGAAGATCCGAAATTCAAATTCTTGTCCATAACTTTTTGAGGCATTTTCCTTCCAGGAAGATTTGCTGCTGGAGCATTTCAATGATTTTATCAAATTTGTTAAGACCTGTGCCTGTTAGCATTGAAATAAAGCTTTCCTAGCTTAAATCCTGCACATTCAATTAAAATAGTTGAATAAATAAATAAATAAATAAAACCATAGAGAGAAGCTTATTTACATGATGTTTGTATCAGCCGAATACCCAAGTTATAGCTTAGAGAAGCATATCACCGTCGTTGATGTTGAACCACTGGTTAAAGATTTTGCAAGCCAATGGAAAGCAGCAATAGAGCTAATGCACAAAGATGTCATTACTTCTTTCAGCAACTTCTTGTGCGGCATGAAGATTTTATGATCTGCATGACGGAGCTGCTTCTTTATTACACCAGGCTGACGGATTGCATAAAGAGAATTGTACGCGGCAATGCGCTGAACAAGAATTGATGAGTCAACCTCCTTCTGGCAACCCATGCTAAACAATATCAGTGCATTTCACTTGCAAGTATATCAATATGCACATAGAAGTATCGTCTATTGGCCTATCCATCAGTGAGAAACTTGCAACACTTAGAATAAAATTCGTAAAAAATTCCTCTATTGAAATATGCTAGTTCCATCCTGAAACTTTAGAGAAATCATCATTGTTATCGGTAAAATGGATCCCTAACAGATCAAGAATTTTAGTAAATCCTGTTCTCTCCTCACTTTTGAAAGGCCAATAGAGTTCAAACAGCACAAGAGAAACAGTGCAACAAAGATGGAAATAATCAATCCATATGCACATCTTCAACATGAAAATGGTGTGTGTGTGTGTGGGGGGGGGGGGGGGGGGGGTGTTGGGACAAGAAATGCTAACTTCCCACCTTCGTGGGGACATAAGCAACATCCCAAAGCTTTTGAGTGACACATGGGATGCCCAATCATCAATTGGGACGGTTCATTCAAAAGTACTATTGGGATCAAGCCATGGTGCAGGAATCATACCATTCAGATGATCCTAAGCCAACTTGTTACAACCATCCATTTTTTATGAGCCATAGATCACATCATTAGAATCATCAAGACTAAGTGGTACTTGGGAATTATAAGCACGCTTGAAGTGGGATCTATCAAATAGATGCATCAAGATGATGATTGGACCTATTTTGTTTCTCCCATCAATCTTGACTGTCCATCTTTTCTATTGATAGGATGTTTAGGATTATCTAATTGGCATGATTTTTGCACCATGACTCGCCCCTAGTTGTATGAATGAATGAATCATTGATTTATACAGTTGGTAATTCCATGCATCATTTAAAAGATTCAGGGACGTTGGTAAACACTCCATGAAGGTGGTTGTGTGTGTGTGTGTGTGTGTGTGAGAGAGAGAGAGAGAGAGAGAGAGAGAGAGAGAGAGAGAGAGAGAGAGTAACAAACATTTGCTTTGATAGGAATTTCATCATAAACTGCTGTATTCCAAGCCAAAGGGGAATTATCAACAATAAAAAGAACATGGATATCATGATTAACTTTTCAATAAGAGCTAAAGAAGTATTTCTGCTTTGAAAATTTGCATACCAATTCTCTGGTGAACTCCTCAATTGAAATAACATTTTTTATGAGCCATAGATCACACCATTTACTCTTTATTCATTTACCTCCAAATTCATTTCCCATTTACTTTTCCATTTATATGCTCTCAATTGAGCCCTTAAGGCATTAATGTTTTTGTTTATATGTTTCTCAAGCAATTCATTTTCAAAAGATTCTGGCTTTACCTGTCTAATGGAAAATTGGTAGGTTGGAGGGCTGCATATTTAATACTGCTATAGAAGTTTAGATATAATCCCTGTCTTCAAACAAGATTTGGAGACCCCCATCTTTGCAAAGTAAAAAGTTCTCTTTTTACAACCCTTAACATATGAAATCCCCAGAGCCTAAGATATCGCGCTTCCCTTAGTCTTTTGAAATATCACTTCATCTGGATTGGACTCACTATTAAAAGTCATGTTGTTAAATTCCTTCCACAATGACCATAGCACTGCAAGAGTATTTATAGCTGTCTCCAGTTAGGATGGGATGAGGCTCAAATGATGATGATGACTTGGCCAAATCAGAGTCAAAATTTAGCTATATATCAGCTCATGAAAACAGTTGAGTGCTAGGAAAAAACTTGATCTTGCGATTTGCATCACATCTAAGGCCCACTGAATTGGCAAATTTCACCTCATATCAAATCTTAATATATATTTTTTATAAATGATGGTAATTGCAGGTTGTTTAGGTCCCATCATGATGTATGTGTTATATCCAAACTGTCCATATATGAGCGGGGCAAACTGGAAATTGAGCAGGGCAAACTGGAAATTGAGCAGGGCAAACTAGAAATTGAGCAGGGCAAACTGGAAATTGAGCAGGGCAAACTGGAAATTGAGCGGGACAAACCTGAAATTCAAGAGCACAATCTATCTTCGTCAAATTGGCATAGGATAAGAAACGGGCCAATCACAGCAGCATCAATGGATCTTGAGCAGGTTCGATTCTCTTTTGGGGAAAAGAAAGATGATTTTAGGATTCTCTTGGTGCCTGATGATCCAAACCTTCATGAATGATTAGGAAGCTGAAACGCTCGCTCGATTTGGAAGCAACTGAAGACAACGCTGCGTGTTTTCTCCCCAAGAAAACCACAAATCTCGGCACCAAGATCTGGAGAACCTGGAGAGCAAACTCATTTTCATTGCCAATGTAAGTCAGGAATAGACCATTTGAATGCATCAACATGTCAGACCAGGTTGGGATGGAAATCATACCTGTAGATTGACGACCGGCGACGCATTCATCACATGAGTAAAATTGTGAAGATGATAGCACAAGCATGTCGACTGTCCCTGCAATAAGGAACAACCAAGTTGGGGTGGATCATGGTGGTCTATCGAACCAAGCAGCAATTTGAATCACATCAAATCCCAATCTTCTCTTCAAGAAGAAAACTACCTTGTAGCGAGATCGGTGACATTGTAGCCTATGAACATCTCATCTACCGCATCTATTTCTTGCTATGGTAACTATCCTTACATCCAAGTCCTAAAAGAAAACAAGAACTTCATACTATTTCCAGTTGTAACTCTCTCCTATGAACCATCGGTGCATTTTTGCAACAGCCAGGACAGAGGTGAAATGACTTCCCACCATGCTCGATTTCCATCATTGCATCTTCATGCTGTAATCAACATTCATGCTGCTGTCAAAAATCACAACAATGAATTCACTCTATAGAGGTTTCGAAAGTAGCTCATGTTTTAAATGTCAATCAGTTCTATGAAAAATATCAAACTAATAGAATGTTACAGATATCCACCCATCCTATAATCTTCAATGATAGAAGAGAAACATAGACATGAGTTTATTTTAATCCGGGTGAAGATCATTAAAATTCCATCCCCCTATCTTCGCATCACAAGGATCCAATCACAGACAACCTCCCGAAGCTCGAAGAGAAATAAACGCAATGCCAGGAAAACAACCCACGCGAGCAAAAGAACTGCAACCAGAGTAACATCACAAAGTTGGGACAGTTTGATTTCCATGCAACCCCTCTCTCTACTAATGGTATGAGAGTAGTCTCACGAACGTACTATTACGATGTTGAAATTGGAAAAAGAGGGTGTATGCATTGAGAAGAGTGTGTAAATATCAGTTTCCAAAGAAGAAAACTAATGAGGATTGCTTATATAATTCAAGGAATTGAAAGATAATTGAAGAATCAAAGTTCAGAGCTAGAATGAGACACCCAAATGATCAAATCAATGGACAACAATTACTAGAGAATTGCAATCAAAGCTTCCATGAATGTCATCATCAAAGAGTCCAATTGAAAGGAGAAGAATGAAAGATCAAAGAAAGAAATAGCTAGTGAGAAGCAAGGACAAGATGTTGCAAGTATAATTGGCTGCCATTTCATTGTTCATTCGAATTATTTAGCTTTGATAAGAAATGGATATTAGTGGAAGTCCAACAAACACAATGATAAGAAATGGGTATTGGTCTAAGTCCAACAAACACAACACATATTGAATTTCTAGTGAATTTTATCTGAGATATGTACAGCGAATCGAACTATAAAAAAACAAACACATCATACACGGTTCATTCAAAACAAAGACAAGCGCTCACAGCTACAACAGGTTGCAATTTCGGTCTTCAATCGAGAAACAAAAGCTCAGATGAGATATGGGCATGGGTAAGGATGTTGCTCGAACACAATGCACATTCGAATTTCTGATAAATTCATTCCGAAACAGTGAATCGAACTACCAAAGATCAACTCTGCTTCAGACCAGCATTCCGTCACAGCCACATGAAACTCACCAGAAAGAAACAGGAAAAAGAACCAGAATTTAGATATTTAGTCATTGACTGTAGCATGGAATTTCACGGATTGCTAAAAATTCAAGCCTCAGCTTTGGAAACAGAACTGTATATATTTAAAACCAGATTATGTATCGAGAAATATCGGTCTTTTTCTGGTAGATGTTACATGATGCTCCTTATACAACAACTTAAACCAGTAAATAAAACAAAAAGTGAAACCAAACCTATCTATCAAAACCTCCAAAATTTCACGGGCGAAAGCTCTATACTACCTTCGTTGAAAGATTCTCTCTCAAGATCCTAATGTATAATGTATTATTCTACTCCTAAGTCCCGACTCCCCCAGTATAGTATCTGCTTCACTCAAGTGATCTATGCATCTGCTAAACCATCTCTTGCTGTTTTTGTCAACTGATCTTTGAAGGTGGCCTCTCTAACCATAGCTCTCCGACTTCTCATCTTCATCTTCGCCACTGTCACCCCCTGCAACTGAGATTGCTCGGGCAGCACCGACTAACTGAAGCAGGCCTTGTGGAGAGTTCGATTGGGAAGTGATTGGCTTTGATGAGTGGTAATTGTTGCGGGGGACCCACACTCCTCCCATCATGGCGACTTGCTGATTCGTCATAATTTCCATTATTTGCAGGGGGTGACAGGGAAATGAACTGCAAATGACTTTTCACTTCATAATTTTTAGAAACTTGCAACTGAATAAAACAGGAGGAAGAGAAAATTAAAGATCATAATTTTTATTTTTTAAAAAAAAAACTGACCTGCAAATGACTCTTCACTTCATCATTGGTCAGTCCGTCCACCTTCATCAATTCCCTGATCTGCTTGGGAGTGGCTACTGTGCCAAAAAACAAATAAAAAATCAGATGCATGGTAAAATCACCACACAATTCACCAATTTAATAATTTCAAATTCTGTAGATTCAAGTAGCCATTCCATAAGACATAAAAAAACCCAAATCAGACATGTCATGCCAAATTCAAGAACAATTATTGTTCTTCCGATCTGATTGGTTTTAGTCACATCCATTTTCTAGAAAATCTAAAACATCCCAATTGACAAAACGAAACTAAGATTTACAGTTTCACCAATCATTGGAATCCCATTTTTGCAAACTAAAGTAATTACAACAAAAACCCAAATCAAATAAATTAAAACAAAAAATATATAATTTCCATTTTCAGGAAAAAAAAAGAAATTAATTTCTAATTGAGCATTTGTTTTTCATTTCTGAAGATTCACCAATTCAAGAAAAACCCATCTCAAGTATATCAAATCTATAATCCAACAGTAATTAATTTCAAATTTTATTTGATTTTTTAAAATTATATTCTAACCTTGCGAACTGCCTAGCTGCTGCAGCGCACTGACGAACCAGCGGTGTAATTATGGTGACCAGCACCGCCTGACATTCCTCGGCGGCTGCGAGTTTGATTGGGCAGTTGCTGATGGGGACACCATATCCTTTCCATTGAAAATTGAGCAGGGCAAACTGGAAATTGAGCGGGGTAAACTAGAAATTGAGCTTGGGCAAACTAGCATTTTTTTTTGGCTTTTGTGGGTCCCATCATGATGTATGTGTTATATCCAAACCGTCCATATATGAGCGGGGCAAACTGAAAATTGAGCGGGGCAAACTGAATTTTATTTTATTTTTTGCTTTTGTGGGTCCCGTCATGATGTATGTGTTATATCCAAACCGTCCACATATGAGCGAGGCAAACTGAAAATTGAGGGGGGCAAATTGGAAATTGAGCGGGTCAAACTAGAAATTGAGCGGGGCAAACTGAATTTTATTTTTTTTACTTTTGTGGGTCTTGTCATGTTGTATGTGTTATATCCAAACTGTCCATATATGAGCGGGGAAAACTGAAAATTGAGCGGGGCAAACTGGAAATTGAGCGAGGCTTAATATCTAGAATTTATTTTTTTTGCTATGTTGCTTCTGTGGGTCCCATCATGGTGTACGTTTTATATCTATTAGGACAACCTGAGGAGTAGCTCCAGTGTGGCATGGGTATGGCTTGCTTCTATGCGCGAGGTACTCGAATTGCTCGAGTGAAGTCATGCAATGGAAATAAGATGAGCTTTGATGGAAAGAGGTAAAGACCACTTTTATTTCATAAAGCATAATACATTATATTAATAAAAGGCATTTGGAACACTCATTAGGATAATAATCTAAAGGTATTATACATGCTTGATGACTTGTTTTCTTAATTTTTAGAAACCTAGAATCGTAAGCTTAAGTCAATTTCATGCATTCTCTCCCTCTCTTACATTTCTCTCATCTCCCATCTGTCTCATCCTCTCCCCAGTGGACCCCACACCAAACCAGTGATTGGATCTCCTCAATTGTAATCAATGCACTTCTCCTTTTTCCAATCCATGACTGGATGGTTATGACAATCAACTCTAATGACTTAGAGTTAAGTCTCCATTTTGTTGGGTTTTGCAAAATTTCAAGTAGTAGCCCCATCAATGGATGTATTTGGTCTAGATTTTAAGCTGGTTTGTTCGGGCTTATCAAGCCTAGTCTATTACAAGGTTTTATTTTGCATGGCCCACATTGAATTAGAGCTGACAATCTTCTTTGACTCTGTCCGCCCATGTAGGGATGGCCAATACTCGGCCTCAGGTCATGCATATTATGTTGTGCTTAGTTTTTAGCCTGAAACTATTAAGTAGGTTAGAAGATGTGGCGTGAGAAAGGAAGAGAGAAATTGGGACTGAATGGCCTGAATTGCATAGGCACATGGAAAGGATGACATGTGCCAGCTAACTAATCATTATGGGACAAACATGCATAAGATCCACACTATAAGGAAATCCAAGACTTACATTAGCCGCACCATAGGGATGAGGGTTTTTCACCACAGATCCCCAACGAACTTGATTTGCCTTAGCATATTCTATTTCATCGTGGTTCCTTTCATCATGTCCGTCAGGAGGAGACAGAGGTTGTTGTTGGCTATAGATGTTGTTAAAGGAATATCTCTAATGATGGGGATATTTGATAATTATATTTTAATTTCTATTAAGCCTTTTGTTGTAAATTCTTTTCTGAATCAGTAAAGACCTTTCATTTCAGAACACACCTATTATCATGATATTATGATGGTATTGGTAGCCACACGAGCGTGGATTGCTGGTTCTATTTAGATGTCATTGTTTCATTGGCAGAAGTGCATTCTTGAGAAGTCCAACTCACTGGGTCATTTATCTTTGTGTATTGCACTGGCCATTACATGTGTTGGTACACAACAACCCTTATCCAGGATTGGAGCTGGCTGGCACATTGCTTCCACCTGGAGTTTCCTCTGTAGAGAACTTACAAATGAGGTTTTTAAGAACTTTGCTGAGCATACACATGCAATAAAGCTCATGTACATGCCACACATGTGCCATCAGGGCACATAGGTGCGATATCCAATCCATACATTAGGTTGGTCCAACCTTCTTCAGGTTTTCCCAAAAACAAATCTGGTCCACTCAGCACATGGACCCAATAGTTGAAACAGGTGGAAGGGCCAGAAAACTCCAAACTCAAATCTATTCTTTTGCTCTCATGAGAATGCTTGGCATCTTATTTAATGTTTATTTCTGCTTGTCTAGGAACTTGATGGAAAAACAAGACATGTCAGAGCTCGGGTTTCACAAGGAACATGATGCAGAAGCTTCAGATGAGAGGAACATAAAATTGACGATGGATGGGCCTGCATCATCACAAGGTGGGAAGACCATATCTACTTGAATTGGAAAAGCGTGCTGTGAGGCTTTTTATCGACTTTCGGAGATCTCTTCAACTCTCTCTCCCTCTCTCTCTCTCTCTATTACACTAGAAAAATGCATGATAACAAAAATCCTAACATATTGTGAATAACAAAGATTCGTGGAACCTAATAAAGGTCCAGTATCTCCAATTGCTTTTGTATTTCTTCTTAGTAACATAGGTTTCATGATGAAGGGGATAAGAGTGATATAGCAATGAACATCTGGTAAAATGAGAACATCCATACACTACTACACATGTTACGACGAAGTGGAAACAAGTAGTTTTACAATTTGAGATTGTACATTGATCGCATAGTTACCAAAAAACATGGCTTATAAAAAAAAAAACCCAACTACTAACTATTAAACTACTAGGTGGAACTGATCCACTTCTTTCAACCCGGTAAACAGAAAACACATCACCACAAACATCGCTTAACCCGAGACCTAATGGTCTTGTGAATCAGTCGGATGCAGTGCTGCTCCATCCTTTCGAACACAACATAACACTTCCTTAAGGGTGCGCAACAACTTCTCGTTCCGGTACATCCGGTCGACTGGGTCCACTGTCCAGCGTGTCGGGGTCGACCTGGTACATCCGGTCGACCTGGTCAGGCTTGATGATCAGCCCACTTTAATGCAATCCGCCTACTTGAAAACCAATCAAGGCAGGAGTGAATATCCAAAAACAAACCAAAACTTGATTGCATAGGACTCTAGGATAGTATATGGGTTCTGTCAAAAGTTAAACAATCACAATATCCTAGACTCTAAATCCTTTGAAGTTCTTGCCCCTTTTGATCCATCCGTTTGATTAAACTATGTTCCATTCACAGTGGGTCCAATGTTGAGCAGCATCTAAATTCAAACTCGCATGTGCTTATGCCACGTATACGAAGGATGAGTATAGCCAATGCAGAAGGTACCTGGACTTAATATAGATGGTTGATATACATGTCCAATATTGTGCACACTTTTTTCTAGCAATCGCATGAAGAAGAAGAAGACCAACATCCATATATAAGAAATTGGATTTACCTGTACTGTCAATCCATATGAATTACTTAGATCATTTTTCATTTTCTTATATAAGAAATTGATTGCTTCTTGTTCTTTGCCTCTCTAAGATTGTTATTTTACAGGAAAGATTGTTCAATATGTGTTTAGATTCATAGGTGAATGATTTTGTAATAAAATTTGCCCCATTGTATTCAATGCCCAATTGCAAGACGAATGCATCATGATGCATGATTTTGAATGAAAAGATTCGCAAATTCATTATGTTTTCATCTTGCATTAGAAAAATGCTATTCAAATCGCAACTGCCACTTTTCATATTGCCATAGAAAAATGCTACTGGAATGAACTGAATGGTTATAATGTGGGAATTCATGTTGTCGCAATCCAAACAAATAACATCAATCCGACTGACTGAAGTACATGTGATTGTACCAACCTCACCTAACCTATCGAGAATTCCTAATGTGTTGTGATTGTGGAAGTTGTAACTTACTCATTGTCAAATTGCCTTGGGTTTACTTCTAAATTCAAAGCAGCCATTTGAAACTAGTGAGGTACTAACAACAACTAGGTTACAATGCTGAGTTGTAGTCGATGAGTAACAGGAAGTGCAGTCATTGAGTACAATGCCAATATTATTGGATGCAGCTCTACATGCAGTTGTTGAGGAGCATGTTGATCTGTTACTTCAATACCTTGAGTGAGGGAACCTACTAATTGAGCAAGGCAACCTAGAAATTCAGTGAGGGAACCTAAAAATTAAGCGAGGGAACCTCGAAAATGAGCAAGGGAACCTAGGAATTCAGCAAGGGAATGTAGTAATTGAGCGATACAACCTAGAAAATGAGCGAGAAAACCAAGGAATTGAGAGAGGGAACCTAGAAAATGAGCGTTGAAACCTAGAAAATTCAACGAGGGAACCACTCAATTCAGTTAGGGAAACTGGGAATTAAGTGAGGGAACCGATGAATTGAGCGAGGCAACCTAGAAATTAGGCCAGTGAACCTAGAAATTCAGTGAGGGAACTTAGGAATTGAGCGAGGCAACCTAGAAATTGAGCAAGGGAACCTAGTAATTGAGCGAGAGAACAGAGGAATTGAGCGAAGCAAAGTAGAAATTAAGTGAGGCAGCATAAGAAATTTAGTACAACAAACTGAAAATGAGCGAGGCAACTTAGAAATTGAGCGAGACAACCAAAAGATTATTGCATGAGAGGAAATATATTACAACATATATCATACAAAACACTAAATAAAATACAAAGTATGCTATACATTAGGTATAGAAAACTTGCACATTCGGCGATTATGGCCGGTTTGTTTGCATCGACCACACTTTAATGTTTTCGATTCTTCTCCACGCGAGGGAATTCTTAACTTTTTTGGTCTTCCAGATGACCTCTTCTGTCCCGGGGGTTTAATTTTCACACAATACTCCTTGAAGCCATCTGTAATCTCTCATTCGCTCTTATCACGTGCTGGGTACACCGATGCGTTATATGTGCTCAAGTAATTTTACGCTGTGTAGAATGGGGAGCAGTACGAGTAATAATGAAGATTGTTGTTTATACATGCTGACAGGACATGCATACAAGGGTACCCCTTCACGTCAAACTCACGATATGTACATGAAAGCGAGCTAAGCTTGACTGTATCATTATAATCTCCCACAACATAGTACTCATCTCGAGAAATCGGATGACAGCGAACATCTCGCGCCTTCTGTATAAGGTCCTTTAACTGTTGCTCTGCCCATGGTGTCAACGGACCTACAAATGAAGCTGCAGATTCTCTTCTCTTGTAAAACAATTCCTGTATCTTACATCTTACTGCCTCTATCAATTTAGTAACAGGGTATTCCTGTGCTTCTTTGAAGAGGGCGTTAACACACTTGGATATGTTTGTGGTGACCAAGTTGAATCTTTTACCTGGAAAGTGTGAAGATGCCCATCTTTCGTAGCCGATTTCTGTCAGCCATGCATGTACTAGGGGGTTGGTCATTTCAATATCATGCATTAATTTTTCAAATTCAGCCCTCCTGTAAGTCTTCACTGCCCGCCAGTAGTATATCTCCAATGACTTATCTTTAAAGGTGTCCACCAAGTTTCTATAAATATGGTACGCACAGTACCTATGAATTGCATGTGGGAATACTTGGGGAACTTCTTTCATTAAACCTTTATGTCGATCGGAGATAATCACAAGACCCTCCAGATACCCTAACGCATCGTTAAGGTAGGGTAAGGAACCAATTCCAACTCATGTTGTTCTCTGATTCCCCGATGCCAAACGCAATTGAAAATATATGATTGTCCCCATCTAAGGTCGTGGCGATGAATAGAACACCCTCGTATTTACCCTTTATATGTGTCCCGTCAATGGCCAATATCCTCCACATAGAATTCTGAAAACTTCGAACGCATTGTCCAAGCGCTACAAAACACCTCTCAAACCTCAAAGTCTCTTGATTAATAAGCACGGCAGTCACCGTCCCTGGGTTGACCATCCTCAACTCATGCAAATACAAGGGGAGTTGATTGTAAGAGTCTTCATAAGACCCCATCACCTGATTAATTGCAAGCTCCTTAGCTTTCCATGCCTTCCTATAACTGATAAGAATATTATATTTCTCTTGCATAGCGAAGATAATATCACGTGGCCTCAAACTTAGCCGTTGCTCAATGCGGCTAACAATCAGATCACATGCTAACTTACTGCTTGCTTGCCGGTGATCACTCTTCATCCACGACATGCCGCACGTGTGTTCTGAAGTATATTTTCGTATCTTAAATATCCCAGTATCATTCACCCGAGTTGGATGAACACTCCAGTCGCATTTATCTTCAAAGCACACCACGCTAAATCTGCTAGAATTTGAGTACAGTACCCTATACTGAAATTTATTACGAATTGCAAATTGGCTTAGAACATACTGACATCGACTTTTATCCTTAAATGTTTGTTCAATAGCTATATCGATCGGTTCACCCAACGAATCTGTATATTCTAGCAGTACCGCATTGGTGAATGCAGCATCATCAAATGGCACGGGAACTTGACGAGTGATAAAGTTTTTACTTTCAGCAAGGTCTGAAAGCGGAATGTCGCTTACACGTATAGCTCGGGTGTTGGATGATGATGGAAGATTTACTGTTGTTGCTAAAGGCGGTGTCTTGTACTCATCAGTGAGGTTAAGGTCACGTGCCCAGTTGACTTGGCTACTCACAAAGTTTGATGTTTGAGGCGGCTTGGGCAGTTGATCGCTGCTCACTACCACTTGTAATGGAGATGCCCTGTATTGAAATTCCACGCCATGCTCCTTAGAAAAATTGTCTATGTGTGTTGGCCTATTAATGTATTGCGTTGTCTCGATGACTAAGGGAATGAATTTATCCGAATGCTCCATCTGTGTTGCCAGGAACTCTCGCACGTCATCGTTGTCTGCGAATTACAGTTGGAGAGATTGATTCATTTGTGCAAGGATACGTTACTTTCATCATAATATCACAATCTGTTGGTTGACTCTTAATAATCCTGAAAATTCTAGATAGAAGCTCCTCATACGTAGTCTCGACACGTAGCGAAAAAGTTTTCGAATCCCCACCAATGTACGAGTATTGCTTGTTTTCATATTCAATCTCCCCGCCATAACAGCAGATGATTCTCGTAGACATTATCTGAAAACCAATACAATGCTATTATATTAGCGAATCATTAAGCAATGGAAGCTTACCATAAGACAAAACTCGATTAAATAATAAAGGAGCGAGTACTCACATTCCATAATAGATAACAATAATACATAGCTTAAGGAAATAAAATGTAAGCAATGCGTTAAATTTTTTTTTTTTTTTAAATAAATAAGAAGAGCTTATATAGATTACAAATTCAGAGATAGGAATGATTTCATGTGGTGCTTGTTAAATTCAGCGACGCTATCTATAATGGAATATCCATATGGTCTTCTATTTTAACAAGGGATAATTCTATGATGTCCTAGTACACTTTCAAAAAAAATATATACAAACCTAACATTTCTACATGCAGATTTGGGTTTAAAATATGTTAAACTTACATAGACTATCAAAGCTAGACTCAACAAGCAGAGTGTAGGGTTGAAATTTCACCTAAAATTTCACTATTAATTATTTCTAATTGTTGGAACATGCGAGAGATGTTGTTTCTGATCAACGAGATGTATTTGGGGATTCGAAATACAAAATCCTAGTCTCAATATGCTCCATTTAGAGCTGAAAATTTTTTCTCAAACCTTTATACATTCACTTCTAGTTAGTGCTAATTGCTAAACATTACGAGAAATATCATTTTTAACTAATGAGATTTCTTAGTGAATTTTCATTTTTAACTCCTAGTGCGGGTTTTCAGTGTAGGGAGTGTTTAAATTTGATCTAATGTACAATCTAATGGGTAAGGAACTGCTTACAATGCCTAAACTCGTTTCAACTACTGTTTATTGAGTGTCTTTGCAATGTCATTACAACTAAGAAAAATTATGGTAAAATTCAAATCCTAAGTTGCTAAGAAGTTCATTGGAGGTCAAGTTCAAGGAACATTCTTGTTTAGTCTAATATACATCGTAGCAGTTTTTTTGTTCTCCCATAATTCCTAAGTTTAGTTATAAGTTCAAACGATCATTCTAAAAGTTTTTAATGGGGACCTACGTTAGGTTTCATGGTTATGCAGGCAAACTCCTAGAGAACTTAAAATATTGAATATCTATCTTCTCAAATGTCATAATTCCAATTTGATTCCAACCAAGTTTGAATGGCTATTCTAATGATTTCAAGGGAACCTAAGTTTCATTACTACGTTCAAACAACTAAATCTGAAATTTCCTAAAGGTGCTAAACTTCTAAGTCTTTAGGTTCGCAATTTTCCTTCTACTAAGGGAATTCTGTATAGGCTCAAATAGTTATTCTAGTAACTGGTGTAGCATATGGCTTACATTGAGCACCCGGTAAAGCTCGTATGTCATGAGTGGATGTTATGTATCATGGCATCATGATACCCACGTACATCCCTTAAAATTTGGCCAGATTGCTCTTTAAATTGTACATATAATCATATCATGATATTAAACATCAACACATGAATTTAACATGGATTCTTATAATTCCTCTAAGCTCAAATGACGGCCCACAAACATGTCATATCAATCTCAACTATGGTAAAGCAATTTGGAATATTTAAAAGTTCATTCAATATTCAGCAAGTATTCCACATTGTATGGTTTATAAGACAAAACAAAATGTAATTTGATGGTTCATGTCATATCTATTAGAAATATAATTATATTTAGGCAATCACAAATGTACCATAAGGGGATACAAGGCTAAATTCTCTACACATAGTTAATTAGAATTAGAGTAATAGGAATTTAAGCATTACATCATATACGTTAATACTAAATATTAAGCACTTGATAAATTTGAGCGAGCTTTGAAAAAAATGGAATAAACTTCAACTAAAATTAAGCACGGCAAACATGGAAATGATTAAGGCAAACATGAAAATTTAGCGACGCAACCTATAAATTGAACGAGGCAAACTATAAATTCAGCGATGCAACCTATAAATTGAATGAGGCAAACTAGATATTCAAAGAGAGAAAAGTGAAAGTTCAGCAGGACATGCTAGAAATTGAGTTCGGCGAACATTGAATTGAGTGAGCCTAGCATGAAATTGAGCTGGGCAAACATTGAATTGAGTGAGTCTACCATGAATTTGAGATGAGCAAACAATGAATTGAGCAAACCTAACATTAAATTGAGCTGGGCAAACAAGAAATTGAGTGACCCTAAAGTCAAATTGAGTGAGCCCTAAGATGAAATTGAGTGAGCTTCAAATAGAATTAAGCGAGTTTCACATAAATTTGAACAATCATACCATAAAATTAACTAAGCCTAACAAATGAAATTGTAACAGCCTGACATGAAATTCATCGAACTTCACATAAAATTCGACGAGCAGTCGATCAATTGTCATTGAATTCCACTCGTCTCAATTTCAGCGAGTTCTTTCTTCAAATTAAAGTGTGCAATGGCTAAGTTTGACCAAGCACCTTTGTTGAATTTCCAGCAGGTACTTAGTTAATAGTTGTTCAGTACTATAAAGGAAAGTATCTATAAACTACACTAGGGTTTTTTTTTAATATCTATACCTCCAGCGACCGTAGCCTCACTCAATGCAAGTTGAGGACGGATGCTTTCAAGTGAGGGATTAATTTAAACCCTCTCAAAGATTGAACATGCAACCACTTTGGAGGATTCCACGTAACCCTCACCAAGATTGAAAATGCCAAATGTAGTATAATAATATGGAGATGATAAACTTTGAATTTTAGTAAGAAAAACGGTAAGAAAAGTGACCGTGCGTCGGTTTTCTGTTGCAATGGAACTTAGTTGAAAAAAAGCGCATGTGTTTTTTGTAAAGGGATTCGAAAAGCAACGGCAGTAAAAAGTAAAGAAGGAGGGGTAGTTTCGTCCTCAACGTTGCTGTCCGCACGTGCTAGTCTAAATTGGTAACTTAAGTTTGTATTCCGCGTTAAAAACCGCTGGGTAAAAGGTTTTGTCTACAGTGGTCATTTTCTCAAGTTACATAGACATAGAAAAAGAGAAAACACAACTATCAGCTCCATTCAGAACTTCTGTGGCTCTCAAGAAGTTTTCAACGTTAAGAGTTTAATCCTTGTTGGGGAAAATGTGTCGAGCTCGGGTAAAGTTCCGAGATTCGCATGAGAGTAGGTCGGCTTCGCCGACACTGCCTGAAGAATCCGATACAACACCGACAGAACAGAAGGTAGGCTGGGAGGCGCAAGCAAGGACGAGTAAAGTCGCTCTGTCAGAGTGATAACCTCGCCTGCGTGACCCCACTAAAGGCCGAGCGTATGAAAGCCATTCAACCGATAGAGTATGATCCCCTCAGGGATTTGATTCTGTCGGGCACGGCTGGGAACCCGTCCTCCTGTATCGGCCGAGACTCTCCCGGGGTCGGTCACGGCCTGGCCGAGACTCCCCCAGAGTCGGTCGAGATCCAATCGAGACGGAAAGTGGCTGAACAAGGACAGATGCTGATCTACGGAAATTCAGGGATACGGGTAGCGGATCCCAAGATTCTCAGGATCCTGAGGGATCCCAGGAGAAGAATCCTCTGAAGATAAGGATTGACAAACTGTATAAATCTCTAAGCTTGGAACAGTAAAAGGTATGCAAAACTAACCGAGACAAGCTCTTGGCTATTGACGAGATAACTGACTTAAGCATCGGAGATTCCCCGGCTCTAGCCAGGGTTCCCTTGACATTGTTTCTGTGCAGGTGAAGGAGGGTCCGTCGCTGAGGAAGCCGTCCCGTAAAAACACTGCAACAGCTTGGCGCCGTCTGTGGGAAACGGACAAAAAGCCGCTTTCTCCAACCATTCAAATGGCAAGAACAAGAAGGACGGACCCAGATGAAGCAAGGGAGGCCGCAGCTAGCGTCGCTCAGGGAGCTCCCCCGGCAGCACCGCCTGCGACTACAAACCAGCCCAACCAAGGGAACGCATACCTGGATCGTGAGGTTCAGGAAATGCGTTCCGAGATGGCTGCCATGAAACACATGCTGGAACAACTGTGCAACCAGCAGATGCAGCGCCAAGAGTCGACGCCAGCTCATCCACCAGCGTCTGTAGCGCAATCACCCGCGCCACGGTCTCCTAGACGACCGAGTTAGCCCCGAGAACCAAGTCACCCGGCACCTGCTCGTTCGGCAATAGTCGTTCTGCCTCCTTCTGACCTGAGGCATAGAATAGATCAGAGGAGACGCAGTCGGTTACCTGCAGACGCTGAAGAAACGGCCGAGAGCGCCGAACCCTGTAAGGCTGACATAAGGACTTCAAGAACGAGGTCCGAAAGAAGATGGCGGATATAAAGAACGTTCGGAACTCAGATCCGACCAAACACGAAGAAAAGGCTTCTCCGTTCGTGGACGAGGTAATGCGGGCCCGGTTGCCGGAAAGGTTCTGCTTGCCCCAGACAACTCCATTTTCCGGGAAGACCGATCCAACAGAGCATCTTGAATGCTTCAGGACTTACATGGAATTGCACGATGCCTCGGACGCTGTTATGTGCCGAGCGTTTTCTCTGACATTGACGGACGTAGCTCGACTTTGGTTTAAGCAATTGAAACCCAGATCGATAAAGTTGTTCGCTGAACTCAGTGATGCCTTCTTCAGCAATTTCATTGGCGGAAAGAAGAAACTGAAGCCTCCCGCGCATCTGAACAACATAGTTTAGAGGGAAGGAGAGCTATTAAAAGACTACATTAAACGCTTCAATTTCGAATCCCTGCAAGTTCGAAAACATTCTGAGGAGACAGCTCTCAACGCTCTCATGCAGGGAGTCAGAGACAAGTCTTTTTTGGCGTCACTGGACAAAAACCCGCCCGATACTCTGGGCGAGTTTATGGTTCGGTCGGATAAATACGCCGATGCGGAGGAGACGCGACTCTTAAGAGAGAAAATTCAGAATATGAAACCATCGGCAAAAGAGTCGACCAAAAAAGAAGCCGACTCAGCCGGAGGAAGAAAGCGAAAAGACGACCGGGGGCGAGACGACGGCAGACCAGGGAAGCGACCAGACAGAAAATTCTCTGTATATACCCCCCTGAACAAATCTCCTGAACAAGTATTGATGGAGATCAAGACCGAGGGCTTCGTCAACTGGCTTCGAAAAATGCGAGGGAACCCTGATCGTCGGAACAAGAATAAGTATTGACACTACCATCATGATCACGGTCACAACACGAGTGACTGTTATCACTTGAAGGACGAGATCGAGCGGCTGATTAAAGAAGGCCGACTGAGAGAACATACGGTAGGGACCGGCGTCGCCGCGAGACCGAGTGAAGAGCGGCCCCAGGAAGAAATTCGAACGATCTTCGGGGGTCATCGAGGCGGCGGGGACTCAAATAACGCCCGAAGAAACCACGCCAGAAGCCTCGACCGCCCCGAGTCCGAGGTTCTCCTGCTATCTAGGCCTCCCAAGGAGAAAAAATGAGAGAAATATTGCATCTCGTTCACTGAAGAAGATGCTCGAGGCATTCATCATCCTCACGATGATGCGCTCGTAGTCACCCTCACCATCGCGAACAGAAAAGTGTTCCGGATACTGGTGGATACAGGGTCATCAGCGGACGTCCTATTCGCTCCAGCATTCGATAGAATGGGCATAGGTCGGTCGGTACTACGGCCTGTCCGAACGCCGCTCATCGGTTTCTCGGGCGGACAGGTACTCCCAGAAGGAATCGTCTCGCTGCCGCTCACCGCGGGAACCGCGCCCCATCAAAGGACCGGGATGGTCGACTTCCTGGTCGTGGACCAACCATCAGTGTATAACGCCATCCTCGGCCGACCGTCTCTCAGCCTCCTTCAGGCCATAGTGTCTACCTACCACCTTTCCATGAAATTCCCGACCGAGTCGGGAGTAGGGGTAGTGAAAGGAGACCAGTAAGAGTTTAGGAAGTGCTACGCCATCGCAGTAAAAGCCCCGGCAGAGATTTCAATGATTGAATCACTGGACCCCCGTATCGGGTTGCACGAGCGGGGAGAACCAATGGAAGAACTAATCTCGGTGCCGTTAACCGAGACGGACGTTTCAAAAGTAGTCCGAATCGGCTCATCCTTGAGCCTGCCTCTTAGAGAACGGATATTCACCTTGCTTCGACGGTATGCCGATGTCTTCGCCTGGAGTCATGAAGACATGCCCGGGATCGATTCCTCGGTCATAACGCACCGACTCAACATCGACCCAACCTACAGGCCCATCCGACAGAAACGTCGACCTCTCGGCCCGGAGAGGTACACTATCATAGGAGAGGAGGTCGACAAGCTTCTTAAAGCCAAGTTTATCGAAGAGGTATACTATCCGGAATGGATAGCTAATGTCGTACTAGTGAAGAAAGCCAATGGGAAGTGGCGAGTCTGTATAGACTATACGGACCTTAACAAAGCCTGCCCCAAGGATAGCTTCCCTCTTCCTCGCATCGATCAGTTGGTTGATAGTACAGCGGGTCATGAACTGCTAAGCTTTATGGACGCCTATTCAGGCTATAATCAAATTGTAATGCATGAAAATGATAAATCAAAAACCGCCTTTGTCACCGACAAAGACCTTTATTGTTACCGAGTGATGCCGTTTGGGTTAAAGAATGTCGGGGCGACATATCAGCGGTTGGTGAACAAAATGTTCTCCTGGCAAATTGGCCGAACGATGGAAGTTTATATTGATGATATGCTCGTCAAAAGTAAACAGGCGTCCAATCATGAGAAGGACTTGGAAGAAATGTTTTTGACTCTGCGTAAATATAAGATTAAGCTGAACCCCAGCAAGTGCGCGTTTGGCGTGAGCTCGGGAAAGTTCCTCGGTTTCCTCGTTAGTCAGCGAGGAATCGAAGCGAATCCCGAGAAGATCAAAGCCTTACTCGAAATGGAGTCTCCCAAAACGATCAAAGATGTTCAAAGGTTAACAGGAAGAGTGGCCGCGCTCAATCGCTTCCTTTCCCGAGCCACAGAAAAGTGTCTCCCGTTCTTCAAGCAATTGAAGGGACGACAGACTCTGATGTGGACGGAGGAATGCGAGAGAGCATTTCAAGAACTGAAGGTTTACCTCGGATCTCCACCGCTGTTATCTAAGCCTGAGCCTGGTGAAGTGTTATTGTTGTATTTGGCCGTGTCTGAAGCCGCGGTAAGCTCAGCGTTAATACGCGAGAGTCAAGGGAAGCAGCTGCCAGTCTACTACGTTAGCAAAGCTTTGCTGCCCGCCGAGACAAGGTATCCTCAGCTTAAGAAAGTAGCCTTCACTCTTGTAGTTTCATCACGACGCCTTCGGCCATATTTTCAGGCCCACACCATCGCCGTTGTGACCGACTTACCACTCCGCCAGATTCTCCAAAAGCCGGAAGCCTCTGGCCGACTTACAAAATGGGCAGTCGAATTAAGCGAATTTGACATACATTACCGGCCCAGGGCTGCTTTAAAAGGACAGGCCGTCGCCGACTTCCTTGTCGAAGTGGTTCCTAATCCCGATAATGTGCCCGAACCAGAGGGAATTAATGTACCCGAGGCTTTCTCCTCTCTCGGGCCGACACTCTGGAAGCTATTTGTCGACGGATCATCCAACTCGAAGGCAAGCGGGGCAGGGGTAGTGTTAGAAACTCCCGACCAAACTTGTATGCAATATGCCTTGTGACTCGGCTTTCAAGCGTCCAACAATACAGCAGAATACGAAGCCTTATTACTAGGCCTCAGACTCGCCGCGAGTCTGGGCGTGACCCATTTGAACGTTTTCAGCGACTCACAATTGGTTGTTAACCAAGTTTCCGGCGTTTATCAGACTCGGAAAGAACAGTTAAAGGCGTACATGGAAAAGGCTAAAGAATTGATCAGCGGATTCCAGAAGTGTGAAGTAATTCGAATATCCAGAACCGACAACGCCAGAGCTGACCTACTAGCAAAGCTTGCCTCAGCAGATGAGAAAGACATACCTCGGTCATTTCCAGTTGAACATGTCCCTGAACCAAGCGTAAACGAGCCGACAGTCTCGGTCCTATTTCCCATCGATCCAGCGACTGCTTGGTTCGACCCACTCGTCCGCTACCTCAACAACGGTGAACTGCCAGAAGACCGAGTCGAGGCGCGGTGACTAAAAATTCGAGCCTCGCGCTACACTATCTTGAATGAGATTCTGTACAAAAAAGGCTTTCATACTCCTCTATTAAGGTGCGTCGACTCCCAAGAAGCCGATTATATCTTACGAGAGATACACGAAGGAATATGTGGAAACCATTCAGGAGGACGCTCGCTCGCCAACAAAGTGTTGCGGCAGGGATATTACTGGCCGACCATACAGCACGACTCCAAACGATTCGTCCAAAGATGCGACAAGTGTCAGCGGTTCGCAGCGATCCCGAGACAACCCCCCGAGGAGCTGACTCCGATGTCAGGACCGTGGCCTTTTACGCAGTGGGGAATAGACATAATCGGGCCCTTTCCATTGGGGAAGGGTCAGACTAAATTCGCCGTGGTAGCGGTGGACTACTTCACGAAGTGGGCTGAAGCAGAACCATTGGCGAAAATTACCGAGCAAAGGGTCACCAGTTTCGTTTGGAAGAATATCATATGTCGGTTCGGTATACCCCGGACGATAGTGACAGACAATGAAAGGCAGTTCGACAACAAACAATTCTGGGAGATGTGCGGTAATCTTGGGATTCGTAACGTATATGCCTCGCCTCATCACCCTCAGACGAACGGACAGGTCGAGGCGATCAACAAAATCATAAAGCAGCATCTCCGAACAAGACTTGACGAAGCAAAGGGAGCATGGGCCGAAGAACTTCCAAATATACTGTGGGCTTATCGGACCACGGCACAGACCGCGACGGGAGAAACCCCCTTCTCTCTATGTTATGGTGCGGAAGCAGTCGCACCAGTCGAGATCGGTATTGGTTCAACCCGAGTCAACCTGTATGATGAACGAGAAAACGGTGAACTCCTCTCATTCGCACTTGATTCGTTAGAAGAAAGAAGAGAAAGTGCTCGACTGAAGGTGATGGCTAGACAAAGACAGGTGTCTCGGTTTTACAATCGTCGAGTTAAAGTAAGACGATTCCGAACCGGGGACATGGTCCTCCGAAGGACCTTCCCGAATACTAAGGAAATTGCGTCGGGCACATTAGGGCCGAATTGGGAAGGCCCTTACGTCGTCTCAGGCACCATCCGACCTGGAACCTACTGGCTGGAAGACCTGAATGGGAAGCCGTTGCCTCATCCATGGAAAGCCGAGCATCTCAAGATTTATTACCCGTAAGATACAATCATTCATGCTGTAATTAGAGTCGACTCAATAAAAATTCTATTTCATATAAGTACCCAATGTCGGGCCAGATACAAAAAGCCAGTTACAAAAAATTTATTACAAAAAGAAAAATATAATCCTAGGAGGCGCCCGAGGGACAGGCCTCGTCGGCAGCAGCATCTCCTTCAGCGGCGTCGCCCTCGGCAGCCTCGGCGGTCGGACTGTCGACTTCAAAGGCGGAGAGGTCGAGATCAGGGAAGGCTGCCCTCATCTCCAAAACGCAAGCCTTGTAACCACCTTGATAAAGGTGGTCCCTCTCCTCCTCAAACTCGGCGGATTCGAGGAAGGCCTCCACGGCTCTGTCTCGCTCCTCCTTGGCTCGGCGCGTCTCTTCCTGAGCCTCTTGGACAAGGCCGGCGGCCTCGTCCTTCGCTCGGGTAAGAACACCCTCGCACTCGCCATGGACTCGGAGGAGGCGCCGCTCCCTCTCTTCGGCTTCTTGAAGGAGCGAAGTCAGACGAGCATGGTCGGCCTTAACTCCTTCGAGGGCAGCACGGGCGTCCGCGGCCATCTTCCGAGCAATAGAAAGATCACCGGTTATGATGCCGATCCGGCCCTCAGCGATCTCTCTACGGCCCTCAGCCTCGGCCGCTACCTTCTTCGCAGTCTCTGCCTCGGCTGCGAGCTTCTGGGAGGCGACCAGCTCCGAGCTTGCTTTGACGAGGCACGGAGCCAGCTGCAATACAGCGATGGTGAGCTGTTTTGAAAAACTTAACCAGAAAGCAACACAAGAATGAAGAAAATTCTACCTCAAAAAACAGCCTCACTGCATGCCCGAGGGTCTGGGCCGTCGGAGCATTGTAGTAGTTGGCGAAGTCTCTCTCGCTCCCGTGGGCAAGCGCCCAAGGAACCATCCCCGCAATGATCTTCGAGAAGGGGGACTCCGTTTGAGTCGTCTCCCTTCTCGGGGATTCTTCACGCAGGGCCTCCCTCGGCCCCGAGACCTCCACAGCGGCGGGCCCCAACTCAGGTGTCACCTGAGTCATTGGATGGATTGGCCCCGCTTCCTCGGCTCTCTCGTCAGGGTCGGAAAGGACGACCACCTGGGGAACGGCGGGCGCAGCAGCAGGTGGAGCGACCGTTTCCTTCCCCTTGCCCGTGGTCTTCTGCTGCTTCGAAGGCCGAGACCCAGACAGCAGAGTCGATCTCGGGGGGGCCTTCACTTTGGAAACAGGCTTCAAGGCGGGTCGGGGCTCGGCCATGCTCTCTGACGCAGGTCTCAAAATAGGACAAGCTTCGGGGAGGTCTGCAAGGACGAGTGATAAGGTTAAGAGAGTAAACCAAAAACCAAGAAGACAAATATAAGGAAGAGCGAAATACCCGAGACGAACGAGTCTAAGCCAGCGAGGTGAAGACGCTCAGGTTGCAGAAGCAACTTCCAAGATCGCTCTGCCGCGCTCAGCTTCCTCAACTCTCTTATCCGAGTCAAAGCCCCGGACTCGAGCTTTCCTCTACTCTTCGAGATGTCTGCGAGACATTGTAGAGTCAAGATCAGCGGAAGAGAATATATAAACGGAGAGTAAGAAAAGGGAAGATCAGTGAACCGAGGCGCCGAGTCACCTGCTCTACGGAATGTGCGGGATACTTGAGGCTCGTACGGCCACGAGTCAGCCGACTCCCACCGACCGCATGCCCAAAACCACATCTCCTTCCAGAATTTGTTCGAAGTAGGTGGGTCGGTTATTAGAGATCCCCCCTTGCCTCTCCACGTGCTTAGAAAGTAGAGGCCAGGGAAGTTGGGGTTTGGTCGGACTTAGTACAGGTAGAGGAACTCGTCGACCGTAAGGGAAGGTTGCTCTAACTCGGACCAAAGCACGGCACACCCGAACAAGTTCCTCCACGCGTTTAGGACAATCTGGCCGGGGGCTATTTTGACTCGAGAAAGAAAGTCACGGGCAATGGGCTGGAGTGGCAGGCGCAAGCCGCATCGAGACTTGAAAAATTGCTACCATCCCTGCGGGGGGATGGTCGGGCAAATCACCCGGACGAGGGAGATGAAGGATGACCGAATCAGGGACATGGTAACCAGCCCTGATTCGGTTTAAATCGGATTCGGTGAGAATAGAAGCAACGAGACCGCTGGGCTCGTCTCCTTCCCCTTTCGAAGACGACCCAGAAGCCTCCGCAGTTCGAGTCACAGGGTATGGAACGGCCGTTCCTTCGCCCGTGACTAAATCGTCCTCTCCCTCTCCCTCCTCGTCCTCCATCTGATCCGCCCAGGGATTAGGTCTCCCTGGACGAGTCACCAGAGATGTCCCACCGCTGGATGGACCTGTCTGGGCAGGATGCTCAGCCGAAGGGCTGCCGGATTCTCTGACAAGCCGAAATGCTGCGTCAACTCCGACGGCGAACTCCGTCAACAGGGATGGTGGGTCTGTAACGTCCCAGAGGTGTTGGGACACGCCCTCATCTACTGACATTTCCTCCCGAGGGCTTTGAGACCCGTGTGCGGCCATTAAAGCTAATTAAAGGAGAAGGAGAAAACTCACCAAAGGGATCGACGGTGACTACAAGGAAAGGTTGACGGAGAAAGAGGCGACAGCGGAGGAGAGGGAGGAGAGCGAAAACGCGCTCGGAATTAGACACGGACGGGAGGAAGGAGGGCGAAAACAAAGTTAGCACCGTCCTCCCGCCCAGGCTTTTTATAGCCGCGCCACGTAGCCAGGTCATTATGGCAGAAGCAAACCGACGTTCGCCTCGGCTCCCCCGTTCGACGGGTGGCGACTGCTGATTGACTGCGCCGAAATCGTGGCCACACGTCCGCTTCTTATACGCGAACGGAGCGAGTTGACGGCTGGCCGCGCGTGTGACCTTGGGAGGTGCAACGACGCACGCTAGGAACGACTCAAAGAACATTAAATGCCTCATCATTGTCTCGGATGCTAATGCGAACCGACCGATAAAATCGTACTCCTTGTTGCCATAGACGACACAAGGAGCAGGGGGGCTCACTGTTGGGGAAAATGTGTCGAGCTCGGGTAAAGTTCCGAGATTCGCATAAGAGTAGGTCGGCTTCGCCGACACTGCCTGAAGAATCCGATACAACACCGACAGAACAGAAGGTAGGCTGGGAGGCGCAAGCAAGGACGAGTAAAGTCGCTCTGTCAAAGTGATAACCTCGCCTGCGTGACCCCACTAAAGGCCGAGCGTGTGAAAGCCATTCAACCGATAGAGTAGGATCCCCTCAGGGATTTGATTCTGTCGGGCACGGCTGGGAACCCGTCCTCCTGTATCGGCCGAGACTCCCCTGGGGTCGATCACGGCCTGGCCGAGACTCCCCCAGAGTCGGTCGAGATCCAATCGAGACGGAAAGTGGCTGAACAAGGACAGATGCTGATCTACAGAAATCTAGGGATACGGGTAGCGGATCCCAAGATTCTCGGGATCCTGAGTGATCCCAGGAGAAGAATCCTCTGAAGACAAGGATTGACAAACTGTATAAATCTCTAAGCTTGGAACAGTAAAAGGTACGCAAAACTAACCGAGACGAGCTCTTGGCTATTGATGAGATAACTGACTTAAGCATCGGAGGTTCCCCGGCTCTAGCTAGGGTTCCCTTGACATTGTTCCTGTGCAAGTGAAGGAGGGTCCGTCGCCGAGGAAGCCGTCCCGTAAAAACACTGCAACAATCCTCATTTTGTAGTCTACTTGGCTCTTAAATCTGCCTCATTTTTAATCTTATGCTCGCCACTAATTTGAAAAAAAATAGATAAACAATATGGATAAGACCTATAAATCACGTTGGCCACTCAAAGCTCCTGCCCATTCTCAGTTGGAGACGGGCGGTGTAGGACGCAATCTGCGTCCGTAAAAATAACTAATGATCCACATTCAATGTACTTGTTCGGCCTGCCAGATGAATTCAGTGGTTTAATTTCTCATAAATAGAATACACAGGGGTGAGGCCCACCTGGTTAGTGGCTTGGATATTGCTTATTTTCTTATAAGTTTTGGATCGTGTCCCATCTACAATGGGGCCCACGATTTGAACGGTTTGGTACGAGACACCCATGGGCCGGATTTACGATGAACGGATACAAAAAATCCCCGCAGAGAGCATGGACCCGAATAGCTTATGGGGCGTTGGAATCTACGCACCGGTCTCAACTTTATAGTGGACCCCACCATCTTATGATGCAACACTCGATGGCAGTCATTGAATGGTCATACCAAACGGTAACCATCCAACCGCATCGTACCTTTTTTGCCCTTTTTCCAGCAGGAAATCTTGCTACATTTTGGGTAGTTATTTGATGCTCTGGCAGAGCATGACGGTTCCTACACAGGCACTTCCTATACATTTGGCATACATCAACTTTAATTAAACCAGCTAAATTGTGAAAAACGGTGTTATTAAGTCACAGCTACAAAATTGGATTGTTTGGAAAATCCTAACCTCTGATTAGTGGACACATGTTTGTTTAAATACGACCGATGGATTTTTCATTTCAAACCGTCCAATAAATATCCATCAATCCGACAGATGGATAACAAAGAACTTGTGATCTAATCTGGAACTCATATTTGGACAGTTTAATTTGAATTTTCTATAGGCCACGTATGCAATTTATAAATGACTGTGTATCATCCATCACAGTCTGCCAGAATATAAAAACTGTTCTCCTTTTTTCACTCGCCAGCTTGGCAGCTTCTTCTGACTGTTGTCATTGACTCTCCAAGTGACTTGGTCCGTGTGAATGCGCACGGTACGGAAGAACGAGACAGGTGGCGAGGACCGCAGGAGCACCGTTTAAAATTGTACTCTTACAATTGGGACAGCTGTACATGTGATCAGAACCGTTCAAGAGGTAGGGTCCACCGTGGATAGGCTATATTCAAAAATTACCCAGACGAAAGTAAGAGGAAGAATCCCACTTGCAGTGAGGAGGGAGATCAACTGCCTTTCCCTGGAGTAGGTACAGGGCCAAGTAACGGCTAATCAACTTAATATTCCAGTAGTTTCCACTTAACCAATAAAATCATGGACTAATTCACAGCCGCCCACTGAAACGGATGGGTGCAGTGAGTAGGGAGCAGAAACGTGGACGGAAATCAATTTAAAAGAATATAGATAAGATTTTGAAATTTAACAGACCGCTCAATGACTGGATTTGATAGAAAGCCACTTCAAGAGGGTGTTAATTAGCTTGAAGGAATAATACCATACATATCTTAGCTGAAATTTTTGGAAGAAAATGGTGGCCCATTGAGATTTTTTTTTTTTTAAAAGACATGTGTGAAAATAAAGTATTTTTAAAGGGTTTATAAAGTTTTTCCTTTAATAATAGTTTTTTAAAAATGCTTCACTGTAAACTGACATATACAATGATTAGAATCATGAGATTTTCTCCCTGCCCCTATAAATAAGAAAATTGACTATTAGGGATCATTCGGATGCTACTAAATAAGTAGCATTTTTAACTTATGTGTAAATAAGTAGTTTTTTTTAAATAAATTAGTTTAGTTATTAAACTTAAGTAAGTAATTCTTCTAAGATAATTAATTTTTTTATTGCTTTTCAACTTTTAAAAGTCACTTATTTTATTTATTTTCATTGGTGGTATGATAACCTATGAAATTATTTAAGATAATATGCTCTTTGTAACTATGAACCCCTACTAAGTTCATGAGATTGTGAAATTATTTAATAAATGGATATATGATCTAGTGGGCTCCATATGATAGACAATCCAAATCTAAGGTCCGCCCCTAGTGATGAATAGCCCTGTGACCAGGGAGAGCCCTACATGATGGGCAACCCACATTAAAGGTGGGGCCCACATGACATGCGACCCACATCAAAGGTGGACTTCACATGATGGGCAACTAATAATGGTGGGCCTTGCATGATGGACAATTTACACTAAAGGTTGGCCTAATGATGAGTGACTCATATCGAAGGCGGGTCTTGTATTATGGATGACCACATCATAGGTGAGCCCATGTAATGGACAGTCCATGTCAAAAGTGAGCTTCACATAATGGGTAATGGATATTAAAGATGGGCTCTACATGATGGATGGCTAACATTAAAGGTGAGTTGTACCTAATAAATTGTGCACATTTAAGGTCGACCGTAATGACGAATGGCCCACAATCGAGGTGGACCCTGCATGATGGTTGACCCACATCAAATGTGGGGCCCACACAATGAACGATCCACATAAAAAATTGGCTTTACATAATGACCGATAGAATCAAGAGGACTAACTAAACTTTCAAGATAATTACTTATGATGTTGAAAACCAAATATGTTTTCCTAACTTTTAGATCTAGACATACTTATCTGCTAATTAAGTAGAAACTAAGATAAGCTATGTATGCCATGAGTAGTTTATTTAAAGTAACTTATAATCCAAATGCCTCCGTTTTCATATAAGTAATAACATTTGTTTTAAAAAATTATACATAAAATTAGTCAAGATGTGTGAACTATCTTAAAGAAAGTGTTTGTATATGTAATACATGCCTAACAAGATATTATATTTGTTAAATGATCGGGTTATTGCATTCATTAAATTAGCTCATTAATTGCTGAACGAGTTTGACGTAATTACTCATTAAATTATTTTTGAAGGAATCAGGATAGATGGGCTTTTCAAGTAGCAACACTATCAGACAAATTATCACCATCTTAAAAGGACTTAAATTTATTTATTTATTTTTATAACACAAATCTAAGAAGCCATTGATAGGATAACTTATTGACACTTTTTTATTGAATGAGAGATTATACTATAAGACTAAAATAATGATCAAAATGAATAAATTTTTAAAGTGCATATGGTGAATAATAAGAATTAAAATTTTCATCAATCAAGGAAGCTTAAAAATATAATATCAAATCAGAAAGCTTAGCTTAAAAAAAGAAAATAAAATAAGTAGGCCAAACCCAAACCTAAGAACTAGAAACGACATGTTATTTTGTTTATGAGAAGATTAGTTAGTTTACAAGAAAGTGTTAATATTATAAAAAGAGCATAAAATTATTGTTGTACTTATAGATATTAATATAGTCTATTGTATGTGATGGATAGAGAATTAACACAAGTGCTAACGCACACATGTGTGTTATGATCATTGCTAATTTAAGACTTATGAAGATGTTATGACTAATACAAAAGTTTAGGCAATGCTACTACAATGAGCGTGATATGACAAGGAAATGTTAAAATTATGTTCACTTGACGAAAACCATCACTTTAATAAATATTCTTCATGTTTTAGACATGATTAGAAATATGATTTTGAATTATATTTTGAACGATACAGGTTTGAAAAAAGGTTCTTATGTTTGACTAGATTGTAATAACTAGGAATGGTTCTTTTGTTAGTAAATGTTATGTTAATTCAATTACATGTTTAAACTAAATGTTGAATTAAATAATATATATATCTATTTTTATTTCTATTTTACTTGTATCATGTGCACTATTTCTTTATAATATTGTAGACTATAACATGTAAATGTTAAATCAATTAAACATATGACAACATATGGTGTGATATTAAGTTTGAAAATTAATGAATTTAAGAGATGTAAATCTTATTCACAATTCAAAATAACCAGAAGCTTTTTCCCGGTGTAAAAAAGATTTTTGATCAATTCACTTGGACACATGTGATCTCGGAAAGACTCTTACAAGATGAGGTAATAAATACTTAATTACCACCATCAATGATCATTCTAGATATGCATCTATATATGTTAAAATCTAATGATCGAGTACTTTTTAAATTCATATATAATTGCCAATGTTGAAATAAAAAGAATCTTTTAAATAAAGAAAAAATGAAAGCTCTTATAAGTAACAGATGTGGAGAATATACCTTTAATGAATATTTAGATTATTTTTGTGAAATTAATGGAAACATTTATAAAGTTATTGTCCCTTATACTTCTTAACAAAATGTGTTAGTAGAATAAAAAATTAGGACATTGATCAATATGATGAATATTATATTATTTAGTTATAGTCAATTTTTAAAAAAGAAAAAACTATATATTTTGAATGTGACATTTTTAATAGAGTGCTTATTAATGAATATGAGATAATCTCTTATGAACTATAGAAATATAGAAAATAAAATATTAGTTATCTTAGCGTTTCAGTTTGTCTTGCCCATGTTAGACTAATTGATCTCGAAAGATTTAAATTACGAGTTAAAATCTTCAAGTGCATACTTATATGTTGTGCCTCTTATAATAAAGCATATAGATTCTTTCGTTTTATATAAAATATTATCATTGAATCTAGAAATGTAGATTTATTTGAAACATATATCTTTCTGTATAAATTAGAAAATAATCAGGATTAGTCTAGTGGAGGTTTTTAATTTATGGAAATAAATGAACATTCCAATTCAAATCCTTTAAACTTAAATGAATTTGAGTTAAAACATGAATTGTGAACCTATGAATATGTTCTTGATATTTTATTTGTTCTTAGTTTAACTAGAATGTGACATTCAATGACATAATGTCTTCTCATGAGGTCATCTTCTGAAAATATATAAGCTTAGCTGACCTACCTCATGGAGCAAAACCTTTAAGTTGTAAATGGATATTTAAGGAAAAAAAAATATATCATTGATGTTTGATTAAAAAATACAAGGTTAGGTTAATAGCTAAAAGATTCAAATAGAAAAAAATATATCAACTACTTTGATACTTATTCTCCTGTCAAAGATGACATCAATTCACATCTTAGTTATCATTGCTTTCATATATAACCTTTTAATTTATCAAATAAATATTAAAACTATATTTTAAGTAGTTAATTATATGAAAAAATATATATGATTCAACTTAAAGGGTTTAAGAACCAGGCTAAGAACATAATGTGTGAAGGCTTCTAAGGTCTCTGTATGGCCTTAAACAGACTTTTAGACAGTGGTACGAAATGTTTGACAAAATTTTAACATCCAATGGGATTTAAATTTAAAAAGAGTAAAAAATGCATTTATTGTAGGGTATTTCAAAATTTTGGTGTATAGGTTTATCTATACATAGATGATCTTATAATTTTTTATATAAACTTAAAAATCATTGATGAGAATAAAATGTTTTTTTTTTTATCAATTTAATATGAAAGACCTTTGAGAGATTGATATTATTTTAAAAATTAAAAATATTTTGAGTGAAATTCGTGTGACATTAACCCAATCTCATGACATATAGAAGATACAGAGAAACTATAATCACTTTAAATGCAACACTTTATGATCTAGTACAAAATAATAGTGACAACATATCTCGATTAAAATATACTAGTTTTTTTAGCAGTTTGATTTATATTATGAATTACAGTAGGGTTAGATATTGCATTTATTGCGAGCAAACTAAGTAGATATTTTAATAACTCGAGAAATTAACAATAAGGTACTTTTTATAGGGACTTAAAGGCATTTTAAAAAGACATGTGACTTTAATCTTCATTATAAAAGATCTCTTCATATAATTGAAGGCTATAGTGATAATAATTGAAATTTATAGTCGGATGACTCAAAATTTACTAGTAGTTATATTTTTACCATACCAAGTAGAATTGTTGTAAATTTCAATGTAGAATTGCATAGGACCATGCAATACATTAGATGTGGGAATTATTAAAATAAAACATAACTCATACCTGATTGAGATGTCGTCGCTATAAGCTTGATGTCATGGCCTTTCGCACTTTATACCCTTAGAGAAGCACCAGGATAAGAATGAAAACTTGAGTCATATATATGATTGGGGATCCTGCTGTATTTATATACTTTAGAGGATTGATGAGTTTGGAACCTATCGAAACTCCTTTCCTTAAGGCTCCACACAAATTTAAGAATCCTAATTCAATTAGAACACTGTGTGACACAGTTGTAGTGCACCACCCTTTACATGATTTTAGATGAATGACAACTGAATATTGGTACTCCTAATCATACTATCCAACCCCTAGGGCAATTCATACCATTGATCAATAAGGCCCATCTTATAGAATTCTTACAATTGTTTCAGAAAATCAAAGTAACAAATTAACTTGTATAGTTCATTCTACTATAAAGTCAAATCTAATAGATTTGAGAGTAGTCGATGAGGAAAAATGAATAAAACCGTATTGATAGATATACTCTTTTGAGTAAAATCGATGCTACTGCTATCGATTAAGCTATCAATAAGAAAGGCTAATAATAAGTATTATAATGGAAACTCCACATAAATTTATTTGAAGCATGATTCCATTAGATAACTGTCAAAAAATGTTATAATAGCTTTAGACTTTATAAGATCCAATTATAATATAACATATCCATTAACTAAAGGCTTGGATTGGTAGAAAGTATAGAGAACATCGAAGGAGATAAAACTTAAATTGAAAGAAAAATGAACACCGAAAATAATGACTCGACTTAAGAACTGGTGGTCCTAAAAATTAAGTTTAGTGATAAAGTTCTTGTGTTTTTTAATTAAAATACATTATGTATAGAAGTATTTCTCCAAGTCTCTTTCTTTGATGTAAGTAATGCAAATCTTTGTAATGTATCGAGGTTTAGTGTATCCTTTAAGGTAGGGTGGTAGTTATCACAAAAATACCCTTAATGAAAGGGGCCGCCCCAATCGGCCGGCATGGGTGGATCCATTTCTTTAAATATGGGTTTTGTTAAAAATATATATATTGATTTAACTAATCTTTATTAATGGAGGTTTTTTTTTTTTTTTTTTTCTTGTTTTTTTTAGATACAATCCACTTTCTAAAATAATTTTCCTTAAAAAAGCATGTCTTCTCAAATTCGGGCACATATCAACTTTGAATATTCGTGTCATAATGGGATTACAGCTTAGTGTGTCTATAAATAAGGGTTAGGCTCCTATGATATTCACGCAAGTAATAACCTCTTTTTCTATAATTTATTTTTCTCTTCTTTTCTCTAAGTGTATGGAGGACGTGTAGTGGTGATTTTGATGTTAAGTTTCTAACTACATGTGCACATTGTTGAAGCTCCATACACTGGGCAAATGTATCTTGAGGGCATCGTGATTGAAGCATGTTGTACCGGTATAATTTACTTAGCGACACAAACAATCTCAAAGAAAGTGATGGTATACGCACTTTGTTCCATCAAGAAATCAAATTCGTCAAACAACTGAGTTATTACATTTGCAATCACTTCAACAATTCTTTCTTAATTTATTTTTGTTTGAATATTTTCCATACTATTATTTATAATATAACATTCAACCTTTGTAAAATCAATATAAATCACACATAATTAGAATTCAAAGACTACGTGCGTAAACATAGACATTTAATTGCTTGGCTTTCAAGTTAACAAAGTTCTAAGCTAACTCTCTAAGTTAAACTCATCACAACAACAACACTTCCTTAGAAATTGGTCGTAACTTAAACAGTATTATAACTGCTTAATCTTGAGTTCAAAGAACATTCAAATGAGACTAACTTGGTTTGCTTTAACGTGCGCTGCAAGACAGATAATAGATAACTAAAAAGGAGCTATGTGAATCCCACACGCATTCACAAGCTACTCCACAAACCACCATATATGCCAGTGTGGTAGCCAGGTGAAATATCCAAGCCATCCATCAGGTAGACCTCACATACATGCAATTCGTGTACCATGATATTAGAAATAACTTGAAAGGTTTAAAACTTGAGCTGATTTTTTCACAAGTTGTGGCCAACCTGACCAGCAAACAGACCTGATTCTTGTAATTCTGAAACTCTCTTTGATGGGTGGCTTACGAACGACTGTCCCCCATGTTGGCATATGTAGGGAAGGAACAATCTTGGGGATTTTGATTTTGATTTTGATTTTTTTTTTTTCTAAAATTTGGGTGATTTCTTTTTGGATCACTTAACCATGGAGCCAAATATTTGGGCCTGACCATTTTTTTATACTAACTTTACATCACTGCAAGCCCACTTTCTTGATCGGTTGTGCAAATCTATGTACAGGTGGGCCCATGAGTTGATACGCTGGACTTCATGTGGATGGGCCATGAGCCAAAAACCTCCAATTTGGAAGTGGATTGGTTATTAATTATAGCCTGATGAGGAAACATTGCGAGGCTCACTATGATGCATGTTGCTTATCCACGCCGTCCATTTGTTTTTCCAGCACGTTTTAGCAAATGAGCCTAAAATTGAAGCATATCCAAAGCTCAAGTGGATCGCACTACAAGAAACAGCAGGATTTTTTATTTTTTGTTTGTTTTTTCTTTTTTTAAATTGGTTTTCTTTTTTTTTTTTTTTGGGAGGGAGAGATCAGGAAACAGTAGGAATTGAAGGATTGAACCCTAACTATTGAAAACTTCTTGGTGGCCAGCTGTACGCGAGTTGAGTTAGCTCGGCCAGCTCGCTCAACTTGACTCTGAAAAGCACTTGCCTCGGCTTGAACTTGGTCCACCAAGTCGAGCGGGTTTTTGGAGAGCTTGCCCGAGCTCGACTCGTCTTTGATCGAACCTCAACTTGAATAGAATCAGCTCATGATCAGTTAGTGGTGAGGAATGAATGGATCCAGAATAAATTACTACAAATACAAAAATATTACATTATAAAATTGCTCCCATATCTTGGTTTTGATTTTGCTTGCCAAGTATTTGATAAATACCTATAAAGAGTTGAGAAAATATCACACATAGGCTTGAACTCAGCTCAAACTAGCCTGCTGACCGAACCGAGCTGAGTTGAGCTGGCGAGAGAGGCTCGAGGACGAGCTGAGCCAAGTTTGAGCTAGGGTTAGCCACTGTCCGAGCTAAGCCAAGCTCGACTTGATTTGGCTCGTGTACAGCTAGATTAAGCTGATATTTGTGTTTTCCCTTCGACCATGTCAACGTGAGCCTTATGAAGGTTTCAACTGTGGATGTCATTATCCCCATTGTTTCCTGTGGTGTGGTCCACTCCAGCTTTGACTATGCTTCAATTTTGGGCTAATGTGGTGGATGTCATTATCCCCATTGTTTCCTATGGCGTGGTCAACTCCAGCTTTGGATATGCTTCAATTTTGGGCTATGCGGTGGATGTCATTATCCCCATTGTTTCCTGTGGCGTGGTCCACTCCAGCTTTGGATATGCTTCAATTTTGGGCTCATACCCTAAAATGAGCTGGAAAGACGGATGGACGGCATGGATAAGAGAAATGCATCACAGTGGGCCCTACGGAGTCTACTCAGTATATTGTGTACGGAATCGGCTTCCCTGCAATTTGAAAGGCCTAGCCGCATAGAAGAGTTGTTGGCCTTTTTGTTGGACGAATCCGAACCGCTACTGGCATCTTCTGTCTATTGGCCACCAATTGAAAGGCTAGGATCCTTCCAATCAGAAAATTTCATAGCACGTGATGCGTTTCCTACGCTTGGATGGATGCTTTATACAAGACACAGTATGTGAAACTCTGCAATGGAGGTGGACGTGCAACTACATGACACCAAAATATCAATTCCCAGCAATTTTTTAAAATTCAGGCAGGAAATGTGGCGCTGGGATTCCCAACCGTAATGAATGCACAACCGGGGAATTTTGGGACACAACCTCACATTCACAATGAGATCACGCAATCTTTTTCCTCCACAAAAGCTTAATAAAAATCTCAGGTGAAAATAATAATCATATGAGAATGAAAATAATAATCTCAGGTGAAAATCATGCAAAGGCCAAAATGACGAGCAGTACAGGCTGGTTTGCACAACTGTTCTTCAGGGTTCAACAATCGAAACCATCCATATGATGAGAATGAATACACATGGTGGAGCCGTGCACCAAAAATTCCCCACTTCGAAAACGATCTCCGTCATCGAATCTGTGGAGAATTTTCTGTGCATGAAACATGATCCGTTAAGACCCTCTTATTGAGTGGACCTCAGATCTCTAAAGTTGGACACCTTTACAGATCATAGATACAAACAGAAATACAAGATCTTGTTTCCAGGGGCAACAAAAATGCATTTAATCCTTCACTCAAAATACAAGACATGATTTGCCCAAAGCCCTGCCAATAAGCCTGTCCGTTGTCTTCCAGTTGAATATTCCAACGCACTGTTTGGACTGATGCAAAATCTGCCATGAAGGTCCACAGCAAATCAACGATGAAGGATGATGGCAAGAATTGGAGGCAATGGCAGGCTAGCTCGGTAATCATAATACATAATTCAAACTTTCATCTAAGATAGAAACGGGGAACCAAACCAAAGTCAGATCCATGATGAAACTCATCAGATATTATCAATCCATCTTTATATTCCTGACCAAACTGCAGCAGATCAGCTTTTTGACAATCCATGAAAATCACAACATAACAAAAGAGGGCAATGGTGGAAACAGAACCAACCATGCAAGATTGACAATAAAAGGCATCTAACAAAACCATGCATTACTTAAACATACTTAATGATACTAACACTAAAGAGAGGGTTCTAATCACTACTGCACTCTAATACACATCTTAGTCAGGGTTGGGACTGGTATTACCTGCATCTGGCTTGGCTGCATCCTCTGCCCTCCTGTTATCATCGACCTCGAGCATGTCGTCCATCATGTCGTCTTCACCAGCAATGTCCTCAACATCCTCCTCATCCTCGTTGCCCCCAGGGATCTTCCGTGTCTTGGGGCCGTGCTCTAACCTGTGGGTTTCCAGCTCCTTATCCATAGTCTCCTGTAGATTCATCATGCTGTTTGCCTTCCTTGCGTTCCTTGTGTTTTGCCATTTCTCGAGCTCCGCTTCAACATTGGTGATATACTGCTCTCCAATCTGCCTTTGATACTGTGACAGCTCTTCCCTTCGAGCAGCCTTCCATTCCTGGAAGGCCTGTGATTTTTGGAAAGCAAAACAAATTATGATTAGTGAAACAAAATTGACTAAGGCTGTTTTGGATGTACAATTTGAATTGTGAACATTCTGTTTAATCAAGAGTTAAGTGGCAAAAATCACTTATGTTTCTTAGTCGTCTTCATAATGAGGACATGGCCCTCAAATTGCAGGTACATTTCCTTCAAGCCCGACTCAAAACGGGACTCTGGATATCAATTCTATGGAAGGAAATCACCATCTGGTTAATTCCAATTTTCTAAAATAATATCTGTAATGCATATTGATGATGCACCCTAAAAGGTTATTTGCAGTGAGGGACTTGGGGCAGGGATTTTTGAAATCCATGGATTTCAAATGTCCCTCATTTGTTTTTTGTTGGTGATTTACCCAAATCCACACCTCCATAAATCCGAGGACTTGGGGCAAATCCAAATCCCCCAATACACTCACCAAATCCTCAAAATGAGAGAACATTTAAAAGAGAGGGAAAAAAATCCTTGTGATAAATGCTCCCCAATCCATATTGTAGTTCGATTCCCAAACAGCAGGCTTTGGAATTTGCCAAATCCAATGCAATGCATATCGGTGAATTTGAAAAGTTCATGGGTTTGCCAAATTCACATTCTCATTTAGTTGACCTGAAACAGGGCCTGAGAGTAAGATGACGATGATGATGATGGCAGCAAACATCAAGTTATACTTAGTATACTGCATTGATACATGTTTTTTAGCCTAATCAAAACCACTCACATTTTACCAAAGTTACTACCACCTGCACACCTGCCAAGGGCAGCCCCCTCTTCCAGGAAGCAGTGCGACACCCCATGCCACACTATATAAAAATGCTCCTTTTAGATTAGGGCATCCGACAAATCTTGGCCCATGGAGCATCCTAAGTGTACTTGGCAAGTTTGGAGTTTGGCCAGGCGTGGAAAATAGAAATGGTATAAAGAAAGGTTTGGTTTCCTTTCTGCCCCAAAATTGCAAATGATATATGAATCCAAACCATGATCTGGACATAGCAGATTCTGTCTGGTCTGGGAACTTCCAACAACCAAACAGTAACCACATCCAGATGACTATATGGAGGCCCAATGTTGGTGGTGTCTAGGCCAAAGCCACTAGGCCATGACTTAAATCGGGGAGCCAAAGCTGATAAGAATACAAAGTCATCAAAGCAGCCATCTGATGATAGTGTGAAATGTGCTTACGCAAAATCGTAAATGTGAAAAAGGACGTGGGAGTGAAATGGCCAATCTCGTATTTCCACTAAACTTCTTCCACGGGTTTTCCAATGCGAGTAATCAATAGCCACCTCAAATTTCTAGTTGGTTTCATTGGGATGATTTGCTCTCTGCTTTGCAGTAGTTCCAATATGAAATTCCCTCAAGGACCCTCTCCAATCCTATGTGAACGAGAAAGTGGCCAAAAATCATACCTGTTCTTTCCGCTGCTCAAGTACAGTCGCATCATCATCCAACGGTTTGGTGGGCAAGTAGAATATTGGAGGTTCTGTCTTAGTCCTAATAAACACAAGCCATGACCAATCAAAAGCCGGTCAAATTTTTTAAAAGAAAATTGCCATGACGGCAAATAATCCTACAAGGAAGCTTCCTGTTGCTTCAAACCCAACACTACGCACTCGAAAGAAACTTATCTTGTCTCAATAAAATTGTCAATATGGACACTTTTGGGCCAAAATTAAAAATAACCTGCAGAATAACAAGTATCCAGAAAGGTTAATCATGGCTGCAATGGAACATACATAAATAACAATCACCTTATTAAATTGTCCCTCCGGATAAGTACACAGAAATTTAAAAGAGGGCAGCCCATGCCACCATTTCCAACTAAAATTAAACACACCTTAGAAAATTGCAAAGCTTTTTATGCTGCTCACTCCACCGAAGAAACAGCAGCTCCAGCTTCTTTTCTTCTGCCTTGGCCGCAACACGTGCTCGAAGTGTCTGCCACGAAAAACAAGAATAAGAAAAGGTTCAAAGAAAAGAGAAAAAAATGAACGTCTGTTTGTCATTGGGGGCTAAGGATGCATCTTCAAGCTCAATCCTAGGGCAGGGATCCAAGAAAGAGAAGAAGAAGAAGATAAACCCACCAAATCACGCCTCCGCTTTTCAGCAATTTGTTCACGCTCCTGCTGTCGCAACCTTTCACTTTCTTCACGTGCCCTTTGTTCCGCCTATGTACAGTTTGAATAATTTGAGTATCAGAAGCACAATAGGCAACATTTACCTTGGCAACCAATGTCCCGCAATACAAAGTTTATTTTATTGTGTTCTAGCATTATTTATGTGCTATTTAAAGATTATTGATGTCCTATTTGACTGGCCACTCCATCATGAAGACCATTTGATACATCTAAAATAACTATATTGACTATTCTGGTTGTCTTTCCAGTGTTGCCATGTCTGACATCAGCATACACATTGGTCACTCCATCACCAAGACCAATAAGACATTTCTCAAAAGGTAAATTTATTTTGAATGCCATTACAAATTTTAGTGTGTTAATCTCATGATATAAGCAGAAAAGAAGGAAGTTTTAAAAACTCATTTGAAATGACTTTGGTTTTAATCTGATCAATATCCAGAGCCGCCTTCTGTAACTTTGAAGGTTGAGCTAAAAGTTATTTATTAAAAAAATTAGAAGTCAGCTGAAACAAAAGAAAATGTGATAGTAGTTGGCAGCTTCGCAATGCATCTAAGCACTTTCACTCAGAACTCTTATTTAACCATAATAACGTCTACATGCTAAAAGACATGACATTCATTAGGCTCACATGGGAGATTAACCATAAAGTCATATGCAATGGTTGTAGGATATCTAAACAGGATCATGAGTGAACATTCAATTTCACAAGATGCAGCTGAAAAGGAGAATTGCATAAGGATCATTTGCAAGAACGCATGCATCTAGAGATCTCTCTCTCTTAGCAAGGAAAAAAAAAGCACTTGTAAGGGGGAAAATAAAGCTCAAGACTGTAGGCCTAATCAAAGACAAAACATTTGCACCTGACAAATGACCACATGCCTTGTATTAAACAACTGATCCATATTACTCAAAAAAAAAAAAAAGGGAATAAAAAATGAATAAGAATAAGGAAAAAGAAGAAGAAAAGGAATCCATATCTACAACATGTCATGCCTCATATAGCATACTTGTCGAAATTATAACCAATCATCAAGTGTGGGGCCCACAAGGCCAACCCTACATTCTATGAGGGCCCATACAGAAACCATATAAATAGCATAGGGCTTTTATAAAGTAGTCCCATTTAGTAGGTTTTGTTTCTTTTGGACACTTTGGGGTCAGGTTTCCGTACTTGACATGTTTCTTTCTCTATATAACAAGTTGGATTAAATTTGGGAAAGCGAGAACCAACAGGATTTTATATTGCACTTCGTCCTAGAAGATGCTTTCTAGGAATTTATTGAGATGTATTGAACTCTACTGACGGACCACAAGTCCACACCTATGATTCTATGACATGATTTAATGATTGGTTGAACTTGCTCCAAAAAAATTAATGATTGACTGAAAGTTGAATTAATTCTCTTATGGTATCTTTGGTGAATGCCAATCTTAGACAAGAAGGCTGTTGGGATTATTCCAGCCTGTGCTTTGGTCCTAGAGGTCAAACTGGGTGTTATTTACCAACCCTGAAGCATCCAATTTGGAGGATTTGATTCTAGAAGTGAAATGCACGAAACATTCTATCAATTAACTTCAATTCCTTTAATCATGCTACATCAGGAATTCTACTAGTAATTCTTGATCACTCCATTTTAGATCCCTGGACCCTACCAAATTGTTTCTCAATTTCTCTCCACTCATTTCCCTTCAGTTCTTGCCTATAATTTCCCACTATTTTCAGGTCTTTCACTTCAACCTAATAATTCAGTAACTGAGGATGTAAATTATAGATAACTAGATTGTGATTCACAATGTAAGTTATACATGTGTACCTCCTTGGTGCTTGTTAGGTTGACAATATCTTTAGCAGTCAAATTTCATCTAGTCACGAGATTACAATGTTCGTCAATACAGCTAAGCCAGAGATGAGGAATGCCTTTGTTGTGTTTTTAACTCAACAAGTGAGCCTACAATGATAAGCAACTACGTTTAATTTGAGCAATAAAAAATTTGGTTCAAATGTATGTGTTTGAAGGTTAAAGAGAAGAGGTAGTCACCCTTCGCAATGAATCTGATCGACGCATATACGCTTCTGATGTTGACAAGTTCTGGTCTTCTTCTCGGAATTTCTGAAACAAGGAAAATAATAAAAGGGTGTAAAATGCAAGATAGTAACCAACTATTGAAAATCCAGCGGTTATAATAATCACATGAATGATAAAAGATGCAGCTAAAATGTGATCAAAAGCTTCAAGTAAGACGGTATTTCAACCAAAAGTCCGCAGAAATGCGCTGAAAAAATATGCTTACTCAACAAGCAAGTACTAAAAATTTCCTATAGAATAGTGTATGGAGCCAAAATCCAAGAGGAAAGAAGAAAGAGGAAGGCAAAGAGAAAAATAAATAGTAGAAGAAAGACGAAGATGAATGAGAAAAGTGGTAAGAGGGAAAAAGAAGAAGAAAAACAATTTCATAAAATATTTATTTATTTATTTTACAATATAAAACATTTTCTTGACCCACCTAACCTGGCGACTGACCATATCCCAATCTGAGCCCTTCTTTGAAACTACCAGCCATGGTACCCTATAAAATAAATGAACTAAAATCTAGAGTTGTGAGATACTTTGAATTGTTTCTTCAACAGCAAGGGCAAGCTTGAAGGCTAGAAATGAGAAAGCCCTGTTTTGAAAACTACGGGTCAAGGTACCTATAGTCAAATGAACTAAAATCTAGCATTGGGAGGACTCACTATGAACTGTCTTCAACAACAAAAGAATAGAGGGTAAGATTGTGGCTAGGGATGAGAAATCTGTCTTCACAAAAGATTTACATAAGAAATAAAAAAGGGTACAAAAAAGGATAAAAGGAAAAACTTCATGAAGAAAATGTTTGGATACCTCACTCAAAAGTGTCCAACATGGGCGCTTTTCAATGATATCACTAGGACACTGCCAAATTAGATATTGAAGTGTTGTGCCATGTTGCATCCAGAAGTTCCAAAGTTCCTTCTAAGTGTCGGCACAGTAAAAACACAAAAATGCGTCCAGTTAAAACTGCATATATCATGTGCATTCCATGGGGATAGAGCACATGCATATAAAATCTGCACTGCTCAATGTGAGAACCCATCATAGATGCACCATCACACAAAAATCACACTGGGTGGATGAATATGATCCAAACAATGACATTAAAGAAGGTTTCAGGGATCAAAAGGATGGCTAGAAATGTTGACAAATCATCATCATCATCACCTATGGCTTATCCCAACTAATTGGGGTCGGCTACATCATTCCTTTTCTACCATTCCACTTTGTCAAGGGCCATAACTTCATTTGGACCATAAGTCACAAAGTCTTTTCTTACTACCTCCACCCATGTCCTTTTGGGCCTTCCCCTTCCCTTATAGAGCCTTCAAGTTGTACCAATTCACTCCTAATTAGCACAATTCTTAGTCTCCATTGCACATGACCAAACCATCCAAGTCTACTTTCTAGCATCTCATTACCTATTGGTGATACTCCTAAATTCTCTCGAATGCATTAATTTCTTATTCTATCATGTCTTCTCAATTGTCCATCTCAACATTCTCATTTTAGTTACACTGATCCTAAGAACAAGTTGTTTGTTTACTACCCAAAATTATGTCCCATAAAGCGTGGATGATCATATAGCCATCCTTTAAAATTTCCCTTTCAGTTTTGAGTGGTACACAATGATCACATAAAACTCTAGAGGCATATCTCCATTTCTTCCACCCTGCTTGAGTTCGATAAGCAATATCCTACTCAATCTCTCTACTCTCGTGAATTATCGAACCAAGATATTGAAGTGGTCATTTTGTTAAACTTCTTGGTCAACAATCTGAACTAATTCCTCACCCCATTCCCATTGCTGCTAAAACTGCACTCCCTATACTCTGTTTTAGTCCAACTAATTTTAAAGGACCCCTCTATAAATCTAGATTTGTGTCTACGCTCTCCCTCATCTTGTCAATAGTGGAGTATAGTCCTCCATTCAAACAGTTGCATTCATCCAATTAATAATTTTGGCCTATACCATGAATAAGCAATCAAATCCAGTGTGATATTAGCCTTCATCTCAACCAGTCTTCATGTTTTACACTTGTGCATCACTGGTTAAGATACCAAGATGCCTGTATCAGCATAACAAGACACCTAACCAATGCTGATATGTGATACACTGGTACTTGACCAATAATTGTAAGATATGGCTTAACATGATTTCCTGAACTAACAATATTCTAATTGTAAGAAAGAAAACTGTATCCTATATTATTATTTAACATGATTTTCTGAACTATCAATAAATATTTTAATGATATCATGTTGAACGGTTTGCTACATATCCATGCCAGTGTCTGAATCTTAACTGGTATCTAGTCATCATAGATTACACACCATCTTGTCTGTGTTATAAAAATTTTTTTTCTATTTATCATGATTTATGATATATAAAAAACATCAAATATTGCAGCATAATTGCTATGAATTACCTCTAATGTCCCCAACAGCTGTCCCAGCATTCTTCTGTTCCTCTTAACCAAACTCGGGTCTTCATCTTTCGGCAAGACCCTTGGCACGTGCTCCGTTGGTTGAGCTTCGACGTCCTGAAAACGCAACCGATGAGCAACATTTCCAGCTCAAGCAATTCCCACAAACAAATGAGAAAAGACACAGTTCGTAGATCTTCCATACCATCATCCTCAACTCCCTCTGATTCCCATCCCTCCTAAAGCTGCCACGCTGCTGCAGATCGAATGCCCTTCTATCAGTCGCTTCCATTGCAGCAGGTCCTCCTTCTATGGTTAAATCCGGTTCCTTCGCAGCTTTTGCTCCAGCCGCATCCTCCGTGAGTTCTCCTTCCTCAACCTTTATCAAATAATAAAATGACTAACTAAAAAAGATGAAAAGAACTTGAAAGTGTGCATCCCAACAGTATCATATTATATGATACTCAATCAATAGAAAATTATGTTCTTTCTTCTTATTATCATTTGACCCAGCAACGGTACCCCTGTGTTGCGAGTTCTGGTAACCCATGGATTCCATGGGCCGCAACTTCAGATGGGCCATGCCCAAATATATCCTTTATCAGGTGATTCACAGCAACAGATGAAAATGGACAATAATGACCAACGTTCAAATTCGACAGTAGGATCATTCAATGGGGGATACCCAACGGGTAACTCCCATCCACCATGGGCCCCACTTGATGGCAGGCCCCATGAGTAGTAGCATGATGCTAACAGTATATATTCCCCTCATCAAGATACTAACAGTATACATTTCCCTCATCAAGATTACCTTGACCACTGCTGAAGAAAGCCGCCGCTTTGGTGCAGACTGATCCTCGGAGTCAACCCTGTCCGCCTGAAATCAAAGCAGAATCCAATAAAAACCAAAATTTAAAAAGAAAAAAAAAAAAAGAAAAAGAAAAGGAAACACAAGACAGAAAAAGGAAGGAAGAGCAGAGCCTACAGGTCTGATGAGACCCCGTTGACGGATTCCATTGGGACCGCCAAAGTTGCGTGGCCCGTTGGCAGTCAATCCAGCACGTCGAATGCCTCTCGGATCTCGAAGGCGTTCTGTGATCTGTTCCAAAGGAGTTTCAAAATTAGGAGGAATATCACGCAGAAATAGACAGAGAGAGAGAGAGAGAGAGTTCCAGAGAGAGAGACCTCCCACTGCTGTCTATGGAGCTCTTCGATCTCTTTACGGAGCTCTTCTGCGGTTTTCTCCACCGCTGTGCTTCCCATCCTTCCCTTCGCCTTTCTTCGCTCTCTTCTCTCTTCTTCGGGGATTTTGCCCTAGCTATTATCCTCGTAGTGCTCCAACCACTGAAATACCGAAAATGCCCATCGTCCTTTCATCCAACAGACTTCACCTGACTAACCTTTCGATCGAAATTGGATTGCGTAGGACGCTTTTATCGTACTGAGTAACCTCTCTTGGGTCCACTTGAATGTATCTGTTTTATCCAAACCGTCCATCCGTTTTTACAGCTCATTTTATGTATTATATGTAAAATCTATGTATATAAAAATTTCTTCTGGACCACAGCAGAGGAAACAGTAGAAATAATGATTTCCACCGTTGAAACCTATCTACGGCCCATAGTAATATTTATTTATCATCCAACCTGCTCACGAGATCACACGGACATGGATGAAGGGAAAAAATAATTATCAGGTTGATTCAAAACTTATTTGGCCCCCACAAACTTTTCAACGGTGGTAAAAGTTCAATTCACACTGTTTCCCATGGTGTGGTCCAATTGAGGTTTGGATAAGCTTAATTTTTGGGCTTAAGCTCTAAAATTATCTGTTAAAATGGATGGACGAAGTGGATAAAATACATAAATTACGGTGGACCCCACTTTGTTTACTCAACTTACTGGGTAGGCAATCCGCTTCCCTTTTAATCTGGGTCATCTTCCAATGATCTGAACCGTCCATATGATGTCTATCACATGAACGGCTTGCTTGGAACTCGGCTTCTCAGCTGGTAGGATCAACTCGGATTGGATAGGAGGACTAGGTGAGTTTAAAGAAATTAGTTTTTCTTATATTTCTTTTAAAAAGAAAATATAGATAGTATTTTTATTATACTTTTCGTTTATCTTCTTTTTTCTAATTTTACCGGATAATGACTCAGCCTAGTTAGCCGAGTCAAGTGAGTTCGATCCGAGTCAGGTAACAAACTAGGTGCATCTCGACACACTCTAGTGGGTGACAAGACCGAGTTGACTCGCCCGGTTCATGACCTGTGGAATATATGTTGATATGGACCTTTTTGTGGAGACGGTTACCCTAGATGGACTGGATGGAACGTGTCTAGTGCCCGGGGGTGTACATGAACCGAGTTAGCTCGGTTAGCTTGCTCAACCCAACTCAAAAAAACTCAATTTGACATGGTTTGAAGTTGAGTTCGAGCTGATTTTTATACCTCAAATAAATTTCGAACCGAGTTCAAGCTTGTCTGAGATTGACTCAACTCGGATCAAAACTCAAATCGAACTCTGATCAAACTAGTACGGTGACTCATTCACTCTTATATTAATGTTGCTTACCAAGTGTTTGATAAAATGATTCAATGAAGTATTGGCTAGTGGCAAGGAAGGTATGTATGTAAAATAAATTTCATGTTTCCTTAATTTTGATATTGCCTATAAAGTGTTTTATGAAAATATTTGTAAACAATTACTGTAGTTTCACATACAGTGAGAATTGGAAGTGCACCACTTGTGTTTGTGAAAATGCTACATAGGCTCAATTTTGGCTCGAACGGGCTTGAGCTGCTGACTGAACCGAGCCAAGTTGGCCAATCAGGCTCGAGGACTAAGCCGAGTTCGAGCTGGGGTCAGCTATGGCTGAGCTGAGTCGAATTAAGGCCAGCTCGACTCAGTACCCCTACTAGTGCTAATGCATGGGCGTATAATTCATTTGTGGGCATAAAAGAAATGCCCAACAAAATTGGATCATGACGGGCTGGGCCAGGCAACCCAAGACTCGTGCCTGATGAATGGCCCTGCATCCATCCCAAGTGCACGAGTACAAAAAAGAAATAAAAATAGACGATTGAGATGGAGTAGACTCCCAAGGCCTGAACAGTTTATATATGAGATGCAAGTGTGGCCCACCTTCTGGCTGGCCGGGTTTGATGGGCACAGATTGGAAGAAACTGCAATTGGAATGATCCATCCATGGTGGCCCATCCGATTGATGGTCTAAATCAATGGACTGTGGTGCAAGGAAGCTGTACTTAAACTTAGATGAAGGATTATATGAGCACTCCATCTTCTTCACATTGGCCTGTCCCACCCCAGAAGGCCCATTCCTATTAGACTCTGGCTTCGTCCCTAAACTTGGCCCGAGGACCAGGCCCCAATGCACTCGGACCGTTGATTAATAGTCCAACCCTGATAGCTAACCTGGTCCAGTTATGAAGTGGGCCGCCATTATATATAAAGAATCGATGATTAGTTGTAAATGAAGGATACGTGACCAAAATCTTAAACCAGAACATTTCACACCTTTGATCAGTTATAGGGCCAAGCTGGCATTTTAAGCATGACTAGGGGCAAGCCCAAGATAGGCCCATCCCTGGCCCAACCCAGTAGTGGCATACATGAATTGTAAATGGTCCTGGAAACGGTCTCTGGAACTTTGAAAGTGGGAGCTTTTGGATCATGCTCTTGGGACTAAAAAGACCAATGGTCTGGATTATCAGACGTGCGACCCACTTGTTAGAATTGAAAGGCTGTATATACCGTGCAAATATGCAGGCCAGATATCATACAGGCCGTGGGCCCCAAGTCATGTTGTTTCCCGGATCCAATCCGTTGGTTCCATGGGCCTAAGCACCAGAACCAGCCCAGGCCCATTGCATGGGCCTAAAGATCAGACGCGAGTTCTTCTAGAGGTAGGCTGTACCCAAAGCCGCAACAAGCCTAACGTGCCCACGAATGGACCTATAGCCAAGGGTCGTGACTTGAACGAGAGTGAGAGGTCCCTCAAGTGCGCCCGAACACATGTCCGAGATCTGGGCGGATGGCGCACGTGTCAGATATCCAACCCATCAATCAGGTAGGTTCTGTTGTGCACACGCCATGTACCAAAGTAATGCTGTTCTGCTGATCAGATTGGACGGTGAGAAATTATCCAACGGTCCAAATTCAATGCACGTGTGGCTCACTCGTTGAGTGTACTACGATTTTTTGCCACATGCATGTTCTCAGTGGGGACTACCTGATGAATGGCCCGGATGCTCGGAGCTCTGATCAGTGTTCGACCGGGCCCTTCATTGAGTCTCGACCCTGTTGTGAAATTGAATGGAGTTATCGTAACCGTCTATTTGTTAGCGATCAATCCAAGCGTTAGGATCATTTCATATGCATGATTTCAACACCGGGTCAAGGGTTCGAGTACCCATGGTGGTGAAATCCCACGGTGTGCGTGTGTGGGGTGTGTGTGCGTGTGGCGTGAGTGCGTGGGGGTGTGTGTGCGTGTGTAAAAAATAAAAAAATGCATGATTTCATGGTCATCCGTCATCCGAAGTGGGGTCCGCCATATCAACAGCTTGGATAACCACGCCTTGGGCCAGATGCCAAACACGTCTTCGGTGGCATAAAAGGGAAAGCAAAAGCAGACCGACGGTGTTGCTTGCTTTTACACTTGGTAGGGGTAGGGGGGATCTGGTGATCCGAGGAATATTTAATGAAGTGAAATGATCCCGTGCTCCTAGAGCACTTAGAAGTTATGGTGCTCATGGTTGCATCGGGACATTTGGACAATCCAATCAATTGATCCGGACCATCCATTATGAATCACATTTTTTATGTTCCACTAAGAAGAACTAGTACTAAATGATTTTGTCCATTCATTTTATTGTCCGTTGATCGAATGCTTAGAATGGTCTAATCACATGAATTATGCATCATTAGCATTCAACTTTGCATGCCAGTCTTCCCAACGGTTTTGATTTTGCAGAAATTTGTATCAACGCTTGCATGCGGGCACGGATTGAGTATTACCCTCACCAACACCTAGCTAGAGATAAGGTCATCTCAGAGGCTTTGTGGGTCCACCATGATCTATATATTTTATCCACGCCGTCCATTTATTTTGAAAGATTATTTTAGACCATGATCGTAAACATTAGGTAGATCGGAGGCTCAAGTAGACCACACCACTTGAAGCGGTGGAGATTGAACAGTTACCATTCAAAAACTCCTATGGCTTGCCATGATCTATAATTTCCATCTGTTCGTTAGGTCACGTAGACTTGTATGGAAGTAAAACATTTACATACAGCTTGATCGAAAACTTATATGGCTCCTAAGAAACTTTCAATTGCATGCTTTAAATCCCCACCACTTCATGTGGTGTGGTCTACTTGAGCCTTCCATCTGCCTCCTTTTGATCTCATCCATTAAAATGATGTGTCAAAATAAATGGACGATGTGGATAAAACATATAGATCAGTGGCGCCACAGAGGCCCTGACAGGACGTCCGTCTTTGGTAGGGTCCTGGTGGGGTTAGTACCCACTCCGCGCCCTGTGCACCGCGGCTCACCGACAAAAGAAAAATGGTGGGGGCCACCCCAGAACACGTGGGTGGTTTACGTGGATTGGAGCTCTTTGGAGTAACCAGTCAGATAGTCCTGATAGATCCGACAAGAGTACCTGATGACTTCAGAGAATGGATCGCAACTGAACGGTGACGCAGGTGAGCCCACACAGGTGGTACCCCATTATGATACCTATGCCTCCTGCCTCAGACGAAAACCTTTGATACTCTGGCTGAATATGATGGATGATGCATAGGCAATTTGAAAGTACCTGAAAATGATGAATGTTTCACAGAAGTACTTCATAAGTTACCTGGTTATCAAATCACTAGGCATTTATTGGACACTTAATAATAATAAATATGGAATGGTTTTATATTAATAAACACTTGGCCAGGATTCAGAGTGAGGAGACTGGTTAAACAAATCTGAGTATTCAACTGCAAGCCTGTTTGGATACCATCAACTGAGTTATTTTTTCTATTTACCGTAGTAGATAAGTAACTTATTTCAAATAAGTTTGGTTTATTATAAAGTATAAGTAACTTTTTATTTAAAAGTATTTAATTACTTAAGTTAACTGTTTCAACTTTTCTAAGTTTCATAAGCTATTGAAGAGAGGCTGAGGAGAGGAGAAGGAGAAAAGTATATTCTTAGGCAAACATACTCATATTCTTAATAAGTAGAAATTAAGATAAGTTACTTGCAAAATGAATAAGTTATCTTAGACAACTCATTTTTTAAAAGCTCATTATTGTTATTATTATTATTAGTTAATATATGACATGTATTTCATATCTAGGTCTCTGCTTGGTAAGCAATCAGTGTCATGTCCCGAAATCCAGATACAAAGTGTGGATCCTTAAACCTGAGTTTCATTTCATAACTCGTACACACTAACTTGATTTCTTGATAAGTTTAATTAGAAGTGATAATTACATTTAGTTTAAGATCCACAATAATTTCAATCACACATACATAATACTTAGAACAGATCAATTAAGTATATATAAATCTTAACGACCATTAAAATAAAATAAAAAAAATTTAAAAATAATTCATTTATTATATCATCATTCTATAAACATGTTTATTTTATACTAACATTAATTCAATGAAATAAATTTAAATAATTTATTAAAATCTCATAATCAATACCAATATACATTATACACTAATCAAATTATTATAACAAATAAATCACACAATAAGAAATGGTCTAATGCCCTACTTCATCTTCAGACAAGGATGACCATGTTTCACATGGGTCGTGTTCAGGTGCGGTGGATTCTTCCGGTTACTATGTCATATCACCTGTTAATGGCTCATCCGCATGATTTTTTCATCAATAAAATGGTAAGCTGGGTAGACTTAGTAAAATAATCATTACAAGAAAGTAGGCCTTTAGTCTCAATTTTTTAGCCTCAGTTAAAAAATTGGAGGCTAAATGTATTTTTTAACCTCAGTTGCTAAGGAACTGAGGTTAAAAGTTTATTTTTCGCCTCAGTTGCTAAGGAACCGAGGCTAAAAGTCTACTTTTTAACCTTAGTTGCATAGTAACTGAGGCAAAAAGTCTACTTTTTAACCTCAGTTGCATAGTAACCAAGGTGAAAGGTCAACATTTTAACCTCAGTTACATAGGAACCGAGGCGAAAAGTCTACTTTTTAGCCTCAATTGCATAGGAATTGAGGCCACAAGTCTATTTTTAGCCTTAATTGCATAGGAACTGAGGCAAAAAGTCTACCTTTTAGCCTCAGTTGCATACGAACCGAGGCCAAAAGTCTACTTTTTAGCCTCAGTTGCATTAGGAACCAAGGCGAAAGGTATACTTTTTAGCCTTAGTTTTATAGGAACCGAGGCAAAAGGTCTACTTTTTAGCCTCAGTTGCATAGGAATTGAGGAGAAAAGGTTATTTTAACTTCAGTTGCATTGAAACGAAGGTGAAAAGTCTACTTTTTAGCCTCAGTTGAATAGGAACTGAGGCGAAAAGTAAAATGTTTAGCCTCAGTTGCATAGGAACTGAGGCGAAAAGTCAACTTTTTAGCCTCGGTTGCATAGGAACCGAGGCCTAAAGTCTACTTTTTAGCCTCAATTGCATAGGAACCAAGGCGAAATGTCTACTTTTTAACTTCAATTGCATAGGAGCCGAGGTAAAATGTGTACCTTTTAACCTCAGTTGCATAGGAACCAAGGCCAAAGGTCTACTTTTTAGCCCAGGTTGCATAGGAACCGAGGTAAAAAGTCTACCTTTTAGCTTTAATTACATATAAACCGAGGCCAAAAGTCTACTTCTTAGCATTAGTTGCATGGAACCGAGGCTAAATATCATAAAAAACTTAATAGGAGCTGCAAAAATTTTGTATCAAGTTGATATTTGTGTTTTCGTCCATCTAGGTTCATGTGACCATATGAACGTAAATGAGAAATAAAAGTTGTTGGGGAAAAATATGTTAAGCTGGAGACTCGGATTTCGAGTTGGTCGGCTCCGCTGGCGCTGCTCAAAGAGTTCGAGACAACGGTCAGAGCCGAGAGAATAATGGATAGGCCAAGAGACATAAGCATAAGACGACTAAAGTTACTCGGTCGGAGAGATAACTGCGTCTGCATAAGCCTACAGAATCCCGAGTAAGTTAAAAGTCACTCGACCGAGAGAGGAAAACCGACATGGTATGTCGGTTCCGTCGGCCACGGAGTAAGGAAGGGTGACGAGTACACACCGAGATTATTCCATCCGTAAGGAGGCAGAAAACTTACTCGGTTAAGCCGACCGAGACTCTTTCAGAGTCGGTAACGGTCGAGCCGAGACAGGGAAAAGCGGTGTGAATATAAACGCCGTCCCGAAAATCTAGAAATACTGATATCCGATCCCGAGATTCTCGGGATCGAGCGAAATCAGTTGAAAGGATTAAATCTCCGAATAATCAGGAGACAAATCCTCGTATAATGATGATTCTTAAGATCTATAAATATCCAAGTTCTTTACAGAAGCAGGTACGCAATAGAAAAACTCTAAAAACCCTTTGCCACTGATCAAAAGACTGACTTAAGCATCGGAGGTTCCCCGGCTTTAGCCAGGGTCCCCTTTGTATTGCTGATTGTGCAGGAGGGAGACGAGACGACCCGGGGAGCCGTCCCATAAAAATACACCAACAGTTTGGCACCGTCTGTGGGAAACGGGCAAAAAGCCATTTTTCTACGATCTGTTGAATGACAAGAACTAGGAGGGCGGATCAAGATGAAGCGGGGGAGGCCGCTGCCAACACAGCTCAGGGAGCTCCCCCAACGATACCTACGGTAGCACCACCCGCGACATCTGCTCCGACTACCAGCCAGCCGAACAGAGGGAACGCACAGTTGGATCGAGAAGTCCAAGAAATGCGTTCCGAGATGGTTGTTATGAAACATATGTTGGAGCAACTGTGTAATCAGCAGATGCAGCGGTGTCATGAGTCAGCGCAGGTTCTCCCGCCACCATCTGTAGCATAGTCTGCTGCTCCGCAATCACCTTGAGAGCCGAGTCAACATCAAGGACTGAGTCAGCCAGCACCGGTTCGTTCTGTAACGGCCATTTTGCCTCCCTCTGATTTGTGGCATAAAATAGATCAAAGGAGGCGAAGTCGGATTTCTGTAGAAGAAACGGATGAGAATGCGGAACCTTGGAAAGCTATATACAAGACTTCAAAAATGAGGTCCGGAAAAAGATGGAAAGAGAGATGGCAGACATGAAGCACGGTCGGAACACAAACCCTACCAAATCCGAGACAAAAGCTTCTCCATTTGTGGACGAAGTAATGCAGGCACGGTTACCGGAGAGGTTCCACTTACCTCAGATAACTCCCTTTTTAAAAAAAATCGATCCGACAGAGCATATCGAATGCTTCAGAACCTACATGGAGTTGCATGATGCCTCGGATGCCTTTATGTGTCGAGCCTTCTCTCTCACACTAACTGACGTAGCCCGGCTTTGGTTCAAACAATTAAAACCGAAGTCGATTAAGTCATTTGCTGAACTCAGTGATGCTTTCCTCAACAACTTCATTCGCGGAAAGAAAAAGCTCAAGCCGCCCGCACATCTGAACAATATAGTTAAGAAGGAAGGAGAGCTGTTGAAAGATTATATCAAACGTTTTAACTTTGAATCTTTGAAGGTTCGGAGACACTCGGAGGAGACAGCGCTTAACGCTCTCATGCAAGGGGTGAGAGATAAGCCCCTTTTGGCGTCCCTGGATAAGAATCCGCCCGAGACTTTGGGTGAATTTATGGCTCGCTCGGACAAATATGCCGACGCTGAAGAGACCCAACTCCTGGGCGAGAAGGTCCAGAACACAAAACCCTCGACTAAAGAGTCGGCCAAGAAAGAAGCTGACTCATCCGAAGGGAAGAAGCGAAAAGATGATCGGGCACGAGACGATGACAGGTCGGGCAAACGACCCGACAGAAGATTTTCTACATACACCCCTCTGAACAAGTCTCAGGAGCAGCTGTTGATGGAAATAAAAAATGAGGACTTCGTCAACTGGCCCGAAAAACTCTGAGGGAACCCAAATCGATGGAATAAGAACAAGTACTGTCACTATCATCATGACCATGGTCATAGCACAAGTGATTGTTATCACTTGAAAGATGAAATCGAGCGGCTAATTAAAGAAGGCTGACTCAGAGAACATTTGGAAGGACCTGGTGCTCCAGCAGGACCGAGCGAAGATCGGCCCACGGAAGAAATTCGAACGATTATCGGAGGACATCAGGGCGGTGGAGATTCCAACAATACACGAAGGAATCATGCCAGAAGCATTAACCGTCCGGAATCAAAGATTCTTCTGTTGTCCCGGCCTTCCAAAGAAAAGAAAAGAGAGAAATATTGCATCTCATTCACTGAGAAAGATGCTCGAGGCATCCATCATCCTCATAATGATGCGCTCGTAGTCACCCTCACTATCGCCAATAGGAAAGTCTTCTGAATACTAGTGGACACGGGATCATCGGCGGATGTGTTGTTCACCCAAGCATTCGATAAAATGGACATAGGACGATCGGCCTTATGTCCAGTCCGAACCCCACTCATAGGATTCTCGGGTGGACAGGTACTTCCCGAGGAAATTGCTTCACTACCACTCACTGCCGGAACTACACCTCATCAGGCAACTGCGATGATCGACTTCCTGGTCGTCGACCAACCTTCGGTGTACAATGCTATACTCGGTCGACCATCCTTAAGCATCCTTCAAGCCGTGGTATCTACATACCACCTTTTCATGAAAATTTTGACTGAGTCGGGAGTAGGAATTGTGAAAGGAGATCAACAAGACGCTCGGCGATGCTATGCGACCGCAGTCAAAGCGCCGACGAAAATATCGATGATCGAATCACTGGAACCTCGAATCGGATCTCACGAACGGGGGTAACTGATGGAAGAACTCGTCTCGAAACTCTTAACGGAGACAGACAAGTCGAGAGTAGTGCAAATCGGCTCGTCTTTGATTTTACCTCTTTAAAGAAGAACTGATCGCCTTGCTTCGGCGGTATACCGATGTATTCGCTTGGAGCCACGAAGATATGTCAGGGATCGATCCCTCGATCATAACGTACCGACTCAACATCGACCCGACTTACAGGCCAATCCGACAGAAGAGACATCCTCTCAGCCCAGAAAGGTACGCTATCATTGAAGAGGAAGTCGGCAAGCTCCTTAAGGCTAAATTCGTTGAAGAGATATACTATTTAGAGTGGATAGCTGATGTTGTGCTCGTGAGAAAAACCAATGGAAATTGGCATCTTTGTATTGATTATACAGATTTGAACAAAGCCTGCCCCAAGGACAGCTTCCCTCTTCCCTGCATTGATCAATTGGTGAACAGTACTGCAGGACATGAATTGCTTAGTTTTATGGATGCGTATTAAGGCTACAATCAAATTGTAATGCATGAAACTGATAAATCAAAAACCACCTTTGTCACCGACAAAGGCCTTTACTGTTACCGAGTGATGCCATTTGGTTTGAAGAATGCCGGAGCGACGTATCAAAGGTTAGTGAACAAAATGTTCGTTCGAAAGATCGGTCGAACTATGGAAGTATATATAGATGATATGCTCGTCAAAAGTATACACGTAGCCGACCATATGGCGGACCTAGAAGAAATGTTCCTGACGTTACGTAAGTACAAAATGAAGTTGAATCCTAGCAAATGTGCCTTTGGTGTAAGCTCGGGAAAATTCCTCAGTTTCCTTGTTAGTCAGCGAGGAATCGAAGCGAATCCCAAAAAAATCAAAGCTTTGCTCGACATGGAGTCTCCAAAAATGATTAAAGACATTCAAAGGCTGACAGGAAGAGTAGCCGTGCTTAACCGCTTCCTGTCCCGAGCTACAGATAAATGTCTCCCGTTCTTCAAGCAATTGAAGGGACGACAGACGATAAAATGGACGGAAGAGTGTGAAAAAGCATTTCAAGAACTGAAATCTTATCTTGGTTCTCCACCGCTGTTGTCCAAACCCGAGTCAGGAGAAGCTTTGTTGCTATATCTAGCTGTGTCCGAAGCAGCGATTAGCTCGACCCTCGTACGGAAGAGCGAAGGGAGACAATTACCAGTGTAATATGTCAGCAAAGCCTTACTACCGGCAAAGACAAGGTATCCTCAGGTCGAGAAAGTAGCCTTAACCCTTGTAGTATCCTCGTGACGACTTCGGCCATCCTTTCAAGCTCATACCATCATCGTTGTGACCAACCTACCTTTGCGCTAGATTCTTCAAAAGCCAGATGCTTCCAGCCGACTTACAAAGTGGGCTGTCGAATTGAGCGAATTTAACATACGGTACAGGTCAAGGACAGCCATAAAAGGACAAGCTGTTGCCGATTTCCTTGTTGAAGTGACATCCAAACATAACACGGTACCTGATTCTGAAGAGGTTACTGCGGCAGCAGCTTCTTCTTCTCTCGGCCCATTACCTAACCCGGATCCTTGGAAGTTATTCGTCGACGGCTCATCCAACTCTAAGGCAAGCGGAGTCGGGGTAGTATTGAAAACTCCTGATCAAACCTGTATGCAGTATGCTTTACGACTTGGATTCCAAGCATTGAACAATACAACAGAATACGAGGCCTTGTTACTCGACCTTCGACTCACCGCAAGTTTAGGTGCAACTCATCTCAATGTTTTCAGTGACTCACAGCTGGTCGTTAACCAAGTCTCTAGTGTTTATCAAACCCGAAAAGAACAAATGAAGGCATACATGGAGAAGGCCAAAGAATTAATCAGCGGATTCTAGAAATGTGAAGTGATTTGAATACCCAGGACCAATAATGCCAAAGCTGACTTATTATCAAAGCTCACCTCATCCGACGAAGACGACATACCTCGGTCGGTTCCAATCGAATACATAGCTAAATCGAGTATAAATGAGCCGATAGACTCGACTATACTTCCTATCGACTCGGAACCTACTTGGTTCGACCCAATTGTTCGTTATCTCAACGATGGAGAGCTACCAGAAGATTGCACCGAGGCGCGCCGGCTAAAGGTTCGAGCGTCGCGTTACACCATCTTGAATGAGGTACTGTACAAGAAAGGATTTTACGCTCCCTTACTAAGATGTGTGGATTCCCATGAAGCCGAATATGTCTTATGGGAGATACACGAAGGAATATGTGGGAACCACTCAGGAGGACGTTCGCTCGCCAATAAAGTGTTACGGCAGGGGTATTACTGGCCGACTATACAACATGATACTAAGAGGTTCGTTCAAAAGTGCGACAAGTGTCAACGATTTGCGGTTATCCCAAGGCAACCCCTGGAGGAACTGAATCCGATGTTTGGACCATGGCCCTTTGCACAGTGGGGGATCGACATCATCGGATCCTTCTCTCTGAGGAAGGGTCAGATCAAATTTGCTGTGGTTGCAGTAGATTATTTCACGAAGTGGGCCGAAGCCGAGCCATTAGCAAAGATTACCGGGCAAAAAATCACAGGCTTTGTTTGAAAAAATATCGTCTGTCGGTTCGGGATACCTCGGACTATCATTACCGATAACGGAAGGCAGTTCGATAATAAACAATTCCGCGAGATGTGCAGCACTCTCTGGATCCGAAATGTGTATGCCTCGCCTTATCATCCTCAAACGAATGGACAGGTCAAGGCTGTTAACAAAATTATAAAGCAGCATCTCCGAACGAAGCTCGATGAAGCAAAGGGAGTATGGGCCGAGGAACTTCCAAATATATTGTGGGCCTATCGAACTACAGCTCGGACTGCCACAGGAGAAACTCTCTTCTACCTTTGTTATGGCTCGGAAGCAGTTGTTCCGGATGAAATCGGTATTAGCTCGTCCCGAGTCAATACGTTCAGTGAACAGGAGAATGATGAACTTCTATCACTCGGGCTCGATTTGTTGGAAGAGAAAAGAGAAATAGCACGATTACGAATGATGGCTCGACAGAGGCAAGTGTCTTGGTTTTACAATAGCTGAATCAAAGTCAGACGATTCCGAGCCGGGGATATGGTCCTCCGAAAGACATTCCCAAACACAAAGAAGTTGGGGTGAGCACATTGGGACCCAATTGGGAAGGTCCCTATGTCGTCTCGAGCACCATCCGTCTTAGAACGTATCGGCTGAAAGACCTAAATGGACAACTGTTGCCTCACCCTTGGAATGCCGAACATCTCAAGATCTATTACCCGTAAGGCAGAACAGAAAGTGCTAAAGAATAATGGAAGAAAGATGTAACTGAAGTCAGTTCAATAAAACTAAAAGTTTTCATTTTTTTCTAAGTGTTTAGCATTGGATTACAACCTATGGTAGAATTACAAGAAAGAGAGACGACACAATTTTCGACAGAGAAAATGACCCCTCTCGATCGGGGACCACGCTTTAAACGGTGCCAGAAGGACCAACCTCGTCAGCAGCAGCGTCCGCGGTAGGAGCTTCTCCGTCGGCAGCATCAACGCCAGTAGCCTTGGCCTCAAGACTATCGACTTCAAATGTGGAGAGGTGAAGGTCGGAGAAGGCAGCCCTCATCTTCAAGACGCAGGCCCTGTAACCACCTTGATAAAGGCAGACCCTTTCTTCTTCAAACCCGGAGGACTCAAGGAAGGCGTCTACTGCTCGGTCGTGTGCCTCCTTGGCTCGGCGGGCCTCCTCTTGAGCTTTCTAGATGAGGGCTGCAGCGTCAACCCTAGCCCGAGCGAGAGTGCTCTCGCAAGCGCTTTGAACTTGAAGAAGATGCTGATGCTTTTTCTCAGCCTCCTTTAGGAGCGAGGTCAAATGGACATTGTCAGCCTTGACTCCTTCAAGAACCATCCTTGCATCCTCGGCCGCTTTCTTGGCGTCCTCGGCCGCTTTCCTGACGAGAGATAATTCGCCAGTCATAATGCCGATGCGACCTTCAGCGATCTCTCGGCGACCCTCCGCCTCGGCCGCAACTCTCTTCATTGTCTTTGTCTCGCCCGTGAGTTTTTGAGCAGCAGACAGCTCCGAGCAGGCCTTAACAATGCAGGGGGCCAACTGCGAACAGAAGATAGTAAGGTATAAGCAAGGACTTAGTTGGAAGTAACAAAGAAGAGAAAAGAAAGGATTTTTCCTCAAAAAGTAGCCTCGCCGTACGCCCGAGAGTCTTCAGAGTCAGGACATTGTATAAGCTGACGAAATCTCTCTCGCTCCCGTGAGCAAGGGCCCAAGGGATCATCCCTGAGATGACCTTGGAGAAGGGAGATAACTCCTGTTGAGTCATCTTCCCTCTCGAGGATTCACCACTTGGTACCTCTCTCGGCCTCGGGACCTCTTCTACCACGAGTCCTGGCTCGGGAGTTGACTGAGAGACAGGAAGACTCGGCTCTGCTTATTCCACCCTCTCATCAGGGTCGAAAAGTACGACTACCTGTGGGGCGGCAGGGACAGGAGCAGATGTGGCAGCTGGCTCCTTGGCCTTTGCAGCGGTCTTCTGTTGCTTCGAAGGTCGAGACCCTGACAAGAGTGCCGACCTCGGAGGAGCCTTGACCTTGGAGATTGGCTTCAGGGACGGGCGAGATTCGGCCATGCTATCAGAAGCCGACCTAAGATATGAGCGAGCCTCGAGAAGATCTGAAAAGAAGAATGAAGGTGGGTTAGACAGGAAACCGAAAGAATGAAACGGAGGGGGAGGCATTACCCGAGACAAATGAATCTAAACCCGCGAGATGAAAACGCTCAGGTTGTAACAGTAGTTTTCAAGATCGGTCTTCTGCACTTAGTTTCTTTAGCTCTCTGATCCGAGCTAGAGCGCCGGACCCAAGCTTCCCTCTTTCCTTCAGGATATCTGCAAAGCATCATGAGGTCAGTATTAACACATGACAATGAAGAAGAATTAAAGTTATCAAGCCGAGTCACCGAATCACCTGCTTTCCAGAACGAGAGAGAGACTCGAGGTTCGTACGGCCACGGATCGACTGACTCCCATTGTCCGCACGCCCAAAACCACTTCTCCTTCCAGTATTTGTTAGAAGTGAGTGGGTCGGTTATCAGAGACCCACCTTTGCCTCTTTATGCACTCAGGAAGTATAGGTCAGAGAAATTTGGGTTTGGTCTAAGTTAGTACAGATAGAAGAATTCGTCAACGGTTAGTGGGGGCTGCTCTAGCTCGGCCCATAGCATAGCTCACCCAAATAAATTCCTCCATCCGTTTGGAACAATCTGACCGGGAGCGAGTCTGACGTGGGACAAGAAATCACGAGCAATAGGTTGGAGTGACAAGCGCAAGCCACGTTGCATCGTGACCTGAAAAATCATGACCATCTTCGCAGAGGGATGGTCAGGCAAGTCTTCTGGACGAGGAAGACGAAGTACGACCGAGTCTGGGACATGGAACCCAGCTCAGATTCGGTTTAAGTCGGAATCGGTCAAAACTGAGGCAATAAGACTGCTCGGATCGTCTTCGGCTCCTCCCTTGGAAGAAGATTCAGAAGCTTCTACAGTTTGGTTTTCAGGATCTGAGACAGCGACTCCCGCAGCTATAATTATTTTCTCTTCTCCCTCTTCCTCCTCCAATGGAAGATTGGGTCTCCCTAGACGGGTTACTAGAGACAGTTCACCACTGAAAGGACCAGCTTGAGCGGGACGCTTAGCTGATGAGTCATTGGCCTCCCTTACGAGCCGGAATGTGGCATCTGCGCCAACGGCGAACTCCGTCAATAAAGAGAGTGGTTCCGCAACATTTCAGAAATGTTGGGACACACCCTCATCTCCGAACGTCCCCTCCCGGGGGCTCTGGGAGCCACGTGTGGCCATTCATGCCTATAAAAGTGGAAGAAAAGAACTCACTGGAGAAGATAGCAGCGGATGCAAAAGGAGTTGACGGAGGGAGGAACAACAATGGAGGAAAGGAAGGGGAAGAAGCCAAAAAAAAAAAAAAATCAGAAGAGAATACAAGGACGGGAGGAAGGAAGGCGAAAGTAAAAATCGTACGTTCCTCCCGCCCGGCCTTTTTATAACCGAGCCGCGTGGCAGGGCATTTAATGAAGAGGCGAAACGACGCTTCCTTCAACTCCCCCGCTCGACACGTGGCGTGCTCTAACCGACGACAGTAATTCCCTCGCCACGCGTCCAACGTACATAAGCGGAAGACACGATCTGACGGCTGGCCGCGCGTGCGACCTCGGGAGATGCATCGTCATACGTTAGGGATGACGCAAATGGCATTAAATGTCTCATCATTACCTCGGACTCTAATACGAACCGACCTAAAAACTCATTACTCCTTAGTGCCGTGAACGACACAAGGAGTAAGGGGGCTTACTGTTAGAAAAAAATATGTTAAGTCCGGAGACTTGGATTTCGAGTCGGTCGGCTTTGCTAGCGCTGCCCGAAGAGTTCGAGACAACGGTCAGAGCCGAGAAAATAATGGATAGACCAAGAGGCATAAGTATAAGACGACTAAAGTTACTCGGTCAGAGAGATAACTGCGTCTACGTAAGCCTACAGAATCCCGAGTAAGTTAAAAGCCACCCGATCGAGAGAGGAAAACCGACATGGTATGTCGGTTTTGTCGGCCACGGAGTAAGGAAGGGTGGCGAGTACACACCGAGATTATTCCATCCGTAAGGAGGCAGAAAACTTATTCGGTTAAGCCAACCAAGACTTTTTCAGAGTCGGTAACGGTCGAGCCGAGACAGGAAAAAGCGGTGTGAATATAAACGCCGTTCTGAAAATCTGAAAATACTGATATCCGATCCCGAGATTCTCGAGATCAAACGAAATCAGTTGAAAGGATTAAATCTCCGGATAATCAGGAGACAAATCCTCGTATAATGAGGATTCTTAAGATCTATAAATATTCAAGTTCTTTACAAAAGTAGGTACGCAATAGAAAAACTCTAAAAACCCTTTGCCACTGATCAAAAGACTGACTTAAGCATCGGAGGTAACCGGCTTTAGCCAGGGTCCCCTTTGTATTGCTGATTGTGCAGGAGGGAGACGAGACGACCTGGGAAGCCGTTCCATAAAAATACACCAACAAAAATCATAGTGGGCCTTACGAAAGTTGGGCATCAATATTTCGGGTGCTTTTCATGATGTATTCCATTTGAGCATTGGATTTACCTCATTTTTTGGCTGGCATATTAAAATGATTTGACAATTTGGATGAACGACACGGATAAAACCCCGCAGAGCACCTGCCTGTAACGATATCTATCCAGCGAGGGCAACACGCAATCCTCTTCCTCATTCAGTACAAACGTGTCTATGTCGAGTTTAGGATACATAGACATGAATCTGTCATCCATGACGTGCACCCGCTTTTATTCTCTTTAAACAAGTTGATCCAGAACTCATGGAGACCACATCATAGCACCATGTAAAATCATGCTTAAGACCTCTAAAATCAGATGTTTTGGTCCACCTAAGCTTTTGAGTGTCCATTCATCATGGTTGGATGCATCTCCTGATCGGATGAGATGGAATAGGAGAAAAAAAGTGGGCTCCAAGTACAATCTGGAAAGTTTTTAATGGCTGGCATATGCATCTCAACTTTTATGTGTGGTGTGGTCCATCTGAGTATCTAATTGCCTAATTTTTGGTAATCAGGAAGATTAATAGGGGACCAAAATGATGGATGGAATAGATTTCATTAAAAAATCTCGGTGGACCCCACATGTTGATTTGTACATTAAGCTTAGTAGCAACGTTTGTATTGGATCCAACCCCTCGCTTAATTGACAGAATTGCCCTTAATAGATGAAGAATCCAATCACGGAATGAGTGGATCCAGCTGCCATTCAAGAATAGATGAAGTGTTTTATGGTCATTTTAACAAAAACTGCGAACCCCTGTAAAAGCCACTTCGACCGCTCATTTCTCTGCATTTCAAAAATCTTCGAGCCAGAGCTCTAATGGCGGGCAGAAGAAGCTCGTTCTCTGAATCTCTTCGTCGATTTCAGGTACTCGTTCTCCCTTTTTTTCTACTGATTTCTCAACTAAAATCCTCTCAAAAATCAGAAATCGGGGTAGAAATCTCTCATTTTTGTGCGTTTTTCCCATTTGGCCGTTCAAAATCCAATTTCTGCATTTTTTGGTTCGATCTAAGCAGTGTTTTTTTTTTTTGACTGATTTCACTGAAATCTTGCTCAGGAAGTGGAAAATCCTGTCGTTTGTAGCTCATTTGCTGGATTTGAGCAGTTTCTGCATTGCAATATCAGCGATTAGGGTTTGGTATTCGATCTGAGAGCAAAACCTTGTTCTCTGCTGCGAAATCTGCTCTTCCATTGCCGATTTCCATGCAGGCTAGATAAACAAGGGGCATATACACCAATTACAGCTCCTCACCGAACCGAACCCTATCTCTTCTCTCTGTCTTCTCTAATATTTCTCTCGTCTTCGTCAGATATACCGTCTCTCTCTCTCTCTCTCTCTCTCTCTCTCTCTCTCTCTCTCTCTCTCCTCATCATCAGATCCTCAAAAGACTGAGCTTTTTTCCAAAAAAAATTTTCCACTTATGGTTTTTTTTTTCCTCAATTTTTAGTGCTTAATCTATTTTAATATGAATCCAGCTTATGTCTCTCAATTCTGAGAGATTTCGTTGGATTTTGATCCGATTCTTGTTGATAGATCTATTTACCTTTCGGGGCTCATTGTTTGGAGCTTTGCTTTTTTATTTTTGTTTTGAGCTGATGATGCATATTTCCTTCCTTTCGGATCTCTGTCTATTAATTATTATTGAGCTCTCTTACTTTTTGAAGTTTCTTCTCCAAACTGTTAGAACTTCTACAGTGAAATTTCCAATGAATGTTGATTACAAGTCTAAACTTATTCAACTACTCTGCAAGTAGAATTCAACTCAACTTGTTAAGACTCAACTTTTGAAAAACCTGGTGATATCTGATGAAAAGTTGTCAAGCACTTGAAAAACTCTAGTGATTTCTTCACAAATACTTTTGGACTTTTTGAGGCTTGGATATGGTCACAATCCACCCTCAGTCACACTCATTTATCCCTTTTACACTTTAATCCTTAATTTTTCCCATTGATATGATTTTCTTATCTTTTTTTTTTTTCCTTTTCTAACCTAGGAAAGAAAATCTTCTCTAGAAGTGTTTAACAACCCTTCCGTATTCTCATGCCATTGTGGGGCTTTAGGGAGCTTTAGGAATTCTAGCGACGGATTCGCTGATTTTTTTCAGGAGGAAATAACGTGGATAATTGCCCACCAGAACAGGGGCCCTGTTCGGGTGAAGACTCAACAATAGGAAAAAACTGAACAAGAAAAATATTGTCATATGCATAATAATTCTGTGTTGCTATAAGCCTATAAGATGTATTTCCTCCTCATGGAAGTGGAATTGTACATAATATTGAATTAGTTGAGGTACTTTGTTTCCATGTTTTGCCTTCGTTGACTGCTTTCTCAGTCTGGTTAGTCTATCTGATTTAGATTTGTTTGGACTTTATCTTTCGAAAGAACATATAGAGTTGCATTAGGATTGGTAAGGCACTTTCTTTGATTTGGGATTTGTTCTCCATACTTCTAGCATTGTAGGGATCTAAGCTTTTTGAAGCCTTGTCTAGCTGTTTGTTTTGTTGTTACTTATCATCTACAAAAACAAAGTTGTTTCACTCCAGAAAATGTGCAAAACAAAAAAACAATGCCTAAGACAAATCATTAATACATAATGACTAAGCCCATGCAAAAGAAAAACATCAAGATGAACTTACGATCCAATTTTTCACCGACACCAAGAACTTCTTGTATATTGCGAGTCATGATTTGGTGGACTTCATAAAGTTCATCATTTAACTTTGCAAGGTTCCTCTGAGTACGAGTGTCAAAGTATAATTTCTTGGTCTTCTGTATGAATGTATCTTTAAAACAAAAAGAAAAAAGAAAAAAGAAAAAGAAAAAGAAAAATCAGCAATCCAGCAAAAGAAACAACAAGGAATTAGAACAAAGATTGATCAATATTAAGTAATGCATGTATGGAATAGGTTCCATCCTGGATGGTCCATTTTGCGAGGCATATTGGATGGAATTTCAGCGGGCTAGATTTCGTGTGGTTAAGTGGACTGCCTACCTTTTCGTCTTCAAATGTGTTCTAGCAGTGTTGTAGTAGGCTTATAGTTCCAAATTTCCTCTGTTTTCAGTTGGATTTGATTCCTTTTATCTTTTTTTGTGGCCTTTCGGCGAAAGAGTTTTGATTTTGTTTGTGTTTGGTGCTTTCTCTTTCTGTTTTGGCAATTAATCTATTGACAGGAGGTTGTTTTCCATTTTAGTTTTTTGGTTATGTAGGCTGCCTTTGGATGCACAAGTGAATTGAATTGAGAATGTTTGAGGAAATGATGACTAATCAGTGATCTTGTAGTATTTGTAATGAGGAAGTAGCCCTCAAATCCAATTCATGTCCATTTCAAGTCCAACTTGAAATTTACATTATTGCAATTTGAATCCCAATGTTGATTTTTATTGCTAAACTACAATGTGGGTCATTCCACTGTATTAGACTAGTGATTACAATTCAAATCAATAGCTCATACAAATACATCAATGTTGTTTTGGTCATATGCTTCTATAATCCATGCTTCTTCTTTTGATGGTTTGGTGCATCCAGTGTTTTCAATAGCCAATAGCGTGTAGCATATCTCACTGAATCATGTTCATCCTTTTCTCTCTTCTTTCATTCCAAAGAGGCTGAATGCAACCTATGGTTGATATCAAATATAACGATATTGCTAGTTTATGGTGCCGGGTGCATATTATGATGAAATTTCGTGGTATTTCATGATTAATCCGTGCTGATTTGGTGCAAAATATCATCAAATTTCATGGTATTTGGTACAACCAAACTCACCTATAACAGTTCCTCTTCTTTTCTTTGGTAAGCTTTTGGCATCTTTTCTTCACAGAAACAATGCATTAGAATCTTCATTGCACCAAACTAAACATCCAAAAAAGGTATATATGTTGGTTTCCAGTTGCGAATGTAGCAGTGAAGTGTCCTTTTATTTTCTATGCTTCGGACTGGATATTTTTGTCGCAGGAGATAGGCATGGAACCCTGAACAGGAAGCAGCGATTCAATATAATTGTCGGCATGGCTCGTGGTCTTGCATATATGCACGAGGAATTCCATATTTCCATCATACACCGAGACATAAAATCCAGTAATATACTTCTTGATGATGACTTCCAGCCTAGGATTGCAGATGGTCTGTCAAGGTTTCTGCCAGATGACTGGAGCCATCTCAGCACCACAGTTGCCGGAACTCTGTAAGTCCAAAGTAATCACAATTGTGAAATTGTCTTGGTTGCTGCCATTGCCTGTATCTTTATCTCTTTTATTCTCATTTTGCTTCAAAGAATTGAAAAAGATACGTACAAAAGCAATCATTTTGAACTTGATGGACAAAGTTGGAGGATGTCTCTGTAATCGAACTTTGTGGAATGCCCATTTTCTCTGTGCATCAATATCATGAATTTAAATCTAAATTGAGAACGAAATTGTCTGCCATAATTTTCATTGTCAAAGTCTTCAAGAACTTGGTTCCTCATCCCTTCTCTCCTTGGGGGCACTTTCAAGATAGGGAAGCTGTGTAAAATGTGAGAGAGGCTTAGGGATTAAACTTCCATATAGAGAGCCTCTTAAGAACCCTGCATCCATCAAAAGTCCTCTCTTCTCAAGTATCCACACTTGCTATGTTAGGATTCTACTACATGTTGAAAGTGAAAATTGTGCTAGCCATATCATGTATGATCACATCATAAGTGGGCCCCATCAGCATGCTCATCACCTAAGATCCATTGGCTAGTTCGATCTGGTTTAATTAAGACTATTGATCTCTGATGGCCCACTAGACAAAAATCATGCAGCTTCTTATCATCTCACTAATAATGGTTTTTTGTTGATTATCATAGTTCATGGTTAGATTGGTCCATTCACCACACGGTAGGGAGATTTTAGTATTTTGATTGTAAATTTCATCTTGAGAGTTACATGTTATCTCATTGGACAGGGGATACATGGCACCTGAATATGCAATCCATGGGCAATTATCCGAGAAGGTCGACACATACAGCTATGGGATGGTTGTGCTGGAAATTGTAAGCAGTCGGAGGAGTAATGACATAAAGATCGAACCCATCACTCAATATCTTCTTGAATGAGTGATTATTTTAAAAAACCTAGTAAATTTGTGTTCTTTGCTGACCCAAAATAGCTGGAAGAAGGCTTTGATGATTTCGACTATGACCAATATGATTTTGCATTTTGTTATTTGTGTTGAAATACTATCTATAAAACAAGTTAAACCCTTCGATCCTCAGATCTAAGGCAAGAAGCAGCTACTGAGAAATGATGCTATTCTTCTGCTTTCCAGTTTCCAGGGAGGTGTTGGTTTTCAAATGTCTGCAAGTACTTATTTTAGCTTGTTTGAGACAGTTTTGTCATTTTAGCTTTTGTTGGGCGCCTAACACATACATTGGAGGAAATATGAAGGCCTGTCTGAGCTTAGGACTTCTGATATATCAACTGAATTCTGCTTGTTTTTGAGATGGTCACAACTGCATTTCTTCAAAAATAAAAAATAAAAAAATAAAAAATGGATTTGAAGGCCTGGAAGTGTTGTCTAGATGATACTAACTGTTGCTTTGTTTGCATTGTCTACTTTGTGTAGTGTGACTTGCATCCTAATACGGGCCACATATAATCAGAATCCTTTCTGTCCTCAGTGCAAGCATCCGTTTCAGTTTCTCAGTGTTCAGCGTTCACCAGATGGAAGGTATATGATGATCTTGTTTATAAATATCTTTCAATATTTACCAACTCCTAAACCAAATTGAGATATTCCGATCCTGGCTGGGTTCAAGCAGCTCCCATTGAATCAGGATATCATGGGGAAAGCGAGGGATAGGGTGAGGAGTTGCTACCATAAGGATTTCTTCATTGACAAAGATAGCCAGTGGATGCTTCAGGGGTGGAAGGGGCAGATCATTTATGCACTTCCACGTGGAAACCAGACCATGATAGCTTTTGAGTATTAGAAAGCTTGCTTCTAGTCGTGTGCTTGAAATGGGAATGCTCTTCCTACTTCTCTGGTCCTATGGCCGCTCGGAACAAAATCAAAGGTACTTTTGATCTGATGTGCAATTTCTTTCTTTATTAGGGTACCTGTTCTTATATGTATTCTCAGTCCAATATCTGTTATTAATCATCGTATGAATGCAGGTATGGGACTAATGAGTTGCAAGAGCAATTGGTCTTAAGCACAAACACTGCCTTAATTTCCAACTATGCAGAAGTCGAATTCTCATGAGAGTCTCAAAGCCGTGAGGTCAGTGTTATGAATGACTATACTGATGAAAGCATCATTTGTGAATGCTATTGGAAGATTGGAGCCTATAACATTATAGGTAGCAGAGCTTGCAGCTGAATCTCCATAAGGCATCCTTTGTACTCCTGACACTGCTGCTAAATTTCAGGTATAGTTATCAATTTTCTGTTGTGTTTATCTCTACTCTCCATCTAGTCTTGCACACAACCTGAATTTTGTTATTTGCCATTATCACAATTGTTTATTGTATCCAGTCCTCACTGTTGCTTTCTTTTTCTTTGAGACTATATCCTACACAGTCTCTTACTCATTTTCATTTTACACCTTCATGTCTTTATGTATTCACATGATAGCAATGCTTTCTACCTTAATACAGGTTGGATATACGCCTGATTATCTTTTCCTTCTGCAAACAATTCTGAGATCAGATCCCCAAGTATTCTAATATCATTTGCAGAAATTTGAGAGATTTACATCTTTTGCATAACCAATTACTGTACTATAAAAAATAAATGTAAATATGATACGTGGAAGCATGCAGCATTTAGGGTACATTTGTTTGCAAACCATTAACATATGTAAATGCTTTCTATGGTAAAGTATTTTATTAGGAATCTGGTTACATATGTAAATGTTTTCTGTTTTCCTTTTTACAGGATTGATGGTAACTCATGGAAATGATGCTCCTTTGGCTGTGATGCTCCGATCCGAGAGAAAATAGTCACGTGGAAGGGGACCATACTGAAACACTTCATGTGGAAGGCTATGTGGCAGTTTGTTTGTTTTGAAAACTTTAACATTAATTGTTTTGTTGATTGTTATCTTGATGGATGTTAAATGGGTGAAACATGCACAGGTTCAATCATTGGTTGATTTGTTAGCTTTTGTTGATAAAAACTAGATTTAGCCTTGATTATTGATAAATGATTTTAAAAATTGATTTTAGCCTCAATTGATGCCAACAAAGGGTAAATCTATCTTTAGTCTCAATTTTGCCTTAGTTATCTAAACTGAGACTACAACTTCCATGGCTAAAGGCTTTAGCCTCGGTTGTTGAATACCGAGGTTAAAAATAGATTTAGCTTCGGTTGGAGGCAATGGAGGCTAAAATTTGGATTTAGTCTCAGTTGGAAACAATGGAGACTAAAATTTTGATTTAGCCTCATTTTGAGAAAACTGAAGCTAAAAAGGTTCTTTTAGCCTCACTTGAAGAACCGAAGCTATAAAAGTCATTTTAGCCTCGGTTGTTAAAACTGAGGCGAAAGCCTTTAGCCACGGGGGTTTCAACCTCGGTTTGGATAATTGAGGCAAAACTGAAGCTAAAGGCTTTAGCCTCAATTTTTAACCTTTTTAGCCACAGTTTTGAACCGAGGCTAAAGCCTTTTTTTCTTGTAGTGAACCCAACATGCTTCATAATCATAGCAAGTAAAATAATACAACAAATGTATGTACGATGATATGAATGCAAATGGTATATAAATGTATCAGATGGGATGATCGTCCATCTGCTTGGGTTAGAGGTCGTCAACCCGGATCCACCCGTTGGGTAAGCTTTTACCTTTCAGTAGGCTTAGGCATAGCCTGCATTTGGTAACGCTTTACCAGGATTGATATTTCTTCCAATGAGGGTCCCTAAGATTGACAGTGCAAATGTAATAAATGATGGATGATATATGAATGTATCATTTTTATAACTGCCATAGATATTTGGCCTGATAAGAACAATTATATGTGATTTTAATGTACAATTATCATAGTCATGTAATTTAATACAAATTAACAAGTGATTTATCGTAACATATAATATTGCAACAAAACACTCAAATCAGTATATCAATCAATTAAACAATCACAAATAATTTATTTTAATTTCAATAAATCATGAGACACGTTGGGTTACTCCCCCGAGTTTGGTAGTATAGACTTCACAAGGTAATTAAGTTGGTTTGAATTTTGAGATCTTATCAATTATGTACACAACATTATTATTTGTCTGGTTATATTATACATTGGGGCCCACCTTTGATTAACATCCTAAGTGGTCAAACCTTAAATGATTAAATAATTAAAATTTCTATTTTGATTTTTATCTTTTACTTTCTTTTTAAGATTATAAAATTGATTGAAAATTGCTTAATTGGAGTGGCCCATTGGATGATTGGATTATTCAGATTCTCGAGGTCTTATTATGTTTTGCCTTTACACACTGGATGAATGGTGTGAATCTAACCACACATACACCAACGACCCATCTAGACCTTCTATGCTAAGTGATACCAACACTTGTGCAAAAATCTAAGATTCCCTTATTAAATACTTATAGATTTAACTAATGTGGGCCATCTGATGGTCAGATTGATATGAAAATTATGACTTTTTTATATTTTGGTCTAATGGATTATATGATCCGTACGGATCTAATATAATTCGACTAAATGCACATCAATCACAATTATAGAATTTTACACTCTCCTCACCTTTACATCATATCTACCCATAATACAATGCAATGAACGTGTGGCTGATCCACACTGTTCATTGTATACATCGAATCAAATTATATTAAATGTATAAAAATACTAAAAGAATGACGATATTCATACCTGATATAAGGTATCCAAAATTCTCTTATCCATTTCTCTGTTGTCGTAGGTAGCCTTTTTGTTAATATCTAATTTGGATTAAAATTATTTTTACGACGTACATTTGAATGTTTGAATCTCGAGAGATGCGAGAATGGTCAGGGGTATATATAATGATATGGATAAGATAAATATAAGATTAAAATTAAAACTTTTATTATTATTATTATTAGATTTTCACAGTCGTTACACTTATAGTATCAAATAATCCCCATAAACGTTATTGTGAAGCGCATGTGGCATGTTATTGTGTGAGTACTATCGTGGTTTGATTTACAGTTTTGATCACGTGATAAATACGGGCATATTAAAATTGAATGTGCAGCTTCATTTAAACCGAACAACTATAACCCAAGCGCCAAGATAAGCAGAGATGTAGCATATGACCAACATCGAATAAATCGGTCAACTATTTAGCCACTCTCACGGTATCTTAAAACAATCAGGTGATAGTCAAATGATAAAATCTGTCCTTTGATAATGAATTACACCTTTGCTCACTCTCACGGTATCTTAAAACAATCAGGTGATAGTCAAATGATAAAATCTGTCCTTTGATAATGAATTACACCTTTGCTCTCCTTATGAAATGATTTTTTGATACAAATGTTAGAACACCAATGAAGGAATTCTTACAGTCGGTTATGAAGAACAATTGAAAAGTACCTTATTACAAGGAGAAATCTAATGTATAATTGAATGTAATCAGTGTATAAGCATATATCAAATTACCGCAAAAGTTAATAGATACTTAACAACTGTTACAATTATACTAAGGAATGTAAATAACATGTAAAAGTAAAAGATTGTACTAAAAATATAAATAATAAAAGATAACTAAAATAATAATTGAAATATAGATTTAGTTTAATTTAGTTGGTATCATATAATTTATTTTCTTAAATTCTTTTATTATTTATAGCTTTCATTTTACCATGTGGATGCTCCTAGCGTTTTAATGGTTGTTATAATCATTTTTAGCATTACTTAACTTTCTTTGCCTCTAAATGTACCATCTGTTTTGTAATTACTTTAGTACTATCACTGTTCACTTAATCACTTAGTGGATGATGTGGCATCGTTGGATGGATGTGCTCTAACTATATTGATATAAAATCCTGTTCATATATCTCAAAAATCTTTAAGTACATTATGTAAATCCATCATGATTACATACAGTTTATTTTAACGTGGTTTCCTATGCTTTCGCAGGAATTAGCAACAATTTGACTGAACAAGTACACATATTGCTTAACAATATGAATTGTTTTGGGTTTGAGAAAAATAATTGGGAGATACGGAGATCCTGTCAGTTACCCTCTAAACAATGGTGAGGGTCGATATTCAGAGGAGAAGATTTAACGATCAAAGGCTTAAAATATCCAATATCTGAGATCTTCCACAGCCCTAGGTTAGGCCCGTTCTAAAAACGGTTTGGATCTTTGCAACATGATTTCAATTCCAACGGGTCGAGTCCTAAAAATAGCAGACCTTGAGATGTACTGTTGCAAACCTCTTGCGACAAAACCCGAATGTAGCTAGCCCTATCCCAAGGCCACTCATCTACGCCCTTACTTCCTTACGAACACGCCACCACACGTGCCAACACGCAATATCCAAGACGTTCATCAGGCAAGCCCCACATCTTAGATCCAAGTGGGCCAGGTGTTATGGTCCGTCCGCTTACCCAGTGCATCACACATGTACCAAAGTGACGAACGGTAAAAATCAACCAACTGTCCGCACTCAACGGCTATAGTGCTTCAACAGACGAACGAAACCAGCCTAATCTTCTTCCCGTGCAGATCTGCACGGTGAGCCCATCGAGCGGCTCAGAATCTCATTTCCGCACGTGTTCAAGCATATCGGCGAGTACAGTCGACATTGCTGACGGTTGAAGGGAAGGGCGCCTCCACCCCCAAAACCGTGCCAGCCTACGGTCAGTAAACGCCACGTACAGCGCACATTAGCCAGAATCCCCACCCACAACCCCACTAAAAAAGCAAAAAAGCAACCCCCTCCCCAACACCCATTTCTTTTTCCCCCTTCCCGTCTTTCCATTCCACCGTCCGGAAAACCCCAAAGCATTCCCTACCTCGAACACTACGCACCCACGCTGGAGAAATGAACTCCCGTGCTAACGTAAACGGCGAGCACAACTCACACCCAAACCCCAACCACCGCCGTTATCCTACTCCTCCTCACCACCACCACCCCTCCTACCATCCTCGGCCCTCGTCCTCGGCCTCCTTCAGAGGCTGCTGCTGTTGCCTCTTCCTCCTCCTAACCTTCCTCGCTCTCCTCCTTGTCGCCGTAGTACTGGTCGTAGTCCTCGCCATCAAGCCCAAGAAGCCCCAGTTCGATCTGCAGCAGGTAAACGTCCAGTACATCATCGTCGCGCCGTCAACGGCGGCGACGGCTGCCTACCTTTCCCTGAATCTGACCATGATCTTCACGGCCGTTAACCCCAACAAGGTCGGGATCAAGTACAGCCCCTCGGCCTTCTACATCATGTACAAGGGGGTGCCGCTGGGGCTGGCAACGGTGCCGGGATTCTACCAGCCGGCGCACAGTAGAAGGACCGTGGAGACCAGGGCTAGCGTGGACCGGGTTAACGTGCTCCAGCAAGACGCGCTGGAGCTGGTGCGGGACGCGACGTTGAACGACCGAGTCGAGCTCAGGGTGACGGGGGACGTCGGGGCCAAGATCCGGATTATGGAGATTACTTCGCCCCGGGTTAAGGTTAGCACTTCCGTGACCGGGCTTTGCTAAAGTGCGCCGCATGCGTTGTTTCCCTTTGCTGATTCGATTTTATCTTGTTCTTTATCAGGTGGCGGTGGATTGTGCGATTGTGATTAGCCCGAGAAAGCAGTCGCTTACTTACAAGCAATGTGGAGTGGATGGATTGAGCGTCTGATGCTCGTCGGACGATAAGACAGTAAAAACGAGTCTGTCTGTAATATGGAATTTTCGGCCTTTTATTTTTATTTTTTTTTCGCAATTGAAATTGGAAATTGGAAATAGGAACCGTTCCCCCTTTCTTCTTTTCTTTAATTTCTTTGTTTTTTTTGGGGAAATCGGGGGTATGGCGCGTTTGGGTGGTTTCTCTTTTCTTTTGCGATTTTGTTTCGGCGCGCGTTGTGGTCAACATAACATAGTCCGCGGGCTACCAACGGCTATGATCATTGAAACCTCTCGTTTTCAGGGTTTGGGGGCGCGTGCGCAGGGTACTGCTTTCCGGGCTTGGGTCCACTGCATTTCGCTTCTGACGTCACGCGGGACGGCTATGATTCACATTCGCAGAGCAGTTTGATGGACAGGATTTTGTTTTCCACGCCTGTGATGTAGACTTGGCGCAGCTTTTAAGGGGTGGGGTCCACCTTTTTCGGAAGCTAGGCAGTTAGATGGACTCGTTTATGTTTGGCCTCTGGGTGCGGTGCTGGCTAGCTTTTCAATTTTCATAGACGTGGATCCAGATTTTCGGGAGTGGGTCCCAGTGCTAAACCGAAGTAGTTCACTGGCGAAGCTTACAGTGCAGCAGTACTGGAACAGCCATCTCACTACGGTACACGTGGCAGGGTGATGTTCAAATCGGTTTGGCCCATCTGCAGGGGCATAGTATGGATGGTTCTTATCTCAAAAATAATAGCTATGAGACAATCCTATCCGTCTGATCTGTAGCCGTTAAATTGACGGTGTAAAGCAAAAACAGTTAACGGTCGGTCAAGTTAGTTTTAGGATAAATATCCGAACGGTCAATTGCTGAACCTAGTGGGCATTGTAAGTGTGAGCCCGATAGATACATTAACGTGCCACGCGTCCTGTGGTGAGATGGCCTACAGTAACACGGATCTTTCTGTTCTACCGTATTTCTCCCCGCCTTTTTTTTTTTTTTTTAGTTGATGATGATCTTATGATAAAATCCATCAGATCGTTGAAATTTTCATTTTCAGTGGCTCACATTCAATTCTGAAAATCAAAGGTTGGGATTAATTTTAAACCTGATTATTGCATTATATAATATAATTCTGTTACGGTAAAAATAGGAAGATAGACGGTTACAGTCCTGTTACTATCTCTACACGTGGACCGATAAGGGCGATACAAACTGGCGTCCTGAGTCGCGACATACGCAAAACAATCTCAGATAATTCAATGTCTTCGGCTCTATCCGTATCCCCGCATGCCTTCAATCATTGCCGTTGCATTTGGACTCGTTTGTATCTACGCCACTCATCTGGACCGTTTGTTGGGTTCGGTCTACTCTTCCTCCAGTATTATGTGAAAAATATACAATCTGTAGTAGTAAATATCCCTGGATGGACCAATCTTTTGCAAACGATATTGTCTATCCGTTCTTGCACGCCGCTGATCTTAGGGTTTGAATCATCAGATCAGTATGATTTTCCAAAGGCTGACTGTGAGGTGTAGTATGGATATAATGGACGGTCCAGATACGTGACTTGGATGCCAACACGTCCAAACGCAACTAGGTGCATGGAAATGTTTTCATACACTCGATAGTATCTCTTTTTCATGAGTGGGCTGTGGGCCTGTGGCCGTAAACAGGATCCGTTAGGCTTAGGTGATAGTTAACCACCACTTTAAAATGCTGGTGACCCTGAACCGTGCACGTGGCACAATGTAATCCATCCGAACTACCTATATGGTAGGCCCTGTTGTGGATGTATCACAGGCCGTATATCCCAATGGTAGGAAAACCTTGCCACCTGATTTTGCCTGTTTGATTGGGTCCATTGGCCATTGGATTTTCTCGATAGCCAAGAATTGAACGGTCAAATTTGTCTAATCTGCGTTGGTCCCAACAGGCATTTATTTTACCCAACGGATTGCGTGATGACCCTGCCACTGCGGACCTCCATGATGGCAGAACTCTGTGGAGCCAACCATGATGTAAGTGGTTTATCCACGCCGTCCACCTGTTTTGCCAGCTCATTCTACCTTATGAGCCCAAAAATTGGAACATGTCTAAAGCTCAAGTGGACCACATCACTTGAAAACATCTTATGGCCCACAAGTTTTGGATCAAGCTGATATTTATGATTTCCCTTCATCAGGTCTATGTGACCTTGTCAACAGGTAAGATGGCAAATAAATCATCAGTGGGTCTATTAAGGCTTCAACGGTGGACGTCATTTTCCCCACTGTTTCATGTTCAGTGGTCCACTTGAGCTTTGGATATGGTTTAATTTAGAGATCATGACCTAAAATAAGCTGGAAAAACGGATGGACGGCCTGGATAAAACACATACATCACGGTGGGCCTCAGAGTCCTGCTAGGGTAAATCCGCGTTCACAAGTGGGAAAGGAAATGGATGATTATCAACACGTTTCTATGCACATGAAGTTGCTTTCAGCGATACTCAGATGGCACGTGCATTGCACGTGGATAGGAAAAGGGAATCAAAGCGATGAAATTTTAGCTCTGAATTCTGATGAGTGGGCCATTTTAGGAATCGAGTGGCAATTGAAATGGATGTGTATTCCTGGGAAATGATATGGTCGACTGTATTGGGTTCTTACTCTTGCCCGCGTGGTAGACTCCCAGGAGCGGTCAAGGGTTGGAGGACCCATCGGTGGTGAAATTCCACCAGCGTGACTGTGTGGGGGTGTGTGTGCGTGTGTTAAAAATTAATAATAATAATAATAATAAGATATGGTCGACTGTACACGTGGATTGGTAAGCAGATAATCTGGACCGTCCATCTAGTGGCTGCATTGGTTCGATCATGGTTCAAAAAATCTAACTAATAGTATAATCCTATCCATCATTCCTATTGCCAGCCGTTTACTGTATCTGCTATTTTCCCTTCATTCCACCAGATGCTTAGAATCATCCATTTTGGGTGAATTTTTATGAATGGCCCAGGCATATTAGGATAGACTATTTGTACGGCCTGGATGAACCACATCCTTGCCATGCGTACGGAAGAAGGGCATTCGGTCGTATTATGATAGAGATGGTTGTTCCATCATTTCCTATAGCTGAATCGGGGAAACGAATTGGGTGGTGGCCCACCGTGATGTGTGTTTTTTAATCCATGCCGTCCATCAGTTTTTCTATATCATTTTAGGGCATGATCCAAGAAAAGAAGTAGATCAAAGTCTCAAGTGAACCACACCATAGGAAAGAGTGGTGATTGAACGGCCACCCTAAAGAAGTGCCACAAAATTTTAGATTGAGCTGATATTTGTGTTTTTCCCCTTCATCCAAGTATGTGGAACCTTATCAACATATTTGATGGCTAATAAACATTACGGTGGGCCCTAGCAAGGTTTCAACGGTGGGTGTCATTATCTGCACTTTTCCTTTGGTGTGGTCAACCTGATCTTCGGAACAGCTTCGTTTTTGGATTCATGCTCTAAAATGAGCTGAAAAAACGGATAGACGGCTTGGATATAGCACAGACGCACACACACACACACACATTATGGTAGACCTCGCAGTGCCAAGACTAGCCGGGTGGTGTTGGGGTCACCACCCAACCCGCTCCCCTGATCAAGGTGACAATTAACGATGATCATACTACACAACTCGAGAAACTGTTAAAGCTCACAATGCTAGACCAGGGGTCGTGTGTGCAGGACATCTCGTCCGTACAAATGATCCCAACCATCTAAAGGTCCCCGTAAGGGAATCCACACCGATGCAATGGGTGAGATCACCGCTAATTCGTCAATTTCAAAGGTTTTCCACCTGATGAGTGGATGAATCCAGTTTTTGCTCCAACTGCTCATCTTGATTGGGCCCACCTCTTACACGGCTTGGATCATATCAGTGTATCACATTAGCAGGAAGGAAAAGGTGCAACCCTGAGCTCAGCATGTTGGGATATATGAGATATTCCACATGGTCATGACAAGATTGCATTGTTAATAAGCAGAATCTGATCCTACGCGTAGGATCCGATTCTGACCGTTGATCTAGCGAGTTCTATCTGACCGTGGTCTCGGATACACCCAATGGAGGATCTTTGCCATCAGTTTTTCCTCTTTTAACCATAACTCTTTCAATCTTCACTCTCCATCTCAAGGGCACTGCTCCCATGTCCAGGATAATCTGTTCAGTGTCATTTTCAACGGAAGACATTCCAAGCATAGGACCCACCACTTGGACGGTCTGGATCTATCTCCTAACGTTGTACGAGTTGGATATGTGGTAGTACAAACTACAAAGCTGGGCTTGGTATATGCCACGGAAAACGTTGGGCCCACAATTTGGATGAGTTGGGTTGAGCGCTTGCTTACACGAGCGCGTGGATGTCGGCACGAGTGTGATCCCGGTACACAGGAGTATGGTAAGTTCTCCTGGATGTTTTAGCCAAGAGAAATTTCCAACTGTACGACCAGTATATGGCCCATTCCCGGGACGAAGCCCACCCCATTTTACTTCCCAAGAATACTCCCCAGGTGTACGGACGCCTTCCCAAAGGTCGAAAATGCCCTTCCTTTTTCCTTCAAGCGGATCGGCCGCTGCTTGAAGACGAGCGCTGACGCTCCTCGGACTCCGAGTTATACGAACGGTTCAAAAGAGATCAACGTTACATGGGCCCCACAGTTATGTATTTATTATATCCACAACGTTCATCCAAATTTCCAGATCATTTCGAAGCATTATCCCAAAAAAAAAAAAATCATATCCAAAGATCAATTGGACTACACCACAAAGAGCAGCTGAAAACTGATTTTCACCGTTGAAACTTTTGTAGGGCCCACCGTAACATTTATTTTTCATCCAATCCATTCATGAGGTCACAAAGACCTCTGGATGAATAGGAAAAAAAAATTTATTAATGATCCAAAACTTACGTGACCCCTAAAAGGGTTTCAACGGTAGACATTCAAAGTAAAATGACATTACCATTTGCTACGGTCAAACTTATGGCTACGGTTTATAACCGTAGCCATAGATACCATAATCCGTAGCAATATGATCCGTCCAGGGTGAGCGCGCCGAACTAGCGGCCCCCCGCACCACTTGCTGGCCTGTCTGGCGCGGCCACGTTGATCTGGCGGGGTCGCGCCCATAGGGTGGGCCCTATGGCTACGGATAATAACTGTAGTTAAAATCCGTAGCAACAGATTTTTTTTGTGATTTTTTTATTATTATTATTATTTTTTTATGGAGAACTTTATTCTATCTATAATTTTTTTTAACACATATCTATATAAATATGTATATATAAGTATATAAATTTTTTTTTCTTTTTTTTTTTCCATTTCTTTCTTTATTCATTTAACAAGAATATCTTCTAAACTAAAATTAGTTACTTTATGTACCCTATATGATTTTGGGGTAGGAGAAGCTACTTTAACCAACCAACTTGGTTATTTTCCAAGATTTCATCAGCTCGATGATCGAAAATCCATTTCATTCACTTAGCGGTTAATTTCGTTCATTTCATTTGCATGCATTTCACGGTCATTTCGCTTCAATTCATCATCACTTCCATGCATTTCACGGTCATCCGAAACATTTTCGTGTTGATTCACGGTCATTTTGAGGCATTTCACGGTCAAACTCCTTCACTTCACGGTCATTTGCATGCATTTCACGGTTATTTCGCTTTAATTCATGATCACTTCCATGCATTTCACGGTCATCTAAAATAATTTCATGTTGATTCACGGTCATTTCGAGGCATTTCACGGTCAAACTCTTTCACTTCACAGTCATTTGCATACATTTCACGGTCATTTCGCTTCAATTCATCATCACTTCCATGCATTTCACGGTCATCCGAAATAATTCCGTATTGATTCACGGTCATTTAAAGGCATTTCACGGTCAAACTCCTTCACTTCACGGTCATTTGCATGCATTTCAGGGTCATTTCGCTTCAATTCATTATCACTTCCATGCATTTCATGGTCATCTGAAACAATTCCGTGTTGATTCACGGTCATTTCGAGGCATTTCACGGTCAAACTCCTTTACTTCACGATCATTTGCATGCATTTCATGGTCATTTCGCTTCAATTCATCATCACTTTCATGCATTTCACGGTCATCCGAAACAATTCCGTGTTGATTCACGATCATTTCGAGGCATTTCACGGTCAAACTCCTTCACTTCACGGTCATTTGCATGCATTTCACGGTCATTTCGCTTCAATTCATCATCACTTCCATGCATTTCACGGTCATCCAAAACAGTTCTGTGTTGATTCACGGTCATTTCGAGGCATTTCACGGTCAAACTCCTTCACTTCACGGTCATTTGCATGCATTTCACGGTCATTTCGCTTCAATTCATCATCACTTCCATACATTTCACGGTCATCCGAAACAATTCTTTGTTGATTCACAGTCATTTGGAGGCATTTCACGGTCAAACTCCTTCACTTCACGGTCATTTGCATGCATTTCACGGTCATTTCGCTTCAATTCATCATCACTTCCATGCATTTCATGGTCATCCAAAACAATTCCGTGTTGATTCGCGGTCATTTTGAGGCATTTCATGGTCAAACTCCTTCACTTCACGGTCATTTGCATGCATTTCACGATCATTTCGCTTTAATTCATCATCACTTCCATGCATTTCACGGTCATCCAAAACAATTCTGTGTTGATTCACGGTCATTTCGAGGCATTTCACGATCAAACTCCTTCACTTCACGGTCATTTCGCTTCAATTCATGATCACTTCCATGCATTTCACGGTCGTCCGAAACAATTTCGTATTGATTCATGGTCATTTCGAGGCATTTCACGGTCAAACTCCTTCAATTCACAGTCATTTACATGCATTTCACGGTCATTTTGCTTCAATTCATGATCACTTCTATAAGACCCGTATCTTAGTTCATACCATTCCATGGACTTCCATGGTCTTACCAGTCGAATTCCGGCAACCTTCGATCCTTAACCGATATCGACGCGCGACCCTGATTCATATGCCGACAACCCGAATCGACTCAATCCAAGACCAATACTATAGCGACCGCGCCGTCGTTGCGGTTCCAATGCCGCGATTCGAGTGCCAAGGCGATACCCTGGTCAAGAGATGTGGGCCAACGTTCGGTGTGAAGAAAACGCCGCGCGTTGTGAAATCTAAGAGAATCTCTACAATGTGTCACATCAATCACATCAATCTCATCAATTAATCAATCCATCAATCTATCACATGTCAAGTACACATCACTTTCACCCCTTTTCCCAAGCAACCATAAAAGTCTTCCTAACCCATACCTTTCTTACACAAATGCTACAAAAGTCTTCCATGCCCATGCCTTTTCTTACACAAAAGGCCTCAAAAGTCAAAAAGCTCTTACACAACCATCACTCACCACATTCATCCATCACTCTCTCTCTCCCTTTACAACTCCTCTCTTTCTCATTTGCAAAAATCTCCAAGCAAAAGAAAATCCCACCTATGGAATTCTCCAAACATTCCTAAGCTCCAAGTGGCCCACTTTCCTACTCCACCATCTCCCATCTCAACCCTCCATTCCTCATCTCATCCATTGAAGTTGAAGCTAAGGTGCCAAGGAACCCCTAGGAGTAAGAAGATCGGACGGTGGGTGCCTCTATAGGGTAGTTTTTCTTATTTTTATGATGAGCCAAGTGAGGCCCACCGATCCATGGTGTGGATCTCACTTGGGACCCTAAGTTGTGGTCGATGGACCACTTGGATCATCATGATCATTCCATGATGGGGCCATTCTCCATGGACCCCATCATGATGTTTATTTCTTAGAAAAGGTCATCTATACCTTACATATTGGTGGGGAAAGGATCCCCACCGTTGATTCTAAATTTTGATGGTCCCATGTGTTAAAGGACCCACTTGATTGTATGATTCATTGCAAGGGAGGGCCCATAGTACCGGGGTCCCTCCATCACAAAGCGTGTCCCACTCTCCATGTCTCTCTCCCTTTTTATTTCTTTTTATTTTAATTTTATTTTATTTTATGCAATAGGTTTGTGTGGCCCACTTGAATGGACCCCACCTTGAGGTATTTTGTCCAAGTGTTCTTCAAGTGGGGCCCACCTCATATGTTGTACCACATCTCCCATCAGTGGTGGCCCACCTCATCAAGGCCCACTCAATGTACGTAACATGGTCCAGGGACGCTGGACATTCCCTGGACACAGGAAGGAAAAAAAAAGAAGAAAGAAAGAAAAGAAGATTTCATTTTTGGGTGAACCGCATGTATAGGCCCCACCTTGATCCTTGTATCCGATCCATACCGTCCATCCTATTCCTTGGACCGTTTTAGGCATTCAGCCACGAGTTGGGGTTGATTGGAAAATCTGGTGGGCCGTAGCATCGAAGAATGTATCATTACCATTCAAGGATACTTTTCTTATTTTATTTCATTTGCTAATCATCAAAAAAATTCAAACTCTAGACTCTTTGGGCTCGTCTTAAGCCAGGGAAACTAATGGACGGAGTGGATTTATACGATGTGGGCCCCACACCGTAAAATCCTCGAACCAGCGGTTTTTCAAAAAAAAAAACACAAGCAAAGGCATTACCTCTACCTCTGCCAGTGCCCGTCAGGCAGCAGGCGTTGCCTGCAGCGCGTCGTGCGGGCGGACGACCGAGACCCACGGCCTCCAGCCGTGGGCCCCACCTTGATTGTTATATGCCATCTAAACCGTTCATGAGGTGGGTCCCCTCCTCAGGTGGCCCCCCTCCAAATTTCAATCCGATCCAAAGTTTAGGTGGCCCACAACACAGGAAATAGTGATGATTTAGTGGCTGCCCTTGGAATTTTTTTTGGGCCCACAGAAGTTTCGAATCAAGTTTAAATTTGTTTTTCCTCTTCATCCAGGTCCCTGTGACCGTATGGACCGGTTGGATGGAAGACAAATATTATGGTGGGCCCCACATGGGACCCACAGTGATGTATTTTGTTTGCCTCCCACCTAATGCATGTGGCTTCTTCACGGCACCTCCTGACTGCATGATAAATAAACAATTCAGTGGCCCCTGGCCCACACATTGGACAGATGGCAAATAAACATTGCAGTGGGCCTTTGCCATTTTGGACAGCAAACAAACATTTCAGTGGGCCCTTGCCATTTTTGACTGTAAACAAACATTACAGTGGGCCCTTTGCCATTTTAGATTGAAAATAAACATTTCAGTGGGACCCACCATGATGCGTGTACAACATCCAAACCGTCCACCCACTTGGAAGGATCATTTCATGGCATGAGTTTAAGAATGAGGCAGGTTTATGATCAAGTGGACCATTTGTGTTTGGGTGTGACCCGTTTGACATATAAGGCCTATGGGTCGGTTTAGGCCATTTGACTCATGTAAGGCCTATGGGTTGAGGCCCATTTGATCTACATGTGGGGCCCAATTGGTGTGGCCCATTGGTTACATATTAGACTCATGAGACTAGGCCCAATTAATGCAATCCAAGGCCCATGGGTTTTGACCCATTGCAATACACTTAAGGCCCATTGGTGTGGCCCATTGATGTGACCCATTGATGAATAAAAGGCCCATATGATAGAGCCCATTTGATGTATTTAAGGTCTAATGGGATGTACCTAAGGTCCATTGCAATGTGTGAGCCCAACACGGATTATGTAATGATATTTGCGACGATCGTGCCTTGGATGAAATGTTGGTTTGACGTCCACATTTCGAGTGTAATGCTGGTTGGATGTCCACATTACGACTCTCCTTAGGGCCCATTATTAGGCTCGTACTTATTGTGTATAGGCAGCCAGGCCCATTTACATTGTAAGGATAGTTCATCTCATTGTAACATGTGTAATATTCCTTCATGACTCATGATCATACGCATCATATGTATGCTTGACATGAGAATTGACTGATCATAGCATATGCCTTCGGGCAGGTTGTTTATACGCTCCCGGTTAGGCGGTGTTGCCCTACATGTGCACACGATATGCGCAGGATTTATTACATGACTGGATAGCGTGATTCATGTATTTCGCATTTGTGTGACATGGTTATTGTACGCCCTAGCGACATCAGGGCCGTAGCCTCCACGGACGCATCGTGGTTGACAGGATTGGATACCGAAAATCTTGTTCTACATGGGGTGCTATAGATATCCCTGGGTGAAAGTTTCTAAACCCTTATGGTACCAAGAGGTTGCTCCAACGTCTAGACCGAGTAGGTAGATGAGCATTAAGTGCCAAATACCAGACAGTTGCGCTCTCCACTATGTCGTGGTCAGTTGGAAGGGGGTGCGGCCTTACCCGCCCGAGAGTAGGGGGCAATGCTAGGCTGAGTCTGACCAGCTCGAGGAATGGGTCCGCTATCGACAAGTCGCGCCTGATATTGACAGACGGATAGTGAGGTCTTTTCCACTTACCTTATTGCGCGCGATGTGACGGCAATCTGGTTTAGAGTGTACTAGACCCCGGTGATATCCCATATTTGAGCTGTATTGATGTGTGGACATAGTTGAGGATCTGTATGCTTGAGTTACATTGCACATCGCATGGCCTTGGGATGGTCGATACCATTCATGTCTTGCATCGCATAGCCTTGGTACGGCTCATGATATTATGGATCCATCTGCATATTTTGCATTACTCTGACATTGCATGTTCATATTACTACCTTGCGCACACACTTTCACCACCCTCTAAGCTTTCTATAAGCTTATGCACGACTGTTGCGTGCAGGTGACGTTGGTTCGCAGCAGCGCTGAGGCAGGAGCACGTTGCAGATCGTTTTGAAATTTTTGTTCTTTACCATTGTATTTTTCTTTATGCTCATTGTACTTGTAAAGTTTTTGATCATAGTGGAAATGTAATGGAGTTCTTGGTTGTTGTTTGTGGGTTATGCCATTAGTTATACTTATTACGAATCAAACTGACGTTGAAAATCCTCCTCGTAGCATCTCAGGATCGGAACCTGGAGAATGGGAGCTAGGAGTCGAGAATGGGGTTCTACGGAGGCTGTCGGTGACGGAATCGGCGATCGAAAATTTTGTGAGCCCGGTTTTCGAGTTTGGGGCGTGACAACTTCCATGCATTTCACGGTCGTCCGAAACAATTTTGTGTTGATTCACGATCATTTCGAGGCATTTCACGGTTAAACTCCTTCACTTCACGATCATTTGCATGCTTTTCACGGTCATTTCGCTTCAATTCATGATCACTTCCATGCATTTCACGGTCATTCCAAACATTTTCGTGTTGATTCACGGTCATTTCGAGGCATTTCACGGTCAAACCCCTTCACTTCAAGGTCATTTGCATGCATTTCATGGTCATTTCCATGCATTTCGAGGTCCAATCGCTTCACTTCACGGTCATTTTCATGCATTTCACGATCATTCCTGATAATTTCGTGTTGATTCATGGTCATTTCCCTAAACATTAACCTATACCCTAACCTAAACCTATACTTATAACCTAAACCTATTCTCAAATCCCAAAACATATAACTTACACCTAAACCTAAACCTTAACGTAAACTTATAACCTATAGCAAATGACCTTAACCTATACCCTAACCTTAACTTATAACCTAAACCTATTCTCAAATCCCAAAGGTTATAGGTTTTGGTTTAAGTTATAGGTTATAGGTTTAGGTTTAGGTTTTGGGATTTGAAAATGGATTCGGGTTTAGGTTATAAGTTTTGGTTTCGGTTTAGGTTATAGGTTAACGGTTTAGGTTTAGGTTATAGGTTTTTGGATTTGAGAATGGGTTCGAGTTTAGGCTATAGGTTTTGGTTTTAGTTTAGGTTATAGGTTTTGGGTTTTGAGAATGGGTTCGGGTTTAGGCTATAGGTTTTGGTTTTAGTTTAGGTTATAGGTTTTGGTTTAGGTTATAGCTTTTGGGATTTAGGAATGGGTTCGGGTTTAGATTATAGGTTTTGGTTTTGGTTTAGGTTATAGGTTTAGGTTTAGGTTATAGGTTATAGGTTTATGTTAAGGTTTAGGTTTAGGTTTTGGGATTTGAGAATGGGTTCGGGTTTAGGTTATAGGTTTTGGTTTTGGTTTTGGTTATAGGTTATAGGTTTAGGTTAAGGTTTTGGTTTAGCTTTAGGTTATAGGTTTTGAGATTTGAGAATGGGTTCGGGTTTAGGTTATAGGTTTGGGTTTTGGTTTTGGTTATAGGTTTTGGTTTAGGTTAAGGTTTAGGTTAAGGTTATAGGTTTTTGGATTTGAGAATGGGTTCGGGTTTAGGTTATAGGTTTTGGTTTTGGTTTAGGTTATAGGTTTTGGGATTTGAGAATGGGTTCGGGTTTAGGTTATAGGTTTTGGATTTGGTTTTGGATTTGGTCTTGGTTATAGGTTTTTGGATTTAAGAATGAGTTATGGTTTAGGTTTAGGAAATCGGGTTCAGGTTCGGGATTGGGTTTAAGTTCGGGTTTTCAAGTTTAGGTTTAGGTTCAAGTTAGGGAGTTGAGATTAGGATTATGTGTAGGTTTAGCTTTAGGGAATTGAGTTTAGGTTATAGGTTTAGGGAAAGGTTAAGTTTAGGTTATAGGTTTTGGAATTTGGGAATAGTTTTAGGTTATAAGTATAGGTTTAGGTTAGGTTATAGGTTAAGGTTTAGGGATTTGAGTTTAGGTTTAGGCTAAGGTTTAGGTTTAAAGAATTGAGTTTAGGTTATAGGATTAGGGAAAGGTTAGGTTTAAGTTATAGGTTTTGAGATTTGAGAATAGTTTTAGGTTATAAGTATAAGTTTAGGTTAGGTTATATGTTAAGGTTTAGGGATTTGAGTTTAGGTTATAGGATTAGGTTTAGGTTTAGGTTTAGGGATTTGAGTTTAGGTTATAGGCTTAGGTTTAGGTTTTAGGTTTTTACGTTTAGGTTTAGGTTTGGGTTTGGTTTTGAGATTTGAGAATGGGTTCGGGTTTAGGTTATAGGTTATAGGTTTAGGTTAAGGTTTTGGTTTTGGTTTAGGTTATAGGTTTTAATATTTGAGAATGGGTTCGGGTTTAGGTTATAGGTTTTGGTTCTAGTTTAGGTTAAAGATTTTGGTTTAGATTAAGGTTTAAGTTTAAGTAATAGGTTTTGGTTTAGGTTATAGGTTATAGGTTTAGGCTAAGGTTTTGGTTTAAGTTTAGGTTATAGGTTTTGGGATTTGAGAATGGGTTCAGGTTTAGGTTATAGGTTTTGGGATTTGAGAATGGGTTCGGGTTTAGGTTATAGGTTTTGGTTTTGGTTTTGGTTTAGGTTATAGGTTTTGAGATTTGAGAATGGGATTGGGTTAGGTTATAGGTTATGGTTTTGGTTTAGGTTATAGGTTTTGGTTTAGGTTAAGGTTAGAGGTTTTGGGATTTGAGAATGGGTTCGGGTTTAGGTTATAGGTTTTGGTTTTGCTTTAGGTTATAGGTTTTAGGATTTTATAATGGGTTCGAGTTTAGGTTATAGGTTTTGGTTTTGGTTTAGGTTTAGGTTATAGGTTTTTAGAATTAAGAATGGGTTATGGTTTAGGTTAAGGTTTAGGTTATAGGTTATAGGTTTAGGTTAAGGTTTTGGTTTAGGTTTAGGTTATAGGTTTTGGGATTTGAGAATGGGTTCAGCTTAGGTTATAGGTTTTAGTTTAGGTTAAGGTTTAGGTTTAGGTTAGAGGTTTTGGGATTTGAGAATGGGTTCGAGTTTAGGTTATAGGTTTTGGTTTTGGTTTAAGTTATAGGCTTTGGGATTTGAGAATGGGTTCAGGTTTTGGTTTAAGTTTACGTTTAAGTTATAGGTTTTGAGATTTAAGACCAAAACCTATAAATTCAAAACCTAAACCTTAACCAAAACCTATAACCTATAACCTAAACCAAAACCTATAACCAAAACCAAAACCAAAACCTATAACCTAAACCCGAACCCATTCTCAAATCCCAAAACCTATAGCCTAGACCAAAACCTATAACTTAAACTAAAACCAAAACCTATAGCCTAAACCCGAACCCATTCTCAAAACCAAAACCTATAACTTAAACCCGAACCCATTCTCAAATCCCAAAACCTATAACCTAAACCTAAACCAAAACCTTAACATAAACCTATAATATATAACCTAAACCAAAACCTATAACCTAAACCAAAACCAAAACCTATAACCTAAACTCAAACCCATTCTTAAATCCCAAAACCTATAACCTGAACCAAAACCTATAACCTAAACTAAAACTAAAACCTATAGCCTAAACCCGAACCCATTCTCAAATCCAAAAATCTATAACCTAAACCTAAACCTTAACCTAAATCATTAACCTATAACCTAAACCGAAACCAAAACTTATAACCTAAACTCGAACCCATTCTCAAATCCTAAAACCTAAACCTAAACCTTAACCTAAACCTATAACTCATAACCTAAACCAAAATTAAAACCTATAACCTAAACCCGAACCCATTCTCAAATCCCAAAACCTATAACCAAAACCTATAGCCTAAACCCGAACCCATTCTCAAATCCAAAAACCTATAACCTAAACCTAAACCTTAACCTAAACTGTTAACATATAACCTAAACCGAAACTAAAACCTATAACCTAAACCCGAACCCATTCTCAAATCCCAAAACCTAAACTGTGAAATGAACACGGAATCGCTAGGAATGACCGTGAAATGCATGGAAATGACGGTGAAGTGAAGTGAAATGACCACGAAGTGCATGGAAATGGCCATGAAGTGAAGTGAATTGACCGTGAAGTGCGTCAAATTGACCATGAATGAACACAGAATCGCAGGGAATGACCTTGAAATGCATAAAAATGATGGTGAAGTTAAGTGAATTGACCGCGAAGTGCTTGAAAATGGCCGTGAAGTGAAGTGAATTGACCGTGAAGTGCATCAAAATGATGGTGAATGAACACGGAATCGCTGCGAAGTGCGTCAAAATGGTCGTGAAGTGAAGTGAAGTAAATTGACCGTGAAGTGCGTCGAATTGACCGTGAATGAACACGGAATCGCTAGTAATGACCATGAAATGCATGGAAATGACGGTGAAGTGAAGTGAAATGACCGCGAAGTGCATGAAAATGGCCATGAAGTGAAGTGAATTGACCGTGAAGTGCGTCGAATTGACCGTGAATGAACAATGAATCACTAGGAATGACCTTGAAATGCATGGAAATGATGGTGAAATGACCGCGAAGTGCATGGAAATGGCCTTGAAGTGAAGTGAATTGACCGTGAAGTGCATCAAATTGACCGTGAATGAACACGGAATCACTAGGAATGACCGTGAAATGCATGGAAATGACGGTAAAGTGAAGTGAAATGACCGTGAAGTGCATGAAAATGGTCGTGAAGTGAAGTGAATTGACCGTGAAGTGCGTCGAATTGACCGTGAATGAACACGGAATCGCTAGGAATGAGCGTGAAATGCATGAAAATGACGGTGAAGTGAAGTGAAATGACCCCGAAGTACGTGGAAATGGCCGTGAAGTGAAGTGAATTGACCGTGAAGTGCGTCGAATTGACCGTAAATGAACACGGAATCGCTAGGAATGACCGTGAAATGCATGGAAATGATGGTGAAGTGAAGTGAATTGACCGCGAAGTGCATGAAAATGGCCATGAAGTAAAGTGAATTGACCGTGAAGTGCGTCGAATTGACCGTGAATGAACACAAAATCGCTAGGAATAACCGTGAAATGCATGGAAATGATGGTGAAGTTAAGTGAAATGACCACGAAGTGCACGAAAATGGTTGTGAATTGACCGTGAAGTGCGTCGAATTGACCATGAATGAACACGGAGTCGCTAGGAATGACCGTGAAATGCATGAAAATGATAGTGAAGTGAAGTGAAATGACCGCGAAGTGCGTGGAAATGGCCGTGAAGTGAAGTGAATTGACCGTGAAGTGCGTCGAATTGACCGTGAATGAACACGGAATCGCTAGGAATGACCCTGAAATGCATGAAAATGACTGTGAAGTGAAGTGAATTGACCGCGAAGTGCGTGGAAATGTCCGTGAGGTGAAGTGAATTGACCGTGAAGTACGTCGAATTGACCGTGAATGAACACGGAATTGCTAGGAATGACCGTGAAATGCATGGAAATGACGGTGAAGTGAAGTGAAATGACTGCGAAGTGCGTGGAAATGGTCGTGAAGTGAAGTGAATTGACCGTGAAGTGCGTCGAATTGACCGTGAATCAACACAGAATTGCTGGGAATGACCGTGAAATGCATGGAAATGATGGTGAAGTGAAGTGAATTGACCGTGAAGTGCTTGAAAATAGCCATGAAGTGAAGTAAATTAACCGTGAAGTATATTTTTAACCATCGACCCGATGGAATTTTGGAAAATTACTATGTTAGTTGGCTAAATTAGCTTCTGCTACCCCAAAATCATATATGATAAGTTATGTAACTCATTCTAGTTTAGGAGATATGCTTGTTTAATAAATAGATAAAGAAATTAATTAAGAGATAGAAAAATATTTTTATATACTTATATATACATATTTATATAATTATGTATTTGAGAAAAATGTAAGAGAGAAAAAGTTCTCCACATTATTAAAAAAATAAAAAAATAAAAAAAAAATAAAAAAAAAACATAAAAAAAACAAAGAGCCTATTGCTACGGATTTTAGCTACGGTTATTATCCGTAGCTATTGGGCCCACCCTATGGGCGCGGCCACGCCGATCCTATTGGGCCCACCCTATGGGTGCGGCCCCGCCAGATCGGCGTAGCCGCGCTAGTCATGCCAGCAAGTGGCGCGGGGGGCCGCTAGTTCGGCATGCCCACCTCGGACGGACCTCATTGATACGGATTATGGTATCTATGACTACAGTTATAATCCGTAGCTATAGGTCTGAGCGTAACAAACGATAGTGTCATTTTGCTTTGAACGTCTACTGTTGAAACCCTTTCAGGGGTCATGAAAGTTTTGGATCATTACGAAATTTATTTTTCCTATTCATATAGGTCTTTGTGACCTCATGAACGGATTGGATAGAAAATAAATGTTATGGTGGGCCTTACAAAAGTTTCAACGGTGAAAATCAATTTTCTGCTGCTCTTTGAGGTGTGGTCCAGTAGATCTTTGGATATGTTTTTTTTTTTTTTTGGATAATGCTCCGAAATGATCTCAAAATATGGATGAACGTTATGGATATAGTAAATACATAGCTGATGGGCCCATGTAACGTTGATATCCTTTGAACCGTTCGTACAACTGGGAGTTCGACGAGCGTCAACGCTTGAAGGAAAAAGCAGGGGCATTTTCGACCTTTTGAAGGGCGTCCGTACACTCGGGGACTATTATTGGAAAGTAAAATGGGGTGGGCTTCGTCTCAGGAATGGGCCATATAGTGGTCGTACAGTTGGAAATTTCTCTTTAGCCAAACGTCTTCCGCTAGTTAACCACCATTTTACCACCATTTTTTAAAATGGTGGTGACTCTTCGACCAGGCACATGGCGGAGTCGTAAGGAAATCCAGACCGTTCAAATTTCTGGCCCAACTGTCAATGTTGTATGGCCCAAAATAAAACTAAGAAGATGATAGAAATCATCTGCTACGTACTCCCTTGGATTTTGTACTGCTACCATCTATTTGACAGCTAGGAATTGGAGAGCTAGGATTGAATGATCAGTGAAATTCCGTAGACACGCACTATCCAAATGTGCCCACAAATTTTGAATGATCTGCACAGCCGTGCATTAGTGCACATGTGCGGAGGATGAATCATCAACACTTTCATAACAGTGGTGAACTAACAGACTAGCCTGACGTTTAGATAACGATACAAAATTAGAAATAATGCATGGCACAGTTAAGGATGAGTGGCCCGTGAGAAAAGGAGCCGCTCACTTGGCGGCTGGCGCCGTACGATTAGAGCCCGTCTAGAAGGGGTCCGACGGCGTAGCATCGATCCCTGTGGATCCCTGACAGTGGGGTCACCTTGATGCATATCCCTTAAATCCACCTCGTCTATCCGTTTTGAAATATTAATTTACTGCATAATCCTAAAAATGAAGAAGATCCAAATCTCATGTGGACCACACCGTAGGAAGCAAGGGTGATTGACCATTGAAAACTTCTTAACGACCAGGAAAGTTTTGGATCTAGCTGATATTAGTATGGTACCTTCATCGAGGTCTTTGTGCCCTTATCAACAAGTCGGATGGAAAATAAAATTTCCAGTGGCCCGAAGTAGTTTTTAATGGTAAGTATTCAATCACCCCTATTTATTGTGGTGTGGTCCATCTAAGATTTTGGATCTACTTAAATTTTTGAATTATCCTTTAATGAGCTTTCAAAATGGATGGACGGCGTTGATTTAAGGAACATGCATCAGGGTGGGCCCACTTGGGGCCTACCACAATGTATATATTGTATTCCTATGCCGTCCATGGTTTTGACAGCTCATTCGGGGCATGGCCCAAAAATAAACAAATCCGGTCTCAGATGTACTGCACAGGAAAAAAACGGTGATTAAATGCCAATAATTAGCCCTATTGTTTATTACCATCCTGCTTATTGAGAAGGTCACAGGGACATGAACCAATGTAAAATACAAATATCAACCTTGATCCAGAACTTTTTGTGACTCACAAGGATTTTAAAATAGCAAATCACGACTACATCTTAATTCAATAAAAGTGCTGTTCTTTAAAAGAGTTTATAAGTAATAAAAGCAAAAAACTAAATAAGATATATTTATAGGCATGCATGAATTAATACAAATTTATAGTATGTTTTTGATATAAGACTAAATTATAAAGATTAATAAATTAATTTTAACGTATTGTATGTGATAGCGTTCTTAGCCATTTGACTCATCATATTACACAGGAAATGCTTACGTATTGGCAAATCAAAGTAACTGGCCTTGGCTTCTCTCATGTATAAGGGCATATATGGTAAGTATTGGACGTATAAGCTAATATCATACAACAAGCTGCAACTTAATAATTTATTATATATGGTTAATATGTGTATACATGTATATACTTGTATTTGTGTGAACAATGTCTTATGATAGAGTATATATAACAATCACAGCGTATATAATGTTAAAAATTCGAGTTTGGATACACCGAGATATTAAAGATAAAAAAAAAAAAAAAATTGATCAGCTGAATCACGTATAAAATACGCTATCCTTAAAGCGTGATTCGCCTCCTTATAAACTGCTGATAGGTTACAAGCGAATTGCTTTCAAGATAAAACAAGCCTTATCTGGATCTAGTGTGCAGCAATCACGATAGGTTCACTGTGGAACAATTTTAACGCAGTAGATCTCTTCTGGCAAACTTGGACTGTAGAGATGATAACAGTATTCTATTATGAAGATATTTCTTGTATTTGATCTGATAGGAGAGAGGGATGTGTTCAGTTGATGATTTCGGATTGGAATGGTCGAGTTTATATAGGCATCAGGTAGTGGACCGTTGCTAGGCTGCAATCAAAGGTTCAGAACGTTTGAAAAACATTTTTGTCCGTTGTCCATTAATCACAGAAGTTTCTGGTCGTCGGATCAAAGGATATAACCGTTGGATCATCATGAGCCATCCGTTTTTGGACCGTTTGGCTTTCAAGGCATAAAGCTGTTTTCTGAAACCGCTGAACGTTTCGGATTTAAGATCCGACCGTTTTCAGTCACCTATAAAACGTAGGCTCATTTCAGATCCGCACCGCCCTAAGGCACTGACCAGACCCATCGCACCGTATTGCGCCAGTTCGCGTAAGGTCGCGAAGGAGCGACCACTCTGCGACACGATGCGCACGTGCGTACGCCATCTAGCGCCACTACAGCCACACTGCCCACGCCCACGCCCACACCCGAGCCTGAGCCCGCGCGCGCCTGCATGTGTTCCAGTGCTACTCACTGGAACACGCAACCCGTGTATCTCCTTCTCCAAAAGCTCCAAGTAAAAATACTCTACACAACATCTCAAATAAACCACAAAAGTTTCTCAACTATTTTCGATGTGGGACAAAACACACACACCGCAAAAAATTTCAAACAACGTTTAGGCGGAAAAATCTCAAAATTTTAAAAATTCGAATTTTTATTTTTTTATTTTTCAAAAAACCATTGATTTTCAACATATAATGCCATGGGATCTCTCACTACTTATCCATTTTCCATAACAATATTTTAAAAATATCATGAAAGTATAATTAGGTTCCAATGTATTTGAGATCAGACCATCCTACTCTGTTCCTTAAAAATATAAAGGCCTCAATAAAGTTTTCCAATTAAATATTTTAATTGTGCTAAGTATTCCATTCATAAATAATTGATGATAAATAATAAACAAAACATTAATAAAGGAAATATAAATAATTGATAATAAATAATAAACAAAACTTTAATGAAGGAAATATATAAGTAATTGATTCAACTAAAATAGCATAAAAAACAATAACCCCACCTTCAATTGATCATGGATGCATGAGAAATCCCAGCGGTGCGTCAGGTGGTTGGTGCTAATTGGATTAACAGCTCAAAAATCAAGCCTATCCAGTCATCAAGTCAGACCCACGTTCCTGTTGGGCGTGGATATCTGTCAGCTTTTAAGCTGTCCATTTTCTCAGTACATTTTTTACCCACCTTATGAATTTATCAGCCTGATCTTTGAGCCAGGTCATCAGAAGGGAAGGCCGTCGACGCACGTAACAGTTGCCCCATTCAGCTGTCCACCGATCACATGGCTAGGATCGTATAATAATGTAACTTCGAAACCATGGTTCATCATTAACGGTAGGTAGGAAATAGTGGACGGTCCGGATCCACCATTCGACTGTCAAGTGCACGTATGGAACGGTGGATACTTCAGTCTCATGTACCAACGCTCTAGATAAAGGTGGTGGCTATACAGGGCCCATTGCTAGTGCTACCACGACCTTTCTCGTTATCTTCGCGTGACTCGCTTGCCCAGTTCCTATCCTAAAGCGATTCGCGCCAGGGGAAGTTGAAAATATAAATCGCAGAACACGGAGGCGGATTAGGTGCGGCCCCGGCCTTACCCAACACGGTGCGGCGCTGACCGTGTGGCCCACATTGATATATGTATTGTATATCCATGCCGTCCATCCGTCTTTCCAGATAATTTTATTATATTAAACAAAAATTTAAATACTTCCAAATCTAAGGTGAACCATACCATTGGAAATAGTAGTGATTGAACACCCACCGTTAAAAACTTCTTAGGGCCCACCGTAAAGTTTAGTTTCCATCCAACCTGTTGATAAGGTCACCCAAATCTGGATGAATGGAAAAAAAAAAAAAATATCAGCTTGATCCAATACTTCTGTGGCCTACATGAAGTTTTTAATAGTCATTCACTCACGTTTCCTGTGGTATGGTCCACCTGAGATTTGGCTCTGCTTTATTTTTGGGCTCATGCCCTAAAATGATCCGAAAAAACAGACAAACGGCGTGGATATAAAATCAATATATGAAGGTGGGCCCCACGGTCAGGACGACACCTGTTGGGTGAGGCCATCCGCTCTCGCGGCACACGTGTCTACGAGACACATGAAAGAGATCCCAAACTCCAGTCTTTTCAACTCATCGACAGGCCACTCACATATGCTTAGAATACACGCTATTATTGGTATTATCCTAACCGTCTATTTTACACAAACTAGTGGACTCAGATGATGAGCAGACGGCATCACAAAGTGAATGTCCCGGATCTCGCACATTTGTGCGAAACTGTCTTCGCGCGAATTTTCGTAGGAGAGGATGGTGTGAAGGGCAAATAAACGTACGGAGTGGGAGAAAAAGCATACTGCAACATGTACCGAAAGTATATGTAAAGTGGACAGAAGTTGTGGGGTTCAGCTCAAAAGGTAGGGCCTCTCAAAGCGAACCTTTTTTGAGGGAGAGAGAAACTTTGATACTCCGGCAGATATGATGGATCATATGCAGGCCCTGGCAAATGTTTACACGTGTCATACAAGAAACTCAAGTTCGACTGGGTAAATTGTGGGTCCCATTTTAGATGGGTCATCAGTTGTTTGACTATATAACTATAACATTGGTGGACATTTATTTAGTAAGCAGTTGAAATGAAAAATATCCAACGGCTCTATTTAAGCCAACGAGTTCCCAGGAAACGGAGTCAGAGGTCAGGATTAGCAAACCGTTTAGTTCCGGTGGTTTCAAATTTAGTCGGTTTAGTTTGAGTTCGTCTCTGACACGTGTACAACTTACAAGAGCCGTGTGCCCGTGTATCAAGCACCACACACTGCCCGCGTATATATAAAAAATAAAAAATAAAATAAAATTCCTACTGTACGACTCATTTTTAAGCCAATCACCTTATTAATCCCGTCCAAACTTATTAAACCCGACTAATCCCTTAATGTACGGCGCACTTTAGCGAACGAAAATACCCCCCATTTCTTTTGGAAGTGGATTGACTGGTGCGCGAAGACGAGCGCTGGAGCCCGAGTTGTACGAATAGGCCCTACAGTTATGTATTTATTATATCCACAGCATTCATCCATATTTCCAGACCATTTTGGAGCATTATTCAAAAAAAAAGACAGGATGAAGAGGAAAAATAAATTTGATATTGATCGAGAACTTCTGTGACCCCTATAAGGGTTTCAATGGTGGGCGTTCAATCCCCCAGTATTTTTTTACAGTGTGGTCCACTTGATAGTTAGATGTGTCTTAATTTTAGTCTCAAGCCTTAATATTAGCTCGTCAAATAGATGTACGGTTTGGATATAACAGAGACCTCGTGATGGGACCACAAAAGCATTGATGATTCTTCCAGGAAAAAAATCTACCAGGATGCCGCGGCGTGCTACCAGTACGGCGGTATCCCCCAACGTTTTTCTATAATGCATGTTTATATAAACACGTATATATAAGAGTATAAAAATATTTCTCTCTTTTTATTCATTTCTTCCTTTATTCATTTAACAAGTATATTTTCTTAACTAGAATGAGTTACTTAACATATCCTATCTGGTTGGGGTAGGAGAAGCTACTTTAGCCAATCAACCTGGTTATTTTCTAAGATTTCATTAGGTCAATGGTCGAAAATCTATTTCATTCACATTGCGGTCAATTTTATTCATTTCATTTATTTCGCGGTCAATTTCATTCACTTCATGGTCAATTTCAATTAGTTCGTGGTGAATTTCATTAACTTCGTAGTTAATTCCATGCATTTCACAGTAAATTCCAGCGAATTCCCTTCACTTCACGATCAATTCCATGTATTTAGGGGTGAATTCCCTTCACTTCACAGTCAGTCAATTCCATGCATTTCGCTGTCAATTCCCTTCACTTCACGATGAATTCCATGCATTTCACAATAAATTCCCTTCACTTCACGATCAATTCCATGCATTTCGTGGTCAATTTCCTTCACTTCACAGTCAATTTCATACATTTCGCAGTGAGTTCCCTTCATTCTATGTTCAATTTCATGTATTTTGCAGTTAATTTCCTTTACTTCACGGTGAATTCCATGCATTTCGCGGTGAATTTCAGCAAATTCTCTTTACTTCATAGTCAATTACATGCATTTCGTGGTGAATTTCGGTGAATTCCCTTCACTTCATGGTCAATTCCATGCATTTTGCAGTCAATTCCCTTCACTTCATCCACTATTTTCTGTGGTGGGTACATTTTAGCTTTGGATTTGACTCATTCTTTGTCTCATACCTTAAATTGATATCTCCGAGTGAATGAACAATATGGATATAACACATACATCATGGTGGGTCTGGTGATGTAACATGTCATAACTAATTTGTGTCTAGCTAATGTTGGAGTCCATTGCAACTTTTAATAGGATGTGTATTGCGTCGTCCAAACCGGTAGGGCTCTGTGAGGCCTACCGTGATGTAAGTGTTTTATCCACGCCATTAAAAGATTTTCTTATATCGTTTTAAGTTATTATCTTAAAAATGAGGCAGGTCCATAGCTCCGATGGACCATAATAAAGGAGGCTGTAATGATAATGACACTCACCATTGAAACCTTTGCCAGCATTATGTTGTTTTACCATCCAACCTATTCATAAGGTCATGTAGACATAGATGAATTGAAAACACAAATATCAACTTGATCCGAAACTTCTCCAGCTCACAAGAAGTTTTTAATGGTGGACGTTCAATCCCCACCTTGTAGTCCACTTAAGCCTTGGACCTGCTTCATTTTTTGGTTCATATATTAAAATTATCTGAGAAAATCTTTGAATGGAGTAGATAAAACACTTACATCACGTTGGGCCCCACAGAGCCCTGCCTGGATAGAGTAGGACGCGCATTACTAAAGGAAGTGGATGTAGGCTGATTAGATACTGAGAGGTGGACACAGATTGCGTCCTGCCCCTGCCCGTCTCTAACCCCAAATAGGCATTTCTGTAGGTGGGCCCATCGTGATGTATCCATTTATCCAAGCCGTTCATCCCTTTTCTAATATTATATTAATGTATTAACACAAAAATGAGGCAGATCCAACACTCAAATGGACCACACCAAATAGTAAGCTTGGTTGCATTAAATACACAAAACATTAAAGGCTAGTTGCATTAAATGCAAGAGTCATATGTGGTGGGGTCCATTTTAGCGTTGGATCTGCCTCATTTTTGTATTAAAGCGTTAGAATGATCTTAGAAAAGGGTTGAACGGCTTGGATAAACGGATACATTGTGGTGAGCCCGCCTATAGAACTGCCTGTTCGGGGCTAGAGACGGGCCAGGGTAAGATGCAATCTGTGTCCCTGACACAGGTTGAGTAGCAAGTGGGCTACTGAAGTTACTTCACTAAGTTCCGTCGGCCCTACTATGATGTATGTATTGTATCCACACCGTCCATCCATTTTAAGATATAATTTTAGGACATGAGACAAAGAATGAGGACGATAAAAATATATAGTGGACCCTACTATTGAAAATAGTGGGGAGAGTGATTCCCACCATTGAAACTATCTTAAGGCCACCATAATGTTTATTTGAAATCCAACTTGTTCAAAAGTTAAAGAAGACATGAAATACGAGAAAACACAAACATAAGCTTGATCTAAAACTTACGTGGCCTTTAGAAGTTTTTAATGGTGGGCGTCACTGTCCCTATTCTTTTCTGTGCTAGGGTCCATTGGAGCTTTGGATTTAACTCATTCTTTAAATATTGCCCTACAATGATCTCTCCAAATGGATGGAAGGTGTAGATATAAAATATACACCATAGTGGGGCCTACAGTAACATCACTTCAGCAACGTGTCTCGCTACTCAACCTGTCATAGCTAATCCGTAGAAATCGGATTGCGTACTAAGTCACTCAGGTATGCTTTTATCGTACTGAGTAAACTCAGTTGGGCCTACTATGAATGTATGTGGTTTATTGGCACCATCCATCCATTTTTCCTGCTAATTTTAGGGGTTGATCCCATAATTAAAGTAAATCCAAAGCTCAAGTGGACCATGCCACAGGAAACAGTGTGGAATACTGATTTCCAAAGTTGAAACCTTCCTAGGGCCCACATTAATATTTATTTGTCATTCAACCTGTTAATAATATTAAAAAGACATGGATAAAGATAAAACACAAACATCAGCTTGATCCAAAACTCATATGCCCTCCAAGAATTTTTCAATGGTAGAGGTTTAAGTACACTATTTACTGTGGTGTGGTCCACTTGAGCTTTGTATATGCTTTCTTCTTTCTTTCTTTTTTTCCTTAAGACCTAAACTTATCTGTTAACACAGATGAACAGAGTGGATAAACTAAATAAATAACGATGGACCCACAAAGTTTATTCAGTATGCTAATGGTACTGAGTTATTCAGTACGCAATTCGCTTCAAATTCGTGATTGCACTTGAAGTGGATAGAATCAGCGTGAATTGAACTTCTATCATTGGGAAATTCCATGGCGTGTCAGGGTTGCACTGTTTTCCGTCACAAACAACCATAGTGTTTGCGAGAAATCTATCTCATCCATCAATTTTTGGAGATCATTTTAGGACATGGGGATAAAAATGAGCCGGATCCAAGACTCAAGTGAGCCACACTAAGGGAAAAGGTGGGTAGGGAAATTTCTTCTGTGGAAACCTCCCTAGGTCAAAAGTGATGTTTTAATTGCATTCATACCGTTCATAACAATATTCCTTTCGTGATGAACTGAAAACAAAAATATTATCATAATTTAAAACTTTTGTGGCCCCACGAATATTTCAATTGTGGACTTTCAATCCTCACATTTTCGGCCCATTTGAGTCCTGGATCCAGCTCATTTCTGGCCTCTTCTACTAAAATGATATAGAAAAAATGGATGGACGAGGTGGATTTCTCAAAAAATAAAAAATAAAAAATAAAAAAAGACCACAGTAGGGCTACGTAAGTTTTTAGGGCAAAGTTTTTGGCATAAAATAAGCATGAGAAAAATAAAGGTGGAGAGATATTTTAATAACCGTGTTTATCCAATTTTCCTATAAAATTTCTCGATTTGTTTAAAATTTTCACCATCCAATGAATAATGTGATGTCCGCACTCAACCTTATGTAAGGTATAATATGATCGAGCATATAAAACCTTATATATATATATATATATATATATATATAATAATTGATTTTGGAGCGGGGTCATGTTAGGAGTAGGCTCAATTTGACACGACTCGAGTTAAGAACGTCTGGACTTGATATACTGGCCCACCTCGAAAGGTTTGACAAACAAGCTAAGCTTGACGAGAGCATCGACGAGTCAAGCCAAGCTTGGCCCATCTCAATTTGACTCCGCTCGATGTAAATTAAGCCCTATGTATAATGATCGGAACCATGCATCCTTCAGGAAATGCCGTTGATTAGATATTAACCGTAACTTTCTTTGATCAAATCATATCCCAACCATCTAATTACTAACGTTTTCATACATAATATGGATCGTTGCTGATATTATCAAAACAATTGCAGGTTTCATCTTTGGCGTTATCACTATTCGGACCTACTGAATGAACGGTTCTGATATGCTCTATATATGCTACATACTCGGGAATGACATGGACTCATATTCCCTTCCATGCCCGTGTGGCACGATCAGGAGACCAGCTCAATACTTTCAGAAGAGTGATAAGTGTATTCGCTCGCTTGAGATTCAGAGGATTCTTCTGGATTCAGGTGGAACTAATTGAAGAGATCTGGACCATTCATCAGGCAGAAGTTAGGACAAAGTGTGAGAATGCCCTATTTGAAAATTCGAAACGATTTAAAAATCAGGTACGCCGCACGTGTACAACAGATGAAGCACGCGTCAATTCTGACAACGAAGTGCCCCTACCTGATGAATAGTCCAGATTCAAATATGTCCTCTGTAGACACATGTGGAACGAAGTGTGCCGTGTCCCTCTCACACGAGTGAGTACCATTAGTATCCTGATTGCCAGATTTTTCTTCAGCATTCTGCCTCATGGATGCGCTTGAGATGTCCACACAGAATCACACGTGCCAACATAACAATTACATAGGGTTGCAATATCTGCAATGGAAGTTTCACTTGCGAGCCCACCCTATCTAGGGCTTCTAGTTTTTTTTAAAACATGAAAAGAATAACGGTTACATGAATAGGGAATGGCCCAGTTTCGTAGTCAGTGATGAGATATGGGCTTGATCTGACCATACGATTATATGGGTCCCATACGGTGCTTGGCTGATCTTTCCCACCGCTAGAATGATCCGGACCATTGGCCTGTTGAGACCCAACATGGATAGATAATGCCCCAGATATCTGCAACAAAAAAAACCTGACTATACAACTTGAGTAACTCCAAATGGTCGGTTCAAAAGAGAGCAGCAATGTCCTCATTCCACTGAAAAAACTGACCGAACATTTGTGGCTCGAGCCATCCAATCTGGTAGATATTCAAAGGTCGTCCAACCACAGTGGGCCCGACAAAACCAACGGTCCAGATCACTGAACCATGGACCTGACCTGTACAAACTAAAAAAACACGTTATGGTGATTCGATCCCACCGGACAAAGGACATCCTTACGAATGTTGGAGGGATCTCTTTTTGCCAACCACGACAATTAGCAGTGCTTGGCACACCTAACCAATCTCATTCACGCATCCATCCCCACCCTACACATGGATGCACGGCCAGGCGAATCAGACCGTTCATCAGGCTGTCCCACAGTGGATAGGACAGCAGTCGAAAGAATTACACCAGCGGGAGTAACTTAACCATCTGATCAGTGGCCCCCGGGCAGATGGTTAAGAAGAGATATGGTTAATGGGCCCCCATTCTGGTTGGACGATTAGGATCTTCTAATCAACGTGATGTATGCATCTTGTCGAACCCACAGGAGACCGGCCAGATAGACAAGGATCTAGATTATCTGAACATGCAGCAAAGCTTACGGTGGAGATGGACATATGACTCAATACTAGTTATAAATGGGTGAGATGACTCAGATCTAGTCAGAAGGGAGGTGACTTAAAGGCAACGCTAACGCAAGGAATATAAAATCAGGAGATGCCGGACGGAGTCTCTGGTGATAGTTCACTACCATTTTAAAAGATACTGGAGACTCATTCAAACCACACATACTAAAAATCTCCGAGCAGATTACGAGGATGAGGACACGTACTAAAAAAAAAAATCACAAAAACCGGGCCCCGCAGATGGCAGAATCGAAATTTCCTTGATGATGGGAGGAGATACCTGACTATTCAATTCGTATGCTGCAAAAAGAGGCTAGCAGGAAAATTACATAAACCGTCCACGTTCAACGGCGTAAGCGGATTGTGTGGTGACCCCAACACCATAGATATCCCTCGTTACCGGACTGTGGGCCCACCGTGATGTGTGTATTTTATTCAAGCCGTCCATCTGTTTTGCCAGCTCATTTTAGGGCATGAGCCCCATATTAAAGCACATATAAAGCTCACATGGACCACAATACAGTAAACAATGGGGATAAAGACGTCCACCGTTGAAATCTTCACAGGGCCCACCGAGATGTTGAAAAGTCATACAGACCTGGATGAAGTCAAACCTTGATCCAAAACGTCTGTGGCCCTAGATAAGTTTTCAACGGTAGGGGTTCAGTTTCCACTGTTTCTTGTGGTGTTGGCTTCCATTTTCGGCTCATGCCCTAAAATGAGCTGGTAAAACGGATGGATAAAAAACACATGTTGGCCCACAAAGTCCGGTCACCAGGAATATCCCTGGTGAACACTCAAATCTGCAGGCAGGTTTAATCAATCATTAGCTAGGATCTCCTTGTATGTAGGTCCCATCAAAGATATCTTTGCAGCATCGCCCATCCACGGTGGGTCAAATCAGACCAATGGTTGGGATCATCAAACCAAGGGCTTACTCCTGTAGAAAGTACAAACTGAAAACCTGAGCACTCCGTGAATATTCAGGCCGAGGATCCTATAATTCTTCCGCACTGAATTTAAACCTTTCATCACAACTGCCAACCATCCAAGTATGGAGAATTTTTGGGGGTAGTTTAAGCCGGGGCCATCAATGAAGATGGATACATGTGAAAATAAGGCCAGTCCACTTATCAGAAAGGCCATCCCTGAATGAAAAGAATAGACAGTTCTCAAGAACTTGCTAATGGTCCACATTCAACATATACTTGTGTGGCCCTCTTGATGAGTGGACCACCCCAATTCCTGTATACATTCATCTTTATAGCGGGGCCTCACATCCACCGCTCAGATGTCCAACACACTTGAGAGGGCAATATCTGAGCATACAAAAATGCATCCGACAGTGACCTGATCAAAAAATAAAATTTATAGGTAGATTGATGCATGCATGCATCAATGGATTTCCAGGATAATCACAGTTTCCAGACTCAAAAGATTGCTGTCACTTTACTAACAGTTGTTGCAATTCGGCTGACTGGCTCCATCCAATCGAATCGCTACATTTACAAGGAAGTTAGAAAGAATTACGGGCAGACAGTGAACTGTTTCATCTTTTGAAAGATCTGGCAGCTCTGGCAGTCTTGTCGAAGTCCCACATCGAGTACTTGGCTTTTCCTGATTCTTCTCAACTTACTCCGAATGAGAGGTCCAGAATATCAGCCCGCTGCTCGTGCAAGATGAGTTCGTTAGTAGGGACATTGCTAATAAGAGCCATGCATGCATTCATGGACATGTACACAGATCAGAGACAAGCAAGCTTACCTGATCAACACAAACACACACTGCAAGACACCTGCAGTGCCTGTCCACGCTGACGGGCCATCAGCCGTTAGTGCATCTTGCACCAGCAAGCCCACGGATGCCGACAGAGACACAAAGGATACAACATATGCAAAGAAAAGCCAAAGTTTCAACCTGTAATTTCAGAAGTCGTATTAGTGAAAAGGGTTTTCTCTGGTACTGTATAAATCATTGTTAGTGTAGGCCTAAAACAGCAGACACCAATAATTCAAGAGAACTGCAGTGTCAGTAGTTAGCAAAATACAAAATGGTTCTAACACAACAATCAAGCAAAATGCCATGAACCCCATGATGCTGTGCTAATCGCATGCATAGATATTCATATTAAAGGGCATCTTCACAAACCCAATAGTCACCACCATCATCATCTCAGCCCTATCCCAATTAATTGGGGTGGGCTACATTAATCATGTTCCACCATTCAAGTATCAAATGCCATAACTTCACTTAGGACATAGGTCATCAAATCTTTGTTACTGCCTCCATCCACGCCCTTTTGGGCCTTCCCTTGCCAGCCTTCAGCTTGTACCAACCCACTCCTAAACACCGCAATTCTGTCTCCATTGCATGTGATCAGGCCATCTGAGTATACTTACCTCATCTTATTACTTATTGGTGCTACTATTAAGTTCCCTTGAATGCATTCATTTATAATTCTTTCCTTGCCCTTCTTGCCACTCATCCATCTCAACATCCTCATTTCAGCTCACCTGTTGTTCCTCAACCACCCAACATTGTCCCATTCCCATAAAGAATGGGTGGTCTATTGCTATCCTACAAATTTTCCTTTCAATTTGGGAGCGTTGAGAAGCTAAGATTATGGCATTTTGCAATTAGTATCTTATGCATCCAGCTTGTTCATTGGGCTGGTAGGACAAACCCCTTCCAGAGGACCCAGGCTCAAGTCCCACTGATGTATTGGTTTGGTCCTGCCTGAACCAACTATTTAATCCAGACCAACATAAAAGAATTGCTGATGATCTTATTTTAACAAGTTTGGCTGTTTAAACTGCCTTTTTCTTAAACACCAGGAAGCTGTTTTATGCTTGCATACAAAATCAAGACTGACTAGGCATTGCACAGGAAAGAAGAGCATATATCCACAATGTCCAGTAATCTCAACTTTTCCAAATGAATGCTGCCCTCTTAAGAGGGGGCAGGGCATTCTACAAGGAGAGATTGGAATTACCCCATACTAGACGTGTGGTTGCTTTTGTTAGAATTCAACAAGCAACAAACACAAGCCAATATGGAGTATTTATAGCCCCCAAGCCTAGCCAATGATGCGTTACTGCTGTAGGATTTCTGCAAAATTAGGGGATGGGTCCTGACAACTAACATGATTGGGTGGGGCATAGGGCCCGCCCTCAGCTGAGCCAAAGAGACGGTTTGTGGATAGAATGTGATTCAAGAGTGGTATCTTTCAAAAAGATTAAGGCCCCTCGCATGGAGTGTCCAAAATTCTTCTTCTCTCGTTAGCTTAATTTGGAGGAGTATGCCCCATACTGTTTACAAATGAAATACCAAATCCAAAGTAACTTATCTAAGCTTAAATGTGCAACACAATTACTTGAGCAACAAATAATTTTGGACCATGAATAAATGGATACGAGTATGTAAAATAAATTATGTATCATAATAAAAACCTTAAGAGAAATTCAAGCAAAATGAATGTGTCCCCAGGAAATCTAGTTCAGATAACACCATATCCAAGGGAGTCAGTTCCCATCATGCATGGTAAACAGCTGAAGTTACTACTAGATGTTTTTCACACAAAATCAAACTCTATTGATTGGAGGTCTAACTCTACATTGTGTAGTCATGCTACTATTTGGATTGTGTGGTCAGCCACTATTTCCTGAAGGAAAGAAATGTGACATTTCCAACCTTACAAATGGCAAGTTCCGTATATTACTTATTGAACAGACAGAGCCAACCATATTTTAACAAGGGATCAGATCGATGGTAGATACCGTGCCTCCATGTCATTGCCACACCCACGGAATCCACAGACAACTGAAAGTGGCCAAATGGGTCACAGACCAAAAAGCATAGCATTCTGAAGATCCTAATCCCCCAATCAGTGGGATAGAAATTGACAGTCAGTGAAGAAAACAAAAAAGGTCATCTATTGGTCTAGTTTGCAATTTTTGTTTGTTAGCCCCTCACATCTCCTTCCCATAGCATTCTCTTGATGTCTGCTTACTTCTAACAAAATCCTAGCTTATATTTAATTTATTAAAAAAAAAAAAAGTGGTCAATCACTGGATGAGGGCACAGTATGCATTGTTCAGATCATCATATGCATGTGTATGGCCCAATAAAAAGGCACAACAATTGTGTGCCTCCAGAAACATCGGACCTCTTCCCAATAAAAGCCACACATACTTTGACTGGGAATTGTTGATGAATAGATGTACCTTCTCCCCTTCAAAGAATCACAAAATAGAAAAGGCCCTGTCACCCAGGGCGTCTCAGTTGTCTCTCTCTTCAAAATTGGTCGCCTTTAAATCCTTACTCAGCTACAGCCAATCTGGTGATATTTAAAGTACAAGGATGATAATGAATATTCAAAAGAAACAGGTGAGGTGTGTTTGAGGGACTACTACTCATTTCCTTAAAGAGTGCCCAAGAAAACACCATTTGGTTCTTTGATCCAACTAGTAGCATCTTGCAGCACTGATGACAGGATGAACAGATGCAGGATCATATCCAGCCATCAAAGTTTTATACTAAACTCTATTCTATAGCAACTGTTTAGTTTGTTTTTGTTACACTGCGTCATCCACTGTAAGCCCTGTAAGCCCATAACCATACCATTCAAACAGTTCAAAAATTGTTCAATTCCCCAGGTTTCAGCCCCAATCTGTCCCCACAACAGATCTTTAAACCAGCCTTACTCCTTGTTGTGGGATGTCAGTACGAAGTGGTCATTCTAACACTTCATGATACAGTTCCAATCCATATTCCATGCTTACTGCATAGTGCTGATCCATCATCCTAGACTTCTCACGCCAGTCCTATTGATCTTCCTACCGTGTCCCTACCCATATTCCATTCCCCGCTATAACACCCTTCCCAGTATGTCGGACGTTCATAGACAGCAACTCATACTAGAAAGTCATCATAGCAGGGATCAAAGAAGTATGAGAAGACAATGAGTGAGATAGCAAGAGACAACAATGTGAAGTGTGGAGAATGATTAAAAAGCTAGCTGATGATCTAGATTCTTTGAATGGGCAGGTAACTGCTATGGAGGAAGATACGGAGAAAGTTAAACTCCAATTCATCAGTTGGAGTATCGAAGTAAGTGTCACTAGCAAGGTCTAAGGGTGGATCCACTGAGTATTTACTGGACCAATTGAGGAACCTACTGGTGAATCTAATTACAACATGGCAAGACCAATCAAAGGATGATCAACAGCCCAAATGAAGAATTCTGAAGAGAAGCAGCTTACAGGGCATCCTTTATCCTCTCATTTTGCATAAGATTCAGAAAGCCAAACATGAACAAAAGAAAGAACTAAGCACCAACAAGCAACTCCACTACCGAAGAATTCGAAACCATCATGGAGGGCACAGGCAGCAAAACGACGAAAGAGGCAGTGGTATCTTAAATGATGTCAACCTGTGAAGGAAGTTCATAGCAAAACGTGTGGGGAATGTTAGGCACCTAACAGAGCCTGCAAATGAGGGAAGCAAAGGCAATGTGTGGTGAATGTTAGGCACAAGTCAACCCAAAGCGAGTTACTCCCAAGCCAGGGTGAACTGATGCAGGACCATATCCAGCCATCACGATAGGACCGGAATGAGCCCACATGCTGCACAATCGATGGATCAAGCCCAATCTATTGCAGACCCTGATCAACAGTTTTGATCACCCTTTGGTCCCATATTTGTAATTGGATAGTCCAAACAGTCTCAACAGGCCCCACATGCAATCCCAGATGTGTGACACCAAAGAATATACATAATGCAGGCTTCTTAGAGCCAAAGATAGTTTCTACAAATCTTTGACAGCAATTAGCAAGAGTAGATTTATTTCCTTATTTCTCAGGATAGCTTTTCATTATTTGTTAACCTTACGTTTCCTTATTTTTTAGGATGCCTTTCCTCTATTTGGTAACATATCTTTTCACATAGCTTTCCTTCATCCATGAACTTTTTTGCTGATATCTTTCTTTCATGTGTTAACAGTCCCCGTTGAGCTAGAACTTTCTTTGTTTAAGACTAGCATGCATATTCATACAATCAAATAGAGAGATCACAATTTTATTCGACTAATTCAAGTCAAAATTTCCTCTTTCCAGCGACTGAACGGGGCCTCGAAGTGAGACTGATTCTTGAGGTAAGACTCCTCTTCACATGGTGTGAATTCATGCAGTTATCCCTATTCTTCTCTTTATTCTCTCTGACACATGTCCATGTGTGGTCATTTGCATTCCTACAACCTCATTGGATGCTATATTGTTCGAAATATATTTGGAGATCAAGAGATCAACCTACACACCAAGGTAGGCTGCCTAACTATTGAACCTAGAGAAACTTATTCTTGAAATCAATTCCAGATTTTGTATATTTGATGAACATTCCTGACAACTCCATCTACAGATCTAGAAAATCATCCAAATGCTCAACAAGAGAGAGTTCAGACCCTCATGTACCTAAGACCCTTATACAACTGAAAAGTGGACCATGATCAAAGCCTGGAATGTTGGGATGACACCATTGACCTTGCAACCTGTCCAAATAGTGAACTGTGTCCCATGACCGGTTTGATCAGTCATATGGGCCCGACAATCTGTCTGACCAGTTCTTGGGGTCCCTGATGATGGTCCTATTGACCTCTGGCCCATAGGCCCATACAGTTGGACTTCCATAAAACTTAGCTCTTTTCAAGAAAATCAAATTATTGATCATGTAGGAGTCTTATAATAGCATAATAATAAGTAATTGTCACTCAATAACCTATTAAAGAAGGATTTGTTAACAAAAATCCGTAGGTAACCTTTTCCGGTCACTTTGTTTTTGGGGCCACCTTGAAGGTTCTAAACATCATCCGAGTGATGCAAAATTGGTCTGACTTTAGAGCATTTCGAATTAGCTTTCAAACAAGCCCAAGATCATGTGATTTTGGCATGAATTGAGCAGCTATGACTGACTTAGTTCAGGTTTGCGAGGTTGTAATGGATTTTAGGGGTACTTTCATCATCATTATTTTGTTAACGTCAGAATATAGGATACGTATGTACAGCTATACATGTACAGCTGTATATACCATAGTTATGTGGATGGATTCATGCATATTTGTTAAGATTTCTTGTCATTCTCAATGAAATATACGCAATAAAATTTCCACAATGAAGTCTCTTGTGAATAACATTGTATCAGAGACATTCATCAATCCCCTGCCTACTGTGGACCCCACACGCTGTTCATCCCTTTTGTTTTCTTTTTTTTTTCACCCGTTTCTATACCATCCGAATGCCATTCAAAGTTTCAATCATATGTGACTGTGGACCCCACACGCTTTAGGGTAAGCTGAATTATTTTTTTAGCAGTGGAGAGAAATACTCTTTCAACTCATTCCACAAGTGAGAAATACTCTCTCTGGTTTTCTTTCTCTCCCTACTGGTTCAAAAGAGTTGCTCATAGCTGCACAAAGCATGAAGGGAGGTTTGGGAGCGGGAAAGTGTTTCTTTTAAAATGTAAACAAGTATAAATAAGAAGGAAGTGGGAGCGACATTCCAAAGCAGAGATTTGAACTGGGAGCAGCACCTAGTTAGAGGAATCCTGCAACCAAGGAGCTAATGCTGATTTCCGTTCCTGTCGCTGCTAGAATCAGGTTCCGAAGCCCATTCAAGACAAGCCAAAGCCCAATCAATCGCAACACAACATCAACCCTCCACTGCCTTTGTCGTTTGCAGCACCCGTCTTCTCCTGCTCCAGCACATTCCCTGCACTTTAACCTCAATGCCACAAAAATCAGCATCATATTCAGATCCAGCACAACCCATATTTTCCACCAGCCCCGGTCACACTCAGTCCCCAAATCCATCACTAGTAACACGAGAGCAGGCATACCTGTGCAACCAGTTGACACTCAACAACCGACCCGTCATCGTTTTTGTCAGCGTCTCCGGCTGTCCGCACCCTGAACGCATCACCATTTCCATTACAACCATCACTCACTACAGATCATCCCAACAACAATCAACAACCCAAACCCCAAATCTTAATCACCCATCTGAAACATCAGCCCCATCACCATTGATCACCCAACATCCATAGCCAGTACCAAACCCTGGTGAAACCCACCTTAGCCACAAATCTTCCTTGTTTCCTCCGGTGACCAGACCAGGCTCCTACAAAAACCTGTCTCTACCTAGTTGAAGATCTGACAGACCAAATCCTGGTGTCATTGCCACACCAACACCGCTGCAATTCCTCTCTGTGAACCATCTCTACAGCTCACTGTTGCACACATCTACTTGCTACAGCCACCGCGCCATCCAAACCTGACTCCGGGAATGATCAACCACAACATCAGTGAAATCCGACAGCCACCAGATGTGTACATTGACCATTGCAAACAATCTCTACCCTTCACTGAAAAAGAGACTTTGAAACCCTCAGCAAAACCCATCCTTGCATGACAGCCATGGAGAACTTCTCAAACTAGCAGATCCACCCATTTGTTGATTTGACGCCAATTGCAGAATTTGTTTCTGCCACTTGAAGAAATCATCTCTTGCCTCTTAGTCATTTGAAGAATAAGAGGGAGGTAAAGGGCATGATTAATCCTCCCCTCTTGTATGATACTCTGCACATGCATACACAAATTGTGCAGCACTTCTCTTTTTCTTGGTTCGGCGCACCGTGACTGCTTGATAATTAGTGCACCTTCATATTCAAGAGGGATTGGAGCTTTTCTGTCTATTTTGTACTTGATCTGTGAGTGTACTCGGAATCTGGACCGCTCACTTTTTTACTTCTAACAATCCACTTGATTGCCATCAATTGGATGGTTAGAATTGCTTGATTGCTGTGATTTTAGAGGTTTGATCCATCAACCATGCGGCCCCGTAATTTGGGTGGTGTAGATCACCATACGTGAGCCTTGAATTTGAAAAGATGAGTCACCATCATAACATTTTCAAAATAATGGTGACTCATTGTAAGAGTCTAGCCCTCTTTTTGTGGAGGTTGGCGAGACAAGTGAATTTGTCTAGCGTGCGGTCATACTAAATGCCCATTTGCAAACCTTTTTTGGTCCTTTCATAAGGCAAGGTTCTAGCAAGTCAGAAAACTAATTGTGGGTTATTCCTAGTTAATCACATCATATACAGTTGACTTGTAAAGGAATCTTTATGAACAATTGAATGGATGAAACAAAGTTTTCTTTACTTCCATGAAATGAGATTGTTTTAAGAGGAGAGATTCTTCTACATTGGATACTTCACCTTGAATATTGTTCTCGGTTAACCCCGAAAACAGTTCTTCACCTGGCAACTCAGATTTGGTGCATCTCCCAATAGTAATCCCTGTTTCTATCTTGAAACTTGTTTCTGGTTGGACTCCTAAGTTGTAGACTTTTCTGCACATCACAGTTGCTGGAATCTTATGTTTATAGCTCCTATCCGTGCAACAATTGATGGAACCTCTCTCCTGCTTCAGAGCCCAATCCAAATGCACATCATAGGTTCGCTAAACAGGCTGATAAATGTAACTTTCAGTCCAAAGCTTCATGAAGAGAAGACTCGTCATTATGGTTGTTGTTCCAAAATAGGATCACCCAACCCCTTTTCTCAGAGAATTAATGAAAACTTTTAAGGACAGATCAAAAGGGAACCCAATACAAGAAACACAAACTAACGCCCTCTTTTGCCAAAACACCATCAATACCATTTTCGTCTCCTAACGTGTGCCAACAAAATCTTTAGCTTAGAGGCAATATCATGAATTTCATTAGATACAAAAGACAATTCCACACAAAGGATGTCCACAAGATGACAATTCTACCATTATGAGCAACCAGAAATACTTTTGAAAGATCCTTATAGCTTCCCTGAGGACCAAGCCCCCACTTTCATGGCTTTTCGAACCCATCACCAACTCTAGATCTTATCATTGGCATAGGGAAATCAAAGGTACTCATCCAAAATTTCCATATAGTGAACCAACAGAATCTGAACCTACCAAGCATTGGATAGCCTCTCTTCTCATGTTTGGCTCCGAGACTCAAACCTTATGTGAAAGTCTAAATTCACAATTCTCTGCCGCCACCGCCAGTCCCATGTTGAAGCTGTCACTAATTCCATATTGCCTTCCACTCTATGCTTGTACATATCTTAATTAACGGGGCATTCCAAATATTTCATATAGCAAATGAATAGAATCTGAACCTACCAAGTACTGGATAGCCTCTCTTCTCATATTTGGCCATGAGACTCAAACCTTATTTGAAAGTCTAAATTCACAATTCTCCACTGCCACTACCTATAACATGTTGAAGCTTTGCAAGCCACTAATTCCATAGGCTTTCCCCTTTGTACTTGTGCATGTCTTAATTAATGGGGTGTACCTTTCCCTTCCAGCCCATTCTGCTTTGGAAAATTTGATTCGTTATATTTTCCCAATTGGCAACAACAATCAAAATATAATAAATCAAAACATATAAACAAACATGTTAGACATTGTGGCTCTGAGAGACAGTTCTCAAGATATACTTCTGCTTTTCTTTTCTTTTTTGGAAAGGCACACTTCCACCGCTGCTTCTAAATGAGATTCAACTCTTATTTTTTGTTTTATTTTTTAATTGTTAGCGTTTGTGTGAAATTTTATAAGAAGAAAAAGATTGCATTAAGGGACTGATTGGATTCATGAGTGGAGAAAAAAAAAAAAAAAGGGAGGAAAATGGAGTTTTTCAGAAAACGCCGTTTCCAGAAAACAGTGAGAAATGAAAAGCCATTTCCCAAAAGGGAAGGGGGCAGTCACTGTATCATCATGAAGATGGTGAGTTTGAACATTAGGGGGCTGGGGTGCAAAGAAAAGAGGGTGCACATCAGAGACCCATGCAAACAAACCATAGCTCAGCTTGTGACATTGCAGGAAACAAAAATGTAGAAACTAGATCAGAGCCTTCTAGACTCCGTTTGGGGAATTAAAGAAAAGGAATGGGTCATATAGACACGGAAGGTGCAAAAGGGGGCATAGTGGTGATGTGGGACTCGAAATTGTGGAAAGCAAAGGACCCATGGTGTGACAAATTCTCAGTCTCGGTTCAGTTAAAAGGTGTGGCTTCCAGTGCAAGATGGGTCTTCACTTTAGTCTATGATCCAAACCTCACAAGTCTTAGGTATTATAAGAGAACTTTGATTTCAATAAAGTTATTTCTCCCTCTACTTGAATATTATTGTGTGTATACTTTTCTCCGTATACTCGTCTATTTCTTTGCAATTCAAGTGTCATGATCTCATTGACTCAATAACCAGGTTGCACCATTTTGGTATCAACTCAAGTCATCTTTGAGAATCTTTTGACTCTACATCATCTCATAATGGCTTCAAAAGGAGTGACACAGGAAGAGCTTGTGCAAGTAACACAAATTAATCATTGCACTCACAGAGCGAGTGGATCAGCTCAACGCATACGATAGGCAATCTCACTAATCAAGTGAGAGAGCTCCAACGTGGAGGAATCTAGAACCAAAGTTGGACACATAGCGGAAGGTCCCCCACCAAGGTCGTAACTAACAACGGGCAGCACTGACTCATAAAGAGACCAATAATCGAATCCTTCGATTGTTGGAATATGACAAAGAGACAGGAATTAAGGTAGAAATTTCGTAATTCCATGGTCGTTTGCATGTTCACGACTTCGTCGATTGGCTAAATAATGTGGAAAAGGTGTTCAAGTACAAGAAAATCATGGACAAATAAGAAGATTAAGTTAGTAGCTATGAAATTTTCCAATCACGTGTTGGCATAATAGGAACGATCTCCGAGTTGAATAAATCCGTCAAGGTAAGGAATAAGTAAATTCTTAGAAAAAGATGAAAAAGAAGCAACAAAAAAATAATAATAAAATAAAATAAATCTTACCAGCGACTTATGCTAGTGACCTCTATCAAACATGACACAATTTGCAATAAGGGAACAAATCAGTAAATGAATACGACAAGGAGTTCCATATATTGGAATCATGGATAGAAGTTCGTGAACATGAAAACCAAAAGATTTCAAGATATCTTAATGGTCCTAATATGGACATCATAAATAAATTGGCTTTCAAAGATGTATTTAAGATATCCAATGCATACACACTTACGTTAAAAGCCAATGAGATAATTAGTTGGGGACTTGGGAGACGATTTAGGCATCATCAGCAATGGGGCAGCATGCTAACTTCCAACATAAGGCAACTGCAAGGCATCCCATAGATAGAGGGAAGATAGGCCAACAGCAAACAATGAAGCAAACTCCAACCCCAAGGGGTAGTTATGGACAAGGGGCCAATGTGCCCAAGACAGGCAAAACAACATTCCTTTCACATGCTTTAAGTGTGGGTAACCGAAACATCATTCTTTTTACTATCTTGAACATCAGTCCACACTCCACAATTAAAGTAAATTTGGTCGAGCAATGAGAATATGTGAAGACACTGTCAACCACATACAAATGAAAGCTAAAGATAACACAGAATACGAAGAACATGTATATGAGGATGGCGCGCTTGTTGAGGACGATGTAGCAACTGTATTGGTGATATGGCAAGGCGCTGGTTATCCAATGGACAGTGCTATTGATGCCTTGAGTAAATGATGGGGAGCGATGGTTGTGGCACAAAATCTTCCATGACACTTGCACTTCTAGTAGAAAGAAATGCACAATTTGGCATGCGGGTGTAGTAAGAAAATTGTCTCGCAAGAAATTGTGGACAAATGAACCTCAAAGAACAGGCATCCATGCCCATATCTGATTCGTTGGTTCAAAAAAATAGAAGTTTTTGATTTTTTATTTATTTTTTTTTTTTTTTGAGGATTGGAGAATTTTATGTTAGCTCCACGTGTTCAATTTCCTTCTCTATTAGATCTAAGTACAAGGATGAAGTATGGTGTGACAGGATCCCCACGAATGCATGCCAGAATTTGTTAAAAAGACCATGGTTGTGGACCTAGATATGGTGCATTTGACTCGAGCTAACACCTATTCTTTCACCAAGAATGATGTTAACATCACATTGAACATCACATTGCACCAAATAAAAATTCTTCCAACACCCAAATCTAATAAAGTCTTAAAGACGAGGGTCAAAAATCACTCTATGCAAATAATAATAATAATAATTGAAGAGGAAAACAAGGAGACTGGCATCATTTATGTCTTGCTTGCTAAAGAAGACACGAAATAATCAAATGTTCTGCCTCCTACTAGAGCTCATTCACGAATACGAAGACTTGGTGCCCAAAAAACTTTCAACTGAACTTCCTCCTATGAAGAACATTCAGCACCACATTTAATGTCGGGTTCTAGCCTACCAAATGTTGCACACTACCGAATAAGTCCAGTCAAACATACCAAGCTCCACCAACAGGTTACTAAGTCGTTATAAAAGAGTTTAATTCGTGAAAGCATGTCACCATGTGTTGTTCATGCATTATTAACCCCCTAAGAAAGACGAATCTTAGACGATGTGTGGACAGTCGTGCGATCAACCACATTACTATCAAGAATTGGTTTCCTTTTCCTCGTTTGGATGATATGCTGAACATGTTGCATGCAGCAAAGATCTTTTCAAAGATCAACCTTAGTAGATATCATCATATACATATTCGGCCTGGAGATGAGTAAAAAATCATATTTAAAACTCAAGACAACTATAGGGGTGGCTCGTCGTGCCATTTGGCCTTTCAAATGAGCCAGTCATGCCATTCAACCTTGCAAATGATCCAAGCACCTTCATGATGCTAATGACAGAGATAAACGTCCTTTCATGGAAAAATCTTTAGTTTATTTTAATAATAATCTTGTTTTTAGTCATGATTAATCTATTCACCTTGATGGTTTACAGCAAATATTTGATGTACTACAGGAGTCAGTATTTGTTAACTTGAAAAGGTACTCATTCCTTGTTGATAGTATTGTGCTTTTGGTGTATATTGTTTCAGAAGAAGGGATCAAGGTTTGACAAGGAGAAAATCAAGGTCATTTTGGTGTGGCCCATCTTACAAACCCTTTCAAAGGTTCATTCTCTCCATGGTTTGGCAACATTTTACCAAATATTTATCTAAAATTTTTGTACAACTATCGTAGCTGTCATCGATTACATGCACCGAGCCAAGTTCGAATGGACTAAAGCAACAGATTGAAGTTTCAGCACTATAAAAAAGAAGATGATGAAGTTCCCAATTCTTGCACTTTCAAACTTCAATAAAGTCTTTGAAGTGGAAAGTAACACTTTCTAATGTTGGCATTGGCGTGGTGCTGAGTCAGCAAGGAAAATGAATCGCTTTCTTTAGCGAAAAGCTTAATGATGCACAAAATAACTACTTCACATATGATCTTGAGTTCTATGAAGTAGCCCAAGTGCTATGACATTGGAAGCATTACCTAATTCATTGAGAATTCATTCCATACTTAGACTAACGCGTTGAGATATCTCAACTCCCAAAAGAAGTTGAGTGCTCGTCATTCGAAATGGGTGGCTTTTCTACTAGAATACAATTTCCTTTTGTGTCAAAGAGTTAGAAGTTAGAACAAAGCAATGGGTGCTTTGAATAGAGGTGGTTCTACTAGGAACACCCACCGTGGAGATCGTGGGATTCGAGGTACTATAAGAATAATACAACACAAACCCCATTTTTAGCAAAGTGCGCTGCTCAACAAATGTGGGGATGATTAAGATCCAAAGCGTGAATTCATCTCACATGATAAATATTCATTCAAGAGTTCACACTTATGCCTTCCTGAAAATTTGCAGAAGAAGCTCCTATTTAAGCTACATAAATGAGGATTAGGTGGACACTTTGGAAAACATAAAACATTAGCCATGGTGGAGAAAAAATACCATTGGGTGACTTCAACGTGATCCAATTTGCGGAGGAGCACTCTCGCAAAAGGAGAACAAGCCTCATCACGCAATCTTTTCCCGACTGGATTCAGGATCAGGAGTTGTTTGATACTAAATCCAGTCGGAAAAAGAGTTAGAAGTTAGAACGAAGCAGTGGGTGCTTTGAATAGAGGTGGTTCTACTAGGAACACCCGCCGTGGAGGTTGTGGGATTCGAGGTACTATAAGAATAATACAACACGAACCCCATTTTTAGCAGAGTGCACTGCTCAACAAATGTGGGGATGATCAAGATCCAAAGCGTGAATTCATCTCACATGATAAATATTCATTCAAGAGTTCACACTTACGCCTTCTTGAAAATTTGCAGAAGAAGCTCCTATTTAAGCTACATAAATGAGTATTCGGTGGACACTTTGGAAAACATAAAACATTAACCATGGTGGAGAAAAAATACCATTGGGTGACTTCAACATGATCTGATTTGCGGAGGAGCACTCTCGCAAAAGGAGAACAAGCATCACCGTGCAATCTTTTTCCAACTAGATTCAGGATCAGGAGTTGGTTGATCTCCCTCTAGCAGGTGCCAAATTTACATGGTCTAATTGACGTAAATCTCAGATTCAGTCGAGATTAGATAGGTTCCTTTTATCTTCAGACTGGATTGAGGAATTTCCCTCAGTCCATCAGCTCGCCCTCCCAAGAACGACATCTGATCACTGCCCAATTCTCCTCTCTATGGTCGATGTAAATTGGGGCCCCAAGCCTTTCAAATTCAATTCCGCCTGGCTCCACATCGATGGCTTTAAACAGAAAGTATTGGAGTGGTGGCCCTCATTCCAGGCGATTGGCTTCGCTGGTCATAAATTGATATGCAAACTCAGATCTCTTAGGGAGAAGATCAAAGAATGGAAGGAAGCAAAATTACTAAAAAGGGAGCTCGAGACTGAAGTTTTATTTTCTGAACTGCATCAAATTGACGCTTCTATTGAGGGTAAAGATCTCCCAGTGGATGTACTATCCAAGCGCATTCAGATCATTCAATCCTTATCGTCTAGAACTCTCGAAGATGAACATTCCTAAAAGCTGAAATCAAGGTCTAGGTTGATATCGGAAGGAGACAAGAACACCAAATATTTTCACAGATTAGCAATTATGAGGGCTCGGGCTAAGGCCATCCATAGCATCACTGTAGATGGAAGACAGATCGATGATAAGGTAAGATATCTAACATGGCAGTGGCTCATTTCAAATCCATCCTTTCTTCTGAAGGATGGTCTAAACCTCATCTAGATGGAATCCCTTTCTAGTCTCTCCTAAGTTCGGAAGCGGATGCTCTAGAGGCCCCTTTCTCGGAAGAGGAGGCAAAAGCGGCAATCAACACATTGGAAGGCGATAAATCCCCTAGACCCAATGGGTTTCCTATCACTTTTTTCCAATGCTTTTGGGACACTGTTCGTCCAAATGTTATGAATTTCCTAATGGAATTCCATTATCGGGGAAGGCTTTCTAAGGGTATCAGAGCCTCTTTCATTACCCTCATCCCCAAAGTTGCCGGTGCTAGTTCCTTTTCAGAATTCAGACCCATCAGTTTGATAGGCAGCCCGTACAAAATTCTAGCCAAAATTCTATCCACTAGGTTATCGTCAGTTATGGGGAGCCTGATTTCCAAATATCAGAACACATTTATAAGGGGAAGACAGATTATAGACAGAGCCCTGGTAGCCAATGAAGTTCTCCACACCTGCCATAGATTGGGGAAGAAAAGCATCTTCCGTAAGCTCGACATAGAGAAGGCGTACGACCATGTCAACTAGGGGTTTCTACATTACATACTTCTCCGTATGGGGTTTGGAGAAAAATGGAGGAGATGGATTAAGTCATGGATCTAATCGGCTCGTTTTTCAGTCCTTCTCAACGGTGTGCCGAAAGGCTTCTTCTCCAATAGCAGGGGTCTTCGCCAATGAGACCCTCTTTCTCCTCTCCTTTTTCTCATAATTGGTGAGGCCCTCTCTCAAATGCTACTCAAAGGTCAAAGCACTGACCTATTTCGAGGGATCTCAATGCCTGGAAATCTCACACCAATTCCTCATATCTAATTCGCAGATGACACTTTTATCATGATTGAAGCGGACTCCAAAGCTATCACCAACCTCCACACAACTCTAAGATGCTTTGAGGCAGTCACGGGTTTGAGAATTAACATGTCCAAGTCTAAGGTTTTTGGGGTGAATTTATCGGACCAGGACCTCCCCACTTTCGTTGATTCCCTAGGCTGTAAGTCCACTACATTTCCGACGTTGCTTGTGGGGTCGCCGCTTGCTATAGGTTCCCACCCAATATCGATGTGGGATAAGGTGGTGGAAATTTTTCAAAAAATGTTGGCTACTTGGAAATGTAGGTACCTGTCTATGAGAGGCAGGCTCACCCTTATTAAAGCCACCTTATCCAACATCTCTATCTACTTCATGTCCCTTCTCCGATGCCCGCAATCAGTTCTGCGTCAGATTGACAAGCTGAGACGAGATTTTTTATGGTGCGGCAAGGATAATCAGAAGAAATTCCATCTCAGGACTGGTAAGAAGTGTGCAGCCACTTCCGGGAAGGCGGTGAGAGCATCAAAAACCTACAAGTCATGAATCAGGCCCTATTGGGAAAATGGTCCTGGAGGCTAAGTTCGCAACCGGAGGCTATATAGAGTAGCATCGTCAAAGGTAAATACGGGTCCTCCTCGGGGGGTTGGTGGACAAAGGACTCTTCAGCTTACAAAGCTTCACATATTTGGAGAGGCACTCTTCAAGTCAAAACGCCTATCGTTGAGAATGTTGGCTTCGATCTAGGGAATGGTGTCGTCATACGTTTCTAGGAGGACCGCTGGTTGGGGGAATTTGAGACTGAAGGACATTCCCTAATATTTATCGCCTAGCCGTCAACAACGAATCTCCTATCGCCAACTTCTATTCTCTCTTCGGCGTAGGTATTGTTTGGGACATTCCTTGCCGCAGGAATCTTCACGATAGGGAGGTCAGTGAATATGCAAAGTTACTTGATTGCCTCTCTAGAGTTTCTCCGACCCAGACGGAGCAGGACAGAATTATCTGGAAGAGGGACAAATCATCACACTTTTCAGTCAAATCCTTATACGCAGCTATTGCCCCCACTCCTTCCCACTCTTCTCTAGCCTCTCCATTCATATGGAAATACCCAGTTCCCCCCAAGTTCATCTGCTTCACTTGGCTAGCATCTAAAAACCGGATTCTAACGATCGATAATTTGAAAAAGAAAGGCATGTAGCTTGCCAATATCTGTCTCTGCTGTATGGACAGCAAGGAATTCGTCGATCATCTCCTGGTTCACTATCCGTTTATATCCCAGATTCGGGCAGATTTTTGCAACAGATTTAATATCAGCGAGTGCGTGCTAGCCTCCGCAATCCAGATTTTGACTTTCTGGCACGGCTTTAAGCTGGGTAAAATCAGATCTCGTGTTTGGAGAATGGCTTTTATAGCAATCTGGTCGGCGGTCTGGAAGGAGAGGAACAACAGATGCTTCAACAATTCTCAGTCTTCGGCACAAGTTGTGGGTTCCAGGGCAAAGAATTTAATTATCGAATGGGCTGCTAATGTCTCTTATTTTAAAGATTTTAATTTCATGTTCCTAGGCTAGTAGTCTGCTTTTTTCTTCTTCTTTTTCCTCTCTGCCACCTTAGCAGACGCTGCTGTTTTCTTTCTCTTTCAATGAAATTCCATTGCCTTTAATAAAAATAAAAATAAAAAATACCATTGGCCCCTCATGCGCCATTACAATAAACAATTCGTAGCATGATGCCAAGTCTTTAAAGGTCCTATGCATAACATTGGCCTTTATATGCCGCTTCTTGTTCCCATCACACCATGAGTGGACATTTTTATGGAATCCATTATAGTTCTTCCCAAGACTTAAATGGGAGCATATTCAATTTTCATTATGGTGGATTGTGTTTCAAAAATGGCCCACTTCATTCCATGGAAAAGAACAATGGACACTATGCATATCGCCAACACATTATTCACAGAGATTGTGCAATTTCATTGGGTACCCAAAACAATAACTCCGAACTATGATTCGAAATTTGTGGGGCACTTCTAGCGCACTTTATGTAAGCAATTGGGAACTAATTTCAATTCTCTAGTGCACATCATCCTAAAACAAAAGGGAAAATTGAGGTAGCCAACACGAGCATTGGCAACCTCTTGATAAGTTTCGTAAGCAATAACATATCCTAGAGGGACTTAGCTCTACCCTAAGGCGAGTTTGTGATGCAGGACGTGTGATTTAATCATTTGAATGTAGGAGATTATTAACGGATTAATCAAAATAAGTCAAATACAATAACATGCCATTCTAGGATGATTAAATGAGTTCCAAATAGATAATAAAATTCAGATTTATTTTAAATCACAATCCCACGCAGGCATAAACCACATAAGCATGAAAATCTAAGGCCCGATGAGAAACCAGAACTCTCACGTTAGCATAGGTATGGATCTAAATCAATGGGTAGATTTGGACAATTATAGGGTTAGAAAATACGGGTTTTTAGGATTACTGGGGCTGGGGTTTTACCAAGTTAAAGAAGGAATGGGGAAGAGGGAGTGTGGATGTCCTTACGGTCTGTACGGACAAGGGCAGATCATGCACTATTTGGTTTTGATCGATTAGGCCTAGGTTATGGTTGTAGGATGATGGGAAGTGAGACTGTGGAGTATGTTAAAGGGTAAGGAAGATTTTGGTTCTGAAGTGGAGAAATAGAAAAGATGAGAATGAAAAATACCTTTTAGAGAGGAATAAGATAGAGATGAAGAGGATAACTAGGCTTCACACCTTTGGATTCACAGCAAGCAGTCTCTTTTCACAAGAGAATCTCAAATAACATGAGAGAAAAAGCTTTTCCAGCAAAAGAAATTTTTTCATTCCATAATAATGCGCTAGGGCTAGACGTTCCCCCCTTATATAGTCTCAATAAATGTGTTTTGTTAAAAATACCCCTCAATAAAAACAAACCTCAGATGTCACATGATGCAATAAGCTGAAAATAACGCGTCCTAAACTATAAATAACCATAAAAAACATAAAATCAACTAATCTTAATACTAATGATCAAAGTGATTAAAGATCACAACGATCCAACTGCTTGATCGAAGGATCCATGCGATTTAACGGTTCGATTGTCATGTCCTCGCAATCCAATAGTCAAAACTTCTCAAATAAGCAGTCGACATGTATCTTCCTAGTGTAGGATCTTCGAAGATGCACAATCATGCATGTGGGGCCTTCTAGTCCTTAACGTGGTCCACCCGGGCCCATCCACGAGTTATCAAGACAAAGTGAAGGCTGGGTCGATCTCCTCCTCTGGTATACTCTAAATGATCGGATGTCCTCGTCAGTTTGCTTACAACAACTCAGTAAATCATACCACTAGAAAATCCCTATTCAATATCATAAAAGGGAAAAGTTTGCATCATGTACTTATCTTAGCACTATTACTAGTACAAGATTAAGTGGACAGATGTTAATGCTTCCGCAAGGCACATCCTAGACTTGCAAGCTTGGATGATTAAGAAGATTGAGAGCAACACGAAGTACCGAGAAACTACAAATGAACATTGACAAGAGAAGATATGTAAAGGATGTGACTTAGTTATAGGGTATCTCTACCAAAAAAACAAAAAAAAACAAAAAAAAAAAACTCAAGTCTAAGAAACTTAGTACATACCAAGTCAAAAGGAAATTGAATGATAATGCCCATGAGATCGATTTGCCAGATGACTTTGATATCTCGTCGACTTTCAATGTGGTGGATTTGTTTGAGTACCATAGCAAGGTGACGTGCAAGATGGAGTCATTACCAACATGAATAAATAACTCCCAAAGAAAAAGAAGCACAAAATTAAACAATTGTTGCTCACGAAGACTATTAACATTCAGTGGAGCCAATAAAGGAATAATTTGTGAAATAAAAGAACAAGACCTATTCTGAATGCACATGGATTACAAGTGAAGAATTGAAAAGATTGGATCTAGAACTCTACTTCTTGTAGGAAGCGTCCAACTTGTCGTACAGCCCGAGGGGGATAATGTAGGCTAGTAGCCCACTGTATGCCCAACATGTGCTGATTTTAGGCTATTTTTGCAAAATTTAGGCCTAAATATCAAAGATCGCATGTGACATTTGAGGTAGAGGGGGCTGATGTGGAAGGCATGGTTAATAGATTTTGGAAGTATTTAGTAGATTTGTTTTTTGCTACTTTAGGCCAAATCTTTGTCGATGAGATTCTTCTTCTTTTTTCTAACTTTTTAATGAAATTTTTATTATCTTCAATAAAATATTGATTGCTTTGAAATCAATCTAATAGTTTGGAAATTTTTCATTAATGATCCATAGGGATTGTCTTTGGAGACTATAAAAGAAGTTGTGTTGGAAGTAGGCATTCCACATTTTTTGAGTTGCAATTTTTCTTAAGTATTGAAGTTTGATGTCAATAAAGTTAATTTCCCTCTCTACTCAAGTATTCTCGTGTGTACTTTTTCTTTCTTTTGTGTGTGTGTGTGTGTGTGTGTGTGTGTGTGTGTGTGAGAGAGAGAGAGAGAGAGAGAGAGAGAAACAGCAATTTATTAAGAAGCCTGCGAACAAGTTGGAAAAGAATACAACACGACAAAAATCAGACGGCCAAAAAGAGATTTGCAACTAAAGCTGCCTTTACATAAACAGCCCAAACCAAAACAAGACCTTTGGCCTTCTTAAAAAGAGATTCTCATGTATACTCTCTCATCCATTTCTTTGCGATTTGAGTGTTGAAATCTCATTGACTCAATAACCGGGTTGCACCAAGGGGCTGAGGAAGTGCCACTGCATGTTTGACATAAAAGGATAACACACTGGAAACACTCCCTACCTTTAGATGCATCTTGCTCTGGTGTGGGCAAGTGGGTACTGCCAAGGTTGAGGCTTTTCTTGGACAGTCGTGACCTATCATGCAAATCATTTGTGTCGTTGTCAAAATCAACTCTCTTCCCCATTTTATTGAGATAATCCCCCCACTAACTCTATCTATAACAGTACCCGGACTCTTGACCTTATTTCGGAAGGCATGTCCACTCCATCCAAATAGACCACAAGATTGCCACGACGCACAAATTCCAGAGACTGCAGGATTTCAGCTGAAGTCTGATTCTTTGAAGATCTTGGTTGTTGATTCTCTGGATTTGCATAAGCTATTTTAGGCCATTACATTTTGGAAAAATCTTCCTAGATCTATTTGTCACACTATCTTGGAAGATGTTGATTGATATGGAATCAGTCTAATAGTTGGGAAATTTGGTTAACGATTTACACTCCTTGGGGTCCATAAATAATGCTGTTCTAGGCAATAGAGGCATTACACCTTTTCTGAGTTCTACCAAAGCGTTATTCAAGTACTTGAAACTAGTGAAAGAATTTGATGTTAATAAGTTGTTTATCTCTTTCTACTCAAATACTCTCCTGCGTTTTTCATCCATTCATCAAAATATCATTGATTCAATAACCAGATTGAAGTGGAGGCCGCTATTTGTTTATGACTGAAATGTAATTGTTGATGGCTCTTCCACTGGGAAACAAGGGGTGACTTGGCATTGAAGGTGTGTTGAGGGATAGAAACGGAGAAATTGAGTGGGACAGTTCTTGGACCCATTTGAGTATGAAACTCTAGTGACAGGAATCAAAAGATCTTAAGAAACGACTCTGTATCTTTTCCAGTTCCTTCAAGGCTTCAATATGGAATGAATTCAAACATTTCTTGGGAAATGTAACTCAAAGCTGCATCAATTTAATTCCTCCTTTTAATTTCCTGCTTAAGAGATCTCAGTCTCAACTTAAATTCGTCGAATAAAGGGGAAGACGAAAACATAGAGTAAGCATCAATCACAATCAACGGTTCTCTGACCACAAAAACTACAATACCCCACAACTGACAACAAACCCTAGCGGATTCTTTGACTACGAAGATCCAATACCTCACAACGCATAGAATCAATTCGATGCAGGCAAAGCAGACTTCGATCAGGATAAACCCCAATTTCATGTCCGAGTCTGCGAACAAATATAAATCCCGTAAAACCCTAAAACGCAATTAAAAAAGAGGACGGAACTGACCTCCATTCTCCTTCTTCGTAAGGGGAGTAATCAATGTCCTCTCGTCTGACGCAATTAAACATTAGGGCGGCGAGAGATGCGAAGATGCCTGCAAAAAGAAATCGATGGTTAAAAAAGGTAAAAGAATTTTATTTAAAAAAAAAAAAAAAAAAAATCAGAGGCAGAGAGAGATAGAGGGAGAGAGAGACCGGGAAGATAATGGAGGAAGGAGATTTTGACGGAGCTGCAGACGACAGCGTCGACCCAAAACCACCAGCCAGCACCGAAGACGGCACCCGCTACGCCGGGGCCGAAGATCGCCCACAGCTCTGCGAGATCCATCAGATGCAGTAGCAACAACAGCGGCTGGAGAGAGAGACGAGAGATAGTTGGATCCTCCAAGACGCCTTGGAGGATGTTTGGATGCTTCGCGTTCTGGCAATGTTGTTTGAGAAATGTTCGCATGCAACGTTGTGTGGTGACATTAACGTACAACGCTTCTTTTCTGCTGACGTGTCACTTCAGAGTAACATCCGAGCCGTAAAAAGGGTGGATCGTACCATTAAACGCCTTAAGTAGGAATCAGGACAGCCCAATCGTCAGGGACGCCACGCAAGTAATTGATTCAGATCAACGGATCTCCATCGATTACACAATGTGTTTCGCTTCGGTGATCTTTACGACGTAGCCTGCCTTTTCATGGCTCGGATGTTATAAACAGGTGGAACGTTGCGAGGAAATGGTCCATTGTGTATTGGAATTTCAGCATGCAGCGCCTACATGAAGCTCTCTCCCGTTGTTTTTACTTCGGCGAGACGCGAGAAATGGAAACGCTAGACGTGAATGTCAAAAGGCTCGGGCCTACCGTGATGTGCGTAACATCCACTCCATCCATCAGGCCAGCACGTGTTGAAACGTGAGATACAGAATAAGGGAAACGGATTGCTACTCCCCCTGCCACCGGCCAATGGCTGGTGGTCGGTTCTCTATGGACCCACTATGATGTATGTCTTTCGTAGCGCCGTCTATCTAATTTTTTAGATCATTTCACGAATGAGACAAAAAATGAAGTACATGCCAATCTAAAGTGAGCCGCATTTAAGGAAACAATGTTGAATGAATGTTGATCATTAAAAACTTTTTGAGGCAATAAAAGTTTTGGATCAAGCTTATCTTTGCTTTTTTTACCTTCATCTGGGTTAGAATGACCTAATTAACATGTTGGATGTCAAATAAACAATACAATGGGCCTTAGGAGGATTTTAATGATGGATATTCAATCACTTTTGTTTTCATGTGGTGTGGTCCACCTTAGATTTATATGGCTCTCATTTTTTGGATAAATCACCAAAATGATATGTAAAAATGGATGATCAGAAGGGATAAAGCACATACATCATAGTGCGGCCCACAAAGCACCGACTACCAGCCACCCCGCCAGTAGCAGGGGAGTGGCTTATCCGTTTCCAAAATAAGGCCCGTCTAAAGTCAGGTGGGCCACACCATGGGTCAAAAGTTGAATGGAGACACATCTTTTAGGACTCCCCAAAGTTTTGGAAACGGATTGGTTGCTCCCTTGCCACCATCCCGTGGCTAGTGTTTGATACTATGGGGGCACCACCATGATGTACGTACTTCATCCATCATCCATTTTTAATGATCATTTTAAGGCTTTAGCCTAAAAATGAGAAAGATAAAAACCTCAGGTGGACCACACAATGGAAAAACAATAGTAATTGGATATCCAGCATTTAAATGCTCCTAAGGCCCATTGTAGTGTTTATTTGACATTCAATATATTGATTAGGTCGTGCAGAAGATGGAGGGAAAAAACAAATAACGGCTTGATTCAAAACTTTTATGGCCTGCAAAAAGTTTTTAATGGTTGACGTTGAACAGTTTTTCCTATAATGTGGTCCACTTGAGATTGGGATATAAATCATTTTTTGCCTCATTCCATGAAATAATTTAGAAAAATAGATGAGCAGCATGAATGAAATACATACATCATGTTGGAGCCCACGGAGCACCGACCACCAGCGGATGGTTGATGGCAGGGGTAGTAGCCAATCCGTTTCTGAAGTTTTGTAATTGATTTTTCCGTCATCATGGTGGGCATGTTATGAATGGAAGCGGATTGGCTGGTGTAGTGTACACCAGCTATATAGCTAGTGTAAATATGAGTCGTGCGAAGACCACCAGCGACGCTCCTCGAGCTCTAACTTGTATGAACGATTCAAAGAAGATCAAAGTTATGTGGCCCCACATTGATGTATTTATTATATTCATACTGTTAATCTATTTTTTAAGATCATTTTAGAGCGATAGACAAAAATTAATCATATCCAAAGCTCAAATGGACCACACCAAAAATAGCAACAAGGATAATGATTTTCACCGTTAAAAAATTTATAAGGCCACCTTAACATTTATTTTCCATACAATATGTTAATAAGGTTACAAATACATGGATGAAGAGGAAAAACAAATTTTATATTGATCTGAAACTTCTGTGACCCCCAATAGGATTTTAACGGTAGACGTTCAATCCCCCACTACTTTTTTCAGTGTGGTCTAATTGATCTTTAGATTCATCTTATTTTTCACTCAAGCCTTAAGACGAGCTTGCCAAATAAATGAATGGTTTAGATATAACACATACCTACTAATGGGACCCACAGAACTTGCTGACGTCAATACACCAGCTATATAACGTGGGCAGTACACCAGCCAATTTGCCTCCGTTATGAGCGGCCTGGTTGGCATGCTAATGTCATGGTAGGATCTTGGAAGGTTTTAATGGCGTACGTTTACTTCCCTACTATTTTCCATGGTGCGGCGACTTTCAAATTCTGATTTTTCAGAATTCTAAAACATCTTAATTCAACAAACAGATGTACATTAATCATAGCTAAGATCACTCACTTCATCTTCATAATCTATTTAAAATAGGTTCACATATTTCTTTTCTTTTTAAGAAAATCCTAAGAATTTTAGGATTGAATGATAATTAATGTGTGTCATGTCACGCCCCAAACTTGAAAACCGGGCTCACAAAATTTCCGATCTCCGAATCCGCCGCCGACAGCCTCCGTAGAACCCCATTCTCAGCTCTCAACTCCCATTCACCAGGTTCCGATCATGAGATGCTACGAGGAGGATTTTCAACGTCAGTTTGATTCGTAATAAGCATAACCAAAGGCATAACCCACAAACAACAACCAAAAACTCCATTACATTTTCACTATAATAAAAAACTTTACAAGTACAATGAGCATAAAGAAAAATACAATGATGATAGACCAAAAACTCCAAAGTGATCTGCAAGGTACTCCTGCCTCAGCGCTGCTGCGAGCCAACGTCACCTGCACGCAACGGTCATGCATAAGCTTATAGCAAGCTTAGAGGGTGGTGAAAGTATGTGCGCAAGGTAGTAATATGATCATGCAGTATCAGAGTAATGCGGAATATGCAGATGGATCCATAAATATCATGAGTCGTATCAAGGCTATACGATGCAAGATGCAAGTCAAACATGCAATCCTCGTCTAAGTCCGCATGTCAATACAGCTCAACTCTCGGATATCACTGGGGTCTAGTATACTCTAAACCAGATCGCTGCCTCATCGCGCATAATAAGGTAAGTGGAAGAGACCTCACTATCCATCTGTCAATATCGGGCTCGACTCGTAGATAGCGGACCTATTCCTCAAGCTAGTCAAACTCAGCCTAGCATTGCCCCCTACATTCGGGCGGGTAAGGCCGCACCCCCTTCCAACCAACCACGACACAGCGAAGAGTTTAACTATCTGGTATTCGGCACACAACGCTCATCTACCCACTCGGTCTAGATGTTGGAGCAACCTCTTGGTACCATAAGGGTTTAGAGACTTTCACCCAGGGATATCTATAACATCCCATGTAAAATAAGATTTTCGGTATCTAATCCTGCCAACCACGATACGTCTGTGGAAGTTATGGCCCCGATGTCGCTAGGGCATACAGTAATCATGTCATGCAATGCAAAATACATGAATCACACTATCAAATCATGCAGTAAATCCTGCGCGTATCGTGCGCTCATGTAGGGCAACACCGCCTAATCAGGGTGCCATAAACAGTCTGCCCGAAGGCATATGCTATGATCAGTCACTTCTCATATCAAGCACACATATGATGCGTATGATCATGAGTCATGGAACTATACTAAACATGTTATGATGAAATGAACTATTCTTACAATGCAGATGGGCCCGGATGGCCTATACACAATAAGTACGGGCCTAATAATGGCCCTTAAGGAGAGTCGTAATGTGAACATCCAACCAGCATTACACTCGCAATGTGGACATCAAACCATCATTGCTCCCAAGGCACGATCGCCGTAAACGTGTTACATAATCCGTGTTGGGATCACACATTACGATGGACCTCAGGTACATCCCATTGGGCCTTAAATATATCAAATGGGCCATATCCTACAGGCCTTATATTCATTAAGTGGGCCACATCCATGAGCTGCACCAATAGGTCTTAAGTGCATTGCAATGGGTCATAATGTAAGACCCGTATTTTAGTCCGTACTGTTTCATAGACTTTCGCAGTCTTACCGGTCGAATTTCGACAACCTTCGACTATTAACCGATATTGACGCGCGACCTTGATTCATATGCCGTCAACCTGTATCGACTCAACCCAAGACCAATACCATAGCGATCGCGCCATCGTTGCGGTTCCGATGCCGCGACTTGCTCGCCGAGGCAATACCCTGGTCAAGAGATGTGGGCCAACGTTCGGTGCGAGAAAAATGCCGCGCGTTGCGAAATCCAAGAGAATCTCTACGAGATGTCACATTAATCCCATCAATCAATCCATCACATGTCAAATACATATCAAGTACACATCACTTTCACCCTTTCCCAAGCAAGCCACAAAAGTCTTTCATGCCCATACTTTTCTTACACAAATGTCACCAAAGTCAACAAAATCTTACACACCCATCCCTCTCCCATCCATCACTCCATCACCCATCACACTCTCTCTCCTTTTACAAGTTTCTCTTTCTCATTTCTCAAATTACTTCTCCAAGCAACAAAAATATCCCACGTATGGGAATTCTCCAAGTCTTCCAAACCATAAGTGTGACCCACCTTTCCACCCCTTGATCTCTCATCCTAGCCATCCATTCCTCATCTCGTCCATTGAAGTTGAAGCTAAGGTGCTAAGGAGCCCATAGGAGCAAGAAGATCGGACGGTGGGTGCATGTTTATAGTAATTTTTTCTATTTTTGAGATGGGCCAAGTGAGGCCAACCGATCAATGGTTTGGATCTCACTTGAGACCCTAAGTTGTGGCCGATGGACCACTTGGATCATCATGATCATTCCAGGATGGGGCCATTATCCATGGACCTCATCATGATATTTATTTCATTACATTTAAAGGTCATCTAGACCGTCCATATTGGTGGGGAAAGGATCCCCACCGTTGATTTTGATTTAGGTGGTCCCATGTGTAAAAGGGACCCATTTGATTGTATAATTTCTTCAAGGGAGGGCTCATAGTGGCAGAGCCCTCCATCACAAGCGTGTCCCACTCTCCATCTCTCTCTCTCCCTTTTTATTTTATTTATTTTTATTTTTATTTTATTTTATGGAATTATAATGGGATTGTGTGGCCCATTTGGATGGACCCCACATGTGGCTTTTATTTTTCCCAAACCATCAAGTATGGCCCACTTTTTGAACAATGGACTCATGCTATTTTTCATGAGGTGGCCCACCTCAATGCATTATTATTTTTATTTTTTTTATAAACACCCAACCGCGTCCCTGCCAAAGAAAAGAAAAAGGAAAGGTTTAGGTGGGCTGGCTCATGCAGGCCCCACCTTGATGTATGTATTCAATCCATGCCGTCCACCTCATCCCTGGCAACATTTGAACCGTTGAGCCGAAGAATAAGGCTGACTTAATCATCTGGTGGGCCATAGTATAGAAATCTGTGGTGGTTACCGTTGGAAAGTCATTTGATGTTTTCTATCCACCCAAAAATCACAAACTCTTGACTCATTGGGCTTGTCTTGAGTCAGGGAAGACAATGGACGGAGTGGATTTGCTTGTTGCGGGCCCTAGATCCGAAAAACTTCCGAAAAATGGGTTTTCCAGATTTTTTTAAAAATCACATAAGATGCAGTGCCTCTGCCTCTGACGACCATGCAGCAGCAGCTCGCCGCTGCGTGTAGCGGGCAGTCGAGCAGCAACCCACGGCTGCTGCCGTGGGCCCCACCATGATGTATATGTTTTATCCACGCCATTCATGAGGTGGGTCCCCTCCTCAGGTGGGCCCCCTCCAAAGATCAGCCTGATCCAACGCTCAGGTGGCCCACATCATAGGAAACAGTGTGAATGAGCATCTACCATTGAAACCTGTTCTGGGGTCCACAGAAGTTTTGGATCAAAATGAAATTTATTTTTCTTCCTCATTCAGGTCCGTAGGACCTTACCAACCGGTTGGATGGAAGGTATATGCTATGGTGGGCCCCACATGGGACCCACAATGATGTACTTGTCTTATATCCACCGTCCAGGCGGACGGTGGATGCCACCATGATATATGTGTTTCACCCCCACCGTCCAGCGGACGGTGGGGCTCGCTGTGTGTGCGTGCGTGCGTGTGCATGTGTGTTGCTGTGTGTGTGCAGCGTGTGTGTATGTAAATATATTATATTATTTATAATATTGTATATATATATATATATATATATATATATATATATATATATATACACACACACACACACACACTTATACTATATGAAATTTATATATTATACTATTTATAATATGCATAATGGTGGGCTTTCATGTGGGACCCCACCCTTGATACAGATGAAAATAGTTAAAGAATGGGCCAAAATCCATAGTCCAAGTGGACCCCACCTTGGCATATTTTTGAGGCCTATTTTTATGTAATCATAGTGGTTCATTGGGGTCCACTTGATGTGGATCTTAAGCCCATGGAATGAGATCATTTAATGTAATTTAAGGCACATGGGATTGGACCATTTGATATATCCCAAGGCCCTTGGGACCAGGCCCATTTGATTTATATAAGACCTATGGATTTAGGCCCATTTGACATATCAGGCCTATGATTTAGGCCCATTTGATTTATATAAAGCCTATGGGTTTAGGCTCACTCGATCTATATAAGGCCTATGATTTAGACCCATTTGGTATGTATAAAGCCCATGAGATTAGGCCCATTTAAGACACATAAGGCCCATGTGATTAGACCCACTATGACGTACTCTGAAGCCCATGAGATTAGGCCCATTTGATTTATATAAGGTCTATGGGTTAGGCCCATTTGATTTGTATAAGGCCTATGGGTTAGGCCTATTTGATTTGTATAAGGCCTACGGGTTTAGGCCCAATTGATGCATTTAAGGCCCAACGGGTTACGACTCATTGCAAGGCACATAAGACCCATTAGTGTGGTCCATTTATGTGGCCCAGTTGATGAATATAAGGCCCATATGACATGGCCCATTTGAGGTATTTAAAGCCCAATGGGATGTACCTAAGGTCCATTGCAATGTGTGATTCCAGCGCGGATTATGTAATAATGTTTATGACAGTTGTGCCTTAGGAGCAATGTTGGTTTGACGTCCACGTTGCGAGTATAATGTTGGTTGGATGTCCACGTTACGACTCCCCCTAGGGCCCATTAATAGACCGTACTTGTTGTGTGCCGGCCGTCTAGGCAACCTCTGTTGTAGGGATAGTGCATCACCTTATAACATGCTTAGTATAACTCCATGACGCGTAGACCATTTAATGTATTTGGGGCCCACTTGATTCGATGTATTTGGGGGCCCATTTGACTTAGCCCATCTGATTCAACCATTTGTATCGGTCGGCTCATTTGGTTGATTTAGCCCATATGATCGATTAGGCCCATCTTGATGTATTTGTGGCCTGGTGCTGAGGCCATATATGAGACCCATGTTATGAGGCCCACTTTGATATACTTGTGACCCATCTAAACGGGTATGTTGTGAGTAGTCCCACTTGCTTCTTATGCAGGGCCCACTTGTTGTGTATGTAGCCCTTATATAGAGCTCATTGTGGCGTATATCAAACCCTTGTATAAGGCCGTGGGCCCACCGTATGTTCAGCCCTATGTGGGTCACTCCTTTGGGACAATGTTAGTTAAATGTCTACATTATGACCTTCTCTTAGGCCTTGATATTCTCATTCTCATCATTCTCTTATGGGTTAACCCTAATCAGTGGGCCTCATTCCCCATAGACGGATGGTTCCGTGCTATCGGATTTGATATGACCACGACCGAGGGCCGATCTTTATATCATGGTTGATCGGTTGTTCATCTATGGACCCCGCCTTATTTATATGCCGATTATCGACCAATTTCGATTATCGTGGCCGATTGCCGGATTGCGATCGAGGCCGATTATCATGACTGATTGCCGATTTCGATTGTCAAGGCCGATTGGCGAGACCTATATGATGTACATGTGACTTGTAGTTGAGGCTCATTGTGACTCGTATTAGGCCCATGATGCATGGCCCATTTGATGTATTCAAGACCCATTTATAGGGCCCACATGTCATGTATTTGGGGCCCATGGGCAAGGCCATTGTGATGTATTCATGGCCCATGAGTAAGGCCCATTATGATGTATTCATGGCCCATGGGTAAGGCCCATTGTGATGTATTCATGGCATATGGGCAAGGCCCATTGTGATCTATGTTAAGCACATGTGAAAGGCCCATTGTGATGTGTATTAAACCCTTGAGTAAGGCCATCGTGTTGTATATTAGACCTTTGTATGAGGTCGTGGGCCCATTATGTGTTTGGCTCTATGTGGGTCATCCCCTGGGGCAATGTTGGTTAGATGTCCACATTGTCGAGGCCGATTGCGATACCGATTATGAGTATGTGACTGCACAGCATCATGGTACATGCCCATACACATCATCTGCATGTTTGTTATGAGATGTGATTGATCATTACATATGTCATTGGGCAAGATGATATGAGACTCCCTGATAGACGGAGGTTCTTCCACATGCGCAGGATTGATGCATGATTGGATTGTATGACTCATGCATCTTGCATTGTGTTGTGATTACTGTACGCCCTAGTGACATCAGGGTCGTAGCCTCCACAGGCATGTCGTGGATGGCCAGATGGGACACCGAAAATTTGTTCGAGCATCGGGCTGTTATAGATGGCCCTGAGTGAAAATCCCTAAACACCCTCTTGGTACTAGAGGATGCTCCAACATCTAGACCGAGTGGGTAGATGAGTGTTGAGTACCGATTTCCAGACGGTTGCGCTCTCCACTGTGTAGGGGTCGGTTGGAAGGGGGTACGGCCTTACCCGCCCGAGCGTAGGGGGCAAAGCTAGGCTGAGTTTGACCAGCTCGTGGAATGGGTCCGCTATCGACGTGCCGGATAGGTATTAGCAGACTATTGGCCAGACGGATGGTGAGGTTTCTTACGCTCACTTAGACTGTGCGGCTAGGGAGAGCGGCAATTTCATTTAGAGTATAATAGACCCCAGTGATTCCATTTGGAGTATAATAGACCCCAGTGATATGTGGACTTATTGCGTAGGAATTACATACTCATGCATTCATTCATTCACTATCCACTCGGGCTGATTGTGCGCATCTATTTGTTACGTGTACCTTCGCATAACTAGAATTTCGGTTGGGCGCGCGACTAACCTGAGATCAGGGGTTTACCACATTGAGTCTGACTATCCAAATTTAGGTATGAGACTGGTTTGGATAGAAGTCCCTTGTGGTGGATTCCGTGGTCTGCGATATTATGTACTATCATCCCGACTTCACACTTCAGCTTGGTCATTTCATTTACATCGCATATCGCATTACATCCGCACGCATATGACATTTTGGGTTGCTATGCTTCTGCATTTATACGACCTAAATACGACTGATGGTATTTATGGGCCTATCAACATGTTTTCATATTACTCTGATTTCATATGATTTATGATCTTGCCAGTGTTTCTGATATTGTATGATCATGGGTTTACCAGTATTTCCGCTTACTCTGATTACTCTGTTATTGCTTACTTGACACTTACCTCGTGCACACACTTTCACCACCCACTAAGCTTTTTATGAGCTTATGCACAATAGATGCGTGCAGGTGGCGTTAGGTTGCAGCCGCATTGAGCTTGGAGCATGCAGCTGTTTTCTGAAGCTTTGATTTTGACATATGGATTTCCCTTTCAGCATTGTATTCAAATGATTATATTAGTGAATATGTGATGATGACGTTGCCTTTATAATTTGAGTAAACTTGTGGTTATGCTTCTTACAAGATAAATGTACATTGAAAAATCCTCCTTGTAGGATCCCAGGATCGAAATTTGGCGTATGGGCACTGAGAGCCGAGAATGGGGTACTACGGAGGCTGTCGGCACCGGATTCAGCGATCGGGATTCCTGTGAGCTCGATCTCTGGATTTGGGGCGTGACACATAACTCGTGGGCCTTAGAATGCATCAATGGTTCTCGACCCAAAGGCCTTATACATAACAAATGAGCCTACTCCCATGGGCTTTATCATACATCAAATGGGTCCAATCCCATGGACCTGAAATAAATCAAATGGGCCTACACCCATAGGCCTTTTATAATTTAAATGGGCCTAACTCATAGGCCTAATATAATTCAAATGGGCCTAAACCCATGGGCCTTTTGTAAATCAAATGGGCCTATCCCATGGGCCTTTTACAATTTAAATGGGCTTAACTCATAGGCCTAATACAATTTAAATGGGCCTAATCCTGTGGGCCTTAGATTGTATCAAATGGGCTACACCAAATGGGCCCCATATTTCCATCAAATGGGCCTCAACCCATAGGCCTTTTAATACAATAAATGAGCCTAATCCCATGGGCCCAGAGGCCCACTGAAATGTTTATTTTCTATCCAAAAAAAAAACAAAGGGCCCATTGCAATGTTAATTTTTGCCATCCAAACTATTCCTAAGTCACTTGGGCCTAAGGCCCACTGTAATGTTTACATGTCACCCAGTGTGGGTGTGGGCCAGGGGGAGGCCCACTGTAATGTTCATTTACAGTTCAGCCAGGGGAGGGGGTGGCGTGATCAACATATGCGCAAGGTGGGCTCCATCTTTCGCTGGACGGTGGAGGTAAAACACAATTATCAAGGTGGGCTTCCACCGTCCAGGCAGATGGTGGATATAAAACACTTACATCACTGTGGGTCCCATGTGGGGCCCACCATTATGTCTACATGCCATCCAACCCATTGATAAGGCCACGCAAGCCTGGTTGAAGAAAAAATACAAATTTCAGCTTGATCCAAAACTTTTGTGGGCCCCAAAAAGATTTCAATGATAGAGTTCAATTCACACTGTTTCCTGCGGTGTGGGCCACTTGAGCGTTGGATAAGGCTGAAATTTGGAGGGGGCCCACCTGACGAGGGGACCCACCACATGAACGGCGTGGATAAGAGATATACATCACGGTGGGGCCCACGGCAGGGGCCGTGGGTGGCTGTCCGCCCGCCCGCCTAACGCTGCACGCAGCAGCGTGCAGCTGTTGCCGCTGCCTGTCAGAGGAGGCAGAGCCTCTTGCTTTAATTTGGGAAAAACCCGTTTTCTAAGGTTTTTCGCGCGTGGGGCCCGCTTTACAAAAATTCACCCCGGCCATTGAATTCTTCAACTCGCAACCAATCCAACGGGTCTAATATAGAGTATTTTCTATGTTTGGAAAATAAAATAAAATGAAAAAATAATCTTTTGAATGGTAGGGATGCAACCTTCAACGCTATGGCCCACCAGATCTTCTAATCAACCTCAACTCTTGGCTCAACGCCTAAAATAAGATGGGTAAGAAGATGGATGGCTTGGATTTCATACATATGTCAAGGTGGGGCCTAAACAAGGGCCCACTCCCAAAGCTTTGAGCCAAGCCTGTATTTGTGTTTTCCTTTGTACAGGGGACGCTGGACGGTTTGGGACTTGAATATGCATTGAGGTGGGCCACCACATGGAGAGTGGGGTGGGTACAATGCATTTAAGGCGGGCCCCGCTAGTAGACAGCTTGGTCAAAATACTTACATCATGGCGGGGTCCATCCAAGTGGGCCATAAGGCCATTTCATCACACAAAACAAATAATTAAAAGAAAAGGGAGGGAGGGAGAGATAGAGTGGGACACGCTTTGTGATGGAGGGCTCCGCCACTATAAGCCCTCCCTTGAAGAAATTATACAATCAAATGGGTCCCTTTTACACATGGGACCACCTAAATCAAAATCAACGGCGGGGATCCTTTACCCACCAATATGGACGGTCTAGATGACCTTCCCAGAACAATAAAATAAACATCATGATGGGGTCCATGGAGAATGGCCCCATCATGAAACGATCATGATGATCCAAGTAGGCCATCGGCCACACCTTAGGGTCCCAAGTGAGATCCACACCATGGATTGGTGGGCCTCACTTGACCCATAATAAAAATAAGAAAACTACCCTATAGAGGCACCCATCGTCCGATCTTCTTGCTCCTATAGGTTCCTTAGCACCTTAGCTTTGATTTCAATGGAGGAGATGGGAAATGGATGGTTGAGATGGGAGGTGATGGGGTAGGAGAGTGGGCCACCTTGGAGTTTTTGGAAGAGAGGGAGAGCTCATACGTGGGATTTTCTTGCTTGGAGAGAATGAGATGAGAAATGAGAAAGAGAGAGTGTTGTAGAGAGAGATGGGTGATGGATGGATGTGGTGAGTGATGGTTGTGTAAGAAAGTCTTGACTTTTGTGGCCTTTTGTGTAAGAAAGGCATGGGAGGTGTGAGAGATTCTTGACTTTTGAGGCATTTTGTGTAAGAGAGGTATGGACTTTGTAAGGAAATCTTGACTTTTGTGGTTGCTTGGAAATGGGTGAAAGGTGATGTGTACTTGACATGTACTTGACATGTGATGGATTGATTGATTAATGGATTGATGGATTGATGTGACACCTCGTAGAGATTCTCTTGGGTTTCATAACGCGCGGCGTTTTCCTCGCACCGAACGTTGACCCACATCTTTTGACTAGGGTATCGCCTCGGCGCGTGAGTCGCGGCATCGGAACTGCAGCGACGGCGCGGTCGCTAGGGTACGGGTCTTGAGTTGAGTCGACTCGGGTTGACGGCGTATGAATTAGGGTCGTGCGTGACTATCGGTTAAGGGTCAAAGGTTACCGGAATTCGACCGGTAATACCGCGGAGGTCTACGGAACGGTACGGACTAAGATACGGGTCTTACAGTTCTCCCCTCCTTATAAAAATTTCATCCTCAAAATTTACACAATCATCGCAAATAGGCATAACTCATGAAGAAGAAGAGACATAACATCAGTATATAAATTTAAAGATAAGATACAAAATACATCACATGATCAATCATCAAAGAGATAAGGATAACGCTCTCGAATCTCGGCCTCATGCTCCCAAGAAGCCTCCTTTACCGAATGGTAACCCCACTGAATCTTCACCAACGGAATGACCATGGTTCTGAGGACCTACTCCTTCCGATCAAGGATACGGACTGACTGCTCAATGTAAGAAGCGTTCTCACGAACCTCCAACGGCTGCCAATCAATAACGGGAACTATGTCTTACCCACACTTCCTCAACATGGAGACGTGAAAAATGTCGTGGACGCCAGACAACTGTGATGGCAAGGCAAGCCGATAGGCCACGGTGCTAACACTCCCAGTGATCTCAAAAGGTCCTATGAATCTCGGGGCAAGCTTGCCCTTCGTTCCGAATCGAAGTACACCCTTCATGCGCGAGACCTTGAGATACACATGGTCCCCTACCTCAAACTCCAAGGGACGACGCCGACGATCAGCAAAACTCTTCTGTCGGCTCTGAACTGTGCGCATCCTCTGCCTGATGATGTCAATAGCCTCTGACGTCTCCTGCATAAGCTCGGAACGTAGGAGACGGCACTCTCCAACCTTGGTCCAGCAACTCGGTGATGTGCATGGTCTGCCATATAGTGCCTCAAAAGGGGCCATGCAGATGGTCGCCTGATAGCTGTTATTGTATGATAACTCAGCCAATCGCAGATGCTCATCCTAGCTACCCCCGAAATCAATCGCGCGAGCCCGAAGCATATCCTCAAGTATCTGATTGACCCTCTTGATCTGGCCATCGGTCTGCGGATGGTACGTGGTGCTGAGCTGCAAATCGGTCTCCATCGCTCTCTGGAAGCTCCTCCAAAAGTGAGACGTGAACCTCGAATCTCGGTCAGAAACGATCGAGACCGGAACGCCATGCAGTCTCACGATCTCCTCAATGAATAATCTCGCAAGCCGGTCCAAAGGCCAAGTCGCACGCATCGAAAGAAAATGTGCCGACTTTGTCAGACGATCCACAACAACCCAAACGGCGTCATTACCGCACTGAGTCCTCGGCAAACCCATAATGAAAGCATTCGACACGTGCTTCCACTTCCACATCGGGACGCTCAACGGCTGCAATAGACCAGGAGGTCTCTGATGATCGGCCTTGACATGCTGGCACGTGTCACACTCGGCCACAAAACTAGTGATCTGGCGCTTCATCCCCTCCCAAAAATACTGTCGCCTCATATCACGGTACATCTTCGTCGAGCCAGGGTGGATAGAAAATCACGATCGATGTGCCTCGGTCATAAGATCTTTGCGTAACTCTGTAATATTCGGGACACATAATCGGCCTCTGAAGCGAAATCCACCGTCTGCACTAATGTGTCAATCTGCCTGACTCTCAAATGTAGCCTCAGCCATATAACTCTGCAACTACTCATCAGCCTGCTAAGCCTCAATCACCCTTGTGATAAGAGAGGGTTGAATCGACAGGCTCGATAACTGCACGATAGAAGACTGCAGGCCGAACTTAAAATCATACGCTGTGATATCCTCAAGCATCCACTACTCCTGATTCATCATATACGCTACTAGGCCTCGTGGCTGACGGCTGAGGGCATCTGCCACCGTGTTCTCCTTGTCCGGGTGGTACTGGAGGTCAAAATCATAGTTCTTCAAAAGCTCCATCCAGTGCCTCTGCCTTATATTCAACTCAGACTGTGAGAAGAGGTACTCGAAGCTCTTGTGATCAGAGAAAAGCTCCAACCTGACCCCATAAAGATAGTGACCGAGGAACTTCACCTCCTCCTTCCAGAACTCCCACTTCTCCAGCTTCGCATACAGCTGGTGTGCGCGGAGGGTCTGCAACGTGATCTCCAAATGCTGCTCATGCTCCTCACGGATCCTCGAATAGATCAGGATGTCGTCGATAAAGACTACAACAAACTGATCGAGATAAGGGCGGAAGACCTCTTTCATCAGCTGCATGAAGACCGCAGGTGTATTGGTCAGTCCGAAGGACATGACCTGAAATTCAAAATAACCATAACGCGTCCTGAATGCTGTTTTAGAATGTCCTCATCTCGGACCCGAATCTGATGATAACCGGAACGCAGGTCAATTTTCGAAAAGAACTGTGCACCCTGCAGCTGGTCGAACAAATCATCAATCCTATGGAGTGGGTACTTGTTCTTGATCGTGACTTTGTTGAGCTCGCGGTAGTCAACGCAGAGCCTCAACGAGCCATCCTTCTTCTTCACGAAGAGTACCGGTGCTCCCCACGGTGAACTACTCGAACGGATAAAACCCAACTCGGGCAACTCGTCCAACTGCTTTTGCAGTTCCCGCAAATCCAACGGTGTCATGCGATACGGGGCCTTCGAAATAGGCGTGGTACCAGGCACGAGATCGATCTGAAACTCGGTGAGTCGACGAGGCAGTAATCCCGGAATCTCTTGTAACACATCGGAAAAATCGCATATTATGGGCAAATGGTCGATGCAAGCGGCAATATGCTCTTCTATGGTGCAGGATATCAAACAAGACAACCGCTCTCCTCTGGGCTCAGTAACGAACTGGAACTGCGGCACGCGGGGTATACAAAACATGACTGTCCTCGTGGCGCAGTCTAATATGGCATAGTACTCGGTGAACCAATCCATGTCCAGGATGACGTCGAACTCATACATCAGCAATGCAAACAGATCGACAGGCAGAAAGGTATCCCCAACTAGAACTGGGCAAGACGAGCAAAATCGGTCTAATACGAGCCATCCTTCTTCTTCACGAAGAGTACCGGTGCTCCCCACGGTGAACTACTCGAACGGATAAAACCCAACTCGGGCAACTCGTCCAACTGCTTTTGCAGTTCCCGCAAATCCAACGGTGTCATGCGATACGGGGCCTTCGAAATAGGCGTGGTACCAGACACGAGATCGATCTGAAACTCGGTGAGTCGACGAGGCAGTAATCCCGGAATCTCTTGTAACACATCGGAAAAATCGCATATTATGGGCAAATGGTCGATGCAAGCGGCAATATGCTCTTCTATGGCGCAGGATATCAAACAAGACAACCGCTCTCCTCTGGGCTCAGTAACGAACTGGAACTGCGGCACGCCGGGTATACAAAACATGACTGTCCTCGTGGCGCAGTCTAATATGGCATAGTACTCGGTGAACCAATCCATGTCCAGGATGACGTCGAACTCATACATCAGCAATGCAAACAGATCGACAGGCAGAAAGGTATCCCCAACTAGAACTGGGCAAGACGAGCAAAATCGGCCTAATACTGCAGTCCTTCCCAAGGGAGTCGATACTGATAGGCTCTCACAAGAAGACTTCAACGGCAAGCCAGTCGATCGGCAGAAGCTCTCGGCTACAAAAGAATGCGATACACCGAAATCAAACAACACACGTGCACAGAAACTGGAAGTATACCCTTAATAACTCCTCCAGATGACTGCGGATCTTGCTAAGCCGTATAGAATCTAGCCTGAGCCGGCTGGGGAGGTGCCTGACCCTTCTGAGCGTGCTGCTATTGCTGCTGAGGTTGCTGAGGTGGTAAAAACTGTTGTCTCTGCTGCTGCGGCATCTGAGGCTGATGCTGATGCTGCTGTTGAGGTGGCCTCGGTGGTGGGGCTACTGTCGCTGCTGCTGTGGGGGTCTCTGCTGCTGTGGTGGAGGCTGCTTGGAGCCCTCTGCTGCTGTGGACCTCTCTGCTGCTGCTGGGGGCTGGGACACTCTCATGAACGGTGTCCCGTCGCACCGCACCTAAAACAAGTGTCGGTGAACTGTCTCGGAGGTGGTGGTGGAGGTGCTGAAGGTGTTGCTGGTGCTCAAAAGACTGGACGACCTGTACGCCTCTGCTGCTGTGGTCGACGCTGCTGGAAATTACTGGAAGAAGCCTGCCTCTTCCAATCTCTCCTCTAACCGCGATCAGACTGAGAACCGGCCCACTCAGTCTCAAAAATCTGGGCCTTCTGCACCACTTCCTCAAAAGTCGAAAGCTCATGCCTAATAACACGGCTACAAAGACCATAACACAAGCCGTCCTCGAAGCGACGGGCTCTCCGCTCCTCATCATCAACCAGATATGGTGCAAATCTGGACCGTGCAACAAAGCGAGCGGCGTACTGGGCCACTGTCATATCGCCCTGCACCAGGGCCTCGAACTCCAACGCTCACTATCGTTGGATGTGATCAGGGAAGTACTGTCGGTCGAACCGATCCACAAAATCCTCCCAGGTCCACACAAAATCGGCGCCTGCTGCTCAGAAAACTGATGCCCACCAATGCTCAGCCTCACCATGGAGAAGAAATATGGCTAATCGAACTCACCGCTCGGTCGTACATCCCATCGTCTAAAATACTTTCTCACATCGGCACGCCATCTCTCAGCTATAGTCGGGTCCGGCTCGCCCTGGAAAAGTGGGGGATCGATCCGTCGAAACTCTCGAAGGAGAGCACTCGCACGATCCTGCTCTGCCTGTGCTGGTGAAACCACTGGCTGTATGCCCTGCCCCTGAAGTGCAGCCGTCATAGCCTGTAACATCTGCTGCAACTGTGAGGCAGTCATGGATACGGGTCTCTGGTGGAGGAGCAGCATACTCAGGATGGGCAGTAGGAATCTCTGGTGGTGGAACGGGCATCGTAGGTGATAGTGTGGGAGTCGCAAGTGGTGGAGCAGGATCCCCCGGTGGTGGTGCGGGAGTCGATCGGGTAACTCTCCTAGGCGTCATGTCCTACAGGAAAGAACGAAGGCGACTATTAACTTCAAAACTCTCGAAGGCACGCATGTTAAGGGTCTAAAACAGAAGATCACGAAGTTATCCGAACTTCGAAACTTAGTCATTTTACACTCATATCAAATATGTAATGTTGTTCTCGGTTATTCCCAAGTTATGCTCTGATACCAATTTCTGTCACGCCCCAAACTCGAAAACTGGGCTCACAAAATTCTCGATCGTCGAATCCGGCGCCGACAGCCTCCACAGAACTCCATTCTTGGCTCCCAGCTCCCATTCTCCAGGTTCCGATCCTGGGATGCTACGAGGAGAATTTTCAACGTCAGTTTGATTCATAATAAGCATAACCAAAGGCATAATCCACAAACAACAACCAAAAACTCCATTACATTTTCAATATAATCAAAAACTTTACAAGTACAATGAGCATAAAGGGAAATACATTCCCAGACGCTGGACGGTTTGGGACTTGAATATGCATTGAGGTGGGCCACCACATGGAGAGTGGGGTGGGTAAAATGCATTTAAGGCGGGCCCCACTAGTAGACAACTTAGTCAAAATACTTACACCATGGTGGGGTCCATCCAAGTGGGCCATAAGGCCATTTAATCACACAAAATAAATAATTAAAAGAAAAGGGAGGGAGAGAGAGATAGGGTGAGACACGCTTTGTGATGGACGGCTCCACCACTATGAGACATCCCTTGAAGAAATTATATAAATAAATGGGTCCTTTTTACGCATGGGACCACCTAAATCAAATCAACGGTGAGAATCCTTTTCCCACCAATATGGACGGTCTAGATTACCTTCCAAAAATAATAAAATAAACATCATGATGGGGTCCATGGAGAATGGCCCCATCATGGAACGATCATGATGATCTAAGTAGGCCATCGGCCACACCTTAGGGTCCCAAGTGAGATCCACACCATGGATCGGTGGGCCTCACTTGGCCCATCATAAAAATAAGAAAACTATCCTATAGAGGCACCCACCGTCCGATCTTCTTACTCCTATAGGTTCCTTAGCACCTTAGCTTTGATTTCAATGGAGGAGATGGGAGATGGATGGTTGAAATGAGAGGTGATGGGGTAGGAGAGTGGGCCACCTTGGAGTTTTTGAAAGAGAGGGAGAGCTCATGCGTGGGATTTTCTTGCATGGAGAGAATGAGATGATAAATGAGAAAGAGAGAGAGTATTGTAGAGAGAGATGAGTGATGGATGGATGTGGTGAGTGATGGTTGTGTAAGAAAGTCTTGACTTTTGTGACCTTTTGTGTAAGAAAGGCATGAGAGGTGTAAGAGATTCTTGACTTTTGAGGCATTTTGTGTAAGAGAGGTATGGGCTTTATAAGGAAATCTTGACTTTTGTGGTTGCTTGGGAATGGGTAAAAGGTGATGTGTACTTGACATGTGATAGATTGATGGATTGATGTGACACCTCGTAGAGATTCTCTTAGATTTCGCAATGCACGACGTTTTCCTCACACCGAACGTTAGCCCACATCTCTTGACCAGGGTATCGCCTCGGCGCGCGAGTTGCGGCATCGGAACCGCAGCGACGGCGCGGTCGCTAGGGTACGGGTCTTGGGTTGAGTCGACTTGGGTTGACAACATATGAATCAGGGTTGCGCGTGACTATCGGTTAAGGGTCGAAGGTTGCTGAAATTCGACCGGTAAGACCGCGGAGGTCTACGGAACGGTACGGACTAAGATACGGGTCTTACATGTCATGGGTACCATTTATGAGTATGTGTATCAACCATCACTTTATGACATAATATCAAATAACTCTCATTTTAGGTTGATCAGGAGCACTTTAAAAGGTGGAGCTGCAGTGGATGTAGTGGATTCCACCTCTGCTCGTGTGTGACATGTTGGGCATGACCACATGAGCGAGCAGGCAGGAAGGCCGAAACGCACGCACAAGGTTACAAAGCAGGTGGAGCAATCACACGGCATGACAGCAGGATATCGACGATGTACATGGACGACTCCAATATCGGGGATTCATTTTCTATTCAGATGGCTCAAGATAAGCCTGGTGTTGAGAAGTGAAAGGTGACTATGTGCGATGTGATGGATTCGTTGTACCAGATCGACATATGGGAGCGGGTGGAGCTTTCAGTGGGCTGGAGAGCGGTTGGATGCAGGTGGATCTTCAGGAGGATACAATATAAATACATGGCGAAGTTGGTAGCGAAGGGTTATGCTTAGAGAAAAGGGATCGGCTCTTCAGAGATATTCGTGCCGATGGTATAGCGAGTGTCTATTAGATCCGTGATTAGCACTGGTTGGCAAATGTGATCTTGAGCTGGATTGATGGATGTGGAGTCTGCACTTCTGTAAGGAAAAGTGAAGAACAAATCTACATAAACCAACCACAGCGGTTCAAGTTAAAGGGGTTGAGAAAAGACTTTGCAGGAGATCGTGGTTCGACCTGTCGCCTATGCAGTGATTTGATTCTTTCATGGATAAAGGATCGGGAGGTTGCAAAGATGGTTATCGGCATTGAGACTAAAGGAGGAGTAGGCTTTGGTAATCACAGGAGGAATACCTTGTGTGTAGGTATTAATCAGGGATGTCATGGGCCAGGTAAAGCCAGAGAGCGTTCCCTACGCGTCTCTCCTCAAAGTTTCCTCAGGACATGTCCCAAAACAAATGAGGAAAAGCAGGATATCTCATGATCCTTATTCGAATGCGGTTGGCAATGTATGCCAGGGTTTGGATTAGATCGGTTATTTCACAGGCTATTAGTGTTGTGAGCAAGTACCCCGGTAAACAATATGGGTAACGTTGAGATGGTAAGAAGACAACGTCTTTTCTTTTAGGAAGATAGGAGCAAAATTAGTTTAGCACGTGGATTTTGATCCGGCAGACATGCTCACCTAGATCATTCCTATAGGAAAGTTCAAGTTCTGTGTAACTTCTCTAGGCTTGGCAATGACCGAAAAAAATGACGGAGTGTACACGATAAGTTATGATGTGATACAAAGATAAGAGAAGAGGTTAATGAGCGCACGGTTGAAGATTGAAGACTTGGTGGAGAATGTTATCAGAAGTCTTAAATTAAGTTTTTTTTTTTTTGCTCGACCAGTCGTGGGTCAGGCACGATCAGTCGTGAGAGCTGCTCGACTCAAAGTCCAGTGAGCATCAATTTTTAGGTCCAAGGTGCTCGACCGGTTGCAGGCCATGCTCGACCGGTCGTGGCATCATCTCGACCGGTCGTGGTTACGCATACTCGTTTAGCGATTTTGTACAGATTGCGGATTTTGAGTCCTTTCACAACAAGGATGCGGAAAGAAATTTTCTAAAACTATAAATAGGGGTTCCTAGGTTTTTTTAGGGTATGAGAAATAATTTTAAGGCTTCCTAAAGGTATTATAAACGATTCTAGGGTTATCAAATGGTGAGATTCAAGGTTGTTCGAATCGAGTAAGTCCTCTCTCTTTTTAATTGATGCTTTCATAGTGAAATTTTATCGCTTTGTGCCGTGGTTTTTTCCGAAAGGGTTTTTCACGTTAAAACTTTGTATTCTTCTGTGATTGCTTGTTATTATTGAATTGCTATCCTAGATTTAGATCTGTGTGATTTCACAATACAAATTCCTAACATTTAGATAGTTTTCTAACCATCTTGGTGTTTCGAAATAAAAATAATAAACTTAGAATTTCACTGAGAGAATTACTTCAAATACATAAGCATAATTGTCTTCTTCACTGCACGAAAACGTATGTAAAGATGAAAAAAATTTCACAAGAAATGTTAATTATCGACAATGGGGGAATATAACATTATATATACTGTAGTATTTATAAATTTGATATGTTTACGAGAAAAAGAATTTCTCTATAGATACAACTAGAAAGAATAAATGACTATTTTGAACTAAAGTACTGTGTATATATTTATGAATTTCAATCCTTGAGAAATTTCAATCACAAACTAATTTATATTATAAAAAAAGCTTAATATATAAATGAGACTCAGTTAAAATTATTATATTCTAAAAAAATTACTACGATTGTAAAACTTTCTAACGTATAAATAACCTAAAAAAACATCACTTACATAATCTTAATACAGACATCATTCATAATATAGTATATAATTATCCATATAGTGACATAGTACCATACGTGTATCCCCCTACAATTTAAAATGTGCTTTATAATATCATATCATAGTACCATAGGTGTATCCCCCATGTCATTCATCAGTTAGGATGTCCCAAGTAAAGTACACGGGAAGGGAGAGAGAAATGGGGAGAGAGTGTAGGAAGTGGGTCATGCCCAAGCATTCTCGAGTACACACATCTACACAGTATGGTAGTCTATGTCACAGATGGTTAAGTGATCAAATTTGGTTCATACGAGGATTCTAACGATAACTCTTGACGTTTCTCTATTTATGTAGATCTAAGGGAGACTCCCTCTGTTCGAAAATCAATTGTATTATTTCAAGTATGATTAGAAAATAGTATTTGTTATGTCTTTATGAAATATGGTTGATCCAAATAGGGGGTCATGTAAAATTAATTCAATTAATTTTTATATAAAATATTTCACTGCTTTTGAACCCTAAAAACCAATCGGCAAGCTTTCCATTGAGACTTTATATATAACTTCTTCTACACTATTTTGTGTAATATGAAACATTTATAACAATAGTATCAACTCTCTCTCTCTCTCTCTCTCTCTCTCTCTCTCAAAATATAGATGAATTTATAAACATGCAAGTTAACAACATAATTATGAAAAATAAATTACTTTTATAATCTCATTTAAAAGAGACAAGTTCTCTACCCATGATAAACTAGTTCGTCTTCAAATGGACCATTAAATTAGTTACGCAATGACTAATAGATTTTGAGTTATAACAATAATACGATGAAATTACAATAACAATAATTATTTATGTTGTTAATATTGAGAAATAACCAATGGAAGATTGTATTAATAACATTAAATTAATATTTATCACTACTTTATCAGTAACAAACTTTATACTAATTTGTTAGAAGAATTGTTGTCAAATTAACTAAAATTCATTATAATACAAATATGAACATTTGTATTTGTGTATTGTCAATAATACAGCATAATAAATGGCCAAATTTTCAGCGTATTTATGCATTTGTAATGAATATTATAACTATGTTTGTTTTCATTACATTTTTTTACGACTCCCATTCCTATGCGGCTCTTTTTTTTTAATTTAAAAGTTTTTTTCAACAGCTCTATACATGATCGTGTTCCCTACAATATAACTATTAAACCAACGCATGTTGGAGGAGGGATCTTATCCCACACTGTTGTCCGGTGATAATTAATATATTACATAAAACGACTATAGATCAAGTTCAACTAACCATGTGATAAGTCAGAAGATATGATTTTAATTATGATGAGTGACATTTGATACAATCTTAATTAGACATCTTAGTATGCATAATCAACTTCAACTTTTAAAAGAAACGCGTGAAAGAGACGCTTCTTTATATTGATGATTACAAAATGTTAAAACTGTAAAATAGACTATTTACATTAATTATCAAACTATTTATAGTGTGACCAACATGGATGACTTATTTTTCTAGCCACACGTTAGATGGATAAGATCATATGACCAAATTTATTTATTTTTTACATTGATAGATAATAAAAAGGTAGGATCCACATTTTGAATTATATATATTGTTGATTAAAATATCAGCGGTGTTATCAACATAAACTACATATTTTACTAGCCATTGAACAAATGTTTAGTGTTATCTAATAATGATGATTTTTAAAATGGATGAGTGATTAAGTATGTAACCACATGAAAGATGGCATGGATTAATCATTAACAATTAGTTGAGTAAATATGAATCACATTTTACTACTTATTTTACCTATAGTTAATGCAAAAAAAATATCTATAATGACAATGACAATATGAATTTTCAACACCGATGAAGATATAATCAAGTTATAAATGCATAATCTCAATAACTATGGCTTGAAAAACGTTGTGTTATCGAGATGTTTATAAAATAATGAAATCACCATCTAATCTCCTCGTAATATAGAGTGAAAATATATGTTTTTTTTATTTTTGTTTGAAGAGCTGAAAATTAGTGAAAATTAAATTATTTTCCATGCATATAATATTTTTATTGTACATATTGCAAAAGATACATATGAAAACAAATGTGTCATCATCATGCTCTTCATTAGAAAAGTGAAATAAATTATTTATGCCTAAAAGTTTTAGTAGTGAAAAATATTTATTATTGTTGATTATTAACTTTTTAACACTTTTATGATATTTATATTTGTATTTTCATTAAATTTTTCATATTGACACTTAATATGATTTTTTTTTCTTGAAAAAATAGTTGTTCAAGGTAAATAAATTTTATGAGTAAAATATTTTATTTAAGAAAGCAAGTAAACATATTATATCAATTTTTTTAAATACCCACGTGAATTAATGGTGAGAGGAGAGTTTTTGTTATTTTGCACTTTACATGTGAAAATAGTTGTATGAAACTTTACGTGTATTGTTATTTTTAACAAGTAGCATAGATCTTTTTATAGAGTTGAATGACGAAATGAGATTCATGTAATTGACCCTAGTTAGTTGAGATAAGGCTTGCGTAATGATGTTAATGGTGGTTTGCACCCATTTGAGCCTTATACTTAAACCATGATGTAACTAGCGGTTAAACCTATTAGTGTATTGAAATATAGTTATATATTTAATCGTGGTTATTTAATACGTAACATGTAACATTAGTGATACTATTAGGCATATGGCGATAATGAGAATGAGTGAGATTCGAGTAGTAGTTATATATGATATTATTTGCAAATAAAATTCCTTTGTTGTAGTTATTCTCTATTTAAAAGAAATGCATAACCACCACATTAAAAGTCATATCCATCGAGGACAATATAATTATTATATGTAAAAGGACATTTGTATGTTGTCGCAAGGTATGCTTATCATGAATATTTCAATTTAGGAAAACATATAAAATTTTCAGATCAAAACCATTGATAATACATTGTTATAGTACATGACAAATTTACTTGATATTTAAGAGCATTTTGCGAGACATGTAAGCAAAAATTTTTGAAATATGCTATACACTCGAATGTATATATATTCATTTTAAAGTATAAGCACATAAGTTTGTTATATAAAAAAGTTTGCATTTTTATTATTTTATAAAGAATTGTATATTTATCTTAAACAATTGGCTATTAAAGTTATAACATGAACTTTGATATTTTTCAAATTGTATTTATTTTACACATTTTGCACTACACCATTTCTTAATCAACACCTTCGATATGAATAATTTATTTTTATTAGTCTATTGAGTTATAATTTTACTGTCTCTAATGACAAAAACTCGATATAACTTGATGTAGCAAATGGAAAATAATTTATACTATCAATAAATAATAAAAAGTAACAAATATGTTATATAACAACCAATAAAAGAATCTAAAATTAAAAAGTATCTACAAACATCATGAGATGAGAAAAAAATCAGCTATATTTCATAAATAACACAACAAGGCTCCTTTTTCGATCATAATGCTTCATCTTCTTTATCAAAAGCCTCACATGTTGCCTACATTATGAAATACATGTAATGATATTTGTTTTATTCGTATCTTATGTTCAATACATTCATTTAGGCCATGGAACCTATCGACCTAACCATGAATACCTTCCAGTTGGGACATTTATAATATGGCCTTAGCTCATGCTTCACATCTTTATATACCTTGGATATCCATCCTCAATCATCCATAGCCCAATGTCCACCCACAACCTATTGAATTCAGACAGTTTGTTGTTTAACTTTTAACCATTCATTAATGACTATTGAGTGAATAATAAGATATTGTAGACATGTATGCCCCACAAATTTGTCAATAACAAAATAGTTATACATGTAAAGAGTATGAATTATCACTATTTTCAAAACATGTCTAACCTTTAATAATCACATTACCTATATCAAAAGGTTTTATTAAGAACTATATCATAACATGATATTGATACGATGATACACGACCCAAAAACGAGACTAAATTACTCTTTCAAGCTTGGGTTGAGCTTCGATTCTTAGGCAATTCGATAGTCATTGCAAATCTTTTTTATCAAATGGATATAACCCTTTGTGCGTTACGAGAGCAATCGACTGACTTGATCAACAAATCTAAAACCCGACAAATCAAATATCGACCAATCGTCCAGTCTCTCTGAATAACCCATTCATCCATTGTTTCACTAAAATCTGTCTATATTAAACCTGTAAAGTATTGTAAATCCAAATGAGTCACGTGTTAAGGGTTTCCAGCATTTCCCATAAGCAACGTCGAACTTGATAAATAAAATAAAATTGTAGGCTCGTTGTGAGATGACAGTTATTATCACTCGTACTTTATTTTTATCCGCTACAATGCGTGTTAATGAACATATTTTGATGAATAATATGGTGTCAAGTAGATCATCGGCTTGTCTCAAGCCAATAACTACCTAATGTACTTTGTACATAACCAATATTTATTTTTATTTTTTTTTCATACATTGAAATCTTAAAGTAGGGACATGGTTACACCGCTGGCTCACCATAAGCCGATAATCTCAATCTATAAATTCAATGTTGTGGTTTTCATTCTAAAGGGAGTCATGTGTAATTTATACAATAAAGTATTAATTTGATCATCTGTGTATTAATAATGGAGACTTTAAACTATAATTTTAAATGCATGCCAGGTTGGACATTTTCAATGTCGCCAGGAAGAGATCTTGATCCTCCACATCTTATACCTTAATAAAACTTTCAATTGCGATAAAGGCTTTTTGTTTGTGCAGGTGAATGGACCAATATATGTATTTATATAAATGACAACTGAAGAACCTTATCCATCGCAATTATTCTCTATGATGTTTCGGCATCATAGATTTCCATATTCATATTAATGATAACATATAAAGACCGTGGTTTAAACGTCTTGTCCCAAATATATCTATTATAATCATAACTATAGTGGGCCCAACAAATCATTCAATATGAATAATCCAACGGTCATGTTTAAACCAATGGCCATGCATGGCCCCCCTAATACAAGTCTTATACCATGAACAAATAGAGGTAGAGAGATGCAAAAAAAGTTAAGGGAGATTCTGAGGGTTCAGATAATGTAGGACAGTATGAGGATTTGAAGTTCTTTTCAGATTCCTAATATGTTGAGGTCTTACCCGACTCAACAAGCTAATCATTGCGAAAATAATACCACTAAAAAGTCGATGAAGTTAATAATAGTAGTATTGGAATTGAGAATATTCAACCGTCTATCTTGAAACATGATCTCTCATTTTATTTCTCACATCTCAATCAAGCTCATGTCGCATTCCACTCTACATATTTATAATATACATACATCATGCTTTATATTTATATTTTTCTTTATTTTATCTATTACATTTGTTTACCCAGAGTTATTTAACTCTGTAAAGCAGGGCTATATTTTTTTTATTTGCCTGCCTAATCCCTTGTAGGTCATGCAAAGCATGGATAGATATATGTCGAAATTATATTGAATGCCCATAAAAATAATAAAATTATGCAAAGCAGAGACCATATGTTGAATGGGTATAACATGGTGCCTGACTGATTCATTTTCTGACACCGAAGCCTCACTTATAATCGAGGGTCGTAGATCAATCGTAGGAGTTACCCGAGTCAATGAATTATGCAATTCCCTAACCCATAAGTAATTTTACAGTTTTTAACTAGTTATGGATTTTAAGCTTTATTTGACTAATGGGAACTTAAAAAAATATAATGCATTTATATATATTAGTTAATTCCACACCTTATGCGTGCAATAAAAAGTAAATGTGAAAGCAATCGCTTGCATATGAGCATTCACAATTATTATGGCTAGTTTTCACCATCAAATTGCATTTAGAGATTGATTTGAACATTTCAAGTTCTTATTTAGTCCACATGTAAGCTACAACTGATCATGTTAACCTTGAATCCTGAATTTGAGAATGAGCCGCTAAATATTGATCTTCATTCATAACCATGAATTCAAGAAATGTTTATTACATATGATCTACGTAGCATGGAATCCAAAAAATTGATGTTTGGATTATCATTTCAAATGCAATATACAGTGAAAACTAGCCATTGTATGATATTTCCATATAAGGCCACCATATTCTACACTATGGCCCTAGAGTTCATTTAAAACTACACTTTCGTAGTACTAAAAACACACTTTACTTATAAAAAGGATAGGTGATGTTGGGCTTGTTGAGATATGTCTTAAATTTGAATGTTCACAACCGGTCGTGGGTCAAGTTCGACCGGTCGTAGGAGTGGCTCAACTCAAAGTCCAGCAAGCATCAATATTTGGGCTTCGAGGTGCTCGATCGGTCGTGGGCCATGCTTGACCAGTCGTGGGTGGCGCTCGACCAGTTGTGGTTACACAGATTCGTTCCGCGATTTTGTGCGGATTGCGGATTTTGAGTCCTTTCACAACTGGGATGCAGAAGGGAAGTTGCCTAAACTATAAGTAGGTATTCCTAGGATTTTTCTAGGGTATAAGAAATAATTCTAAGACTTTCTAAAAGAGTTATAGAAAAATCAAAGGGTATAACTGATGGGGTTTTCCTCCTCAGTTCAGAGGAGAGACGGTGTAGTGGTTGAAATTTCGAAGGGTTTCATCGCGCTGCTCGACTGGTCATAGGTGGTCTTCGACCGGTCGTAGGTTCAAGCCCTAGCACGATTCAAAGTCCAGCGAGTTGTTGCTAATTTTCTCTGCGGTCTACGACCAGTAGTGGGTGAGCTACGACGAGTCGTAGGTGAGCTATGACTAGTCGTAGGCGACCAGGACCAGTCTTGGAATTTCTAGGACCAGTCCTAGGTTACGCAGTTTTTGCGCGAAATTGCGGATTCGAGTCCTTTCGCAACAGGAATGCGGAAAGGAGTTTCCTAAAACTATAAAAAAGATTTTCTAGGATTTTTCATATATGAGAAAAATGACAAGAAGGTTTCTTAAAGGCTTTGCAAGGGTTTGCTAAAGGGTTTATGGTGTGAGAGAGAGAGAAGAAAGAGAAAGAGGAAGCTCGTGGAAAGGAGCAGTCGTCTCAGCGCTCTTACGTCCTCGTAATCGGTGAGATCTCTCTGTTTGCTTTGTTTATCTTACTGTTTATCCACTGCTATGTGAGTGATGAATGTTTAATCACAACAAGGTGTGCTTGTGATCGGTTGTAACGTTCTGCTTTCATAGTGGATTGTTGATCTGTACGTGTAACATCCCGAAAATCGAGAGTCGGGTAGAAACCCAACTCCCGAGTTCCGGAACATCACTTATGCAACATAAATAATGATAAATGCATGTTGTCTGTAGAATGGCATTAAACAAGATTGAGACTAAGCCAAAACAACATATCATACTCCAGAGACAGTTAAATTAGTAAGTGAAAAAATGTGATAGATATATAAAATATATAAATGATTGTAAGTCTCCAGAGTGTGAACATGTTACCAGGTTTACTAAATACATGTATACTCCAAAATAGAAAGGAAAGAATATACATGAGTGCTCCAAAAATATAAAATGACAAGTGTCATGGCATCTAATCAACCTCCCTGTAATCCCATTGATCAAAACATGAAGGAGAAGTCCTCTTCAGCATCATACAAGTCCAGCTCCGCTCCACAAGCAGCGTTATCATCTGAAACTAAAATAGGGACTGGTGGGTGTCCGAAACACCATCCCGTAACGTGGGAGTGAGTAATCGACTCAGTGAAATCATAGAGCAAAGATTAGCATGTTATCAAATCAATCACGCGATAATAATAAAGCAAACAATCAAACATTCATAGATACTGTTGTTAATGCATGTATGAAATGACATGATGGATGCCCTCACCGATATTCTCCCTCATACGGTACCATCTTACGCCCGCGGCATTCTTTCTTTCCACAGTGCTCCACATCTTCCAGGCACATGCAGTGCGATGTGGATATGATTACCGGGTTGTTATTAGTCCATTCATACAGCAGTATTGGGAAACTAAGGTACCTTCCTTGTATCAATCCCAACACAGATCCTGTCTAGGGTCGTCATTCCTAGTAATCTCATACGATGTTATATTTGTAGGTCACTGCAAGGGCTGTCAGGACTGTTGCTCGCACTCGTTGCACTGCTCCTCTATCACCTTATCAATGCAGGTTTAATGTACTCTTAGTGCTACGGAAGGGTCGTCACCTCCGGTAGACTCAGAATACGCTCGAGGTCACTACAAAGGGCTCGTCACCAATCAGTGTAGGCCGACAGCTCGAATGTAGTGTCTCAAACCACCACAATCGGCTCACGAGTCAATGGTGCTCACTGGTCACTACGGGGAGGTTTGTGGCCCCAGCGTAGGCCGACACTCGACCACGGTGTCCCATATCACCATGCCCGGCTCATGAGTCTTTATGGATCAAGGTACCATGGTTGACAGGATTTTCAATGGTAAGTTCAGTACCCTAGGTTCAAGCAGTTATGACTCATACATGGTGAACATACAATGGCCGGTCGGGTTACTTGACGGGCTCAACTAGTACGAGCGCATCTCAAGGTGAGCGACATGAAGTGTATAAAATACTTCGTGTAGCCTAACCACTGCAAGCTGCCCAAGACACGACTCGCGTTCATCGACGTGTCCTTCGTGGTACATAGAAGCCAACCACGAATTCAATCCATTACCGACTGCTTGGACTAGGTCATAGCCCAAACATTTGTGTATCAACATCAGTAAGCATATGTGAGTAATCGAATTAAATATAAACAATCCAAGCATGTTGACACATGTGATAACATACGACGTAAGCAAATCAACCAACACATGCATTCCATATATATAATGAAATCAATTCATGTAGCCAACATGGTGGAAATCATATACATCAGCATATTAATTGAGAATTCAATCTCAAAACTAATTCACAACACCATTTACTCAATACATACTAATACAAATATTTATATAAACACTTAGTCTACACACTTTAGTCTACATAGCGTATGTCGACTCAAAGTGCACATTAGGGCGAATCTCTTTGCCAAACCGATCATACACACATTCCTAATATCATAACACGACAAATAGCCATGACAATCATTTCAACAAAATATGGACGTAAACAGTATTTCCTACAAATACCTAAAATACCCTAAATCTCATATTTCCCGTACGCAGTCGAAACAGAAAACGGATAACATGTTCTACATGTCAAACGGCGTTCTCATCAATAATTTACTATTAAACGACATTGAAAGCTTTGAAATCAGTCAGTCAAAGCGTCTAGAATCCTCACCTTTCGCCTTAGACATGTATCGATTCGAACAGAATTTCTACGCTTCGTCATCGGCGCTAAGGCGACCTAATTCACAAGATACGTAAGCTACATCGCTAAAGTATCAAAGGAATCCCTAAAACAGCAAGTGGTTAGGGTTTTTCTTACCTAGAAGTGAGTTAGAATCACCGAGAAAGTGATTTGAAGGTGGTGGATAAACACGTGTAGAAGTTGGTTCAAGTGGCAGGGAGATTCTCTCACAACTCTCCACAATCTCTCACTTTCTCTCTTCTTTTTCTAGGGTTTGTTGCAAATTCGGATGAGAGAAATATGAGAGGGTTTAAAGCCCTTATATAGGCTAAAAACTCACATAAATAGACTTGGGACAAAGGTATACTTGGGGTATAACTAAATCGGGACTTTTTCGATCCAAAAGAGCGTTTCGGGAGGTTCCCTGACCAAACGCGGTCGAACTTAAGCTCATGCGTATCGGATCCTGCTCACCAGAAGTTTTACACCGGTAGAGTTCCCAGATCGCACGTGGCGGTCCAGTTTCAATTCAACGGTCACGGAGAATCGATCAATGATTACACCGACCTGAATGAGAAATGTTTCCTGATCTGAGGGTGTATTTGGGTCAGATTCCGACGGTCTGAATGCTTATACTGAACCCGCAAGCGAGTAGTGCCAGATTTATTTAATTCACATTTGAATTTTTATGAATTTCATTCTTTCTTACACTCCTCGCTTCAGGCTCAGTACAATAGCCTCAGAACATCGGTTGGGCTTGATTTTCGACACGATTGTTAAGTCCAGCTAAGCGGTCCTAATGGTCTGAGATTGCGGATATCGGACTTTCAACGCGCAGTCTAGATCCAATACAAGGTTTCAAAGGGTTCCTGGGAACAAACCGGTTTAGAATTTGATCCTGGATTTCAGGGTATTATAGCGTCACTAGTTCTTCAAGTTTTGGGTCTTGCAGAACGTATTTAAAGCAATCATGGACAATTTCACAGGTAATCTAGTGTAGCGCTGACTAATTCACGTTAAATTCTAAAGAATTAGGTTCTAAATGATTTCTTTGGCTTTGAAATTGGGTTCTGAGAGGTTACCAAGGTGTTATGGTTGACCCATTGCCTAAGGACATCTAACCCCAGGTTGGTAAAAATTTGGGGTGTTACAGTACGAGGTCCCATGATTTTTACCTCTTTGAAAGTTTTTCACATAAAAATCTCTTGTGTGGTGTGTGATTGTACTTTGATTTATTTCATTGCTATTATTATCCCATAATTCTGGTTTCTTAGGGAGGCTAGATCCTAAGGTTTTGTGCAAGGCCCCCAACAAAGTGGTATCAGAGCGCTAAGTTCATTGAACGGGTAGGATCGATTTGGAATTATGAAAGGTGGCTCATCAAGGATGATCAGCCTCAATGGTTCTAACTGGACTATATGGAAGGCTAAGATGGAGGACTTGCTTTATTGTAAGGACCTATATTCTCCAATTTTAGGTATATCAGCAAAATCCAAAAATATGTCTGACGAAGATTGGAAGAAGTTGGACCGGAAGGCGGTGGGGTTTATTAGACAATGGCTGGATGATTCTGTATTCCACCATGTGTCTACGGAAACCTCAGCCGCTAGCCTATGGCTGAAACTACAAGGGCTGTATAAGAGGAAGACAGCTGGTAATAATATTTTTCTGATAAAGCGACTTGTGAATCTCAAGTTCAAGGATGGTGGCTTTGTGGCCGAGCACATGAATGAGGTCAGCAATATAGTGAACCAACTCTCCTCTATGAAGATGGTCATGGATAATGAATTGCAGGCTTTACTATTGCTTAGTTCGTTGTCTGATAGTTGGGAGACATTGGTGGTGTCTCTAAGTAACTCTGCGCCAGACGGAAAGGTATCCATAGAATAGGTTACCAATTGTCTCTTCAATGAGGAGACAATGAGAAAGTCTCAGGGGTCTACTCAGCAAGAGGCACTTGTGACACAGGAACGGGGGAGAGGAAAGAACAGGAAGGGCGTGAAGGCCCGAGATAAATCAAGAGGCAAGTCGAGTAACAGAAAAGAGATTGAATGCTGAAATTGTGGAAAGAAGGGCCACTGTAAGCATGAATGTCGTAAGGCTAAAAACGACAAGAAAGGAAAAGGAAAGGAGAAGAAAGATGAATTAGATTCTACTGCGGTCGCTTCAGATGACGACGTTATTATTATTCTTTCCACAGATCAGATGTATGTCTCACGGCTACGGGCTAGGACACCGACTGGGTGATTGACTCATGAGCTTCTTTTCACGCGACTTCACGTAGGGACTTCTTCACAAGCTACAAGTCAGGTGACTATGGGACCGTGAAGATGAGAAATTTTGGAGTATCGAAGATCGTGAGAGTTGGTGATATTTGTGTGAAGACCGATGTGAGCTGCACGTTGGTTTTTAGAGATGTGAGGTATATCCCATACCTTCGCCTTAACTTGATGTCGATGGGAAGGTTGGATGATGATAGCTATGAAAGTCGGTTTGTTGGTGGATGCTGAAAGCTCATCAAGGGTTCATTGATCGCAGCCAGAGGAAAGAAATGTTGCACCCTTTATAAGGCAAGCGTCAGTGTGTGTAAGGGTGGGTTGAACGCAGTGGAAGATTCAGCTATTGACATGTGGCACAGGCGCCTAGGCCACATGAGTGAAAAAGGGCTTTAGCTACTAGCAAGGAAGCGGCTCCTTCCAAACGTGACAGGTACACCTCTCAAAACCTGTCTTGATTGTTTATTAGGGAAACAACATAGAGTTTCATTCGTTAAAACTGCTTCTCATGTTAATAAAGTGCATGCATTAGATTTGGTTTATTCTGATGTGTGTGGTCCTATGATGACAAAAACCTTGGGTGAGGCATTGTATTTTGTTACTTTTATAGATGATGCATCTAGGAGGGTTTGATTTTATGCATTGAAATCCAAGGATGAGGTCTCTGGTGTGTTTAAGTTGTTTCATGTTATGGTCGAGAGAGAGACAGGTAGATCATTGAAGTGCATCCGCACTAATAATGGTGGTGAATACATTGACGACTTTCACGAGTACTGCAAGTCCTTGGGTATATGGCATAAATAGACGGTTCCCAAGACCCCCCAGCATAATGGTGTAGCTGAGCAAATGAATCGCACCATTGTTGAGAAAATCAGATGTATGTTATCTCATGCGAAATTGCCCAAGACGTTCTGGGGAGAAGCAATGCACATAACGGTGTATCTGATAAACAGGTCTCCATTAGCCCCGTTGAATGGAGAAGTACCCGAGAAGGTGTGGACTGGACAGGATCCATCGTACAGTCATCTCAGGGTGTTTGGATGCAGGGCATCCATTCACGTACCGAAGGATAAGAGGTCCAAGCTTGATATGAAGATCAGGCAGTGTGTGTTCTTAGGGTACGGTGATGAAAAGTTCGGTTACAAATTATGAGATCCAACCGAGAGGAAGCTCGTCAGGAGCAGAGATGTGGTTTTCTTTGAAGATCAGTGCATTGAAGACATTAGTAAGCCAGAGAAGAACCAGCTTAGTTCAGGTGAGCTAGAGGACATGGATCCAGTTATTCCTCCCATGGTGCCTGATGACAGGGGAGTACAACAAGGTACAGAGGACGAGGGAGTTCCTACAGAAGATGTACCGGAGGAGCAGCCCCCACTTGATCCACCTGTTGAGACACAGGTGAGGAGGTCATCTAGGGACAGACTGCCGTCCAAGAGGTACTCACCTCATGAGTACATTATGCTGACTGATGGGGAAGAGCCAGAAGATTATTATGAGGCCCTAGCCGATAAGCATAAGGAGGAGTGGTTGGAAGCTATGCAAGAGGAGATGAAATCCTTGTATAAGAACCACAACTATGACATGGTGAAACTGCCTAAGAGCAAGAAAGCTCTGAGCAAGAAGTGGGTGTTCAGAAAGAAGGTTGAGCAGAAGATATCACAGACGGGGTTTAAGGCCAGACTTGTGATAAAAGAGTTCGGTCAGAGGAAAGATATAGACTTCGAGGAGATATTCTCACCAGCGGTGAAGATGACATCCATACGAGTGTTGTTTGGGTTGACAGCTAGCATGGATCTGGAGATAGAGCAGTTGGACGTTAAAACTACTTTTTTCTATGGTGACCTAAAAGAAGAGATCTACATGCACCAACCAGAGGAGTTCGAAGTCAAGGGCAAGGAACATATGGTGTGTAGGCTGAGGAAGAGCTTGTATGGGCTGAAACAAGCTCCACGACAATGGTACAAGAAGTTCAATTCGTTCATGTTACAACATGGGTATGGTAGAACGGAGTCGAACCACTGTGTGTTCACGCGCAAGTTCTCAGTTGGTGATTTCTTAGTTTTGCTCTTATACGTTGATGACATGCTCATCATGAAAAAAGACATCAAGAATATCGACAGACTGAAACAGGAGTTGTGCAAGTTATTTACGATGAAAGACTTAGGCCCGGCTAAACAAATCCTAGGAATGAAGATAACTCGTAACAGAAGTAGTAAGAAACTTTGGTTGTTACAAGAGCGGTATATTGAGAAAGTCCTAAAGCGGTTCAATATGAATGCAACGAAGCCGGTCAGTACTCCACTAGATGGTCACTTCAGATTGAGCGACAGACAGTGTCCCAAGACGAAGGTAGAGGTGAAAGAGATGCAGAAGATACCCTACGCGTCAGCTGTAGGAAGTTTGATGTATGCTATGGTGTGTACACGCCCAGACATAGCATATGCGATTGGTGTGGTCAGCCGGTATCTTGTCAATCCTGGCAAAGAGCATTGGGTAGCGGTGAAATGGATACTGCGGTATCTAAGATGCTCATCCAGGTTGAGCCTATGCTATAGTGATGGAAAACCTGTGTTAGAGGGCTACACAGATGCAGATATGGCAGGCGACATAGACTTCAGGAAGTCTACATCGGGGTTCATGTTTACGTTTGCAGGGGGAGCGGTTTCTTGGTAGAGTAAGCTACAGAAGGTCATAGTATTATCGACTACAGAGGCCGAGTACATTGGAGTCACTGAGGCATGTAAAGAGATGCTTTAGATGAAGAGGTTCCTACAAGAACTTAGCCTGAAGCAGGAGGAGCACGTGGTCTATTGTGATAGTCAAAGTCTTATACACTTGAGCAAGAATACAAGTCAGCACTCCAAGTCGAATCACATAGAGGTTCGGTATCACTGGATCAGAGATACTTTGGAACAAAAGGTGTTACAGCTTAAGAAAGTCCACACGAACGATAATGGGTCAGACATGATGATCAAGGCTTTGCTCAAGGACAAGTTTGAGGTTTGCAGAAATCAGGATGGCTTGAAGAAGGTGAATTCTTCTTGAGTCGGAAAGGGGGAGATTTGATGGGGTTTTCCTCCTCAGTTCAGAGGAAAGACGGTGCAGTGGTTGAAATTTTATAGGGTTTCATCGTGCTGCTCGACCGGTTGTAGGTGGTCTTCGACCGGTCGTGGGAGGCGCTAGACCGGTCGTATGTTCAAGCCCTGGCATGATTCAAAGTCCAGCGAGTTGTTGCTAATTTTCTCCGCGGTTTATGACCAGTCGTAGGTGAGTTACGACCAGTCGTAGGTGGTCTACGATTACGACTGGTCGTAGGTGGTCTACGATTACGACTGGTCGTAGGTGGTCTACGACTAGTCGTAGGCGGCTAGGACCAGTCTTGAAATTTCTAAGACCAGTCATAGGTTACGCAGTTTTTGCGCGAAATTACGGATTTGAGTCCTTTCACAACAGGGATGCGAAAAGGAGTTTCCTAAAACTATAAAAAAGTTTTCTAGGATTTTTCACACATGAGAAAAATTACAAGAAGGTTTTCTAAAAGCTTTGTTAAAGGGTTTAGGGTGTGAGAGAGAGAAGAAAGAGAGAGAGGAAGCTTGTAGAAGGGAGTAGTCGTCTCAGTGCTTCTACGTCCTCGTAATCGGTGAGATCTCTCCGTTTTCTTTGTTTCTCTTACTATTTATCTACTCGCACGTGAGTGATGAATGTTTGATCACAACAAGGTGTGCTTGTGATCGGTTGTAACGTTTTGCTTTCATAGTGGATTGTTGATCTGGACGAGGTCCCATGGTTTTTACCTCTTTGAGGATTTTTCACGTAAAAATCTCTTGTGTGGTGTGTGATTGTGCTTTGATTTATTTCATTGATATTATTATCCCATAATTCTGGTTTGTTCGAAAGGCTAGATCCTAAGGTTTTGTGCAAGGCCCCCAACAATAACAAGGGTGAGATTCGAGGTTGTTCGAATCGGGTAAGTTCTCTCTCTTTGTAATTTCTATTTTCATAGTGGAGATCTATCACTTTATGCCGTGATTTTTTTTCGAAAGAATTTTTCACGTTAAATATGTGTGTTCTCTTGTATGTGCTTGGTGCCATTGAATTGCTATCATATATCTAGATCTGTGTGATTCCGCAGGTCAAAATCTCGAACAAGTGGTATCAGAGCTATCGTTGGGGCACATATTTGAATCTGAGGGATTAGTAATAATGGCGAGCACTAGGTATAAGATTGAGAAGTACTCGAAAAAAAATAAATTTGAGTTATGGATGATCGAGATGATGAGTTCCTTAATCAGGCAAGAGGAAGATGGTGCTCTTGAGGAGCGGAAGTCTACTATGACTGATGATGAGTGCAATGCTCTTGATAAAAGGCTTTATCATCGATTCGTCTATGTCTCACGGATGAGGTTCTTTACAACGTCATGAGGGAGAAAACTGCGGCTAAGTTATGGACAAAGTTAGAGGATGTCTATGCGAAAAAATCCTCTGAAAATCGCCTACACTTAAAGCGATAGTGGTATAAGTTCAAGATGGCAGAGGGTGGAGATCTGGAGGTTCACATCAGCAACTTTAATAAATTAGTTTGCAAATTGTTGGATATGGAGGAAGTAATGAAAGATGAAGAACAAGTATGTATGTTGTTGAATTCTCTTCCGACGTCGTATGAGTCATTCAAGGACACTATGTGCAGCATGAATAAAACCCTAAGTGTCGATACCGTTATCTCAGTCCTTCAAAGGAAGGCTATGAGATAGCTAAATAGCGACATGGGGACATCTTCTGATACACTGTTTACAGTGGGTAGGAATTCTGGACAAGGTACAGGTTCTTCGAGTTTTAGATCCAAATCTAAGAGCGACGACAAAGGAAAGGTAAAGTGCTGGAATTGTGGGAATGAAGGACATGTGAAGAAGGATTGTGAAAATCCTAAATCGAAGAGGAAAGATTCTGAGGCTTCATGTAGGGAGGCCAACGCTACCACGTCAGATGGATGTGATGGTGATGTTTTATCTGTGTCTTCACTCAGACGGTCATACGATGATCTTAAGGATGAGAGGATGCTAGACACAGGGGCATCTTTTCACATGACTCCTCATTGGAGTTGGTTCACTAGCTACAGGGAGTGCAATGGTGGATAAATATTTATGGGCAATGACATTATCTGTAATGTTGTGGCTGTTGGTTTGATGCGCATCAAGATGTTTATGGGGTGGAGCATACCTTAACATATGTGAGGCACGTTCCTAATTTGAAGTATAATCTGATTTCTCTTGGTGTGCTTGAGGCAAAAGGATGCAGGTACACATGTATTGATCATGCTCTTAAAGTATCTAAAGGGGCACGGGTAATTATGAAAGTGCAATGACTCGGTAACTTGTACAGGTTGATTGGGAACACTTCAAAAGGTAGAGTTGCAATGGATGTAGCGGATTACACATTTGCACGTGTGTGGCATGTTGAGCATGACCACATGAGTGAGCAGGGCAGGAAGGCTGAGACGCGCGGACTAGGATACAGAGCAGGTGGAGCAGTCACCTGTAAGAATAATCGCACAGCATGATCGCAGGATATCAGCGAGGTACATGGATGACTCCAATATTGCAGGAGATTCATCTTCTATTCAGATGACTCTGGGTAAGCTTGGTGCTTAGAAGTGAAAGGTGACTATGGGCGATGTGATGGATTCGTTGTACTAGACCGACATATGGGAGCGGGTGGAGCTTCCAGTGGGCCTAAGAGCAGTTGGATGCATGTGGATCTTTAGGAGGATACAACATGAATACAGGACGAGGTTAGTAGCGAAGGGTTATGCTCAGAGAGAAGGGATCGACTTCTCAGAGATATTCGCGCTAACGGTATAGCAGGTGTCTATTAGATTCGTGATTGATGTTGGTTGACCAATATGATCTTGAGCTGGAAGGATGGATGTAGAGCCTGCACTTCTGCAATGGAAAGAGAATAACAGATTTACATGAAGCAACCAGAGCGGTTCGAAGTTAAAGATGCTGAGAAAAGACTTTGCAGGAGGTCGTGGTTCGACCTATCGCCTAGCCAGTGATTTGATTCCTTCATGGATGAAGGATCGAGGGGCTACGAAGATAGTTCTCGACATTGAGACTGAAGGAAGAGTAGGCTTTGGTAATCACAGGAGGAATACCTTGTGTGTAGGTATTGATCAAGGGTGTGATGGGCTATGTAAAGCCAGAGAGCATTCCCTATGCGTCTCTCTTAAAAATGTCCTCAGGATATGTCCAAAAACAGACGAGGAAAAGTAGGATATCTCATGAGCCTTATTCGAATGCGGTTGACAGTATATATCATGGTCTGGATTAGACCAGTTATTTCACAGGCTATTAGTGTTGTGAGTAAGTACCCCGGTAAGCAATATTGGGTAGCAGTGAAATGGTAAGAAGATTACATCTTTTCTTTTGAGAAGACAGGAACAAAGGTGGTTAAGCTTGTTGATGTTGATCTGGCAGACATGCTCACCTAGATTGTTCCTATAGGGAGGTTCAAGTTCTGTATAACTTCATTGGGCTTGACAATGACGTAAAAGAAAGACGGAGTGTGCACAAGAAGCTATGATGTGATACAAAAATAAGAAAAGAGGTTAAGAAACTACACAGTTCAAGATTAAAGACGTGGTGGAGATTGTTGAGATATGTCTTAAATTTGAACGTTCAAGACCGCTCGTGGGAGCGGCTCGACTAGTCGTAGCCCGCTCGACTCAAAGTCCAATGAGCATCAATATTTGGGGTCCGATGTGCTTGACTGGTCGTGGGTGGCGCTCGACCGGTCGTGCAGTCTGCTCGACCGGTCATGGTTACGTAGATTCGTTCCGCGATTTTGTGTGGATTGCAAATTTTAAGTCCTTTTCCAACTGAGATGCGAAAGGGAAGTTGCCTAAACTATATGTAGGTGTTCCTAAAATTTTTTTAGGGTATGAGAAATAATTCTAAGGCTTTCTAAGGGGGTTCTAGGAAAATCAAAGGGTGTAGCAAGGGTGAGATTTGAGGTTGTTCGAATCGGGTAAGTCCTCTCTCTTTGTAATATCTATTTTCATAGTGGAGATTTGTCGCTTTGTGCTGTGGTTTTTTTTCGAAAGGGTTTTCCACGTTAAATCTGTGTGTTATCTTGTATGTGCTTGGTGCAAGTGAATTGCTATCCTATATCTAGATCTATGTGATTCCGCAGGTCAAAATCCCTAACAGGGCTAACATTCAATAATCTCTACATTGTTTTTATACACCTCACCCTGAATGACAGTAGCTTAGGCACTTCTCACATCATCGATTCTTATTATTTTAACAACAACTTACACGGATGGTTAAAAGAAAGAAAAAAGAAAAAAAGAAAAATAGTGACAACAAATCGAATGTTATAATCTCCTACACATGAAACTCGAGAAGCGCCTATTTAGATGACTCCATCATATCAACGGATGTGATAAGCGACTTATGGACTCTATAAAATTCCATACACATGGCATGCACAATCATAAAATTCATTCTCGCACATCCATGCTATCAATTCTCTATCTTTATATGTTTATGCTTATTTAGTTTGCCAAAATAATGTCTCGTGTTTATTGATATATGAGTTTTATTATTAATCTATACAATCAATTTTATATGATATAATATGAATGATTTAATATAAATGGAATGTGAGGAATATGTAAGTTTTTAGTAAACAACCTTATTTTTTCACGACTCGCCTATGAGTTAGGGCCCACTAAGACTCCTTTGTTATATTTATTTCATTCTTTCATTTATTAGGTAATTTATAATATGACCTCAAACATGAGGACCATGAACTTCAACGAGGCCATATTACAAGCAAAAGCGGGGATAGAGACTTTAATAATCGAAACCTTCCTAACCCACCGCAATATTTAGATGCCATCCAACTCATTTATAAGGAGATTATTATATTGATAAAGAGATAAATAAAAGTATAACTCAATTCACCATGGCTTGTTTAATATGATGTATTTACTTATTATAATGAGATTATTACATACCATATCATGAAAATTTTTTAAAAATCATAAGAGGTAAGATGTTGAGATCAACAACTTTTGGTATGTCTGAATTCAAAAAGTAGGCATGATTTGTATGCCCCAACTTGATGCATGTGTTTTATCCACACTATCTATTCATTTTTCCAAATCAGACAGATCCAGAGTTCAAATGGACCACACCACATGAAGCAGTGGGAATAATGACACTACCGTTGAATTCACTATTTTCTGTAGTGTGGTCTACTTTAGAATCTGCCCTATTATTTATTTCCACTCTCTAAATTGATTTTAGAAAATGAATGAACGGTGCAAATATAACACACATATGTAATAGTGGGGCCATGGAGTTTTGGTAATGAAAGTTTAAGTTTGTTCTTCTACTTACAATTTCCACCATTTACAAACAATGTCATATGTTATTATTTGGGCTTTTAACATTAATTTACTAACATTTGCACCAAACAAACAGTGCATAGGGTTTCAACGGTGGGAGAACAATTCTCACTCATGAGGCCCATTTGAGTTTTGGATCTTTCTTATGTTTATGCTCATTTACAAAGGGCTTGTTTGGCCAGCTGTATTAAGTGAAATTAAGATGAATAGAATTATAAAAGTTACAATAAATGCATGTATAAGATATTTTTCTTGGATTGAGAGTATCTCATGTTTTCCAATGCTGTGTTTAGAACGTATATATTAAAAAGTAAATCCTAGTATTTACTTTTAAATTGTATTTGGATTTAACTTAAAGACGTAAAATTTCATCATTTATCTTACACTTTTTAATACAAGTTCATTTTTCAAAATTTACAAAGTTAATTTTAATCCCAACTTGCGCTACTTCTAAACACATTATTTTGAATTTTAAAGTGGGATCAATAATATAACTTAATACCACTAGCAAAAAAAATACTAAAAATGACATAACAAACTAACCGACAACACCATGGTAGGCCCCACGTAGCGTTGGTGAGCAATGAGCAGTGTAATCCCGGGTCACATGGCATAGCGAGACTCGCTACTGAAGTGATGTCACGAAGCTCGGTGAGTCATATGTGTGTTTTATACCGGTACCATCTATCCATTTGAAGTGAGACCATTAAACCTCTATCGGACACAACTATCAAAAAGAGTACAGACAGTGACACGTACCGTTAAAAACTTATTACGGCTATCAAAGTTTTCGATCAACGTGATATTTGATTTTTCCTTCTCTAGTTAATGTGTTAACTGATGAGCAGGTTGGACCTGAAATAAATAACATGGTCGACCTTAAGAAGGTTTTGACTGTGTACGTCACTCTCTCTGCTCTTTCATGAGGTCTACTGCAACTTTGGATCTGCCTCGTTAAAATGATCTTTTTAAAGAGGATGGGCGGTGCGGATAAAACACATACAACATGGTGGGACCCACGGAACTCATTGACGTCACTTCGGTAGCAAGGCTCGCTATTCAACATGCCAGTGGCTAATCCGCGTCCCTATCATCGCTCGTTTTCACAGGTCCATTAATACCGATGAAGACGAGGCCCCATCTGACAGAAGCAAGTACCCCAGACAAGTGCACATGTCAGGTCCCTCATTCTCTAATGGTACCAAACTCCCTCATCAGGACCGATCGTTCAGTGGGCCACACCATGAAAACCCGTTTTGCAACAAACCTCCAGACGTAGGAAGACAGAAGTTTTCATCCTCTCCACAGAACGAGACTAAATAATTAGAAAGGTAAAATGTCCAAATTCTGCAATCATAAGTGGACTGTCAGATCGGTGAAAATTTCTCAGCCGTCCAAGTTGAACCCCACCAAACGAATGGTTTCAGATCCACGGGAAGGGCCTATGCAAGGAGAGACACTCTGGACTACAATGTCGGGTACACCCTCAGGTACGAACGCAGCACTGAAACGAAATTAATATTGACACCCCACACCTAAAAAGATTCGTATCCACTTCATATAATGAATAGTACAAAATCAGACAATTCTATGGTAGAAGTACAGAAAAGGGTTTAGTTTATTAAAAAAGTGGGTTTAAATATCTCCAAATGAAAAGCAAAACCATCTCTCCATCCCTCAAAACTCAAACCATAAAAACGAAATCCTCCTTCGGATCGAAAATCATAAAAAAATTACAAACCCTAACCCGTGATTTTCTCTCCATCTCTCTATCTCTCTCTCTCTGTGAACTTCAGAGCTAGGGTTAGGCATCGTCTCACCCTCTGGAATGGACGGCCTTGATTCATCCCGGCCATGAATCCCACCATGATGGGTCGGGGCGCGGACGGCGGATGCGGCACCGAGGAGAAACCTTGCCCTATTTACAGGCCTCCCCCTAGACTTCCTTCTGCCCAAACCCAAACCCTAGACCCTCTACATTTCTACACCCAAGCCCAGAAAGCACTCTCCGAGCATTCCCCATTCGACTCTGAAGATGCCGTTTCTAGGGTTTCGACTCTGCCTGTTGGCCTCTCGGCTTTCCTCTCGAGATGCGGCGATCGTCGTCGTCGGAAACACCGGAAATCGCATTCCGAGACTGGCGCGAAGGCCTCCGGGCAGCGTGGCACTCCAAATGTGTGGGTTGAGACACAGGAGTACTTCCGCCACATTAAGCTAGCTGATATTGAGCAATTGGTTTCAAAGTCGGATCTTGGTCCTGCTGCTGATGCTTGTTTTTCTGTTCCGTTGCTGCCGGAATCTGTTGGAGAAGGAAATGTGGCTTCCACTCAGACAGAGAGTGAGAAGACAGATGGAGCTCGTGTGAATGTCGCTGAAGTTGACATCTCAGGTTCAGTGAATGTTGCTAAAGAGGCTAATAATGGAGTGCAAGAAATGGAAATTGATGGTGTGGGGCCCACTGATAGATTGCCACTGAAAGAACTGGAGAATTCACCGAGTTTGCATTGGCTGCTGGGCTGTAAGCATAAAATTCTCCTGACATCGGAGCGTCCTTCTAAGAAACGGAAGCTTCTAGGGGAAGAGGCAGGTTTAGAAAGGCTCGTCATAGCACGTCCTTCACAATCGGGGGATTTGGCTATTTGCCATGTGTGTTGTTCAGGCGATGATGGGGAGCAATCAAATGGTCTTCTGTTCTGTGATGCTTGTAACGTTTCTGTGCATCGGAAATGTTATGGCGTGTGGGATGTTCCAGTGGACAGATGGAAGTGTTCTTGGTGTAACATACGGGATTGCCTTGAAACTTATTCGAAGCCATGTTTCCTTTGCCCTAAGGAAGGCGGGGCCCTGAAGCCTGTTTCTAAGGATGCAGACGGAAGTGAAACTGGTGGCCACATGAAGTTTGCTCACTTGTTTTGTGGTATGTGGATACCTGAGGTATATGTAGACGATATTGAGGTGATGGAGCCAATTGTGAATATTGGGGGAATAAAGGACACGAGGAGACGGTTACTTTGTTTCTTATGCAAGGTGAAGTATGGCGTATGCATTCGGTGTAGTAATGGTAACCTTCTTCTTCTTCTTCTTCTTCTTCTTTTATATCATAGGTTGATATGGTTGTTAGTTGATATACTAGGAATCTACTGTTGGAACGTCAATTTAAATTTAAACATCTTTTATTGAGTTCAAATTAGTGTTAAGCAGCTAAGAACTACAAAATCCTGGTGTATTTGTTCTTTATTATTTCCTTTTTTTTTTTTGTGTTTGAAGAGTAGCGTTTAGTTGACAAGTCATTCTATCTTTGCTTGAATTGCATGTTTTGTTGGGAAAGTAGATCCATGGTTGGGCTTTAGTCTCATTTTACATAATGATTTATAGTGGACTTGAGACACCATATTACTCACTGCAATACACATACAGGCATTTTTTCATAGGTCAGCTGGGCATGGGTTATCTTGTTGTTTCGGCCATACATTGCTGTCTTGTACATATGCCATGGTCCTAGATTTGTCTTCTGCATTCATTTCGTGCTTGTTAGTTTGCATGTGCTCTGCAATGATCACCACCCACATTATGGTTGTGCATGGTATCATTAAATACAAAATAGCCATTAAAGGATTGCTGTACTGATCTCAACTCACCATTGGAGTTGGTAGCTTGTTCAGTTTTATTTGGAGCTGGGGTGGAAGATGCAAGATGTACCACTTTTGGTTCTACCCCCCTCTTGGGCTTTCATGGAAGATAAAAAAACAATATACACTAGCCCAGTGTTGAAGCAGAATACCAGACCATGCTGATTACTGGCAGCTAAATTATCCGGAATAGGGGCATCCTTGACGAAGTATGAAGCAGAATTAGGGTCCAAATTGAAGATAAACCAATCCTAATATCCACATACCAGATTTGGCACTCAAGTTCCAATGCAAGAGTTCACTTCTAGGAATACAAGAAGATAGAAGATAGGAAAGTATATAAGCAATAAGGATTAGGGGTGTCAATGGGCTGGGTTGGCCAATCGGGCTTACGGGCTCGGGCCGCCTTAGGCTGGGCCTGGGCGTAGACATCTAAGAGCCCGATAGCCCGACCCTACCTGCTAGAATTTAAAACATTTCAAATTTCATTGTTTTGTGCTTCCTAGCAGGGGAGGGAAAACCTATTTTTGTATTTAACCGTTTCCCAGAAAGAGTTGTTGGCTCGAATGGCCCCCACCATGGCGTTCATGCGAAATCCATCCGATCACCAGGTCAATGTGTGTCACCCTATGTTAGGCATAGGGACAAAAAATCAGCCCTGTTCATGTTTCATATGGACCACAAAATTGGAAAAAATGTACAGGGTAATGCCCACCCACCAAATTGTTTCCCTATGTGGGGTCCATCTAAATAATGGATGGGCCTAATGTTTGGGAATCGAGCCTAAGCTTTGGTGTGCTATCTAATGTTTGGAATGGATTTTATACAATCATCATGGCGGGCCCTGTAAATATCAAGGGTAGATGTCTCTCTCCCAACCGTTTCACTTGGTGTGGCCCATTTGAACAACGAGTCATCTCAATTTCTTTTTTCCATAGGCATAACTTAGTATTATGCATCTAATGGTTGTAGTGGATCTCACGTGCACATCATTGTGGGTCCCCTTCAAAATAAAGGGTGGGTCTCGAGGAAAAGTTAGGTCGTACATACATCTCATGGGTTATTGTCCTAGGAAAAGTTTTTTCATTATGATTTTTTGGAAAGCGGATCATGGCTTTGGTGGGCTCCACATAGTTTTGATGTGAAATCCACCCCATCATCAGGTGTGTCACACCATGATAGGCCTATGGCCCAAAAATTAGACCTATCTATAATTCAAGTGGGCCACACGATTGAAAATGTGTACTAGATAATGCTTACTGTCCGAACTGTTTCCCTTGGGGTGTGGACCACTTGAATCATAGATGGGAATTATTTTTAGGTCATATGCCTAAAAATTAGTGTGACATCTAATGGTTAAAGTCGATTTTATATAATCATCACAGTGATACTTGTAAGAATCAAGGTTGGACGTCTCTTGCAACAATTTCCTTTTATGTGGCCCACATGAATCATAGGTCAACCTAATTTGTTTTCCCTAGGCCTAAGGTAGGGTTGCATATTTTTTCCTTGTACTCTCTCTCTCTCTCAAAGCTTTGAACGGTTGAAAGACGCACACCGTAACAAGTTAGGTAAAATCTACTCGGACAATTAGATGTATGATACTACTCTATGCCTATGGCCAAAAAATCAAGTTGAGCAGTGATTCAAGTGGGCCACACATAGGGGAAACCATTGGGAGAGAGACGTCCACCCTTGATATTTATAGGACCCACCGTGATGATCGTATAATATCCACTCCAACTATTCCATACCACACCAAAAGGTAGGCCTGTTACCCAAACATCAACCCCATTCAGTTTTCAGGCGGGCCTCGTGAAAGGAAATAGTTTAGAGGTTGGCTCGCAACAAAGAACCGGATCCTGACAATCGATAACCTCAGAAAGCGTGGGATGCAGTTAGTTAATATATGCCTCTATTGTATGAGAAGTGAGGAATCTGTTGACCATCTCTTCGTTCATTGCCCCTTCATATCACAGATTTGGTGGGACTTCTGGCCTAGATTTAAATTTGTTGGCTGTGTCCCTAATTCTGCAACCTCATTTCTAGCAGCTTGGCAGGGATTTAAACTGGGAAAAGTGCAAACTAGAATATGGAGAATGTCCATTATTGCAATCTGGTGGGCAGTTTGGAAGGAAATAAATGATAGATGCTTCAATGACGCTCAGTCTTCTGCCAAAGAAGTGGGATCCTTAGCGAAAAATCTGATTTTTGAATGGGCGTTCAATGTTTTGGGTGTAAAAGACTTCGATCTTGCTTTCCTGGGTGCTTAGTTTTTAGTCTGTCTGCTATCTCAGCAATCGCTTCTGTTTGTTTCCTCCTCTTCTTTTCTTAATAAATTCTCTTTGTTATCTTTAAAAAAAAGAAAGAGGGTGAACGTTGCCCTGTACATAGTTCTCAATTGCGTGGTCCACTGTCCACCTTAAACACCGACATAGGTGATTTTTGGGCTTTATGCTTAGCGTGAGGTGACAGACCTTATGGTCGGGGTGGATTTGACATAGACACCATGGTGGGGCCCGCCCAAGCTGACAACCCTAATTGGTTTGGATTTTCTCCTTAATGCTTAAAGCAATTGAATACACTACTTCTTCACGACCTATCTCCATCCTTCTCACCTCCAGGCTCCAACCCACTCCTTCCATTTCTCTCTGCGCTACAACTAAACCTTTGTCGCGACGAGACCTTGTAACCATTGCATTAGTGATGTTGCTGGCCATTGCAGTAGGTTAGCCTTTCTCTCTTAGCTGTGGGACCCACCAAATGAAGGATTTGTCCAACGTAGATGTGGGGCCCACCAAAACATTATTTTACAAAAGCTTCTTTCGGGCTTAGGTTTGAGCCAGACTCGGGTTGGGCCCTGCATAAATATTTTGGATTGGACTCGGGTTGCACTATTTTGGCTTGTCACGGGCCCGGGCCGAGTTTGGGATTAGGTTGAAAAAAGTAGGCCAGGCTTGGACAGAGCATGGCCCGACCCTAACTCGACCTGTTGACACCCCTAATAAGGATATATCTAGTCAATGACAGTCACACATTAGAATATTGGAGCACATCCCACAAACAACTCATCACAGGCTTCAAAGAATGTCTTTTTCATTCAAATAACTATGCCTCTACACCCATTTGTATGGCCATACATATAGGTCTTTGCATAGTGCGTGCATCTCTTTAAGGGCCACATAATTGGCGAGTACGGTTGCTAGATCCACAAGATTGAACCTGTAAAAGGGCCACCTAATTGGATCTATGGGCCCCATAGTTAGTCTCATGGTTCAAATTCATGGCTAGGCCATCAGGTGAGGCCCACCCCTGACGCTATGTGTGATGTGTGGTTTGGAAATATCAAACCTCACAAATTTTCTTTTGATAGGTGTATCCTAAGCAAGGTATTCAATAATGGTAACTGTGGTTACAATGACCAACCTTATGACTGCTATGGCCCTATGACGTTGCAAATATTTTTTTTTAATTTAAAGGAATAAAATGTATCGGCCTTTTTTAATTCTATGGTGCATCGCCTAAAGTTGCAACCTTCACTTGGTTGGTGGGGCCTGGGGAGGAATAGGTTTCTGAATACAGACAACCTTCAGAAGGGATCTCTTATTATCCTTAATATGTGCTACATGTGTAGCAAGGATGTTGAGGCCGGTGATCATCTATTCATCCATTGCCCGTTCACGTCTAAGGTCTAGGAGTTCTTTAGGTCTAGGAGTTCTTTATAGTGGAATTTGGGGAGTTTTGGATCATGATTGGATAGGGATCTCTTGTGGGCTTGGCACGAGGGATCCAGGAGGAGGTGTGACTGGGCTAGTTGGTTTTTGATGCTTTCGGCTATTTGGTGGGCCATTTGGGGTGAAAAGAATAGCCGGTGTTTTCGGGATTCTGCTTAGCCGATTGGGGCTATTGTGGATATTGTTAAAGCGTGGATTTTAGATTGGAAATCTACTTCTGGTATAGGATAGAGGCTTCTCGTTTGCCTCTTCGCTTTTTGGCCCTTTTCTATTCTTTCCTTGCTTCTTGCAGGTTCTTTTAATAAATTTTCATCAACCTTAAAAAAAAAAAAGTATCGACCTTGTATTGGCCTATTATGAACCTGTAATGGTTATTACAAGGCCTTACGGGCCATTTCTTTTAGAAAAGCTGTCGTCATATTGCATAATGGCTTCCACCCTTGCTGTTTGTAATGGCCATTATGGCCATTACTAACTGTTTTTGAATTATGATCCTAGCTCTTGACAGATCACATGCATTTATTTATTTACCTTTCGTGACATCTACATTTCTATTTGGGACAATGAATTGTAAGCTTAAATCACAAAATTTTTCATGATGTGAAGGTTGAACTCAGTAGATGGCCACTTCAAAGATGTATTAGGTGAGAATTGTTTGAGTTCCTCACTCTCTACCACCGTGTAGATTGTGAATATATTTTGAAGGGATCGATAAACACTAGACTAGACATTTGTTTTTTCTCTAATAAATGCCAACATTGATTTATCCACCTGTATCAATTTGACAGGAAGTGTTAGATGATGGTGTCCTCTTGAGTGTACATTGTTTTGAATAGCGCTCGTAGTGTAGTGCATTTGTAGTGCTCATTGTTTTAAGTATTGATGATATTGGCCGATATATCCCACGATATATCTTGTATCTCACCTGTGCGATACGAAACACACAAGAAGTGGGATATATCCCACATGTTCGATCCGGTGAACATTTTTTATTTCCAATCCTTTTTTTTTTCTTCTATAAATCATGTTAAATTAGAGTCAAATTGTTACAAATCCATGATTTTTCATATTTTGCATGAAAAATCATTGATTGAGAGCTTCAATTTCGAGATTTGGAGGAGATAGGCCAAGTTACGGAAAATTGAAAAAAAAAAAAATTCTCAATTTCTCGCAAATTGGTTGCAATCTTTGTGTCCTAACATAAAATCAAACGTGTATGTAACATGATCTACTGATTCTTCTTTTGCTTTTGAATGTATTGCTTGTGTTTCTACACATCTTCTTGCATTTATAAATTATATGAATAGACTTTAAAATACTTGCATAAATTCAGTTAGAGGGTGCATAGATTAGGATCCCATACAAAAGAAAACCTATTATGTGCACTTGTTTTTTTACTATGTTTTGATTTATAAGTGTGTATTGATATATTTTTTAACAATCACTGAAGTTTTATTGAAAAATTTGACCAATTTCCCAATGTTTTCCCATGTTTCCAACAACAACAATACATTATGCGATACAACCTATATATCCCATGCGATAACCGATAGATATCCATATCCTAAGGGTGTGATACATAACGCGATACCAATATTTCGAACACTGGTATTGCTATGTAGCGCAACCAAATAGCAAAGTATCACGTTGTGTATGTGATTTGTAGTGTAGTATAGGATACACTGTGGTGCATAGCATAGTCAATGGTTAAAGTTCCAAAATTTTAAGATTTTGGCTTCATACATATGTTTTGGTTGAGCACCAATTTGAAGATGGTGGTGACTTATCCTCGTCATATATAGCTTTAAAGTACAATTATCGGGATCACAAATACTGCTGAAGGGTCATAAGCATATTTAAATGTGTAAAACAAACACAGAAGCCTAGCTTTTTGTAAAAGAAAAGACTTCAATTATAAAGCCCTACCTATTCAACTTAAATCCCTAGGATCTCTACCACAGTTCACCTACGGCCGCCAAAACCACATTTTTTTTGAAAGGTGAATCAATTTTATTAGGGCCAAAGGCCAAAGAAAACGAGAAAAATACAACAAACAAGAGCAAAAAAGAAAGACAAGACAAACCCGATAACAAACACCCCACAAAGACCCAAATCTCTGGAAAAAAAAAACCAAAACAACCCCCATCAGAACAAACTCAGGCAACCCATTACCTGATATACAATTAAGCCCTATTACAATTTCTCTCTACTGACCCACCCTCATTATGGAAGCACCTATTATTCCTTTACGATGAAATGGCCCACAACACAACCAACATAGCAGTCCTCCATCTGGAAATACCCAGCATACCTCCTCCGCCTGAATGCCAGGACTGGAACAAACTCTCAATTGAGCTAGGCATGACCTAGCTAATGTTTGTCGATTTGAAGATGTTGGACTAGACAATTTTAGAGGAAGAGTCGTGGATGGACAAGTGATTCATAGTCTCCTCCACATCTAGACACAAAAGGTAGACATTCGGCAAAAATAAGGATCTTTTGCGCAGATTGCCAATTGTTTAGATGCGGTTCAACCTTGCGAGCCAAGCAAAGGCTGCAACCTTCGGTGGAGCCCTATAGGACCAACAAAAAGCCATGTGGCTATGAACACACACCTGTTGAGTAGAGGGCAACACCATGCAGAGAGCTTCACCGAGAACACTCAATATTTGCTGAAGCACAGGACTGGTGAATCTCACAACCCCAGCATTAGCACGATCCCTTGCAAACGAGACAGTAAACCCACTAGCTCAACTAATTCGTGATCATTCAAATCTTGTCGACAGAGGGAGGCCAAACATCCCCGAAATCATGGGGGAGAAAAGCACTTAGCCACGAAAATATTCGACACAACAATGATTAGCCAAAGTTGGGAAAGATATTTGAAGTGGGGTATCCTTGCAACAAATATCGTCCCATAATCTGACTCTTAACCCCTCCTCCACAACAAAGGAGAAGCCATGAAAAAAATCGAAGGGGCAGCTTTGGCAATTGATCTCTAAATAAAAGAAGCCCAATAAAGAGACGATTCCTTTATCCCACACTCAATAAAGGAAGAGCCATACTTAGCCTCGACAACTCTACGCCACAAGCTAGATTCCTCCATTGCAAATCCCCCCCACCCACTTCCCCAAGAGAGCCTTGTTAACCACTTCGAGACGCACCTCCCTCATTCTACTTTACTAGATGTAATTTTTTAATTCTTTGCATCCCCCTTGCCATAAGAAGTCCTTTCTCAACTTATCGATTATGGAAATAACAAAGCTGGGACAATGGAACAACAATAGGAAATAAATTGGTAGATTGGAGAGGGAAGAATTAACAAGAGTTAATTGGTCACCAAGGGACAACAATTTAGTTTTCTACGGAGACAATTTTCTCTCCAATCTCTCTATCACCTTATCCCAAGGGTGTAAGGCAGGCTTACCAATGCATAAGGGAAGGCCCAGGTAGGAGGAAGGAAATGATCTAGGTTGACACCCATGACATCTAGCTAACCAGATGGTATCTTCTTAGGATATGTTAATTCCCAATAAGTCACTCTTAGACAGATTAATGTTAAGCCCAGACACCACCTCAAACCAGCACATAGCTATCCTAAGATACCCCACTATCGCATTAGAGGCTTCACAGAACAAGATAGTATCGTCAGCAAACTACTGGTGGTTGATCACCTGAGGGAAATTGGCTACTTGAAAACCATCAAATAAACCTTCATCCCATCCCTTTCAAAACCACTTAAGGGCTGTAATCTCATTTTTCTTGGTGTGTAGCTGGACCGCTATCTCAGTGGTTTGGTTCTTCTCTTTGTAGCCTCTTTTTATTTGTTTTATAAAATTGCGTTATCTTAAAAAAATAAAAAAAAAATCTAGAAATCACATAGCCATCGAAGAGGAGATTTTGGCTAATCAATCGGCCCTACGAGAAGGTCCATTTGTTGTATTTTCAAGAGCATTGGAGCTTGAACGAAGGAAAAAACAAATTCCCCCATTTTCACGTTCGTACAGCTATGAAACTCAAAATTCAGTTATTTGATTGATTGAATTTCTTCTCGAGCTCGATAGAGGTGTGTTCTTGCCCTGTAGTATTTCTTAGTGAGTTCTTTTTCATTTTGGATGAAGATTTATGGTTTCTTCTGCTATTTCTTTATTCATTTTCTTTATTTATTTATTCCCCCCCCCCCCCGCCCTTTAGGAGGCTGGTTCCTATGCAATGTTGTGGGATAAGGATTGTTCTATGACATCTTGCTGTGTGGGGCTGCTGTGGTGTAGGTATGGCATGGCATGCAACTCATCCAACCATCATGTGGGTAACCATCCTTCAATGGAGGTGTTTGGTTGGCTGTGTGTTGTTTTCCATGGCATGGCCTAGGCGATGGTTGGATAGGCTTGATTTTCTTAAGTGGCTCATAGTTTGCCATTGTTTTTTACAGTGTGGCCCACTGCCTAGCCCAACAGGGTATATCCAACCATCATGTGGGCCAACCACGCTAGTGAAGGCTTTTTGGGTAGTTGTACTTTGATTTCTCTAGTGTGACCCACCTAATGAATGGATAGGCCTGATTTTTGGGGCATCCCATCATCACAGGGAAAGCTTTTTGCTGTTTTATTTAATTTTACTATTTATTACTACCTCTCAATTTTTTAACTATTTATTATATTTTGTCCTATTATGTTAATTGAAAAATAGAAGTATTGTGTAACTTATGGTACACGCTATATGCTACACTATATGCTACATGCTATTTAAAACATTGTACCACTATATGTCTGCATAGAAGTGAGATTTCAATTCCTATATTTCGTTCACGTACTCTATTTCTATATCAGTCTTATATGTCTACACGTCGTTTTACTTTTTTTTCCTTTGTATTTATAGATGATGAACCTAGCATTTCATAGCGTGATGGCGTCGTCTCCATTGTTCTCAAAATGAATGCTTGTGAGAAAAGGTGTACCTAAGAAATTACTGTCCCTAATGTGGAGGTACTGCTTTCAGTCTCTAGTAAATTACATTGAAATCATATGTTTTTTTTTTTTTTCAAAATAAAAAAATATACCATTAAAAAAATAAAATAAAATAAAGATATTGGTGTCCTTAATATCTTCTCAGTCACGAAGGCTTCCGTATCATGTCAAAGCTATCCTTTGTGATCCATGCCTTTCATTTGATGGTTTTCAATCTTTTAGGCAAGCTAAGTTTCTATTCAAAAAATTAAGAAACTGGCCACAGTTTCTTGAGATCTTCTTGATGATGCTGTTGATCATTGGATGATAGAGATGAATTTGTTTAATCTTGTTTGCATTAGTTTACCTGTATTTGGTCAATTGACTCACTTTGGCTGAGCTCTTAGTATCAGGTGACTCTAAACTCCAGCTTTATAGAGAATAGCCTAGCCAAATGTTGTCACCATTTTCCTAATTCGCAAGATTTTCATAACTGTCTAATTTTTATGACAACTATGAGCTTTCGGGCATTGATTTAGACCGCGTATACTTCTTATTGTGGAACGAGAAAGGTGTACTGAGGGCAAATTTTATGTGAAGTGCTATGTTAATAATGCAGCTGGGCAGGATAATGCAGTATAATAGATGTACCACGGGGTTGTCTGTTTATGCGAAATAATCTTAATCAAATAACAAACAGCGGATCCTAACTTGATTTCACAAGAAAGATTGTGTTGACAATTGCTAAACTTCAGAAGTGTTGACGATTGATAACCTTTAGGAGGGTGGTATGGCTATTCCGAACATGTGTTGTTTTTGCAATTAGATGCCGAGTCCGTCGATCACCTATTTATTTTCCGCCTGTTTGTGTTTAGTATATGGGTGCATTTCCTTGCCTTATTCGGATTCTCTTGGGTTATGCTGGGTACAATTGGAGATCTTCTTTGGGCTTGGCATGGGGGAGGTGTAGTCAAGTATAGTAGGACCATGTGTCATTTGATTTTGCCAGCTGTTTTGGCCAAGCGGAATAGATGTCGATTTTGGAACACTTCAGGATTGAGTGAAGCAATGGTTGCTTTCTTCAAAGTTTTTGTCTTTGAGTGTGCTTCCATTCTTAATGTTGAGCACGATCTTTTAATGTCTGCTTTAGGGCTGTAGTAGTCCCTTTGGGATCCTTTTTGTTTTGTTTTGTTTTTTATTTTGTTTTTCCGTTTTGCTCGCAAGTGGGCCTTTAATAAAATTTCCGATACTCCGCTCCCCCCCCCCCCCCCCCCCCCAAAAAAAAAAAAAAAAGAAAAAGAAGAAGAAGAAGAAAGAAGTGAAAAAGAAAAGAAAACTTGATTTCACAAGAATCGTTTGCCTTCTTAGTGAGCTTGATTGGGGTCCCTTTAGTATGCTACCAAAGTGCTGCCTAACTGCTATGTACAAAAAAATATAATGAGAAATGTGAACTTTACTAATTTCATTGAGCCATCCAGTTTGGGGAAGGGTTATAGGAGAGATTTGTACTCCTGCTCCTCCAAGAGAGGCCATTTAAATGTATTCCTAGTTACAAGGAAAAAATCTTTTTTTTTTTTTTGAAAGGTGGAAAAAAAACATCTTTCACCACTACGAATCTCAATAATGATCGACTTTGGTTTTTAATATAGTGTATATTCCATGACATCATTATGGGATGTTTACTTCATCGCCTCTCTTGGATTCATGGTGTGCCGTAAAGGCTATTACGTAAAGGTAATGGTGACAACCATTACACGTTACGGGGTCATAACGGCCGTAACAACCGTTATGGAAAAAAATGACCCGTAATTGCCGTTAACAGCACGTTACATCCCCTATAAAGGCCATAATAGCCCTTTAATGGTCTATTACAGGACACATATAGGTTTTTCATACTTTTTAATCAACATTACAGGGAACATACAGATTTTTCGGGGATTTTTTCAATAAATAAAAAATAAAAAGAGAGACCGTAACGGCCATTATAAGGCTGTAACAGCCGTTATGTCCTGTATCGTAAAGGTAACGGTAGTGGCCATCATGGCTATCTTTACCGTTACGGAACAGCTTGCTTGGATTTTGAATGAAGTTTTGTAACATTCTATCAATGCTCCTTGTCATTTAATCGCATAACAAGAATTTCCTTCCCACGAACGGGCCTAATGAATTTTTAATACAGTGTATATTCCATGACATCATTATGGGATGTTTACTTCATCGTCTCTCTTGGATTCTGAATGAAGATTTGTAACATTCTATTAATGCTCCTCGCCATTTAATCGCATTACAAGAATCTCCTTCCCACAAACAGGCCTAATGAAAACTTCCTGGTACCTTCACCCATTTCTAAAAAGCCCAAACCTCTGTATCATAAATCTTAATGGAGAATATCCTTTTTTTAATGGATGGATATGATCCATTTCACGTCTCCTGCTCATTAGATGACCTGGTGGGGACAGGTTCTGAAGAATGCCTCCTACCCTGATCGCATGCAGGGGATATAGATAAAGAAGCTTTACTTTTACATTTCTTGCCACGGTTAATTCTTACATGCATAGTGTTTTCACTTGGCGCCTGCCACGAATATCAATCCTATAATGGAGGGTTACTGTTTGAATGAGCAAACTGTTCTCTTCATTTGCACTTCGGTACCCAACCTTTGACTGGCTGCATATTTTATTCAATTGATCCTCCTGATACATTGGAATAGTAGTTGCATTGTATCCTTTTGCTACCTGCCTACCTCAACTTTATGGATCCATTAATGGCTTCAGTGCATGATGCCACCTTTTGTAATTTTCTCAGAAGTGGTGCAAATAATAGATATAATTGGCCAAAATATGAATTCTTCTGTTCACTGGTTCACACTGCACACAATGTTGATGTCAGCTTTTTTTTTTTTTTGCTTGGTATGTTTATGGTGCTTTTGTTTTTATGAACTGGTTCTTTGAATGATGTTTCAGGAACATGCAGGACATCTTTCCATCCTATATGTGCTAGGGAGGCGAAACTTAGAATGGAAATCTGGGGCAAATTCGGATGCAATAATGTGAAGGGCTTTGCCTTTTTGAATTTGTCCATTTATTGTTTTAAGGAGCATGGAATCTGATGTGGCTTCTTTCAACACATCTACAGGTTGAACTGCGGGCTTTCTGCTCAAAGCACTCGGGTTCTCAAGATATCAACAGTGCCCAACATTCAGAAAACCTCATGTCTGCTACTGCTGGCGGTGATTCTTCAGCAACCAAGCTTTTGCCTATGACCGTACCCGTGAACAGGCCAATCAAGCTAAAACTTAGCCGGAGGAATGGAGACAAAAGCATGGCTAATGATAAAATCACAGATGGCGGTTGTGGTGAAGGGAGGAAAACAGAGGTACAGGTGGAACAGAGCACATTTCCTCGTAGACCTGAATGTGGTGATGCACAGCGAATCCCCGACAAGGAGTCACCTAGAGTCATTGAGAAGGACAGCATTGGAGATGCCAATCCATCTGATTCCCTTAATCCTGTTCTGATTCTGAATGAGGTACCTGTGAGATGATAAGCGCTTGTTTCTCAATAAGGATTTATAGCTATGCAGTTCTTTATGCACAAATATTACCACATATTTTGTTCTCAAACTTTTCTTGTGTTAGCTGTGCAGTTAATTGATCAAGGAAAGGCCACTGTGAGTGATGTAGCATCAGAGTTAGGCATTTCATCGGATCTTTTATCAGTGGCACTTGTGGTACTCTCAGATTAGTGTAACTTGGTTACATATACATATTCTATATACCATAAAGGATGTTGGAGTAGATAGAATTTTGTGCTTTTCTTTCTTGCGGTTGCAATAGCTTTTTCTTCTGGGTGAACATGAAAATATATAGTTCACCTTTCTTCTTTCTTGTGACTGCAGCCATTTTTTTTCTGCAGGATGAACGCGCCTCCTTTCCTCCTGAACTTCAAATGAAAATGGTCAAGTTGCTGCGAGATTCTGCTCATGTGGGTACCTCAGCACAATATTTGAAATTTAGCACCGACTCTGCAATTTCATTTGGGGCTAAGGCAGCACAAACTGATGCTCCAAATGCTTTCAAGGAAGCAGGTCCTGGTGGTTCAGGCATTGCTCCTATTGTTTCATTAGTGCCGGGGAGAAGAATAAAAAGCAGGATAAGGATTTCAAAAGTGAAGAAACTTGTATGCTCATCTGGGAAATCATTCAGAGAGCAAAATGGTAATGGGATATTACTGATCAATGATGGTATTAGTGAAAATTCACCTGTCCTCGCTGAAGTTCTGAAAAAGGATGGTACCAGCGATGAATCTCCTTCTGGTGATCGAGACTGTCTCTTTAAAGAGCCAGAGATCACAGGAAAGGTATTGTTTTTTATTTCATTGTCACACCATTACCTTTACTATACGGGTCGTAATGGCCCCCGCAATGGCCATTACAGTTTCTTTTTATTGAAAGAAGAAACCCGAAAAACCTGTAACTGCCTCGTAATGTTGAAAATAAAAAATCCGAAAAATCTGTATTTGTCTTGTAAAAGACCATTGGGGCTATTATGGCCTTTATAGGGGGCATGATGGGCCGTTAACAGTGATTATAGGTCATTTTTTCCATAACGGCTGTTACAGCCATTACAACCCTGTAATGTGTAACGGTTGCCACCATTACCTTTACGTAATGGCCTTTACACCACACCATGAGTAGGACCCCTTGGATGACAAAAAGGGTGGGAATGAGATGCCATTGGATGTTCTACCTTTTGTGGATGGGACAGTAGGGCAGATGCACATTCTGCAAATGAGATCAAAACCACTTTACAGGTTCAGGCAGAAAATCCAGTCTGGATGGCCCTGATGGACTGTAATCTGTGTTTTCTATCCCATGCAAACAGGCTCTATATTTTTCTTATGAATAAAACATGGAAAGTTGAACATAATCTTGGAAAATGTTCTACAAAGGCTCTGTTCTAGATTCTTCTTGTGAGGGGGTACTTTGGCGTTTGCCATTCGCTAAAATCTGGGGTGCCCTGTGCTGCCTGGGGTGCAAGCTTTTGTGTGGGTAACAACGGCATACAAGACTTACATTAGACAATTTGAAGAAGCAACTTTGGCCTTTGCAATTCATTAAAATTTAGGGTGCCTCTGTGCTGTCTGGGGTGTGAACTTTTGTGTGGGTAGGAACGGCTTACAAGATTCTTACATTAGACAATTTGAAGAAGCAACTTTGGCCTTTGCCATTCACTAAAATTTGGGGTGCCCTGTGCTGCCTGGGGTGCAAGCTTTTGTGTGGGTAGCGACGGCATACAAGATTCTTACATTAGATGATTTGAAGAAGCATCAGATGGCTCAACCCAACATGCGTGTTATGTTTGGGAATGATGAAGAGAGTATGGGTCGTTTGTTCCTTCATCATGGTGTGACTAGAGCCATTTGGAGACACTTTTTCAATCCATTCAGTGTGAGCTGGGCTATTGGCTGCTCCCTTTCTAAGTTGCGTGGTTGGTGATCTTATTGCCTGTTTCAGTCAGGAGTCGAGAGAGGAAATTCTGTGTAGGATGGTGCCTTTTGGTATCATGTGGAGGCTGTAGAAGGAGAGAAGAATATTCGAGAACAGAGCTGCATTGGCTGATTTGATCAAGATATGTGTTACTTACATGATTCTTGCCTGGGCTGTCCATAGGCTCGAGTTGGGTGTTTTCCTTTGGCTATCATGCAGGACTGGAAACGGGCACTCCATGGAGGGAGCATTTAAATGATGTTACCAGATGTTTTGTGTATTGCTTCCAAGGATCATTCCCTTCTCACTTTCCTGGGTTTCGTATCCTGCTTTTGTATTGTTGTGGCCGATGGCCTTGTTTTTGAGAGTGACGAGAGAGAGGGCCATTTGCTATCAGTCCCATTGATATATCTGTATTGCTCTCCTTTATTCTTTTCATTCACGAAGCTTTATTTACCATTTTAAAAAAATCTTTTTACCATGTATTTAGATGTTTTTTTTGGCCTTCATCCAATGGCAGGATCATTCAAATTACACTTCTCATGCGGGTACAAGTATTGAATATGGCAAGGCAGAGGTGCGAAGCATCATCGAAACCTTAAATTCTCATGATACAGGTAGAGCAAATATTGGTTACAATAAATATATTTGTGTTTGAAATATTTCCCAAACAATAATCACAAGTTGGAGTTTCAGTTTCCATTGGGTCCTATATCATACCTGTTCTGAGTAATAGTGTGCCATCTTCTCAGGCTGCTCTAACCAATTCACTATGTAATTTTTGGAGCAGCGGTTCCAGCCTATATGGTAAACAACATATATGAGATACAGCAACAATCACGATCTATGGTGGAAAAAGAGTTGCTCATGCGATCTGGGAATGGTCATACTGAGATTGATGTCACTGTGCAGAATCATATTGTAGAGTCTGATGGGGAACATCCCGATTGTGTGACTCGTGATGTAGCTGATATCAAGTAAGCTCTAGAAGAAGGATTTTCTTACATACCCTGTTCCTTGTTGGATAATCCTGGGAATATAATTGCATTATGTAGCTGAGTCCTAAATCCTGAACATCTACAACATGTGAATTTCTGAAGCTTTCTAATATTTATTCAGAAGGGGAGAATCAACCTCTAGCTCATATATTCACCCATTTATCAGCAAGAAGTTGATGCAAATGCAGAAGTGTGGGGTTCTCCAGCAGAAAAGCAGAAGTCCTGTATGCCATGGTAAAGTCTACTGCATGCAGTCAACATCTTTCAGATCCTGTGTGTTTAAAAGTTTCTACAATTCTCCTTGGCAGGTCAGCAGGAGAAAGGTATGTTTTCTATGAAAGCAACTTGCCCTGCAAGTATTTGCTGTATTCACCGACCATGGGACTCCACCTGCACTGACCTGAAGTGTACATCGGATGCTGCAAGAAGGGAGCAGTCACTTAAAGCCAGAACGATGGGAATCTTGGAGCTTTCTCCAGAAGACGAGGTGGAAGGAGAAATTGTTTACTTTCAGAGTAGGCTGCTGGACAATGCAGTTGCAAACAAGCACCACTTCGGTCTAACTCCTTTCCTCTCATCCTTCTTTATCAGATATATATGTGGCCCTTTATTCTGATTCAGGGATAGCTCATTTGTTCCTTTTTCCCCCCTTTCTGAAAGTTGTTTCTTGTCTGCTGAGGTTTTAATATATTGATAAGTTTATCTCATGTTATCTGACTGTGTTGCATCGATTTATAGAATCATCATCATTAAAAATTCTCATGTTTTGTGAAGCATTCGAAAAGTTGTTTATTAATATGTACTACATGGTTTCCGTTGAATACAACCATTTTCGTAAATTTCCCTAACTTCCATTCTTCGTTTCAATTTCTCCCTGCAGAATCTTTAATATCTAGGGTGGTAAAAAATATTCCTCATGAGCTGGATGCACTCTGCAAACAACGATGGGATGCGGTACTTGTCAGCCAGTTTCTTCGCCAAGTCAGGGGAGCCAAGAAGCAGGGAAGGAAAGAGAGAAGGCACAAAGAAGCCCAGGCTGTGCTTGCTGCTGCAACCGCTGCTGCTGCTTCTTCCAGGATTTCATCTTTCAGGAAAGATGTACAAAATGAGGTTGTTACTGCTCATCATGAAATTATATGTAGTATCGTACGCGAGGTATTCTATAACAGTAATGTGGCTGTAACGGTCTCCGCTGTTACCATTACAACACTGCTTTTACCATTATGATACAGGCCGTAATGGCCACTGCCATTACCATCACTATACAGGGCATAACTTTTTTCTTTTTGAAAAAACCAATTTTGCCCCATACCAGACTGTTACATGACCATTACAAGGTTGTTACGGGTCAATTTTTCTGCAACGTATAACGGTTTCCACCGTTACCGGTACGTAATGGCCGTCTGTTACATAACCATTTTGGAATATCTTGATCGTGCACTTTTCAAACTTACATGCCATCACTTCATGTAGGAGCTGACCATACTCTTTATTTTGCTAATTGCCTATAGAGTCCTCTAAAGGTTGATACTGTTTCTGGGAGGGCTGGGCCTTTCTCTCAATTGATACCACGGACCAAGGAAACACTTTCAAGGTTGGATGTTTCAAAGATTTCATCAGAATTCTCTGAGGTTTTCCGGTTGACCACAGACTTTCCAAAGGAACAGCCTCAGTCATGTGACATCTGCAGAAGAAATGAGACAGTACTGAACCATATCTTAGTTTGTTGCAACTGCAAGGTTCTCTGGCCGTCTCTTCATCAATCTTACTGTTGGAACTTTGACAGATAAGCTGGCTTAGAGATCTGATTTTGGACTTTTCATTACAGGTTGCTGTTCACTTGGGTTGCTATAATGGTCTTAAAGATCCTGTTGGCCCATGGTACTGTGAACTGTGTGAGGACTTATTATTGCAATCCACAAGCCCAAGAATTCGTCCTATAAATACTCAAGAGACCTCTTGTTTCATTACACACTGTGGTTTATGTGGTGGTGCTACTGGTGCGTTTAGAAAGTCAACTGATGGCCAGTGGGTTCACGCCTTTTGCGCTGAGGTAGCAGAAGTTATCTCTTCATTCCTGTCCTGTCTTCAATTACATATACTGGAATCTTCTCAGGCTACATCTTTAAATTTTTTTAAAATTTTTTAAAATTTTAAAATTTTTAATTTTTGGCTATTGTAGTGGGTGCTAGAGTCAACATTTAGAAGGGGACAACCAAATCCTGTTGGGGGAATGGTGAGTGTGTTTTTAAACTTAACGCTGCTTTCCCAAAAGATTCTTTTTGATGCTGCTTCCTTCATTTACTTTAAGTTTGTTTCATATGCCATGGTTCTTGTATGTAGAACTGTTCTAATTTGAAGTTTTAACTGCTCATGCATTTTTTTTTTTTTTTTTGAATTTACTTTGAAAACATTACACATTCTCATGTAATATCTCCACTGTATTAAATGATTCACCTCAGGAGACCATTTCAAAGGAAAGAGACCTGCTTGTTTGCTGCATTTGCCATCGCAAACACGGTGTCTGCATAAAGGTTTGGCTCGCTTAATCATTTGTTTTCTTCTTTAAAATTCTGTAGGTTTGACTCCAAAAATGAGAGGTAGACTTTATGCTGTTTGCTTTGCTTCACTGTACCTTCAACTGTCCTGCAGTGTAATCATGATAACTGTCAAACTGCATTTCATCCTACTTGTGGTAAACGTGCTGGCCTGCACATGGATGTGAAGACTGCTGGAGGCAAGTTTTTTCAGCACAAGGCTTATTGTGAAAAGCATAGCTTGGATCAGAAAAAGAAGGTCATATCAATTGCTTTTAAGAATGAATATCTTATGATGCATTGTCTTTTATAGGATAAAAGTCTTATGTCACATTGCTTGAGTTTATTTCCCTTGCCTCATCTTGGTTTTTATCAATTTCTACAGGCTGAGAGTCCGCAACATGGACCTGATGAGGTCCGCCGCATTAAGCAAATCCGGGTCAGTGAGAATGTACTATAATCGACATCTTGTCTGTTTTCTCATTCATATATGGTCTGTATTTTAGAAGTTTGAATTTCCCCTTTGGAAGAATTGCAAATATATTTTTATGTATTTTCTGCTTTTTCAGTTATGGGCTCTGGATTTGTAGCTATCCTACATTGAGATTGCAGCAACTTGTTTAACATAGCATCCATTCTCAGTTAAGAGATGATGGGTGTAATTTCAGGACCAGGGACTGAAACATAACATATTTTGTCACGCCCCAAACTCGAAAACTGGGCTCACAAAATTCCTGATCGCCGAATCCGGCGCCGACAGCCTCCGTAGAACCCTATTCTCGGCTCCTAACTCCCATTCGCCAAGTTCCGATCCTGGGATGCTACGAGGAGGATTTTCAATGTCAGTTTGATTCGTAATAAGCATAACCAAAGGCATAACCCACAAACAACAACCAAGAACTCCATTACATTTCCACTATGATCAAAAACTTTACAAGTATAATGAGCATAAAGGGAAATACAATGGTAAAGAACAAAAACTCCAAAATGCTCTGCAATGTGCTCCTGCCTCAGCGCTGCTGCGATCCAACGTCACCTGCACGCAACGGTCGTGTATAAGCTTATAGAAAGCTTAGAGGGTGGTGAAAGTGTGTGCGTAAGGTAGTAATATGAAAATGCAATGTCAGAGTAAAGCGGAATATGCAGATGAATCTATAATATCATGAGCCGTACCAAGGCTTATGCAATGCAAGACATGAATGGTATCGGCATTCCAAGGCCATGCGATGTGCAATGCAACTCAAGCATACAGATCCTCATCTATGTTCACACATCAATACAGCTCAAAATATGGAATATCACCGGGGTCTAGTACACTCTAAACCAGATTGCCGCCACATCGCGCGCAATAAGGTAAGTGGAAAAGACCACACTATCCGTCTGCCAATATCGGGCGCGACTCGTCGATAGTGGATCCATTCCTTGAGCTGGTCAAACTCAGCCTAGGATTGCCCCCTACTCTCGGGCGGGTAAGGCCGCACCCCCTTCCAACCGACCACGACACAGTGGAGAGCGTAACCGTCTGGTAATCGGCACTCAACGCTCATCTACTCACTCGGTTTAGACGTTGGAGCAACCTCTTGGTACCATAAGGGTTTAGGGACTTTCACCCAGGGATATCTATAGTATCCCATGTAGAACAAGATTTCCTGTATCCAATCCTGCCAACCACGATACATCTGTGGAAGTTACGACCCCGATGTCGCTAGGGCGTACAATATCCATGTCATACAAATGCGATATGCATGATTCACGCTATCCAGTCACGCATCAAATCCTGTGCATATCGTGCGCTCATATAGGGCAACACCGCCTAACTGGGAGCCCATAAACAACCTGTCCGAAGGCAAATGCTATGATCAGACAATTCTCACGTCAAACATACATATGATGCGTATGATCATGAGTCATGAACTGTACTAAACATGTTATAATAAAATGAACTATCTTACAATGCAGATGGACGTGGACGGCCTACACACAATAAGTACGGCCCAGTAATGGGCCCTAAGGAGAGTCGTAATGTGGACATCCAACCAGCATTACACTCGCAATGTGGACGTCAAACCAACATTGCTCCCAAGGCACGATCTTTGTAAACGTCAGTGCTTAGTCTGTAATGGATTTACACATTGCAATGGACCGTATGTTATCCCCATTGGACCTTACATATATATCAAATGGGCCTTATCCTATGGGCCTTTTATTCATCAGATGGGCCACATAAATGGGCCACACCAATGGGTCTTATGTGCATTGCAATGGGTCAAACCCGTGGGCCTTGGATTGCATCAAATGAGCATAGTCTCATGAGTCTAATATATGACCAATGGGCCACACCAATTGGGCCCCAAATGTATATCAAATGGGCCTCAACCCAGAGGCCTTATATGAGTCGAATGGGCCTAAATCCCTAGGCCTTAAACAATTCAAATGGGCCTAATCCATGAGCTTGCATGCATATCAAAGTGGGCCTAATCCCATGCACCCTTTTATAATCAAATGGGTTTAGTCCCATGGGCCTTACAATATATCAAATGGCCTACTTCCATGGGCTTTAAATTTCAACTAAAGGGTCCAATTACATGGGCCTTGAAGTACATCAAATGGGCCTAGTCCCATGGACTTGCAACACATCAAATGGGCCTAAGCTCTAGGCCTAAAATGAATCCAATGGGCCTAGCCCATAAGCATTTCATAAACCAAATGAGCCTAGCCCATAACCCTTTTGAAATTCAAATGGGCCTAGCCCACAGGCCTGTTACAAGTCAAATGGACCTAACTCATACATGAGTGGCCCACCCAATCAGCCACTCATGCTTTAAATTATCTCACCAAGCGGATGGACGGTCTAGATGCATCACATGCATCATGGCGGGTCCCACTGCCCAGTGGACAGTGCGGATCGATCACATACATCACAAAAGGGGCCTCTACCGTCCAGCGCCGTCCGCTGGACGGTGGAGGCCACACGAACAGAAGGTGGGTGCCACCGTCCGTCTGGACGGTGGGCTTGGCACATACATCATTGTGGGTCCCATGTGGGGCCCACCCGTCATGTTTATTTGAAATCTAACCCGTTCACGAGGTCAATTGGACTTGGATGAAGGGAAAACATAAATTTCAGCTTGATCCATTACTTCTTTGGGCCCCCAAAACTTTTCAATGGTAAAATTCAATTCATACTGTTTCACGTAGTGTGGGCCACCTGAGTTTTGGATCTGTTTCATTTTTGGAGGGGGGCCCGCCACTGGGGTGGCCCACCTCATGAGCGAGTCGGATGACAAATAAACATTATGGTGGGGCCCACATGCAAGGCCGTGGGCCCCTGCTGGACGTCCGCCCGCTGGCTGGCAGCGCCTGCTGCCTTCAAACGGCACCCTTATATATATATATATATATATTTTTTGCTTTTAAAAAAAAACAAATGTGGGGCCCACTGATGGGAAATCCACTCCGCCCACTTAGTTCTAGGGCCCAAACAGGCCATACAAATCTCATCTTTGGCACTGATTTGGAGTGTAAAAACAACAAAATGGGCACTAATAGTCTTGGAAGAGTAAAAGCACCATTTTCTCTGGTACGGCCCGCCTGATCATTGGATTGAACTCATTCTTTGGCTCAACGCCTAAAATGATGAGGGAGAGAGGATGGACGGCCTGGATGGGACAAATACATCAAGGTGGGGCCTATGCAAGTGGGCCACCAAAAAGCCCTCTTTTTCTTTTTTCCTTTTTCTTCTTTCCTCTGAAACGTCCAGCGTCCCAGACGCTTGATGGTTTACTATATATATATTTTTTTTGAAAATGGTGGGCCCTGATGAAGTGGGCCACCACTGATGGGCGGCATGGGAACAACGTCTAAGGTGGGCCCCACTTGAATAAAATAAAATACTTCAAGGTGGGATCCATTCAAGTGGGCCACACAATCCTATTGCATAAAATAAAATAAAATAAAATAAAATACAATAAAAGAAATAAAAGAGAGAGAGATAGATGGAGAGTGGGACACGGCTTGTGATGGAGGGATCCCGACATTATGGGCCCTCCCTTGCAATGAATCATACAATAAACGGATCCCTTTTAAACATGGGACCATCAGAAATGCAAATCAACGGTGGAGATCCATTCCCCACCGATATGGACGGTCTAGATGACCTTCCTAAATGAAATAAACATCATGATGGGGTCCATGGAGAATGGCCCCATCATGGAATGATCATGATGATCCAAGTGGTCCATCGGCCACATTTTAGGGTCCCAAGTGAGATCCACACCATTGATCGGTGGGCCTCACTTGGCACATCATAAAAATAAGAAAAACTAGAATGATCTAGCACCCACCGTCCGATCTTCTTGCTCCTAGAGGTTCCTTGGCACCTTAGCTTGGTTTTCAACGGTTAAGATGAGGAATGGAGGGTTGAGATGGGAGATCTTAGGATGAAGAGGTGGGCCACTTGGAGTTTAGGAAGAGAGGGAGAATTCCATACGTATGGGCTCTTAGAATTTTTTTGTTGCTTGGAAATTTTGAAATGAGAAAGAGAGAAAGAGAGAGAGTGATGTAAAGGGAGAGAGAGAGTGATGGATGGATGTGGTGAGTGATGTTTGTGTAAGAAAAACTTGACTTTTGAGGCTTTTGTGTAAGAGAAGTATGGGAGGTGTAAGAAAAGCTTGACTTTTGTGGCTTTTTGTGTAAGAGAGGTATGGTTTTGGGAGACTTTTGTGGTTGCTTGGGAAAAGGGATGAAAATGATGTGTACTTGACTTGTGATGGCTTGATGGATTGATTGATTGATGGGATTGATGTGATTGATGTGACACATCGTAGAGATTCTCTTGGTTTTCGCAACGCGCAGCGTTTTCTCGCACCGAACGTTGGCTCATATCTCTTGACCAGGGTATCGCCTTGGCGCACGAGTCGCGGCATCGGAACCACAACGACGGCGCGGTCGCTATGGTATTGGTCTCGGGTTGAGTCGACTCGGGTTGTCGGCATATGATTCAGGGTCGCGCGTCGATATCGATTAAGGGTCGAAGGTTGCCGGAATTCGACCAGTAAGACCGCGGAAGTCTACGGAACGGTACGGACCAAGATACGGGTCTTACATATTTTCCATGGGAAAATCCCAAAACATAGCCTCACTATATGTTTCTGCTATTTTTATCAAATAAAAAAATTGATTATTCTATTGTTAGTGTGTTTTCTTGCTATCCAAAGCATTGATCACTTTCTCGTTCTTCATTTCTTCTAGGTGATGATGTTGGTGGATTATTGTGACTTGTCTCTTCTCTTCAGTTGGGAGGATGAGGGGTTGAAAATCTGAGAAAATTCAACCGTAAGAACATGTTTGATGGAAGGTCGCGCGGGAGTATTGGGTGTGTGCTCGTAGATATGGTTAGGGAAAAGAATCATCTAGTCATACGTAAAAAAAGCATTCGAGGGTGACGATTTTGTATTAAATTCCAACTAGTGTGAAGTAATAGCACTATTATTACATGCAATCCTCCAAAAAAAAAAAAAAACTATACCTGCTTAGGATAGCAAGAGAGTGAGTGACAATAGCTGTTGAAAGGAAAGAAGTAAAAAGGCACAATAATAAGTTGTCTAGCAGTCCAATCTTTTAGCAATTAAGCTTTCCTTAGTTGGCTGGAGTTGCACAATAGAATATTTCAAAGGAATCTCAATTTATGACATCCTTCGGGATGTTGGATATTTTTGATGAATGGAGTGATTCTTATTAGCCAAACGGCAAACAAAAGCAGCAAAACGGCAATATACAAGGAACTATGGGGCTACCACCCTGAACAGAATATAGCTGGCAGTCCTGGAAAAAACAATAGATCACCTAAGCCGCAGCTAGCAGGGACTCATGAATCAGAAAATTACAAATCCACCCCCATCTGAGATCCAGAAAGATTCCCTAATGGAATCTTCCTTTGCCAACGAATAAGCCCGCTCATTCGCCAAGTGGTTGACATGAGCAAATCCCGCCCTCAGATTGGTGCACGGAGCTGTCGCTTCGTGGAGAATGTTTGCTAGACTCCAATGCAATCGGTTGGAGTTGATCCAATTGATGATATTCATGGAGACTCCTTCAATGATGATAATTGGGTTAAGATTGCGTTCCACAGCTGTTCTAAAACCCCTGAGAAGTGTAGGTGGAATTTCCAAATCCTGTTGGGCCAGAAATTTGAAGCAAAATTTTGATGGCAGCTCTTTGGGAAATCCGAGGTCCTCCGTATAGGGGGTGTTTTAAAGGATGATATGAGAGAATCAACTTCATCTTTTAGGAGTTGGTGGGCATTGATAAGTCAAACCTGGAGCTTTTGTCCATTAAAGTTAGTGCGGATATTTTTGCGAGCTGTGTAGGTGGCATCGTAATTGTGGAAGGGGACTCTTGGAGGCTGCATGGGCTTTTGGGAATTGCATCCCTGTGGAAGGTATCTTTTAATTTTGTTTTATTGGAACAGAAGCCAATCAGATGCCTTAAAACTTTGATTCATGCAGTGAATGTTAGTTCTTTACAGGTGCATAGAGAGGCTAATTGTATTGCAGATACGAGTCCATATATCTTTCTCTGTATGGCAACTCTTATCCATTGCCTTGATAGATTCTGGTTGCACCATTGATTTGTGTCTCAATATATTTTAGCGGCTATTCATCAAAAAAAGAAAAAAAAGGAAAGAAAGAAAATAGCAGCTGGAAATACCAAATAAAGAAGTGTAGGACCTGTAGGTCTCAGGTGTTGTTACCTAGATGCTAATGACAATGTCTACAAATAGGTTTGTCAGAAATGTAAGAGTGTGCATTCCGCTGCATTTAAATTGTGCTGATTATTTGATAATGGCTACAAGGTCCCCATTCTAAAGCCATATTAGCATTATCAATAATGATATGAACATTTTGATGTAGGACACATGATTTAATGCTAGCATACAACATGGAGATTATGAAAGAGTCCTTAAAGTAATTGAATTAACAAAAGATGCTAAATCACATGCCCGCATGCTAAGCAATCACATAAATCAATTAAAACTAGGACTGATGGAATGATAGAATTTTCAATTAGCATAGGCACGTTCCACACTCAAGGGACATATTTGTAGGTTTTATGATTAAGGTTGGGAAGAGGAAAATCTGAAATTTGGAAAATTAAGGTTCATGGGAATTGAAGATTTTGGAATTATGATTTTTAGAAATTGAGAAAAATAGGAAATTGAAGATCTAGGGTTTAAAATGTTATAATGGAAGTGAAAAGAGGAAGACGAGAAGAAGAGAGAGGAAATATGTACCTTGGGGAATCCATCCCCAAACAAGCTTCTACCGATTTTTTTATTTTTATTTTTTAAACCCAATAAAATAAAGATGAAAATTCCTTCACACAAGAGAGCTTCTCTCTTCTTTTTTTTTTCTTAAATCTCCACTGGGGTTGGAACTCTACCTACCCTGTGTTTTTATAATTAAAAATTCGGAATTAAAAATTTAGCATAATTACAACTATGCCACTCACTTAAGTGAAGTGACCCATTGTCTAAAATAAAAAAACTAAAACATTTATTATCAATTACAACCTTTAAATAAATCCTAAAAATAACAAAAAACATAAAGAAAGTAAGATCAGAGTCTAAGGGGCTCAAATCTAAAAGATCTGGTGGCCCGATGGCTTGATCGACAAGATCTAATAGTTGGATCGACACGAAATAGAAATCATATGACTAAAATGGTCTTCTAACCATCCCACACACATCATTCCAAAGTGGGGTCTTCTTGATGCACGCCCAATGCATGTGGGGTTTTCAAAATGGCCCAGCGGGCCCCATCTGGAACTCGTCTCCCGTCTACAAAGAAAGCTGTGCTGATGTGGGTGGTCGTCTTCGTTTCTGGTACACCCGAGTAGGTCCTCTGATGTCCCCATCACATTTATAGGTAGAAGATTTTGTGTTTAGGTTGATTTTGTATGAATGATGGTTGGGCCATCTTCTATGCTGCTTTACCAAACATTTGATTGACTTGGACTTGGCCCGACTGTGCGTCCAAGACTCTAGGTTGGGTTTCTGCTTTTATTAAGCTCCTATTTAGGTAAAATAACATGCAAATGATTTCATTAGCATTCTCTGAGAGTAGGCTATTCCCGTTTGTAAGATTCTTGAGGACCAGCTATTTTTGTTGACAGTATCTTCGGCACGTTAGTTCAGTCAAATTCTTACACGATTTGGTGTTTATAGAAGGTCTGTGTGGGTATGGTGGAACTTAGGGCTTCTGATTCCTGTATCTCGGTTGATCAATCTGAGCTTTGTGCTTGTTGCGAAGTATATCAATAGAGATTCGAAGGGAAGAATTCCTGAAAGCTGCTGCCTTCGATGGGATTCCCATCAATAAAATGGGGGACCGTTTTCTGGTTCTAATTCAAGATGCAGGGCTAAAGTTATTTCTTTCTCCATATATTTTTAACATGAATGTCTGACATAGTTGACAGCTGGAACTTCGAATTCCACTGTATGCAGAACCTTTCTTTTCAAGTGCCGTGTTTATTAAATTATGTATTTATTACCTGTCGGCACCTAATGATAGATGTTCTAGAATCTAGCTATGCCAGTTCGAGTTACCATAGAAAGAAAAGAATCAGATATGTTACAGACCCTTTGCATAGCTTCAGTTTTAATCTGAGAAAAGCACGGGGTGTGGCAGGATGCCTATCAGCAACTAAGATTAAAAAATGTGCACTTTATGATATAGCCCCTCCCCTATTGGTCCTTGATGATGCAGTGGAAGTTGGGTGGGATGTAAACTGGGAATGGCCGCTGCATCATTGGGGCTACGCTAAATCTAGGCAAACGGTCCACTTCTGTGTTAGCTTCCTTGACTCAGTTATCTACTATTTTCAGAAGCAACATTTGAGTGCGTTTGATGTTTTTGAAATCCATAATCAGTAGATTTTGGAATTCTAGAACATAATTTTGTAATTTTTTTTCTTTGTATACAAAAACATCAAAATCACTGACCATCTGGTTAAACTCCCTTTTGCAGGTTGAATTAGAGAAGGTGCGTCTTCTTTGTGAACGGATTATCAAAAGAGAGAAGCTGAAGGTAAATCATGTTACTTATTAATACAAATTGTGATATTGTATCTAATGCATTTATCTGCTATTCTGCTCATGAGTGTTGGCTAATAAATTTATTGAAATGTGTTGTCATGAATGCGCTTTTTTTTTTTTTTTTGAAAGGTAAAGATTATTTCAATAGAAAGGTGCTGAGGTGGTGTCCAAAACTTTTTTTTTTTGAAAGGTAACACTACCAGGGATTGAACCTTGAATCACTCACACACTACACTCAACCAAAAAGAAGATTACAATCCTTCAAAATAGCAGTACAAGAGGCCCATTCGGCCACATCGGATTTGCCCGTTAAATAGCATAAGAACCGACATTGCTAATAAAGTTAAAACATATCCGAATTCCTTTCCCCCCACGCGTTCCATAAAACAACCATCCGTGTATTTGGAGAATCATTCCAAGATTGTAAGGCGCAAACCAAGGCTTGGCATTAATTATCAGCCTCTCAAGGACGCCATAGAAGAAATTGGGTATCCCCTGCCGGATAAGAAGATTCTTGGTAATAGAATCTCTGAGGAAAGAATTTTTAGCAAGTTTGATTTAAAGTAAGGTTTCTGGCAAATCCAGATAGCCAAAAAAGATCATTACAAAACTGCCTTCATTGTCCCCACAGGTCATCACCAATATGCCATTCAGCCTCCAGAATGCCCCTTCAAAATTTCAGATCATGGACCAAGCATTTGAAGCTATGCAGAATTTGCAATCACATGTGTAGATGATGTCTTAATTTTCTTAAAAGACCTGATATTATTTCAAGCTTGTATGCATCTCCAGCAAGGCAATTGAACATTACTGAATGGTCATCTCAAAGTAGTTGGAAAATTCCAATTATACTTAATCAATTATCATTGCCTGATAAGAATTGATAACAAGCCAAGGAATGAGATCCTCCTGCATGCTCTCTTCGTCTTCTTCCTATAGCTCTCTTAGTTACTGTCCCTAGGAACAAAGTTGTGACCTGCTAGGTGCAAAAGCTATGCATGCATGTAAAGACAGTTGCCAGTCAAGTAACCCTGCACTTGATCCTTGGTAATCTTATTTGATCCTAGAGCCCTAGCCTAATTTAGGTGTCCAAGAAAGTTCTTATCTTGAGTACTAGTTGAATAATGATTAGCTATGCAAATCCCTGAGTACCACTAGAGTTTTAGTTTTATTCATTGTTGGAGGTCCCTTTTCAAAGGGTTTGTCAGGGTAGAGCTCTCCCGACTGTGCGCCTCTCCATCACTAATGCCTGCAATGCCATCTGCAAAAGCTGAGTTGAGATGTAGGTTTAGGTCCCCATTTTGGCATCAGAGAGCTCTAACGCTTAGTCTCCAAGCCCTTACAACTCTCTCTAAAGCAAGACTCCTATCCAAATATAAATAAACCTTAAATTGAACTCTGAATAAAAACAAGTGATGTCCACTTCAGAAACTTGCTGCCCAAGTTTTTCCATGCGCTATGACCCTTACCCTGGCAACTAATGTCCAACTATCCATTTTGCTAGAGGAGCCTTATTCGATTGAAGGGTGGCGGCATGTTTGAAACTGGCTGCACAGCTCTGTCCTTGCTGCTGCTATTGCTGTGCCTGTTTTGCCAACTTTTTGGATCTGTTTTGGGTCACAGCAGTTACCGGAATCTTACCTGATTCGCTCTTTTGCCTGCGTCTTCATTTGGACTTAGGGTTGACACATTTGGTGCAAGGAGTTGCTTAAATTTTATGGTTAGTACTGGCCTTGGGGATGCGTGACTTCCACATTGATGATGTTGGAAAGGAATGACCTGTGGATATGAGAAAGGGGTTGAAGGCATGCCTCCACCCTTGTGGTTACTTGCATATGTTTATGGTTTGTTGCATATGCTCAACAGATTAACTTATGAAAGGAGCAACTGTCTCGGGGAGAAAAAAAAAAAAAACAATTAATTAAGAGCTGCATGTGGTCAAGTAAGGTACCACTGCCCGAAGAAATCCTGTCTGTTGGGCTTCTGCAGATGGTGAGGAACCTTGGAGGTCAATATTATTGCTGTCAGTTGAGCCTTAATTTCTTTGTTCGAGTTTGCTTGTCTTCCTGCCAATTATCTTGATAAGATGTAGGTTAGCCTTGTCTTTGGGTTAGCTCATCATCATGACTATCTTGTTGGAAACTGTTCTTTAAAAAAAATAATAATTAAAAAAAAATAGAATCTTTTCAATAAAATTTTCATTATTGAGAAATAGATGTGCTATGGTTGGCTGTATTATTCATGAAGACCATGGGTCCACTTTTTGTACTCTAAACAGATATAAATATGTTAGTAGCTCTGACATGACCAAGTGTATTTTTTTCCTATTCTGGCAAGACCAAATAGTTCTTCCTGCATGTGAAAAATCCGTGCTGTCTCTAAATTGCTGACGAATCCCAAGCTCTTAACAAATGAGACGTCTGCTGCTCATATTTTCCATTTTTTTCTTGAACTCGCTGCTCGTATTTTCCGATGCACTCAATTTATGTTAACTGATTGATCGAGACCTTCCCAATTCTCATTTTGAACTTGGTGTACCAATTTGGTTTTGATTTTTCTAAATTCTGTCATTTTGATGCATATGAGTTGTCATGATACATGCCTTACCGACGATGTGTGTTTACAGAGGGAATTGGTTCTTTGCTCGCATGATATACTTGCTTCAAAAAGAGACAATGTGGCTTTCTCAGTGCTCGTTCGTAGTTCCTTCTTTACGCCAGATCTTAGCTCAGACTCTGTCACTACCTCTCTAAAAGGGCATGCTGATGATAACAAATACTGCAGTGATGCAATGCAAAGATCAGATGACATCACAGTGGACAGCACGGTTTCTGGTACTAGCCAAGTAACATTTCCTGTGCATTTGGACATTGATCGGAAGACTGATGACAGCCTCACATCCCGTCTCTCTACATGCAAGCCAATAGATAGGTTGCCATTTTCAGGAAAGCAACTTCCCCATAGACCTGCTTCCGTTGCATCCTGGGACTCAGCAGATGATGGAGAAAAGAGGTTGAAGTCCAGAAAGGTAAATTGTGTTTTACTTTGATAAAATTTTATTTTATAATATTCTATTTTTAGGGGCAATGAGTTGATTCTTGTTTGATTGCTATGGTCAGCACACTGCGACTTTTCAGAAAGAGCTGATAATGACATCAGATCAGGCGTCGATGCAGAATCTGCGGTTGCCTAAAGGATATGTTTATATTCCTGTTGGCAGCCTTCCAAAGGAGAAACCAGTTAGCTGCGATATAGTGACTCCGGAACTACTAGATCCTGACGGTTAGAAATGGGAAACTATGTTGGTTTCTTTCATTACTCATCTGGAGGCCCACCATTCCCAGATGTGCTTCTGGTGGGAGATTGATGCATGTTTCATCGAGTGTGAAAGTCCAAGAGGAGAATGAAGAAGTGGGCAAAGGGATGGGCTGGGTGTATCCACACCGTTGAGATGCTGTCGCGATTCAGAATTTTGGCGTCAGCGTTGCATATGCATTCTGAAAGCAATTGTACAATGGCCGGGCGCTAGATTTGCGCTAGTTCCATATACACGTGGGAGGCTTGGATGCTTAATTTGCTTGTATTCCTCATGGAAGGGGCAACATGGAAGCTTGCTTTTGCTCTTGTACCTGTGTATATGAGGAATTAGAAGGTATCCTTAGGTGCAGGTTCTGTAAAATTATTGTTGTACATTGTTACCATCATGGTTATCTAGTAAATGCCAGCAATGACGAGCATCCATCGGCAGTAATTGCTGGCAGCAGCAAACGTGCATTTGTCAGTTTGCAGTACTTTGTTGACTGAGTTTAACTAACAGCACAATTGTCATTGACAAGTGAAGCTTTTTGATTCATGGACCTGTTTATGTTTTACAAGACTAACAACTGTGTACAGGGGCTGCTCTGTATCTGAGTTATGGAGCATGGAATCCTCTTTTCTGATTGTTCTTCATGCATGAAGCTCGAGCTGCACCACTTGTTGGCACTGGCTGGATGATTGGTGAACTGGCTTTTGTTGCTCATGGCATCAAGAGAGCCGTTGACTGGTTGGGTATTACTGCTTCAGCATGTCAAGTTAACATCTGCTGTTGAAGAGTAGGTTGCTGCTTTCCTCTTCTTGGTCCCTTCACAATGCCTCTACTGTCTTTAAATTGTACTGCCTTTGATATATGAGCTCCATTCACAGGTGATCTCTTTCCCCCCGTTTTTTCTTTTTTTCTTTTTCCTTGTTCTTGGTGCAGGAGGATTGCATTATACAAGCCCTTTATGGTAAGCTTGTCTACATGTATGGACGTCATGCTCGTCACATTTTTATGGTAATAGGGATTGAAGATTTTCTCTACTCTTTGGCCACACTCCATGGGTTTCAAAGTTGCATCCAGGTGCGGGCTGAAACTTTTTATTGGGGATTCTCATCCTAACTCTTGATGTAAACCTTATTTTTTGTTCAGGGAAAAAAAATAAAATAATCATTGATGCCTTATTTAGGAGGAGAATTAAATGGCTGGTGCTTCCCTACTCCTTTTCTTTTCTTTTCTTTTTCCTTCCCCAGAAAATTGAGAATGTTTTTGCAGGAAATTGGTTGAAACAGAGCAGGATTGGGGAGGTTTTCCAATATGCGAAGTTATGGTTAATATCTAACTTGTTTATGGGGCTGGGATTTTAGACCCAAAATCCCAAGGGTGAAGGTTAAAAAACAGTCAGGACAGAGACAACATTGGTACTTTCCTGGGGCCCACAAAGTTTGGGATCATGTTGTTATTTGGTTTTTCCCTTCATCTTGACTACAAAGCATTATGAGTTGGATGGCATGTAAACATCACTGCATGCTGCAAGGTTTCAATGGTGGGTGTTCTCACTCAACCGTTCCCTATTTTGTGGCTAAACATCACTGCATGCTGCAAGGTTTCAATGGTGGGTGTTCTCACTCAACCGTTCCCTATTTTGTGGCCCACTTGGAGTCTCATATCGAGTTTATGTGCCCAAATCCTAAAATGAGCTAGCACGACTGATGGGCCAAGCGATGTCATACACATGATAGTGGGCTGCATGCGGCTTTTTGTGTAGAAGGATAGATGTTTCTCCAGGGCATTACTCTTGATCCAAAGGATTCTTTTCCCAGTTGCGTTGGATTAGGTCTTAAAAGCTACAATAAATGAACATGGAAAATGCTACTTCAAAATGAGTTATTTAACTGAGTTTGGGAGTTGGTTGCTATTTGGAGGAAACATGAGCAGAGAAGGTGATTGCCATTGAGGTGAGAATGGGGGATGGATTTGGGGTCCCGTTATGATTTATGGAATGAGGACTGGGCTTTACTTAACCCTTAATGTTTGTGCATTTTTTGTAGACTCATGCCCTATTGCAATCAAAACAAAAAAGTTGATTATTTAAACAGCCTCATTGCAATCAAAACAAAGGCAAGAAGCATTTTCCTGGCAATTGCCTTTAGGCTTGACTAGCAATATCCTCATTAGTTGTGAAAATATCATTGGATTCGTTTTTATGGCTAGGGCTGCCAATATATCCTTTAACTTGAGAAAATTGGATTTGGATATGGGACTTTTAATTTTGATTTTAGACTTTTACTGGGCCACCTCTATTTATCTCTGTTTACTTGATTCGCAGAGAGCAATTTCCAAATTTGCCTAACTAATAATATTTTTAACGTTTCTTCACTCTATGCAAGGTAGTATAGTTCGGACATTCCACACCCCCCCATCGGCCCGCCCCCCCCCCCCACTAATTCCTAGGGTGGAGAACTTGCGCATCGAAAAGGGCATGAAAAGACAATTTAAATGAAGATGGGAGTATTTTGAGAATTGAAAAATCTGATTATCTATTCCATAGTTCGGATTTCATCCCCAGTAAGCCTTTCAAAATTTTGAATTTCACTCATAAAAGCAACTATTCTCATTCTTGCTGCTAGCTTGCTCATCGGTACTACTGAGGAATTGGGAATTCATTGTAGTGAATTAATGAAATTTATTTCATAAAATTTATTGTTCTGCATTATGCAAGGATCTCAACTCGAAAATGAGGTAGATCAAAAAGTTCCAATGGACTACAACATTGAAAAATGTGGGATGGATATCTCATCATTGCAAACATCTATTTTTCTCTCTATGCAGTGTGTTAACTATTTTTTTGTTCTCCTCTATTATTTCTCTTTCTCACTCTTCTTTCACGTGCGTTAGTGATAGATATCCATTCATCCCAATTGCCTGAGAAATTCAGATGCATATATGAGATTTTTACTTGATTAAACATTTTTACCCTGACTTTTGAGCAGATTGGATATGAATATTGCAGTATACAACTTTATTTTTTAAAAGTAGAGGTTGGGTAAGTCACCCATTCCTTGCATTGGTATTATTTCACTGTGGCATTGTGATGATTCATAGGCACACAACAACAAATTGCACGTGCCAAATTTCTAACTAAAATTAAACCGTCCAAATAGATGGACCCATGGTAGATGGGTCATAACCCTAAAATCGGACGGTTGAATGATCCAATCCTCTGATTCATGGGTTGGGTGTTTTCCATTTTAACGGTAACACCAGTTTAGTGTAGGGCTGAAAGTCGGGCAGGTCGGGTCGGGTTGGTGCTCAACCCTAACCCAACCCAAGGTTCCTATACCTCAACCCCAACCTAATCCAATCCAACCCAACCCAATCTCGGGTTAGGAATTCTCAACCCAAGCCCAACCTAAGTGGGTTCGGTCGGGTTGATCGGGTTGGTCGGGTATATATATGTTAATATTTTCGTTATTACATTAGCTTATTATATTTCAATATAGGATTTATTTTTTGTATCTATAATTTTATTAATTATATATGTAATTATTCATTATAAAGAACTTTATTTTTTCTTTAAAAAAACAAGCTAAAATATAAGACAACTACTCCTTTAAAATCATGTAGCATAGTATGAAGTCTATTTGGGAGAGAGAAATTTGGCATATCTTGTTAGCTTGAGTTCTTGGAAATGATGTCGACAAATGAGACTCGACATCACTGGTGTGCCTTCAATACAAACGATCCACGCTCAATTATAATTTATAAGTAACTTATATATTAATCAGGTTCGGGTTGGGTCGGGCAACCCAAGACCTCAACCCAAGCCCAACCCAAGTTTTATCGGGTTGTTGTTTGTATGACCCAAGCTTAAGATCGGATCTGAAATATCCTACCCGAGCCCAAGCCAATGTCGGGTCGGTCATGGGTCGGTCGGGTTGAACCCACGCAACTTTCAGCCCTAGTTCAGTGTAATAGTTGGCTTATAACCCATCTGACCCACAACTTCTGACTGCATGCACATGAACCATGATACTCTGCCGGAGCATGGATGTTTTTCTTTGTAGTCTTAGTCTTATATGCAGAAGGCAACAAAATCATTGAAGTCTATGCGGTTGGCCTCACGTGGGATTTCAGGGAAGACCCCGTCTAAGACCACGTGCAAAACGGACGCGGATTAGCTACTGACAGGTTGCGTAGCCAGACTTGCTATTGAAGTGACGTCACAAGTTTTGTGGGCCGACCATAATATAAGTGTTGTATCCACACGGTCCATCCATTTGGAGAGATCATTTCAGGGCACAAGACAGAATGAGGAAGATCCACAGCAGTAGTGGACCACACCACAGAAAACAGTGGGGAGAGAGACGCCAACCGTTGAAGTCTTCCTTAGGTCTACCATGATGTTTATTTGAGATCCAAATTGTTCATAAGTTAACACAGACATGGACGAAGGGAAAAAACAAATATCAGCTTGAAAGAAAACTTTTTTGGCCTTAGAAGTTTTTAATGGTGGGCTTCACTCTCTCCACTGTTTTATGTGGTGTGGTGCACTACTACTCTGGATCTGCCTTATTCTTCGTCTACTGCCCTAAAATGATCTCTCTGAATGGATGAACTGTGTGGATACAACACATATATCACGGTGGGCCCATAGAACTTAGTGACGTCACTTCAGTAGCAAGTCCCGCTACTCACCTGTCAGTAGCCAATCCGCTACTCAACCTTCTGTACGCTCTTATCGTACAGGGTAAATTATATTGGGTCCACGCCGTCCTTCCGTTTTTTCATTTAATTGAAAGGGTTAAGTCTCCAAAGATCAAGTGGATCATACCACGAGAAATAGTAGGGATAACGGAGTGAGTTACTCACTGCCCAATCCGCTTCCTACGTACGGTGCATGTCGTCGGCAAGAGGAATCACAGGTCCTGGTCTTCACGAAATGTACGGCAGACACATGGTTCGTCAATCCAAAGTACTGATCTAATGGCCTAGAAAATACATACAAGTCATGGACCAGAAATCCTTCGGATTAGATGATACCGACCCTTCTGTTGGTGGCTAGCAATTAAACGGTTAAAAGAAAATATAAATCAACGGTCCCAGGGTACTCTTTCCCTGCCACAAAACGGTATGGACCCAGTTTCCAACTCCGGAGTGCATTTTATATGATGATGTGAACCGTTCAAAGTATGGATTCTATGGTGCACATTTGCTGAACAAGTGATTGTCCAAGAGGATGGATGTTTACTGGCTCAGACAATGATGCATGATTATAAGAACATAGCTTTTATATGTTTGTAATTACAACATGAACGTGGCACCCACCTTGATGTGTGTGTTTTATATCCGTGCCGTCCATCCATTTTGGGAGCTCGTTATGGCATGAGCCCGAAATTGAAGCAGATCCAAATCTCAGATGGTCTACACCACAAGAAACAGTGGTGATTGAACGCCCACCACTAAAAACGTTTTTTTTTTTTTTAAGAGCGATCAAAGTTCTGGATCAAGCTAATATTTATGTTTTTCATTATCCAGATTTGTAGCAGGCTGACTGACAAATAACATTACCGTAGGCATTAGGAATTCTTTAACTGTGGGTGTTTAATCACCACTGTTTCTTGTGATGTGGTCCACTTGAGGTTTGGATCTACTTTGTTTTTGAATTCATGCCTTGAAATGAGCCGAAAAACAGATGGACGGCATGGATATAAAACACATGCACCATGGTAGGCCCCACAGTCACGGATCCACCTGGGCGGTTCCCGAATCCGGTTCCTCAAAAGTCAAAACCTAAGCCAAAGATATTTCCAAGCAGCAACGGAGTTCATTGAATTGGCACATCTACTCGGTTGGCTGTTTCATAAATGTCGGGCCATGATAAAGTGAAGCAGTCCATGGTTCCGTGGGTCCTCACGTATGCGGGGCCTAGTATTGCATTTAAAGATTGCCTCAAGCTGCCGTACACATTGCATAAATCTATGGCCATCCAAACCGTACAAATTTCGGGTCCCACTAGAAATCGGAAAATCTCCCAAAGTTACAGAGATTAGAGGGTCCTAATCTCTCGATAGTGGATATCTGTTCCTTGTACTTGTACTGTTGACTGTTTCCCATTTTGACCATTCATTTGTGTTGCAATTTGATAAGTTTGGCTGGTAGTACCTCTACGTCATGTATATATTTTCTGTGTGCCTGTGTATGGTTGGCCATGCTCAACCAGGCTATACAATTTTTATTTTTTATTTCTTCCGTGTAGACGTTTGTCCAAAATGGACAGAATGGCGCACGGGGTCAAAGCCTATCTTTGAAAGTACCAACCTTAGTGACGTGCTGCCGCCTTGATGTACGTGTTCTATATCCACGCTGTCCATCCGTTTTATCATCTAATTCTAGTGCACCTGCCTAAATATGAAGCAGATCTAAATATCAGGTGGACCACAGCACCAGAAACAGTAGTGATGAACCCCAACATTAATAAGTTCCTAGGGGCCACTGTAATGTTTAATATGCTCTTAGGTACCGTGCCAACACCCACATCCATGGCTCAAGTGGTAGACTGAGTGAAAGATACCTTGCTTCAACACCGAGCTTTTGGTATAGTTTCCAGTCGGGTTAGCTAGTATAGAAACAATAATAATGGACTATTAAAAACTTCTCATGAGTCACAAAAGTTTTGAATCAAGTTAGTATTTGTTCAGAATTTTAGAACCTTATCTACAGTTGTCAGTGGCAAATTGTTAATGTGGGGATTCAATCACTACTGTTTTAAGTAGTATAGCCTGTGTAAGATTTGGATTTGCTACACCCATGTCCATAGGTCAAGTGGTAAACGGGTGAAAGATACCTCGTTTCAGCACTGAGGTCTTAGTATCATGCCCTTGGAGGGGTGGCTACCAGTGAAGTGCGAACTGGCGGTGGGTGTACCGACAAGCTAACAAAAAATTTAACAATTTTAATTTGCTTCATTTTTAAGATTATGTTTTAAAATAAGCTTTTAAAATGGTTGGACAGCATTAATTTAAGCAACATACATCACTGTGAGCCCCCACAATCGGGTCTCACCCACCTTGGTGGGTCTCACCTAATCCGATGGGATATCTATGCCGCCCATCTATTTTTCTAGATCATTTTAGGATATGAGACCAAAAATAAGGTGTATCCCAATCTCAACTGACCACACTACAGGAAAGAGTGTTGAATGAGTGTGGACCGTGAAAATTTTTTTGGGGGCCATAAAAGTTTTGGATTAAGCCTATCTTTGTTTTTTCCCTTCATCTAGGTCCGTATGACCTAATCAATAGATTGGATGTCAAATAAAAAGTACAGTGGGCATTAGGAGGATTTTAATGGGGGATATCCAATCGCTATTGTTTTCCTGTGGTGTGGTCCATCTGAGATTTATATCCCTCTCATTTTTGGTATGAAGGCCTAAAACGATCCGTAAAAATGGATGAACGGCATGGATGAAACACATACATCATTGTGGGGACCACAGATCACTGACCACCAGCCACTGGGCTAGTGGCAGGGGAGTAGCCAATCCGTTTCCAATAAGTCATACCATCCCCTATCCGTTGATGCTGCTGTACGTGTGGATCTGCCGGATTTTCTTATCAGATGATCATCATGGTGGGGTCCACCTTTTGAACGGACAGGATTTTCCATATATGAGATACATCTGAGTGGAAAAAATGGATGTATCATAACTTACGATCCACCCGCTGTATTTGATTATTTCTCGGTTGAATTTGCAAGCCCATGGTGACAAATCCCGTTCTCGGAAATTTCTCGGCATCGCAATGTATCGGGATATTTTCATTTGGCATTTTTTTGGAGAGAAAGCTCGCTGAATATTCAAAAATATTTATTATAAATGAATTTAGAACTGCCGACATTTTGATAATAAGGCAATATTGCGCTAACATCGTTTAATGAATTTTCTGTGAAAATATCGCGATATTTAAAAAAATCTCGGCGATGTTTGCCACAATGTAGGGATGTACATGATCTGACTCTTTTCCCAGTTTATCAACTGCAATTACAGGGGAAAAATGGAATTAGACTAGCGTGATAGTTCAACACCATTTTAGAAATGGTGACGATCCATCCCACCGTACATTCTTCCTAACGCAGCCGCACCGATCATGACTATCAAAATTCGTGTGGATGGGCCACACTACTTAGATGACCTTAAGCATCTGATTTCAACTGATGAATTTGAATGGTTAGGGCCGTTCAATGATTGTGAGTTTTGGGCTGCGCCCTATACAAAACTGGCCCCACAGCTCAGACAGTCTGGATGCCGTACATGGTGCCATGTATACGATGGATCCGTCAACAACCATTTTTGAAATTGATGAACTATCACGCTACTCTGTCTAATAAAAAAAATAAATGAAAAAATGACATGGATCTTTCTTCTTCCTTATTGTTGCTGTGGTTGTGGCTGTTGTTGTGGTTGTGATTGTGGTTGTTGTTGTGGATGAAGTTGGAGACCCTCCAACGGCTGCCCACATCGCCTCTTCCAGAGACTAACAGCGTTACACTCCTTGATCACACGTTTGGGGACCGGCAACGGTGGATCTAACTCGACGATACTGATCACTTCATAGTCACTGTCGAATTTCGCGCTTATCCCACGGCTCAGATTCTTCCCTGAGAAGATCTTCTTCAACTTGAAGAATTTGGGACCCTTGCTGCCAGTGTACCCCACCTTGTCTCTCTTGATCTGGCCCATACACCCCACTCTTGGGGATGCCGGTTCGTGGAAATCTGAGAAGTTGGATTTCGGATGGTAGAATGGCCCACCATCGTCGCATTTTCTGACCGTCTCTTTGCCCAATGGCCTTAAACAAGACAAGGCCCTGAATGAGATGATGGGATGATGGCCACTGGCCATGATGGACGGACTGTAGTTACTGATTTTTGCATCCATATTGAAAGGAGGAGAGAGAGGGAGGGGGGAGAAAGGGGGGGAACGGCTTCATCAGATCCTAGGAAGAGGTATTATATCATTTGATTTTTGTAACCGAGGATATGGACAGTATACATGGGTTTCTAGTTTTTACACGTGAGACCTTTTTTTTATGTGATCTAGACCGTTGATCTGTTGGGACATACAATAGATGTACAATTCTGGTAAGATTTCTTTTTTTTTTTTTTTTTTTCGGTAGATAACTCCTGGCCTTTCAGTGGCTTGTAAATTGACGGTCAAAGCTGACGTGATGAAGTTCCACGATTGGTGGCTGTGATCTTCCAATCCTGGAGGCTTTGGCGCCTGCTGTATTTACTGTGGTGTGGTCCACCTGAGATTTGGATTTGCCATTTTTGGGTTAATAAGCTAAAATGAGATGGAAAAACGAATGAACGGCGTGGATATAAGACACATATCACAGTGGCCTCCACAGTCAGTGATCCACCGACTCGGGGATCCACCGAAGCCGCGTCCGGTTACCTCTGCGTGTGTTAAGTTAGATGCCGGCTACGCGGATTGAGTACTGAACACTGCCACGTGTCTACGCAACCAGTTATATGTTTTATCCGTACCAACCATTTTGAATTATTATTTTAGACAAAATTTCAAAAATGAGTTAGATCCAAATCTTAACTGTACCCTGCTAGTAAAAAAAATTAAAAATACATTGATTGAACGCCTATCATTAAAAACTTTCTAAGTCACGGGGTAACCCAGTGTAATATTTATTTGCCGTCCAACCCCGTCGGTTAGATGACGAAGACATGTAGGATTGAAAAACACACATATCAGCTTAATCCAAAACTTTTTTAGCCCTCAACAAGTTTCTAATGGTGAGTGTTCATTTACCACTGTTTTCCTTTGTATGGTCCACATGAGATTTCGATCTATCTAATTTTAGTGATTATACTGTAAAATGAGCTGTCAAAATAAATGAACGGTGTGGATAAAACAAATACATCGTTGTGTGGCTTACTGTGCACCGTCCAGTAGATTGGCAGTGTCATTGGGCAATCCGCCTCCAATGCCGACCATATGTTTAGCTAGTCGCCGATAGCCTGCCACACCCGACAGAGGTAACTCCTGCAGTCCGAAGGAAGGCAGGCTCAAGGTGGTATTAGTGATAAATCCACTCACTCAATCCGTTTTTCAGCTTATATTAAACAATGAGATAAAAAAAATGAGGTGGACCAAAACTTAGGTGGCCCATACGACAAGAAACAGAGTAGATTGAATACCTACGGTTGAAATAGTAGGGACAGTCTATTTTTCTTTGTGGTGTCAGTTCATCCCAGCGAGAATGACCTTGTGAACGGTTTGTATGCTATATAAACATCACAGTGGACCCAGAAAGGTTTCAACGGTACGGATTTCCCTCTCCCTTGTTCCTGAAGTGGGTGAAGCAGGCAATGCCCGTCTGCTCCACGGCGATGGCCGATGGAAATGAAATCAAAGAGATAGACGGGTGTTTTGGACTACTAGGCTACAGGTGGAACATGTGCACGCTGGCCGACCTCTAGCATGTACGGTTTAGTTGGATAGGCTTCTATGTTAGTTTTACACCGTTTAGAAATTGGTGGTTACTCATCCTCCACACAAGTGTTACTGAATTACAGCTATCCAGACCATCTAAATTGTACTTATCAAGAAATACTGACATAAAATTAATGGCTATTAAATGGATGTTAAAATTAAGACAAAGAACTGTTTAAACTCGGAGACAAAACTAAGATGGTTAATATCATCTTATGAGCGAAATATTTTTTTGGTTATGCTTCTTTCACGGTCGGCCCAGTGATTTTGACGGTCTGGATTTCCTTAAAACTCTGCCATATGCAGGTTATAAGAGTCACCACCGTTTTATAAATGGCACAAACTAACATTTTACGCTCATCGCTTTCTTTATTATTTTCTTGGAAAGTAGTGGCAAGTCGCACGTGGGATGCACGTGATAGAAGTTGTTAAGTATGGAGGAATAGTCCAGTGGTCGTGCCGAGATTTTGTCAACTAAGTTCCGGGTATTCAGTTTGTACAATTGATGCCAATTAATAAGAAATCCGATCCGTTGATGTCTTGGACCTTACTCTTGATGACCTATGTACCAAAAATCTCCCACAATGGAGATACATGGAATAGATATATTTCCTTTTTTAATGTGAACCGTTCATATATTTTTGATCAACCGTCTATTTATTTGGCCACCTATTATTTAAGGGTCACGATCTTTTCTTTTAGGAATTTTTGGTGCATCGCGTAGCATCACCGGTTTGGATCACTCAACCATGGGCCTTGTTTATACCAACCGAAGTCCCGAACGGCATTGTAAAAACTACGGACATTCGGGCAAGTATCCTATTAAAGAAGGGTGGTGCAAGCTTGACTAGTAGCAAGATTGTCTGGGAATATCTTGAGGAGTTGCATGATACTCGGGCAGTGTATTACGCTCGATATGCTGGCGTTCAGAAATTTTACACGTGCCATACAATCCTAAGATCAGATAGGTTGAACAATGCTGACCTCTGACTCATGGACACTTGTATGCTATATGCAACTTCTAAGTGCACGGGTATCATCCAACTTCTAAGTCAGAGTATCAAAGTTTTTATAGATTTATAAAGTGGTTTCCAAGGTGATCCGGAGTCTTTTTTTCAGGTGGGTCACACATGGACGAAAGTAGACCGTTAGAAAAATGATAACCAACGGTCTACATTCAGCCTTTAAGTGTCACTCACCTGACGTGTTAATCAGCTTAATATCCAGTTGAAGAGTACTGTAATGAGCGGATAGTGTGATGAATGTTCCGGATCTTACGTACGCGTGTTACAGTTTGGCATGTGTGATGCATTTATATTTGACGCTTGAAGATGGGGGCGTGTGAAGCTAGACTAGGCCAGAGGCTTTTAGTTTGGAGCTATTTAGCTTGGCGAAGACCACCGGCCACAAGCATGTATAAGAGAGCTCACGTGCCATCCATCATTTAGGTCCGACGGTGTAGATGTTCTTTTACGGAAATAAATATGGGCCCATTCATCAGGTAGGCCGAGATTTTAGGGTTTAAAAATAAATATGATGGCATAGTCAGTTTTATTATTATTATCTTTTAACTTAAGGTAAATCTGCTTTGTAGACTGTGACCTACTTGAGGTTGACTTATTCGTAGATGTGTATCCCATTAACTGATGATGCGGCATAACGTGGCATGATGCTAATGAAAATGTGATGACGTGGCATGCTAATCATGGGTCATTATTAACGCAGGTTAGACACGAATTCATAATAAAAAATATAAAAATTATTCTTTTATTTAAATTAATTTTACATTTTATTATGAGTTTTATATCTAATAAATACACATGACATTTCTTTTTCACTACGGATTTTATTGGAGCTGTTTGGCTAAATATAAATGCTTGTAAAATATGAGATATGAGTAGTAATGGCTTATAAACACCATGAGTAAAGATTTTTACCTGTTCAAATTTTTTTTAAGTGTTATATAAACTTTGTAGGCCCCACCATGATATATGTGTTTCATTCACACCATTCATTCACTTAGTGGAATCATTTTAGAGCATGTTTTAAAAAAATGAGGCAAATTCAAAACTTCTCTAGCTCTCTATATGTTTCAAATGGTAGGTGTTCATTCATCCCTATTTTTTGTAGTGTAGTCCACTTGAGATTTGGATTTACATGATCTCTGGCCTCATGCCTTAAAATGAAATGGAAAAGGAATAAAAAGGCGTAGATATGACATATACCTCATGGGGTCTACTTGTTACATCCTTGAGTTTTGCTAAATGCTTAAGGTGAATTTTTAGAAATCGAAGAGTTACCAGGTATACCTTTATATCAGCTCATTTTAGTGGTTTAGCCCAAAATTCAATCATATCCGAAGCTAAATTATACCCAATCACGGGAATCAACAAGAATAATAATTTCTACTATTGAAACTTTGCTAGGGCCCATAGTAGGGCTGAAAGTTGGGCGGGTTCAACCCGACCGACCCGACTTTGGGTTGGGCTCGGGCAAGATGTGTTGGGTTTGGTCTTGACCTTGGGCTATATACACAACAACCTGATAAAGGTTGGGTTGGGCTTGGGTTAAGGTCTCGGGTTGCCTGACCCAAATCGAACTCGATCATTATATAAGTTATAAATGATAATTGAGTGTGGATCGTCTATGTTGAAGGCAATAGGAAATGTAACGCCCTGAAATTGGGGGGTCGAATATAACTTAGCTCCCGAGTTTCAAAACATCATTTATGCAACATAATGGATGATGATTGTATGTTGTCTGTATTAGTCCATAAAACATGAAATAGATCAAGCCAGGTCAGCAGACATAATTCAGGGATATTGAGGAAATGCAAGCGGAAAACTTAAATACATATATAATTCAAAATAATCCTCAAAATATGCGTGCTCTGCCCAAGGCAATATATACAACTGTGTCTCAAAATACATGGATCAACTATGCAAAATCGTCATATACATATCCCAGAACTCCCCGCTGGTCAGGACGAGGCTCACATGAACCCGCCTGAGAACTGCATATATGAGAACGCCTCCTCGTCCTCATCAAAGTCTGGCTCTGCCTCGCCAGCGTCGCCGTCACCTGCAACTACATCAGAGTCTAGTTGGTGTTTAAGCACCATCTTAGAACGTGGGAGTGAGTGATCAACCCAGTGGTACTATATCGTAAATGTTAACATGTTATCAATCCAATTAAGCAGTAATGATAAAGCAGTACAATCAAACATGTCTTAGATACTCTTGTTAATGCACGAATGTTATGAAGGAATGATGCATGCCCTCACCACAAACTCCCTCTGCGATCTTCATCTTATTATCGCGCATGTCAGTCACTTCCTCGGTGCTCTTACACCAACACCGATAGCACATGCAATGCGATGATATGAGCATGCTTACCAAGTTCTTATTAGTCTTTTTTCATACAGCAGGATTAGGAAGCTAAGACACCTCCCTTGTATCAATTCCCAACATTGATCCATTCTAGGGTCGTCAGTCTTAGGAATTCTCATACGATAGTACATTTCTAGGTCACTGCAAGGGCTGTCAGGGCTGTTGCGCGCAATCGTTACACCACTCCCCCATCACCAAATCAATACAGGCCTAGTTATATCCTCGATACTGCAATAGGACTCGTCGCCTTATACAGTGTCAGGATATACTCGAGGTCACTACAGAGGGCTCGTCACCAATCAATGTAGGTCGACAACAAGAATATAGTGTCCCATACCACCATAATCTGCTCACGAGAATAAAGTGCTCAATGGTCACTATGGGGAGGTTTGTAGACCCAGTGTAGGCCGACAGCTCGACCACGGTGTCTCATACTACCATGTCTGACTCATGAGTCTTAGAGAATCACAGTACCACGGTTAACGGGAGTTTCACTAGTAAGCTCAGTGCCTTAGATTCAAACAGTAGCAACCAAACATGGTGAACAAACATCGATCAATTGTGTTAGTTGATAAGCTCAACTAGGCTAAGCGCACGTTGAGTTGAACGACATGGAATGCATAAGTGTTGAGACTCAAATATTGTATAATTTTTTTTATTTATCTCTTGATTTTATGAATATAAATCATCTTAATATTCTATTTTACTCATGCATGTGTTGCAAGGTAAATTTAAGTGCTTGAATTGAAAGGGTGCTAAAAAGTATAGATTTGATGCTCAAGATTTACCAAGAAAAGGGTTGAATCTTAGGATACCAAGATTGAAGCATTCACATGCCAAATATCCAAGAAAATCAAGTGACGAATGAAGAGAATCGATGATTTGAAGTGAAGAATCCTGAAATCGTCTTGAAAAGGTGTATTTTGAAGCTGTGAAGTTTATTCTGGAAAACTGCGCAGCAGAAAGTTTGTTTTAAACGAACTAAGTAGCGAGAAGTCTATTTTGAAAAAATACGTATATTTGATGCGGTTTCTAGGGTTTACAACTTTGTACGAAAATTGCAGTTTCCTACTTATAAATAGGGCTTCCTAGGGCATTCCAAAAGATCATTCAAGGCATCCCGAGGCAAAGTTTAGGAATTTTAAAGAGTTTTTAGTTTTATTAAAGCTTTTAAGTTGTTCTTTTTATTTTAGATCTTTTCTATTTTGTATTTTTTTCTTGTTGCTTTTTATTTCTGCAATTTAATTATACTTTTCTAAGTTCCTTCTAGCCCAAGCTAGAAGGGAAGCACATGGGTTTCATAGTTCTTTAAGATTATGATGATTGATTGTTTTAATGATGAAAAGAATGGTGTATGCATGTTGTCTATTATTTAGATTTTATTTTTTTATCCTCTTGTGAGATCCATATGTTTCCATCGTATGAGATTCACATTGATGGATAGACTTAGCCTAAATCAATCAGATTTCCTAGATAGGAGAGGTTCTCAACCTGTTATATTTCTTTGATATTCATTATCTTATAGATCTTGAATACTTAGAATCACTGACGCTTGAGAATATATGTCAATGATGCAGATCCATTATTTTCTAATATTTTATATCACTTTTTAATATTTAAACTGTCTTATTTTCTAACTAGGCTGACCATAGTGCTCAGATCCTAGTCGTGTTATCGAAGTCATCATGATTTTGAAACATTAACCTATGTGTGGAACTTTGAAGCTTAGGTGTTATTTTAATTCATTGAATTACATCCATTCACAAATTCCAAAATCAAATCATTGGTTTAGTTTTTATTACTTAATTTGTTTTGCATTTAATTTTTTTCTTTTCACAATTCATCTCCCTGTGGGATCGACCCCGTATTCACGGGATACTACTTATGAACCTCTACACTTGGAGGCAAGCAATCAAGTTTTTAGCGCCGTTGTCGGGGAGAGACTGAGATAGATCAGATCTGTGCAAGATACTTAAGGTAAGTTCTCTTCTAAACCCTCCAAATTTTCTGTAGATTTTATTTTATTTTTTTATTTTTTCTTTATTTTTTTCTTTTTCTTTGAAAATAAATTCAGTTGGGTCTTTCAAGCACTAACTGTGACATAAGGTTTCCCTGCTTGGGATTTTATCACCCAAGTGCTACGGTTGTCCTACAGTTGTTGTTTGATCACACAGATCATCCGCTGAATCTATTTTCCAGATTAACATAGTTTAATTTCTGCAGTAGTTTTCCTTTAGTTGATTTATTTTTATTTTTATTTATTTTTTATTTTTATGGACTGAACCCTCATGGTCGGCCCTGCCGCCTGGGTTGTTGATTTATTTTTGCTTTGTGGACTGAACCTTTATGGTCGGCCCTGCCGCCTGGGTTGTTGATTTATTTTTGCTTTGTGGACTGAACCCTCATGGTCGGCCCTGCCGCCTGGGTTATTGATTTATTTTTATTTTGTGGATTGAACCCTCATGGTCGGCCCTGCCGCTTGGGTTATTGATTTATTTTGCTTTGTGGACTGAACCCTCATGGTCGGCCCTGCCGCCTGGGTTGTTGGTTAAGTTTTTATTTTTATTTTAAGAATCATACTTGCAATTTAATTTAGTGGTATTTATTGTGTGGTGTGGATGGTTTATGTCCCTTTGGAGTAGGGATCAAAACAATCGACTCTCCTCCGAAGGCGGACTAGTTTTAGGCCTTGATCATTCATTTAGAAGAGGCACTCAACATCACTTGGATTCCATGGCAGACCTAGTTGATAATCCAAATCCAAATCTGTCAGATCCAACTATAAATCAAAATAGAGAAAATCAACATAATCCTCCTCTTGAGGATAAAAATGAGGTTCATAGGAATGTTTTAAACCAACCACGGACTTTACGTGAACATTTATACCCTGAGAGATCAACTTTACCATCTTGAATAGTATTCCCTGCTCACGTAGGGAATATTGATTTTAAACCAGGTGTGATTCAATTAATTCCTAAATTTCATGGCTTGAATTCTGAGAGCCCCTACTTGCACCTCAAGGACTTTGAGGAAGTAATTTGAACGTTACAAGTAAATAATAGCAATAGGGATGTACTTAAGCTTAAGTTATTCTCATTTTCTCTAAAGGATCGGGCCAAAGCATGACTCAACTCTCTAAGACCTAATACCATCACTTCATGGCAAGCCTTAAGTAGAGAGTTTTTTAAAAAGTTCTTTCCCGAGCACAAAACAAATGCATTAAAACAAGAAATCATGTCATTCTCCCAAAAGGGGAATGGATTATTTTTCCAAGCTTGGGAACACTTCAAAGACCTTCTAATTACTTGTCCACATCATGGTTATGAACCATGACATATGATTGATGCTTTCCGAAAGGGGCTCACCATGGATACCCGTCAGTTCATAGAGATGATGTGTGGTGGAACCTTTCTTGACAAAGATCATAATGAGGCTTAGGATTTTCTAGATATGTTAGCAGAGAATATGCAGACATATGATGTCTCTGCTAAATCAGACCAAACTAGACCCAGTCCTAGAGAGAAAGCGGGGATGTATGTCCTAAGAGAGGAAGACGACCTTACTGTAAAATTCGCTGCATTGGCTAGAAAGGTCGAAGCCTTGGAAATTAGGAAGGTTGATATGATTAAAGCAAACACTTCCTTAGGTAATTTTTGTAGCATTTATGGTGGTACAGACCATGACACAAAGGATTGTCCAATAATCTCAGTTGTATAAAATATCACGCATGAGCATGATCAAGCAAATGTTATAAATAACTACCAAAGGTCAGTTATGCAACCAATGGGAAACACGTATAATCCAAATTGGCGTAACCATCCTAATCTTAGTTGGAGGAATGGACCACAAATTAATGCGCCCAATGCACCTCAAATGCCTCCACAAAATAACTTTTTTGGGGCACTTAACAATGCACCATATGTGCCCCCACCAAAGCGATCATCTGTGGAGGATGCATTGACCGCATTTATAAACTCTCAAATTCAAATGAATCAGTCTCTAATCTAATCAAATCATGAATTAAAGACAGCTGTGACTAGGATTGAGACTCAACTAAATGCTAGGGAAAAAGGCACCCTTCCTTCTCAACCTGTGCCAAACCTTAGAAATACATATTTCATTGGAGACTCAAATCCAAATGAGCTACATCATGAATAAGCTAAGGCCATCATTACCGTGAGAAGTGAAAAAGAGGTTGATAACAAGATAATGCAACCGGTAGAAATACTGGAGGATGAGCCACTGTCTCAAGAAAATGATGAACCGGCTATGGTTCAAGAGCCACAACAGCAAAAGGATAAAGAGACTAAGTCATATGAGCCTCCAGTTCCATTCCCATCTAGACATTGGAATCCGACTATCCCTATGAAATATCAAGAGGTGTTGGATGTGCTTCAAAAGGTTACTGTCAATATTCCTCTACTTGATGCCATTAGACAAATTCCATCATATGCTAAATATCTCAAGGACTTGTGCACTGTAAAGAGAAAATTAAATGTGCACAAAAAGGCCTTCCTTACCGAGAAAGTGAGCGCTATCATTAAACAAAGGGCTGTACCCAAATACAAAGACTCGGGAAGTCCCACTATTCCTTATATTATTGAGAATTTTCAAATTGAGCATGCTTTACTAGATTTGGGTGCAAGTGTCAACTTAGTACCTTATTCAGTTTACAAACAAATGGGGTTAGGCGAGCTTAAACCAACCACGATTACACTCCAACTCGCTGACCGCTCCATTAAGGTACCAAGGAGAATTTTAGAGGACGTACTAGTCCAAGTGAAAAAATTCTACTTCCCCGTAGATTTTATTATACTAGACACTGAACCATGTGTAAATGCTAGCGCTCAAATTCCTATCATTTTAGGCCGCCCATTCCTAACAACTTCAAATGCAATCATAAATTGTAGGAATGGAATGATGAACTTGTCTTTTGGTAACATGACTTTAGAGCTAAATATTTTCAATCTATGTAAGCAGCCCATTGATAATAATGAAATTCATGAGCTGAATTTCATGGACTGCTTGATAGAAGAAGAGGAATTGGAACCTAGTCTGACTGAGGAATTGATTCAAGTCATTGGGGACTTAAAAAATTTTGAGTTAGAAAAAGTGCTTGCTGAAATTTGTGATGATAATGAGAGCACTACCACCTAGGACATTGGTATGTACCAATGAAGACCACGCCCTCAAATCCTATCTATCGAGGACTCAGGACCCTTACCATCACCAACCAATTTTTCAAAGCTTGATTTAAAATCACTACCAAATGAGCTTAAATATGTATACTTAGGTGAAAATAAAACTTATCCTGTGGTGATCTCTTCATTTTTAGACAATGATTAAGAGATTAAATTGTTGAAAGTTCTAAGGGACCACAAAGGAGCCTTGTGGTGGACCATTTCAGACATCAAGGGTATAAGCCCTTCCATATGCACTCATCGGATCCACCTCGATGAGGACGCCAAACCAATTAGACAACCTCAAAGGCGTCTCAATCCAAACATGATGGAAGTTGTAAAAAATGAGGTGATCAAATTGTTAGATGTGGGAATCATCTACCCAATATCCGATAGTGTTTGGGTAAGTCCAACTCAAGTAGTCCTAAAGAAATCCGGAATAACTATTGTACAGAATTCTAATAATGAACTCATACCAACACGTGTCACCACAGGTTGGCGTATTTGCATTGATTATAGAAAATTAAACCAGGTCACAAAGAAGGATCATTTCCCTCTACTATTCATTGATCAAGTTTTAGAGAGGGTAGCAGGTCACTCATTCTATAGTTTTCTTGATGGATATTCTGGATATAACCAAATAGAGATAGCCCTATAAGACCAAGAGAAAACCACGTTCACTTGTCCATTTGGCACGTTTGCTTTCAAACGGATGCCATTTGGATTGTGTAATGCTCCAGCAACTTTTCAATGGTGTATGTTAAGTATTTTTTTAAATATGGTTGGGAAGTTTCTTGAGATTTTCATGGACGACTTCTCTTTATTTGGGAGTAGTTTTGAGGAATGCCTCAACAATTTATCTCTTATCTTGTCTAGGTGTGAAGAGAAACACCTTGTCTTAAATTGGAAGAAATGTCATTTCATGGTTCAAAAGAGAATTATTTTGGGCCATGTTATCTCCAAAAATGGAATCGAGGTAGATCGCTCAAAACTCGACATTATAGCTAATCTACCTATCCCCCAAACTGTCAGAAATATTAGATCACTTCTAAGGCATGCTGGATTTTATACAAGATTCATCAAGGACTTTAGTGCCATTACTAGACCCTTGACTAATATTCTTCAAAAGGATGTTCCATTTAAGTGGACAGATGAGTGTGCAAGTGCTTTTAATAAAATTAAATCATCCCTTACCACTGCACCTATCATGTGTCCACCAGATTAGATACTTCCTTTTGAACTAATGTGCGATGCAAGCGATTATGTCATATGAGCTGTTTTGGGCCAAAGGAAAGATAAACGACCCTACGTTATTCACTATGTGAGTAGAACTCTAAACTCGGCCCAAGTGAACTACTCAACAACTGGAAAAGAGTTATTTGCAGTAGTTTTTATTTTGGATAAGTTTAGGTCCTGCTTGCTGGGATCTAAAGTGGTCATTTTCATGGACCACTCGGCTTTGAAATATTTGTTATCTAAGATGGATGCAAAGCTGAGACTTTTGAGATGGATCCTCCTACTCCAAGAATTTAACTTAGAGATAAAAGATAAGAAGGGAGTAGAAAATGTAGTGGCCGATCACCTTTTCAGATTGGTGTTAGATGATTCCACTGAGGAGATGCATATCCAGGACACTTTTCCTGATGAACAATTATTTGCGATCTCTAAATTGCCTTGGTATGTGGATATAGTGAACTATCTTGCAATGAGAAAAATGCCATATCATTGGAAGTCGCAAGATAGGAAGCGTTTTGAAACCGAGGTTAGGAACTTCTTTTGGAATGACCCGTATTTATATAAATGTGGGACTGATCAAATTTTTAGACGTTGTGTCCTACAGGATGAAGTTCAAAGTGTTATTTCCTTTTGTCACATGGAAGCATGTGGTGGCCATTTTTCTGCTAAGAAAACTACTGCAAAAATCCTATAGTGTGGTTTTTACTGGCCCACCATGTTTAAAGACACCCATGCTTTCTGTGTTGCTTGTGATAGATGTCAAAAGTTGAGAAGAGTGTCCTGGCGGAACATGATGCCTTTATCCCCAATTTTACTATTAGAGATTTTTGATTGTTGGGGTATTGATTTTATGGGCCCATTTCCATCTTCTTTTGAATTTCTTTATATATTGGTTGGTGTGGACTATGTTTCAAAGTGGATTGAGGCAGTTCCAAGTAGGACTAATGACAATAAAGTGGTCATACGATTCTTAAAGAAAAATATTTTTTCTAGATTTGGAACTCCAAAGGCCATCATTAGTTATGACGGGTCTCACTTTTGCAATAGGACATTTGAGATTTTGATGAAAAAATATGGCATCAAGCATAAAGTGAGCACCCCATACCACCCACAAACGAGTGGACAAGCTGAGATTTCTAATCAGAAAATCAAACACATTTTAGAGAAAACTATAAGGCCAGATAGGAAGGATTGGTCCCTCAGACTATCCGACGCTTTATGGGCTTATAGGACTGCTTATAAAACTCCGATTGGAATGTTTCCATACAGATTGGTGTATGGGAAGGCTTGCCATTTACCCGTGGAATTAGAACATAGAGCCTACTGGGCAATAAAGAAATTAAATTTTGATATGGACCAAGCAAGTTGACAAAGAAAATTAGAATTGAATGAATTAGAGGAGTTGATGAGAGACTCTTATGAAAATTTTAAAATCTATAAAGAGAGGACCAAAGCTTTTCATGACAAAAATATCCTGAGAAAAAATTTTGAACCTCAACAAAAGGTCCTATTGTACAATTCTCGTCTCCAGTTCTTTCCGAAAAAGTTAAGATCAAGATGGACAGGCCCCTTCATTGTGAAGAATGTTTATACTTATGGGGCTGTTGAAATTGAGAATCCACGTAATGGCAATGTGTACAAGGTTAATGGTCAGAGATTGAAGCCTTATGTGGAAAACTTTCATTTGGGAGAGGAGTCCGTCCCTCTTCATGAGCCAGAATATTCAGAATGATACTCATAGTCTGACGGAGTAATAGTAGATCTGTATCATATTCAATTCTTTTTAGCGTCACATAGCAGGTGAGTTTTTCATGGTAGATACTATCCACTCTTTCTTTTATTTTTATTGTTCTCTACATTACATTATCATTACATTGGGGACAATGTTGATTTTAGGTTGGGGGGTGTGGATAGTCATCCATGTGATTTTTATTTTTTATTTTATTTTATTTTATTTTATTTGGGTATCAATTTATTTTATTTTTATTTTTAGGTTTCAGTTTTTATTTTCTTTAGGTTTATGAAATTTTTTTTCAACATTTTCAAACTAATATTTTTATATACAAAAATGTAAACATAATATTATGCGAATTCCAAAGGCAAAGTTAATATTCACTCTAGGTTGATAGTAGTCAGAAATCTGACAGCGAAAAAATTATAGACTTGAGTTCAATTATCTAATCACTAGTTTAAAGTAAGTTGTAATTTGATGTACTGAATTCACAATACACCCTAGCTAACTAAGTGAGGAATATGATATGTAAATTATAATAACAACTTTTTATTCATACAAGGTTGAATGAACTAATATCATTGATATATGCTTAAAAGAGAGAATATTGAAGGAAAAAAATAATGAAATATTTATTTATTTATTTATTATAGAGCATGAATGTAATGACCATAACAATCGTGTCAGTAATCTGGAGTAAGGATACCTAAGTATCCATTACTGTTACCATTACAAGTACGATACCTTAGATTATGAAGCAAACTCATGGGAATTTTCATCTAAGGGTGGTCTATAAAAATGAGGATATGATGATAAAAGAAGAAATGACATGAAAAAAATGAGATAACTAGAGATTTCATATTCTTGGAATGATTGAAAGGAGTTAGGATAGAGAACATGCATATTTCTCAAAGTTAGATTAGTGTTACGGAGCACCTAAGGATATTGGATCATAACTATTCTAAATTTTGATTAGGTCTCTGAACTCAAGGATGTAATGGATTAAAAAATTGAGATTCTAACTAACTTCAGACTTAGGGTAAGTATTGGTTTGTTTTGAATTTTATATGATGAATGGAGGCATAATTGTATAAATTTCTGAGTGTTGAACTATTTTTCATGTTGTCAATGTTTGTGGGCAACATTTCTGAAAACCCACACGAGACTATAACTCGTCCACTAGGGGAAACCTAGGGGTTTAAAGGCTTGTTGCATATGCTAAATGCAATCGAAATTACCTGCAAAAGTGGTGTAGTTAGAATTTTATTTTTATTTTAATTTTATTTCTAGAATTAATTTTTATTTTTATTTTTATTTTTCTTTGCTTATTTTGCTCGGGACTAGCAAAATGCTGGTTGGGGGGTGTGTTGAGACTTAAATATTGTATAATTTTTTTTATTTATCTCTTGATTTTATGAATATAAATCATCTTAATATTCTATTTTACTTATGCATGTGTTGCAAGGTAAATTTAAGTGCTTGGATTGAAAGGGTGCTAAAAAGCATAGATTTGATGCTCAAGATTTACCAAGAAAAGGGTTGAATCTTAGGATACCAAGATTGAAGCATTCACATGCCAAATATCCAAGAAAATCAAGTGACGAATGAAGAAAATCGACGATTTGAAGTGAAGAATCTTGAAATCGTCCTGAAAAAGTGTATTTTGAAGCTGTGAAGTTTATTCTTAAAAACTGCGCAGCAGAAAGTCTGTTTTAAATGAATTAAGTAGCGAGAAGTCTATTTTGAAAAAATACGTATATTTGATGCGGTTTCTAGGGTTTACAACTTTGTACGAAAATTGAAATTTTCTACTTATAAATAGGGCTTCCTAGGGCATTCCAAAAGATCATTTAAGGCATTCCAAGGCAAAGTTTAGGATTTTTAAAGAGTTTTTAGTTTTATTAAAGCTTTTAAGTTGTTTTTTTTATTTTAGATCTTTTCTATTTTGTATTTTTTTCTTGTTGCTTTTTATTTCTGCAATTTAATTACGCTTTTCTAAGTTCCTTCTAGCCCAAGCTAGAAGGGAAGCACATGGGTTTAATAGTTCTTTAAGATTATGATGATTGATTATTTTAATGATGAAAAGAATGGTGTATGCATGTTGTCTATTATTTAGGTTTTATTTTTTTATCCTCTTGTGAGATCCATATGTTTCCATCGTATGAGATTCACATTGATGGATAGACTTAGCCTAGATCAATCAAATTTCCTAGATAGGAGAAGTTCTCAACCTGTTATATTTCTTTGATATTCATTATCCTATAGATCTTGAATACTTAGAATCACTGGCGCTTGAGAATATATGTCAATGATACAGATCCATTATTTTCTAATATTTTATATCACTTTTTAATATTTAAACTGTCTTATTTTTCGACTAGGCTGACTATAGTGCTCAGATCCTAGTCGTGTTATCCAAGTCATCATGATTTTGAAACATTAACCTATGTGTGAAACTTTGAAGCTTGGGTGTTATTTTAATTCATTGAATTACATCCATTCAAAAATCCCAAAATCAAATCATTGGTTTAGTTTTTATTACTTAGTTTGTTTTGCATTTGATTTTTTTCTTCTCACAATTCATCTCCCTGTGGGATCAACCCCGTATTCACGGGATACTACTTATAAACCTCTACACTTGAAGGCAAGCAATCAATAAGCACTCCGTGTGGCGTAACCACTGTCGAACATCCCAAGCACGACTTAGATTCGTTAAACTCATCCTGCATGGTGAAAATAACCTCAACCACCATTTGGGCTACGATTCCCAACTACCTAGACTGTAGCACAGCCCCACTCACATACAAGCTCGATAATTAGCATGATTCATATCCTACATTCCAATGAACATTCATGACATATAACTGAAACTTAAATACAGTACATGGAGAAAATCATATACACATGTAACATGGATAATCTACGTTACATGATTCATGGTTACAATATAAAGCATCCATATATGAAAATCGAAACGGATAACACATTTGGCATGTGTAATGGCAATCACAACATGAATAAATCATTATCTAACATTGAAAGTCTTAAAAATCATAACCTAAACGTATATAGTCCGCACCGTAAACCAGAAAATACGTATTCGATATGATTTAGACGATGTGTCTTCGTCAATGGCGGATACGCTACCTATGGCATGAAACAGGTTAGTTATAACGTCATTTAAACTATTCAAGGTTTAAAAACAGGTTAGGGTTAGCTTAACTTACCCAAAAATATAATCAGAATCGCCGAAAGAATGATTAAGATATGTAGGTTCGATGAATAGATGGACTACGAAGAATCCTACGGAGATTCAACAGATTCTCCCACACTTTCTCTCTCTTAAGCAACTAGGGTTTAGGAAATTCGTATGGGATTTAGATCTAAAGGTTTAAGGCCTTTTTATTTATAAGCCTAAACTCAACGAATACAGACTTAAGGTCAAGGTATACTTAGGTTATAACCAAATCGGACTCTTTTCGATCCAACGAAGCACTTCTGGAGGTCCTCTTATCAAATGCGGTCGGACTTAAGCTCACTAACATCAGATCTATAGTAAGTTAAGTTTTCAGTCCGATCGGGTTTTCAGATCGTCCATGGTGGACCAGCTTCAATTCAACGGTTACTAAACTTAAATCAGGGCTACAAGTTCTATGATATGAAAGAGCCACTTATCTTGATCCGAGGGTGAATTTGGGTCGAATTCTAACGGTCAGAACGTTTAAAAATAAAGCACAAGTGAAACGTTCCAGATTACTTAAAAAATATATTTAATTTTTTAAAAATTTTCATTTTCTTACTCTCTTTACTCCGGGCTCAATAAAATGGTCTCAGGACATCGTTTGGGCTTGATTTTCTAGGTGATTGTCAAGTCCAACTAGGCGGTCGTAATGGTCTAAGTTCATATCTATCAGGATTTCAATACGTGGTCTAAATTCAATATAAAATTACAAAGCATTCCTGGGAGCAACTGAGTTTAGAGTTGGATCCTAGATTTCAGGATAAGATAGTGTCAATGATTCTCTAGGTTTCGGGTCTTACAGATCGCATTGAAAGTTATTGGTACTAATTCCATAAGTAATCTAGTGCAAATTTTTCTAGGTCGTTACAGGAAATTCCAGTGCCGTCAGGTCTTATTGGTCCACACCATTTCCAATGACTTAAGCTAACAAGATGTGCTAGATTTCTCTCTCTCAAATAGATTGCGTACTACATAACATGACTTTTAAATGAGTAGTCCTATATTTTAGCTCATTTGTTTGGAAAAAATTACCATAAATAATTACATATATTATTAATAAAATTATAGGTACAAAAAATAAAACATGTATTGAAATATAATAGACTAATGTAATAACGAAAATATTAGCATGTATCCACCCAACCAACCCAATTGACCCGATGGATCTTGCTTGGGTTGGGTTGGGTTGGGTTGAAGTATAGGAAACTCGGGTTAGGCTAAGGTTGAGCATCAACCTGACCTAACCTGACCGACTTTTAGCCCTAACCAACAGTGATGTTTATTTATCATCCAACCTATTCATAAGATTACACATACATGGATGAATGGGGAAAACACAAATACCAGCTTGATCAAAAACTTCAGTGGACCCCAAGAATTTTGCAGTAATATACATTCAATTCATTCACATTGTTTTCTTTGGTGTGGTTTGCTTGAGTTTTGAATGTGCTTCGGTTTTTAGCTCGAGCCCTAAAATTAGCTGGTACAATGGATGGATGAAGTAGATAAAACACAGAAATAATGGTAGACCCCACAAAGTTTACTGCATACTGAGTTACTCAGTATGCAATCTACTTTCGAATTTTCGACACTAAATAAGACATAACAATTATCATTAAATGCATTTACAATTAATCAAACAGTTTTTTAACGAAAATGTTAAAGGTTTATAGTGGGGGTGCAAATTCAACCGGTAGAATCGTGGAACTAGATCAAAATCGACCAAACTGTCTAGTTTAATCTGGTTCTAGAGTGCTCCGGTTCCGGTTTCAAAAATCAAAGAACCAATTGCATCGGTTCGGTTCTCGGTTTGGGGGTATGTTGAACCGAACCGAATCGTGAACCGATCCATAAAACCGAATTGTAGATCCGAATCACGGAACCGAATCGTGGAACCAATCCCCTCTCTATCTCGTGTTGGTCCTCTCTCTCTCTCTCACCATTCAATTGGGCTGGATTATAAAAAGCCCAAAATCGTGGAACTGATCTAAAACTAAACCGGTTTTAACGGTCCGGTTCCGGTTCGGTTCTAGGGTGTCAGCGGTCAAGTTTGGGTTCCAAAAATCGTAGAACCTTTAGGAATGATTCGATTCCAATTTCACCCTAGAACTAGAACTGACCCGTGTGCACCCCTAGTTTAGGGCGCATGATGTGAATTGCTTCATACTCAGACTGTCTCTAGATTAGAATGGGCATGGGCTTCGAGGGGCCACCAAGATGTATAGGTTTTATCCACACCATGCTGGACTATGCAAAATATACATAAGCCCAAAAATGAGACAGATGGAAGGCTCAAGTGCACCGCACCACAAAAAATAGCAGTGACAGTAACACCAACTGTTGAAAACTCCCCGCGACACCATGATAATTAAATGCTACCCAACCGGTTCATGAGTTCACATAGACCTGGATGAAGGTAAAACACAATCGGCCCCACCGTGATAGTTAAGTGACATCCAACTCATTCATAAGGTCACATAGACCCAGATGAAGGGAAAACACAAATATCAGCTCAATCCAAAACTTCTAAAGCTCCGGAGAAGTTTTCAATTGCAGGAGTTTAATCCTTACTATGTAGTCCACTTGAGCCTTGGATCTGCCTATTTTTTAGCTTATACAATAAAACGATATGGCAAAGTGATGGACGGTGCGGATAAAACCCAGTACATCACGGTGGCCCCTCATAGCCCCTGTCCGTTCCAATCTGGAGATCGGCGGGGGTAGGACGCAATTCATGTTCTATTGGGCAAGAACATCTACCACTTGTAAAGCTACTCATTCAATGAATGTGCCGATTCTGACGTTGATGAACCATGGTTGAAAAATGAGTCCAGATCCTCTGCTGCTGGGAAACAGGAAAAGCCCTCTTTCCTAGCAGGATTCGGATTCTTGGAAATTTACGTAACATAGCAAAGCTCCTATTATCGTGAGAAGTACATAAAACGATAATTTATTGTGATATTTTTGCGAGATTTTTAAAATCTTTGCGGATTTTAGTATATATTAGGTAATAATTCAAAAAGTTATTAAAAGTTAAAGAGCTTGTTATATAAAGACATGGACTTGAAACTTAAATTGATTTAATAATTCACAATGATACTCTTAATATTTATATTTTTGGGGAAATTTTCTTGATAATATCCCATGCAAAACTTCAAAATTTGAAATTCTACCAAGAAATTTCCAAGCGGAGAACTTTTCCAAGTTGTTGTTGATGTGTTTGAAGTTTCTAGCTTTGATATTTTTGGACGATTCTATTCCAAGAAGTATTTAATTTAGAGATAAAGACGTTTGGTTAGTGGCAGTATTAGTTACTTATTAGAGCACAATCCATCAACTAATTTGTGTGCCTATTTGGATGCACCTGCATTTTAAGCCCAACAGCAGTTCTAGTTGTGAGTCGACAGACAAAGCAAGCGAGAAACCTTCTTCTCATCTGCCGAAAATCTCTTTTGTGGTAGTTGTGTCCAAGGAGCCCTTTGGCTAAATAAGTATACCATTGTTAAAGTGTGTGTGTGTGTGTGTGTGTGTGTGTGTGTATTGCTGACGAAATCTGGATAAATCTCCGCTTGGACCACTGAACTCCGAGCCGCTATATATATATATATATATATATATATATATATATATATATATATATATATATATATGTTGTTGACCAAATCTGGATGACTCTCCGCTTGGACCATTGAACTCCGAGCCGCTTCGACGTCTTGGACCTGCACAATCACAGTGAGTAAAGGAGACCCTGGTCTAGACAGGGGACCCTCCGATGCCTGAGTCAGGTCAAGGACATCTGGGTCTAAGTTCATTTGTAGAGGAAGAGTGTGAGATATTGCATACATGTTTCCTCATTATGAGATACTATTTATAACCTCTCGCCCAGAAAGGGCATGTCCGTATAACTCGGCACATTTTGAGGCACTTTCCACCTCTCGCGGGAGACTCGACTGCCCAATCGTCGTGTGGTCGTGCGGACATGGGTGGTTGAATAATCGTCTCTAGTCGTACAGTAGTGGGGCAGCTTGAGATCCCACAAGTAGATCCCGATCCAAATTGTCTGAGCTTCACACTGACTGCCTCAGCCTCGGATTACTCCAAACCGATAGCTTCGGAGTAAAGGGGTAACTAGGGCCGAGCCGGGAGTCTTTCCTTTTGGTTATTTTCTCCATTCTTGACTTACTCTTTTGTCTCCAATCAGACCTGAATGGTGCCGAACCTCGGAGTTGAGTAGGCTCGGATCTTTCCATAACAGAAGCCCCCTATTTTTCGAGTTCAGGCACAGACTCAGAGAGTACACATGCGGAAGATCAATAGCTTCCACTGTCGTACCCTCCACCCATGCAGTTGTAATCATGATTTCTATGTTCGAAGAGATACGTCCTCGGGGTTTTTCATCCACGGGTCAACCTCCAGCGGACACGTGGTGACGGTTAAGGTCTCGAATTGTCGCATGACCTATGGCTGACCTCTATGTAAGCCTTGGGAGACGTTTGAGCGACGCCTCCCCTGCTCAAGTGACACTTCCGCTACTCAGAGCTCATCTCTCAATGTTAGAGGCACGTGGCCCGACAGTGCTTGAGCTAGTGGCATTCGGCCATGTGTATTCCGAAGTTGGCTTGCGACGGTTCGACTGCAGCTATCATGTCGTGCCATTAATGAGAGGTTCCTTTATAGGTTATATAAAAACTAGTGCTTCGAAAACACTCCTCATTTCTGCGTTCCGAATTCATGTGGCTGTTGATTCCTTAAGGAAGCGATTTTCGGCAAAGGTGATTTCAACCGATTTGAAGTTTTCAGCAAGGTGATTCTGACTGATTTGAAATTTCTGGTGAAGACGATTCCCGGTGACCGTTCGGTGAGTTTTTCATTCCTTTAGTGCCACTTTACTTCTATTTTCTTTACCTCCACGGGATGTCAGGCGATTTAAATACGGTCCGAGAAGATTACAACCTCGATGATGACTCTAGGTTGGGAAGCTCGGATGACAGAAGAGGGGCCTCCAAAGGCCCCTTAGAAGCAGTACCTCTCTTCCCCCCATCCAGAAGGGGCAAAGAGGTGAGGGCTCGGACACGCCGTACAGACAAGAAGAGAACCGCCCGAGCCTCCCGAGACCTGACAACAGGCAGTGTAGAGATGCCTGTGAGCGGGCGAGCCACTAAAACCATCCTAGGAGGCTCTATGCTGGTCGAGTCTCAAATGGGATGGATTCGATTGGAGTTCAAGATCTCGGACTCCGTACAGATAAGGCGCCAGAGCCCCTCGATACTATAGGTGCCCTTGTCGAAGGAAAAATCACAATCTTCCTTTGTGCTCTGTAATGCGGACTCCGACTCCCCATACATCCCTTCGTCCGAGCCCTGAAGGCCTACTTGGGACTAGCTCTAGGCCAGTTGTAAGACCCTTATCCTAGTTCGTACTGTTCTGTCGACTCCTGTGATCCTTCTTGATGAATTTCGGTAACCCGCGACCTATAATTGACGTTTGTGCACGATCCTAAGTCGTATCTTGTAGATTTGAGTCAGTTTAATCCAAGACTTGTACCATTGTGATCGCATCTTCACCGCGGTTCCAACACCGCATCTTGCACATCGATCTGATACCCTAGCCAGGAGATGTGGGCTCACGTTCAGTTCAAGAAAATGCTGCGTGTTTACAATCCTAAGAGAATCTCTATAACATGTCAAATTAATCTAATCAATCATCTTACATGTCAAGTACATGTCCCATCCCCTAAAGCAACCCCAAAGTCAAAGCTACCCATCCCTTACATGTCAAGTATACATCACTCACCCATCCCTCTCTCTCTTTATATCCTATCCTCTCTCTTTCATTTCTTCAATTTTAAAGCAAACCCCATGAGAGCATCCAACATCCAAGCTCCAAGAGAGAGCTTTGTGTGACACACTTTCTATCTCCCATCTCCAGCATCCAAGTTTCATCTCAAACATTGAAATTGTTCCTATGGAGCTGTAGCATGCATTGGCGGAAGAAGGAAAAAGAGATCAAATGTGGGTGTTTCTATAGGTTTAGATTTCATTCTTTTGATGATGGGCCAAGTGGGGCCTACCGAATGATGGTATGGATCTCACTTTGGACCCTAGATGTGGCCGATGGCTTACTACGATTCTCATGATCATTCCATGATGGGGCCATTCTCCATGGACCCCATCATAATGTTTACTTTCTAGTTTGAAAGAGGTCATCTAGACCTTTCATTTTAGTAGAGAAGGAATCTCCATCGTTGATTTTTGATTTGATGAGCCCATATGTATTAGGACCTACTTGATGTATGATTGAAATGCATGGAAAGTGAGGGCCCATAGTGCTGGGGTCCCTCCATCACACGTGTCTCCTCTCTCTCTCTCTCTCCCTTTCTCTTTCATTTTGTGATGATATGGCCGTGTGGCCCACTCGGATAGACCCCACCTTGATGTATGTCTTATCCACACCATCCAGCTATTTGGTGGCCCACCTGAGCAGGGCCCACCTTAAATATGTGTTGTGCCTAAACCGTCCAGTGTCCAGGGACGCTGGATGTGAACTGAAAACAAAAATATTAGCTTGATTCAACAAGCTTTGGAGAGGACTGCTCATACAGGCCCCACCTTGATGTATGGGTCTAATCCACGCCGTCCATCCCATTCCCCAGCTCATTGTAGGCCTTGAGCCGAAATATGAGGCCAATTCGGATATCTGGCGGGCCGTATCTTAAAAAATAGCATTTTGACTGTTAAAATCCACTATGGCCCACTTTAATTTTTCTACACACCGAAATATATTGAATATTGGGCTCATTTAGAATGTCTTAAGCCATCGGATCTAAAGGGTGTGGTGGATTCACCTGATGCGGGCCCCGCCTACAAAAACCCGCAAATAAAAAAATAAAAAATAAAAAATGCAGCAAGTGCTGTGGCACGTCCAGAGGACGCTGCAACAGCGTCCTACTGTTGCGTAGGCACAAGAGAGGGCAGGGATGTGGGTCCCAGCCATGGGCCCCACCGTGATGTGTGTTGAAGATCCACACCGTGCATTTTGATGGGCCCCTTAGGGCAGTGGGCCCTCCAAAAAATTAGCCGTATACGAACTTTGGTGGCCCTCACGACAGGAAACGGTGAGGATTGAGCATATGCCATTAAAACCCTTTTGTCACAGAAGTTTTAGATCATTATGAAATTTGTTTTTCCTCTTTATTCAGGTGTGTGTGACCTTATTAGCAGATTGGATAGAAGGTAAACGTTATGGTGGGCCCCACATGGGACCCACTGATGTTGTGTTCAAACCACACCTCCCCATGCATGGGGAAATGGGACGGTTGGTGTACCTCACTCCAGCTACATAGCTGTTGTAGTGGCGTTACCAAGTTCTGTGGGTCCCATCTGTTTCATCCACGCCGTCCATCTATGGGACCCACCATGATATATGTGTTGCATCCAAATCGTCCAACCCTTTAGCAAGCTCGTCTTACAGCTTGAGACTAAAAATAAGATAGATCTAGGATCAGGTGGGCCACATTATAGTAAACAGTGAGTTTGAAGTCCACCATTAAACCCTTGGGCTTCAAAGTTTGGACCTATATGATATTTGTTTTTCCTCTAAATTTAGGTCTTTGTGACCTTATGAATAGGCTGGATGGGAAATAAACCCTATGATGGGGCCCACTAGAATTTAACCGTGAAAATCATTACCACCATGGTTAGATATGGTATGGTCCAGTTGATCTTTTGATATGATTCATTTTTATATAATACTCTATGTTGATCTCTAAAAATAGATGAGTTGGACTCGGCCCATTTGAATTGGCCCATTCAACTCGGCTCATTCGACTTAGCCCATTTGATTCGGCCCATTTAATTAGGCTCGATGTGATATATGAGGCCCGTTGTTGAGGCCCACTTGATGTGATGTATGAGGCCCACCTTGATATACATGAGGCCCATGTGATGTGCCCCATTTGATGTATTTGAGGCCCATGGGTCGAGGCCCAATGAGATGTATATAAGGCCCATTGCAATATGTAATTCTACCATGGTTTGTGTAATGATAGTTATGACGGGCTATGCCTTGGGAGCAATGATGGTTTGACGTCCACATTGTAAGAATAATGTTGGTTAAATGTTCACATTATGACTCTCCCTAGGGCCCATCGATAGGCCCATACTTGTTGTGAAAGCCATCTAGGCCCATCCTCGTTGGAAGGATAATTCATCACCATTTAACATGCTTTGTATAACTCCATGATTCATGCTCATACGCATCATATGTATGCTTGATATGAGGAGTGACTGATCATAGCATATGCCATTGGGCAGATTATTTATGAGACTACTGATAGGAGTTACCACATGAGCGCGCAATACACGTAGGATTGCTGCATGACTAGACGGTGTGACTCATGCATCTCGCATATGTGTGACATGATCATTATAAGCCCTAGCGACATCAGGGCCGTGACCTCCACAGGCATATCGTAGATGACTAGATGGTATACCAAAAATATTTGGTTCGAGCATCTATGCACTTAGGATGTCCGTGGGTGAAAGTTCCTAAACCTTCAAGGCCAGGAGACGCTCCAATATCTAAACCGAGTGAGTACATGAGTGCCCGAGTGCCGAATACCAGTAGGCTGCATCTTTCACTGTGTCGTGGTCGGTTGAGAGGGGGTGTGGCCTTATCCGCCTGAGTGAGGGGGCTATAAGCTAAGCTGAGTATGACTAGCTTGCAAATGGGTCCGCTATCGACGAGCCGGGTAGGTATTGACAGACTGTTGGCTAGGCGGATAGTGAGCGCTTTTCCACTTGCTAGTTGTGCAGCTAGGGAGGCGGCAACCATTGTGGAGTGTACTAGACCCCAGTCGTGATCTCAGAGAGGAACCGTACTGATATGTGAACTTATTGAGCAGAAATTACATACTTATTTATTCATTCATTCACTATCCACTCAGGCTGTAGCAGCTTGACGATGGAAAGGTTCACGAGCTACAGCTAAAGGGGATCGTGAGCGATCTTGAAGCCTAATGTGTTGTCGCTATAGCTAAACTGTCCCGGGCCAGGGCCCATGCTGACTCGTTCGCTAAGGAGAACGCTTGACTGGGGGATGTGCTGGAGCAAACCAAAGTTGAGGCAGCGGTAGAGCAGCACAGAGCGGTCGCACTGGCGAAGGAGGCTCAACGGGTTGAAGATGAGGCCTCCCTGGCCTCGCCAGTGGCAGCTGCAGTAGATGCCTTCAAGTCTTCGGAGGAGAGGATTGCTGAAGCCACTAAGTTTTACAACTGTTACTTTGATGCTTGCATTGATGCGGTCTAGGAACTCTATTCGGACCTCAACCTTGAGCCTCTACTGCTCGAGGACGCAGGGGAGAAGCCCACTAGAGATGCTCGCCCAGACTAAGCCCCTGCCTCTCAAGCTGCTCCTCCGATTGAATAGTTCCCAACATTCTCCTTTTTATAACTTTTCTTTACTTACCTTTTGACGAATGATCTTATGGATGGTATGATGGATGATATATTTTTTGATCCTCTGAAGAGGGCGTGTGGATGATGATTTTTAGATATTAAATCATAGTTGATTCTTAGATATTAAATCATAGTTGATTTTTTTCGATGATGATTGGTAAATGTTAAATTGTTGATTGACGAACCGATTCCTTGGTGGGTCGGCTCATTTCAAGGCATTTTTAAGCTGATACCTTGGCAGGTCAGCTCATTTCAATGCCGTTTCGTAGAACTTTATGGTATTGAAATTTTTGGGATCGGCCCCCTAGGGGGTTAGCTCTTTCCATGATTGGCGAGCAATTTTTAGTAGATCCGTCAGTCAGATGATGAGCCGACTCCTTTGTCAGGGCGTCAGGTCATCTACGGGCTTTTCCTCCAAATACGAAGGGATGCACCAGAGAAATTTCGTGGGATAACATACCAACCCCTTCTTTAAGGGATCAGTTGGTTAAGTTGGCTCCTGCTTATGAGAGGTAACTTTCTGTTAGTAGATAACCCGTTCAAGTAGATACGAAGAGATAAATTTTATTGAAAGCCTTAAAGGCTTGTCGTTTGGGAATGTACACTTATTGGAGGCCTTCAATGGCCATTACATCAAAAGTAGTAGACTTTGAGATGCTCAACGTTCCAAGGGTAGGGGAGCTGACGACCTTTGAGATCTTCTAGATGGTGAGAGTCAGGCTTGGTCGATCGGACAACGCAGTATGACCCCTCCGAATTAGATCTGAGTACCCTAGCCCCCGACTCTGCAGTATTCTGGAATACTCGGCGAAGGACTAAGTTTCCTGGATGGAATAACCTAGTCTTGACCTTAGAATTGTAGAATTGTGCCACCTGTTGATGTCGAGCAGCAACCTAGAGTCTGGAGATGTCTCTGGCTTCCTCAAGTAGGTTTAGGTTAGCTGCGATCTGCTCGGTGTTTTGGTTTTCTTGATAATTTCTGACTCGAGCTGTAGGAAGGCCAATTTTAACCTGCACCATTACCTTCGAACCATAGGAAAGCGAAAATAGAGTTTCCCGAGTGGATGATTGAGCCGTATTTCTGTAAGCCCAGAGGACGAACGGGAGCTCCTCGACCCAATTACTTTTTGCTTTCTCTAATTTTTTTTTTTGATATGGTGCTTGATGACTTTGTTAACTGTCTCCACCGGTCCATTAGATTGCAGGTGTTGAGGCGAAGAATATGCGTTCGAAATATCGAGCCCTTGACACATACTTCAAAACTTGTCATTATCAAATTGCCTGCCATTATCAAACACGATGGAACGTGGGATCCTGAACCGACAGATAATATTCTTCCAAACAAAATCGACCACCTTCTGCTTTGTGATTTTTATAATGGGCTCGGCTTTAGCCCACTAGGTGAAGCACTCAACTGCGATAAGAGCGAACTTGACCTTCCCTTTCCTTGTGGGCAGATGTCCGATAATATCAATCCTCCATTGAGCAAACGGCCATGGTTCACTCATGGGAGTTATTTCTTCTGCCAATCGCCTTAGCACGGCCGCGTACCGTTGATACTTGTCGCACCTTTGAACGTAGTTCTTTGAGTCTTCCTTGATGGTTGGCCAAAAATATCTTTGACGGAGTATTTTGAGAGCCAGAACTTGACCACCAGAGTGATTTCTACAGATGCCTTCATGAATCTCCCGAATCACGTAGTCTGCCTCATCAAGTTGGAGACACCTGAGATAGGGCTATGAATTCCCTTTCTTGTACAAAATTCCATCCAGGATTATGTAGCGTGCCGCTCTGACTCTCAGGCGCCTAGCCTCCAAATTGTCTAAGGGTATCTCACCAAATGTGAGGTAAGTATAAATGGGGTCCATTAAGCTCAAAGCATCGTCCACTGGATTGACCATTTTCTTCTCCGTTTGGTCAATACTCGAATGTTCTATGAACTCCACAGGAATGACTAGCGAGATCTTTCCTTCCGTGACTGAGGCTAGCTTCGCTAGGGTGTCAACCCAGGAATTCTCCGCCCTAGGAATCTGATTGATAGTGCAACGCTAGAATTTTTCTATCAGTTTCCTTACATCGGCCAGGTAAGCCACCATCCTAGTCTCATTGGCCTCGTACTCACTAAAGATATGATTACATCGTACCTAGAGAGACTAGACCCCCAGACCGGGTGTCAGCCTGAGTCTAGCCAGTAGAGCCTCATACTCCACTTCATTGTTAGAGGCCTTGAAACTAAGTCTGCTCGCATACTGGATGGGTGTAGAATCAGGTGCAAACAGGACAATTCCTGCTCCGGCATGCTTGGCGTTAGATGACCCATCCACATAGAGAAACCATCCTGGCTTTGATACTGTCTCTTGATTACTTGGAGGAACAGGTGAATGATTCATCTCTACCTCGGTGCTGATTCCTTCTTCGTTCGGGACAGTGAATTCTGCAATGAAGTTGGCCACAGCTTGGCCCTTAATCGTTGTCCTTGGTCAGAACTGTATATCAAACTCCCCAAGTTCGATTGCCCATTTAGTTAGTCGACCCGACACCTCTGGCCTCTGAAGGACTTGCTTGAGGGGAGAGTCGGTCAAGACGATAATGGAATGTGCCTAGAAGTACGGACGTAACCTCCGAGCTGAGAAAACGAGACAGAGCGCTAATTCTCCTAAACCAGATACCTTGTCTCGGATGTACCATGACTTTACTCACATAGTATACGGGATGTTCTTTGCCCCTACTTCTCTAATCAGGGTCGAGCTAACCGCTGAGGCTGACACTGTAAGATAAAGAACAGCGGTTCACCTTCTTCAGGCTTAGACAGTAGGGGTGGTGAATGTAAATACTATTTCAACTGTTGAAAGGCCTACTCACATTCCGATGTCCACTTAGCCTTCTTATGACCCTTCAACTACTGAAAGAAGGGGAGACATTTGTCAGTGGCCCTGAATATGAACCATTCGAGCGTTGCTGCTCGTCGGGTGAGGCATTGTATCTCCTTGATAGTCTGAGGCGAGCTCATGTTGAGAAGTGCCTTAATCTCGTCGGGGTTTGCTTCAATGCCCCTCTGACTGACTTGGAACCCGAGGAATTTACCGGAGCCAACCCCAAAGGTGCACTTCACGAGATTCAACTTCATGTGATACTCTCAGAGGATAGCGAAAGTTTCTCCGAGATCTGCTAAGTGATCGGACGCATTGATACTCTTAATGAGCGTGTCGTCAACATAAACTTCCATAGTATGTCCGATCTGCTTGGCAAACATTTGATTCACCAACCTCTGATATGTGGCTCCAGTGTTCTTTAGGCCAAATGACATGACCCGTTAACAATAAAGTCCCTTGTCGGTGACGAAGGTAGTCTTCTGCCTATCTGGGGATGCATCGCGATCTGGTTATACCCGGAATAAGCGTCTAGGAAAGAGAGTAACTCATACCTCGCTGTGTTGTCCACCAGCTGATCAATCCGAGACAATGAGAAGCTATCCTTGGGATATGTCTTGTTTAGATCCGAGTAATCCACACAGACCCACCATTTCCTGTTAGCTTTCTTGACAAGGACCACGTTTGAAATTCAATCGAGATAATGTACCTCCTCTATGAAGCTAGCGTCGAGCAATACTGAGACTTCATCTGCTATGGCTTTATACCACTCAACATCGAACGGTTTCTCTTTTGTTTCATGGGTTTATGATTCGAGTTCACATTCAGCCTGTGAACCATGACATCAGGAGAGATCCCGGGCATGTCCTTATGTGACCATGTAAATACATCTCTGTGTTGTTGTAGGAAAGCTAGCATTTCGGACCGCTGCCCGAAATTCAACGATGTTTCGAGCTGAACGGTTTTACTCGGATCTGCCTCATCGAGCGGTATTTTCTCCAGGTCTTCCGCAGACGAGTCCTCCATGGGTCCCCTAGGTCTAGGACGTTGATGGTGAGGGCTTACTTCACTGACCCTTTTTTTACTGCCATCGCATAACACCTCCGAGCCTGGCACTGATCGCCTCAGAGGTAGCCTATTTTACCCTCGGTGGGAAATTTTATCATCAGATGGTAAGTGGACACGACTTCCCTCTTTGCATTGAGAGAAGGTCGGAAAAGAATGACGTTGTGCACTGATGGCACATTGACGACGAGGAAGTCTACTATGAGGAAGACTTGATGTCGTCCTTCCTCTATTGTCACAGGGAGGGAGATGGCCCCCTCAGAAATCACCCTTTCTCCGACAAAGTCGTGTAGGGGGGTCTTCACAGGTTTGAGGCGTGACCTTGGAATCCCCATTCTTTCGAAAGCCTCGAAGTAGATCACATCTGCTAAACTTTCAGTGTCGACCAAGATGCGGTACACCTTATGGTTGGTTATGATCATAGTAACTACTAAGGCATCATCGTGCGAATGCTGAATTTCACAGAGTTGGGTTTGAGCTAACGGTATTAAATCCGAGCGGATCCGGTGAGTGTGATAAAAAATCCTCTGCACATCATCGCGTCTGTTGCTGTCTGGATTTGTATCTGCGAGCGATAAGTCTCCACGTGCTTTGATGGGTCACCAGACCTAGAGTATTGGATGACGGGAGGTATCCGAAACTTCTGAGGCATCACCTCGCTCATGATTGCGGAGTTGAAGGGAGGTTCGGTCTCTTTCATCATTGCTTGAACGGCTGTAGGGATTGATGAGGGTTGCTGATTCTTTTCTAGCATCAGAATCTTGTCGTTGAGTTCTGTAAACCGTGTCTCCCACGGGTCTCTGTTTTCAGCCACTATCTCTTGCGTGGCTTCCACCTTAGGGGTTCTTCTTTCCCTTCTCCTTTCTATCTCATAACGGAGATCCGTTGCTGCCAGAGTTGAGGTGACCGAGACGTTCATTAGAACTCGAGTCATTGTATTCCGAGTTGGAACTCGGTCTTGGGTTAGAGGAGGGTTCTGAGCTGAGGCTGGAACCCAAGCAGATTGATGTCAAGACCCCTTAGGTCTCATACTTCACAGTGCGGACTGGGCTTCGACCACTGGTCTAACCATTTCCTGGACAGGAAGCAGCTATGGTTACTGCTCCTATTGCTGCTTCATCTGGTTAATTTCATCGCGTAGGGCTTGTATCTCGCTTTGTATAGCTCGATACTTACTTGCCCCACTGCAGGAGTGCTGAGATGGTCGTAGAGCAGACTCGGCATGAAATAACAAAGAAGATCGAGTTTGTTCATTCGGCTCAGGCTCCATAGCTGCAGATTTCTTCTTTCCTCTTACCATTGTACTTGAGAATAGCGAACTGACTTTTCCTATCAGTTTCCCACAAACGGTGCCAAAAATGTTACCGACCAAATCTGGATAACTCTCCACTCAGACCACTGAACTCCGAGCCGCTTTGACGTCTTGGACCTGCACAATCACAATGAGTAAAAGAGACCCTGGTCTAAATAGGGGATCCTCCGATGCCTAAGTCAGGTCAAGGGAATCTGGGTCTAAGTTCATTTGTAGAGGGAGAGTGTGAGATATTGCGTACCTTTTCCTCATTATGAGATACTATTTATACCCTCTCACCCGGAAAAGGCATGTCCGTATAACTTAGCACATTTTAGGGCACTTTTTGCATCCCGCGGGAGACTCAGCTACCCAACCGTCGTGTGGTCATGCAGACGTGGGTGGTTGAATAACTGTCTCTAGTCGTGCAGTAGTGGGGTGGCTTGAGATCCCACAAGTAGATCCTGATCCGAATGGTTTGAGCTTCACACCGACTGCCTTAGCCTCGGATTACTCCGAACCGATAGCCTCGTAGTAAAGATGTAACTAGGGCCGAGGCGGGAGTCTTTTCCTTTGGTTGGTTTCGCCATTCTTGACTTACTCTTGCGTCTCCGGTTAGACCTGAATGGTGTCGAACCTCGAAGTTGAGTAGACTTGGATCTTCCCATAACAATATAGATTGATTTACCATCTTCTAGTAGCTCGAGCTTTGGTGGTTTGACATGATATAAGGAAAGAAGTTCTAACCACTTTAGTATTACTACTAAAGTAGGTGCTGACTTCCTCACTACTCAATACATGATCATCTTGGGGGGGGGTCCAACTTTTTTGGGACATGAGTTGAATTGCCTGAGTCTTTGACACGTGTGTCATCCGCCATATATCCAACATGTATACCATCCCCTCATGCGAGTGGCCTTTCCAGATCCTCCAAAGATAACCTTATAAATATATCTACATATGATGCTATTTTTAGGGGTGGTAATGGGTTGGGTCGATTGGTCTAACCTGTTTTAGAAATTGGTCCAAGTCAAGCTAAATGGTTAACTAGTCAGGCTTGGGTTGAACCCAACCCACTCATAAGTTATCAACCGGTTGGAACAAATGACTCCACCTTAACTGACCCAAAACTCCAAATAAAAAAGAAAAGTATAGATGACTTTTTATAAGGCCCATATCCTAGTCCATATCATTTTGTACACTCCCGTGATCCTCCCGTCGAATTTCGGCAACCTACGACCTATAATCGACGTTTGCGCGCGACCCTAAGTCGTATCCCATAAATCTGAGTCGGCTCAATCAGAGACTTGTACCATTGCGACAACACTATAGTCGCGGTTCTAACGCCGCGTCTTGCACATCGATTCGATACCCCAGCCAGGAGATGTGGGCCCATGTTTATCTCGAAGAAACGTCACGCATTTGTGAACCCAAGAGAATCTCTACAACTCATCCCATCAATCAATCAATCAATCAAAGTATATAACCCGTGCTTTCTTTCTCTCCAAGACAAGCAACCTACCCTAAGTCAACTCTCAAGTTAAGTACATCTATCACTCACATCCATCACCTCTCTCTTACAACCACCATTTATCTCTCTCTTTCTCTACACATTTTTCAAGCAACAAAGAAAAAAGAGGTGCATGTCCAAGCACTTTCAAGGAGAGAAAAAAGTGTGTTGTGTGTGGCCCACTTCCCATCCCAAGATCCATCATCTTAACCCTTCAATTCTCATCATCTTCCATCAAAGTGAGACACAAGGAGTTCAGTGCTCCATTGGACCAAGAAGATCAAACAGTGGATATTTTATAAGCCTAAATTTCATGTTTTAGTGATGGGCCAAGTGGGGCCTATCGATTGATGGTATGGATCTCACTTTGGACCCTAGATGTGGCCGATGACCCACCATTATTCAAATGATCATTTCATGATTGGGCCATTCTCCATGGACTCCATTATGATGTTTACTTTTCTAAGTTTGAAAGAGGTCATCTAGACCTTCCATTTTGATGGAGAAGGAATCTCCACCATTGATTTTGATTTGTTGGGCCCACATGTATTGGGACCCACTTGATGTATGATTGAATGCATGAAAAGGGAGGGCTTATAGTGGCGGAGCCCTCCATCATCACGTCTCTCTCTCTCTCTCCTTCCTTTATTTTGTGGCCCACATGATGAGTGTATGTGATATTTAAACCGTTCATCCAACAGACCACATGGCTGTCCAAACATGGGGACCAACCCACCTTGCTACCCTTTTTGTTTGAAGGGTCCAGATGATGGGAAAATACAAATATAGGTGGACCCCAAGATGGCCAGATGGGCCAGCCCAGAACTTGCTAGACGTCTGCTGTCCAGACCGTCCAACAAGGTCTGGACGTTGTTGGAAATGAAAACAAAAATATTAGCTTGATTCAAAACCTTTGGGTGGGCCGCTCATGCAGGCCCCATCTTGATGTATAAATCTAATCCATGCCGTCCATCCTATCTCTCAGTCCATTTTAGGTGTTGAACCAAAAAATGAAATCAATCCTATTATCTAGCGGGCCGTAGCATAGAAAATAGTGATTTTTATTGTTAAAATCGACTAGGACCCACCTTGATGTTTCTACACGCCAAAACATGCTGAATATTGGGTTCGTTTGGACTGTCTTGAGCCATAGAATCTAGTGGGTGGAACGAATCTACCTGATGTGGGCCCCACTTAGGAAAAACCATGGAAAAATAAAAAATAAAAATAAAAAAATAAAAAAATTAGCATGCAGCAGGCGCTGCTGCTACAGCGTCGAGTGGTGGGTAGGGACCGTGGGTCCCAACCATAGGGCCCACTGTGTTGTGTGATGAACATCAATATCGTGCATTTGATGGGGCCCTTTTAGTTATGGGTCACACCAGAAGTTGAGCCGTACACAGAGCTCAGGAGGACGTCTACCCTTGAAACTTCTATTGTCCAGAGGTTTTGGATCATTATGAAATTTATTTTTCCTCTTTATTCGAGTCCTTATGACCTTATTAACTGATTGGATGGAAGATGAACGTTATGATGGGCCCCACATAGGACCCACTGATGTAGTGTTTTACCCACACCGTCCCCACATGTGGGAAGTGGGACGGATGGTGTATTTGATGGGGCCCTTTTAGTTGTGGGGCATACCATAAGTTGAGCCGTACACAAAGCTCAGGAGGACGTCTACCCTTGAAACTTCTATTATCCAGAAGTTTTGGATCATTATGAAATTTGTTTTTCCTCTTTATTCGAGTCCTTGTGACCTTATTAACTGATTGGATGGAAGATCAACATTATGGTGGGCCCCACATAGGACCCACTGATGTAGTGTTTTACCCACACCATCCCCACGTGTGGGAAGTGGGATGGCTGGTTTACCTCACTCTAGCTATTTAGCTACTGTATTTCGTCACCAAGCCACGTGAGATTCACTGATGTATGTATTGTATTCCACGCCTTCCATTAGTGTGGACTCCACCGTGATGTATTTATTCTATATCCACGCTGTCTGTCAGGTGGATCACGCTGCAAATAGTGGAGGTTTGAACGTCTACCAGTGAAACCCTTTTTGGGTCACAGAAGTTTTGGATCTATATGAAATTCGTTTTTCCCTCTTAATCCAAGTCTTTGTGACCTTACGAACTAGCTTGATGGAAAATAAATGCTATGATGGGCCCATTGAGGTTTTGACAGTGGAAAATCATTACCTCCACTGTTATGTGTGGTATGGTCCAGATGATATCTTGATATGATTCATATTTTTGCATAATACTCTTAAAAAAAAAGATTTTTAATAATAGATTAATGGTGTAATGGTGCGGCCCACATGATGCAGCCCATTTGATGTGTATGAAGCTTATTGTTGAGGCCCACCTTGATGTGTACGAGGCCTGTTGTTGAGGCCCACCTTGATATATATGAGGCCCATGTGATGCAACTCATTTAATGTATTTGAGGCCCATGGAGATATATATAAGGTCCATTGCAATGTGTGATGTCACGCCCCAAACTCAGAAATCAGATTCATAGGAATCTCGATCGTCGAATCCGGTACTAACAGCCTCCGTAGTACCCTATTCTCGGCTCCCAACGCAACATACGCCAGATTCCGATCCTGGGATCCTACAAGGAGAATTTTTCAACGTATATTTGTCTTGTAATAAGCATAACTACAAGTTTACCCAAATCATAAAGGCAACATCATCATCACATATCCACTAATATAATCACTTGAATACAATACTGAAAGGAAAATACATATATCAAAATCAGAGCTCCTGAAAACCACTGCACGCTCCAAGGTCAACGCTGCTGCAACCTACGCCACCTGCACACATCTATCGTGCATAAGCTTATAAAAGCTTAGAGGGTCGTGTATGTGTGTGTAAGGTAAGTGCCAGGTATACAATAAAACTCATAAATCATACATCATCGGGATAAGCAGAAATACTGACAAGATCATGGATCATACGATATCAGCTATACCAAAGCTATGTGATGCAAGACATGAATGCTATCGGCCATACCAGGGCCATGCGATGCTACACATGAATGTTATAGGCCATACCAAGACCATGCGATGCGAGGCCTATGTAGCCAAATGTCATATGCGAGATACAATACAAGCATGTCAGTCCATTATCAAGTACACATATCAGTACAATTCCTCTCTGGATATCACTGAAGTCTAATATACTTCGCAATGACTGCCTCCTCCCTAGCTGCACATCCAAGCAAGCGGAATAGACCTCACTATCCGCCTGACCAGTAGTCTGCCAATACCTACCCGGCTCGTCGATAGTAGATACATTTGTGAGCTGGTCAAACTCAGCTTAGTTTATAGCCTCCTCTCTCGGGCAGGTAAGGCCACACCCCCTCCTAACCGACCACGACACAGTGAGAGACACGACCTGCTGGTATTCGACACTCGGACGCTCATGTATCCACTCGGTCTAAACGTTGGGGCACCTCCTGGTACCAAAAAAGTTCTGAGATTTTCATCCAAGGACATCGTACGTCCCCGTATGCTAGAACCAAGTATTTTCATTATCCGATACGACCATCCACGATGTGCTTGCGGAGCCATGACCCTGATGTCGCTAGGGCGTGCAGTGATTAAGTCACACATATGCGAGATGCATGAGTCACACCGTACAGTCATGCAACAATCCTGTGTGTACAGCGCGATAATGTGGGGCACTCCGTCTCATAAGGAGTCCCGTAAATGTCTCAGCCCAACGACTTATGCTATGATCAAACAATTCTCATATCAAGCATGCATATGATGCGTATGAGCATGACTCATGGAGTTATACTAAGCATGTTATAAAGTGATGAACTATCAACAAGTATGAGCCTATCAATGGGCCTTAAGGAGAGTCGTAATGTGGACATTTAACCAACATTATACTTATAATGTGGACGTCAAACCAACATTGCTCTCAAGGCTCGGCTCGCCATAAATATCATTACATAAACCATATGGAGGAATGACACATTGCAATGGACCTTAGGTACATCCCATTGGGCCTTAAATACATAAAATGGGCCGTGTTACATGGGTCTTATATTCATCAAGTGGGCCACATCAATGGGCTGCACCAATGGGCCTTTGAATACATCACAATGAGCCTCGTAACATGGGCCTTACATTCATATAAAAAATGGGCCTCAACACGGCCTCATACACATCAAGGTGAGCCTCAACAATGGCCCATAAATATAACAAGCTGGGCCTATTCACTTGGGCCTTATATATACTAAGTGGGCTACATCAATGGACGACCACAAATAAATCAAGATGGGCCTCATACATATACCAAGGTGAGCCACATCAATGAGCCGCACCAATGGGCTTTATATTCATTGTAATGGGCCATAACTCATGGGCCTTAGAGTACATCATAATGGCCTTACTAAATGGCCGGAAGTATATCACAATGGGCCTTTACCAATGAGCTAAGTACATCATATTGGGCCTCAACCCACGGGCCCTAATACATCACAATGGGTCTCACCCCATGGGCCCTAATACATCACAATGGGCCTCATAAATATGAAGGTGGGCCTAATCATATATTAAATGGGCCTACTCACAGAGGTCTTAAGTATATCAAATGGGCTTGCTCACATGGGCTTTAAATATATCAAATGGGCCACACCAAATAAAAGTGGTGATAATGATTTCTACCATTAAAATTCCTAAGGCCCACTATTACATATGTTTCCCATCCAACCTATTCACAAACTACCATAGTGGTAGATGAAGTGGGAAACAAATATCCACTTGTTGGGAAGCTACAATGGCCCTTAGAGATTTTTGAACGGTGGGCATCCTTGACCATTACCCTAAATGGTGGGGTCCACTTGAACTCATGCCATAAAAATGGGCTTTTAAAATGGCTGGACTGATTGGATGCAACACAAGCATCATGGTGGGGTCCACACGAAGGCCCACCTTCAAGTATATTAGATATAATATAATATATAATCTATACATTGTGTATTATATATAACATAATATTACACACACACACACACACACACCGTCCCACATGTGGGGGAGGACGATCCCACCGTCCAGTGGACGGTGTGGTGTATAACACATACATTATTGTGGGCTCCACCATCCGCTTGGACAGTGGAAATAAAACCCGTACATCACTGTGGGTTCCATGTGGGGCCCACCATAACATTTATTTTTCATCCAATTCGTTGGTAAGGTCCTACAGACCTGGATGAAGGGGAAATACAAATTTCAGCTTGATCCAAAACTTCAGTGGACCCAAAAAGGGTTTCAATGGTAGAGTTCAATCACCGCTGTTTTTTGTGGTGTGGGCCACCTGAGATCTGGATCAAGTTGATTTTTGGAGGGGACCCGCCTCAGGGGGTGGTCCACCTCATGGATGGTGTGGATACAAAATATACATCATGGTGGGGCCCACAGTGGGACCCGTGGGACCCTGCCCGTTCACGCCAGGACGCCTGCGCGTCCTCAGGTTTGTCAGCGGCAGCAGGTGCTGCTGTTGCTCTTATTATAAATTTTTTTTTTGAAAAACTATTTTCTTGCGGTTTTTCGTATGTAGGGCTTGCATTAGATGAATCCGACCCACCCAATGGATTCTATAATCCATAACCAATCCATCAAGTCCAATATTGGGTATTTTTCGGCCTGTAAAAATATTCAAGTGAATTTAAAAGGTAAAAATCACTGTTTGCTAAGGTATGGCCCGCCCGAAAGTCGGATTGACTTCCCTTTTCAACTCAATGTCTAAAATGGGCTTGGGAACGGAATAGACGGTGTGGATTTCATTTATGTATCAAGGTGGGGCTTGTACAAGTGGTGCACCCCAAATACTTTACACCAAGGTAATATCTGTGTTTCCCATTAACGTCCAGCGTCTAGGGACGCTGGACGGTCTGGCCATACAAAGGTGGGCCTACTCAGGTGGGCCACTAAATGATGTATTGGTGTGGGTACAACACATATGAAGTGGGCCTCACCTACATATGGCTTAGTAAAAATACATGCTTCATGATGGGGTCCATCTGAGTGGGCCACACAACCTCATCATCATCACTAAAAAAAATATAAAAAGAGAGGGAGAGAGAGAAAAAGAGTGGGAGTGGGACACGCGTGATGGAGGGACCCCGGCACTATGGGCCCTCCCTTCCATGATCTACAACATACATCAAGTGGGTCTCATTACATGTGGGCCCATAAAATTGAAATCCAATGGTGGAGATCCCTTCTCCACGAAATTAGACGGTTTAGATGACCCATATACAAGCTAGGAAGGTAAACATCATGATGGGGTCTATGGAGAATGACCCCATCATGAAATGATATTGATGATCAAGATGGGCCATCGGCCACATCTTAGGGTCCAAAGTGAGATCCATACCATTGATCGGTAGACATCACTTGGCCCATCTTAAAAACATGAAAAACTAAGCTATGGAAGTACTCACCACTTGATCTTCTTGGTCCGTTGGAGAGCCGGTCTCCTTGTGCTTCACTTTAATGGAGAGGATGAGAAATGGATGGCTAGGATGATGGGTTTTGGAGTGGAAAGTGGGCCTCACACATGCATTTTCTCTCCATGGGAAGGCTTGGACGTGAGCTCTTTCTCTTTCTTGGGATGTGTCGAGAAATGAGAGAGAGATGGGATGTAAGGAGTGATGGAGTGATGGAAAGTGAGTGATGGGGTGTTGGACATGTACTTGACATGTATGGGTGCGTAAGAGAGAGAGAGGGAGAGAGTTGACTTTAGGTAAGGGTGATGTAAGAGGGGAATGATTGCTTGTACTTGACATGAGATGATTGATGGATGGATTGATTGATTGATTGATGAGACATATTGTAGAGATTCTTTTGAGATTTGTAACGCGCGGTATTTTTTCTCGAACTAAACGCGGGTCCACATCTCCCTGCCAGGGTATCGGATCGGTATGCAAGTTGCGGCGTTGCAACCGCGATGACTGTGTGGTCACAATGGTACAAGTCTCGGATTAAGTCGACTTAAATCTACAGGATACGACTTAGGGTTGTACGCAAACATCGATTATATGTCGCAGGTTACCGGAATTCGACAAGAATGATCGCGAGAGTTAACGGAACAGTACGGATTAGGATATGGGTCTTGCATGTGATTCCGCCATAGTTTATGTAATGATGTTTATGGTGGACCATGCCTTGGGAATAATGATGGTTTGACGTCCACATTGTAAGAATAATGTTGGTTAAATGTCCCCATTGTAACTCTCCCTAGGGCTCATTGATAGACCCATACTTGTGTGTAGGCCGTCTAGGCCTATCATCGTTGTAAGGATAGTTCATCACCATATAAAATGCTTAGTATAACTCTATGACTCATGCTCATATGCATCATATGTATGCTTGATATGAGTAGTGACTGATTATAGCATATGCCATTGGGCATATTACTCATGAGACTCATTTATAGGAGTTACTCACATGATCGCGTGGTACACGCAGGATTACTACATGATTGGACGGTGTGACTCATGCTTCTTGCATATGTGTGATATAATTATTGTATGCCCTAGTGACATTAGGGTCATGGTCTCCACAGGCACATTGTGGATGGCCGAATTGGATACCAAAAATATTGGCTCTAGCACTATGGGCACATAAGATGTCATTGGGTGAAAATTTCAGAACCTTTTTGGTACCAGGAGATGCTTCAACGTCTAGACCGAGTGGATATACGAGTGCACGAGTGCCGAATACCAGTAGGCCGCGTCTCCCACTGTGTCGTGGTCGATCAGAAGAGGGTGTGATCTTATCCGCCTGAGTGAGGGGGTTGTAAGCTAGGCTGAGTTTGACCAGCTCGCAAATGGGTCCACTATCAATGAGTCGGGTAGGCATTGGCAGACTACTGGTCAGGGAGATAGTGTGGTCTCTTCCACTCGTTAGGCCACGTGACTAGGGAGGCAGCGATCAGTGTGGAGTATACTAGACACCAAGGATATCCCAGAGGAAAACTGTGCTGATATATGTACTTGATGAAAACTGACATGCTTGTGTTGCATCTCGCATATGACATTTGGCTACGTAGGCCTCGCATCGCATGGCCTTGATATGACCGATAGCATTCATGCCTTGCATCATATAGCCTTGGTACGGCTGATGGATTCATGAACTTACCAGTATTTTTTCACATTACTCTAATACTGCATACTTGACACTTGCCTTGTGCACACAGTTACACCACCCTCTAAGCTTTTGTAAGCTTATGTACGACTATTACGTGCAGGTGACGTTAGATCGCAGCTGCGCTGAGGCAGGAGCGCGCATCAGATTATTTTAGAGCCTTTTGATCACCTTGTAATTCTCTTTCCGCATTGTACTTAAAGTTTTTGATATAGTAGATATGTGGTGATATTGTTTTGTGACTTTGTTATGCTCCATTATAAAAAAAATTCATACTGAAAATTCTCCTTGTTGGATCCTAGGATCTGAATCTGAAGTATGAGTGCTAGGAGCCGAGAATGACGCACTACGGAGCCTGTCGACGTCGGATTCGGTGATCGAAAATTTTATTATCCCATTTTCTGAGTTTAGGGCGTAACACTTTTGGTCTAAATGGGTCTAGCTGAGTCGAGTCAAGCTCGAGCCATTTACAATTAAATGGGTAGGGACAGAGTAAGTTGGGCTTGATGAATTTTTTAGTGGTTTTGATCATGTTAGGAGGTTAGAGCTCATGGCCTGGAGTTGGGCCCATTTATTAAATGGGTCAGGTTTGGGCCAATCCCAATTCGATCTGATCCCTACTTATTTGATACTTCAGAAGACTACCATAAGTGATTGTATATGTACCGTTCAGTTCGTTTCCGGCTTGTACAAATGGGACCCATTGTTTATTGATCTATTGTCGGGTGTCATCCCCTCCAATTACACATGCATAAAGATCTCCTAGATGGAAAAATCATAAACCTTCCAGTATGTGGCCCACAAACAAACGGCTGAGAAAGAAACTACAAAAGTTGTTCCATTCAACATATTCTACTGCTAGGATCTTAAAATCTAGAGGGATTTTGGTTCATGGGCCATCCATAGTAAGGCTATGTTTCTGTAAGTTGTCTGCCCATTTAAAAAATAAATAAATTATGGGACATAGGTAGAGAGACCAACATGATTTTTTGGTCCCGAGCATCCAAACGGTGTTCCAACTAATGGGTGTCTTGGATGAGCTGCCATCACACTCAGTTGAAACTCTCGTAACTCTGCCACTTAGGTTGAGTATGGACTCTTTTAAGTTGGTTCATGTTCATCCTTATTTCTATCAATACACACGTGAGCCAATTATAAAAAGTTGTGTAATTAGGAGAGAGTTGCCTAATACATTCTAAGATTTTTGATAGTAGTGTTAAAGTGATTATTAAGATAAATGACCGACTTAAAAGCCATAAAAGTAAGTAATGCTAAAACGGTTATAACAACCATCGTAACATGGAAAGAATCTAGACTATTAGTCTAATATTGTAAATAATGAAGAAAATCAGTAGAAAAAAAATCATTTCTTACCAACCAAATCAAAGCAAAACAAATACATCTTTTAATTATCGGCCATTTACATTCTTTAATGTAATATTTATTTTTAGTTGTCATTTATATTTCTTAATATAATCTTTATATTTTTCTGTCATTTACATTTCTTATTGTAATCATAATAGTAACTAGGTAGTTGTTAACTTTAATTTTAATTCGAGTCTATACTCGTGTATTGGATTTAATTTGAGTATCAAGTAGGATTCTCACTAGCCATTTGATCAATGGACATAAATGTGGCCGGTCAAAATCCTTTAAACAGAAAAACATCCAATCAACAAGTTGGATGGATCTATTTGTTAGGATCATCAAGAATCACTCTATGAGGTAATAGGAACCATCCCATCCATGGCTTGGACAAAGGATGGCTATGGATTAGATCATCCAATCATTGTGATTTTTTTGTTTTTAATGGTGGCCCATCAAATGTGTTATGAATGAAATGTACAGTTCTGGTTAGTCGATTAAATGGTCTTAGTAAACTCATGCAACTAGGAGCACTATAACTTATAGAGCTATGAGAGCACATGGGCATTTCTCAAATGTCTTGATAAGCATTTCACAATACATCTAGCTCAAATCTGGACTTAAAGTCGGTGAATTCTTATCAGGATTGGTGGGCCACACCTCCAGACACTCTTAAATATTTGCTTTCAGAGTCTTCGGCTTTTGTGAATTAAGAAGGAGATCTATTCTCTTTCTTGGCACACGTATGTGAGATCTCGACCTTAGACTGGAGGGGGCTCAACGTGAACATTCCCTATAAAGAATCCAGAGCATCACCTTCATCATTTGGGCTACACTTACATGTCAAATACAAGCCGCTGGTGCTAACCGTCCACTTCTCCCATGCGAGTGTCGCCCACCTGAATTCGCTTTGATTTATGGGACAGGGCATGTTCACTGGACCACCTAATGATTGGCAAGGATCTTGCACACGTGTGCAACAATTCCCTTGAATCTCCCTCCACACGAGGAAAAACAGTAGAGCGTTTCTCAAGCAAGGCCGTCAACGATGTGGGCCCAAGCTGAGCTGGTGCCTTCGGACTTTACAAGCAAAGACAACCAGAAAAAATGACAACTACAGCTGCTTTTAGAAAAAAACTAAAGATATTGACACTTTTTCCATCCACGTCACAATACGTTGCTGTGACTCAGTTACCAGAATCCAGCATGGCATACGAAATGAGATCCAAGCCCTCCATGAGATAGGTCACAATCTTCTTTTGCACGGGAACAAAAATCAGGCTATTTATATCAGTAGGCCACAATTTAGGAAAGAAATGATTGGATGAAAAAACTGTCTGAGTTTTTCTACGGAACGCGGGTAAATGCAAATCTCATGTGGACCACATCAAAGGAAAACGAGCCAAAACGAGCCAAAACGAGGCAAATGCAAATCTCATGTGGACCACATCAAAGGAAAACGAGCCAAAACGAGCCAAAACGAGGCAAATGCAAATCTCATGTGGACCACATCAAAGGAAAACGTAGTGGCAGAATATCCACCATTAAAAACTTTTCGCGGCCACAAAAGTTATGGATCTAGTGTTATCCTTCCATCCAGGTTTCGGTGACCTTATGAATAGATTTGATGGAAATAAGCACTACAATGGGGTGAGGAAGTTTTTAATAGCGTGCATTTAATCCCCTGTTTTTCTACGGTGTGGTCCACCTAACATTTCAATCCGTCTCAAATTTTTTTTTTCAGGAGGAATGCCTCTAAAGAGCTGTAAAAAATTGATGTAGGCATAATACCTATAACATTGTAGGGCGTACACCGTCTAGCCGCCCTCACCACTGACAGTGTGACCGTCAGTGTCAACCCCGGATAGGGTACTAGGCCACCACGACCTATCTGGAGAGGGAGGGTCTTGTCAGACCCGTAAATAAATAAATAAATAAATATATATATATATATAAATATAAATATATATATATGGAAAAAGTATTATGCGCTCGACCTCACCGGCCCGTCCCATGAGGTCAAGCTGTGTGGGCCCCACCATAATGCGTTTCGAACATCTACCCATCAGTCAGATGCACCATTCCATTGTGGGCCTAGGTCTCAATAATCAAGTTAATTCGTGACTTTTATGGGCCATACGACATATAGAAGTGGAGAGGCGCCGTGTACCATTAAAACATTCATAATCATATTTGGGGCCCACAAAACATGTGAATTGAAAATCCAGCCCATCCATTATGTGTGTCCCACATGTATGAGGGTTCAGACCAAGTTTCAGTAGCATTCAAAACTCAGGTAGGTCCCACAAAGTGATTTTATATGTTTTAACAGTATTTCACATGATTTTAGATGGTATAGCCCACCTGAGTTCTGTATGTAGCTGATTTTTGGGATATCCCATGATTTATAGGGGAGCCATCAAATGCAACGTGTTGATGGTCGACACACATCACGGTGGGGCCCACATAGCTCAACCTCTATATATATACACAGGAAAAGGTAATATGCGCTCAACCTTACTATAAGCTCCTACGAGGTCGAGTTGTGTGGGCCCTACCGTGATGCATGTCGACCATCAACACCATGCATTTGATGGGTCCCTTTTAAATTATAGGATATCCCAAAAATCAGTCGAAGACACCGTTAAAACATATAAAAACACTTGGTGGGGCCCACCTGGAATTTGCATGTGTTTGAAACTTGGTCTAAACCCTCATCTAATTGGGACACACATAATGGATGGGTTGAATTTGCAAACAACATCTCGGTGGCCCAAAAAATGATTATGAATGTTTTAATGGTGCGCGACCCCTCTCCACTTCTATATGTGGTGTGGCCTACACAAGTCACAGATTGACTTGATTTTTGAAACCTAGGCCCACAATAGAATAGTACATCTGACTGATGGGGTAGATGTTTGAAACGCATCACGGTGGGGCCCACACAACTCAACCTCATGTGACGGACTCATGATGTCATGTGACGGACTCATGATGTCGAGTTATATATATATATATATAGAAAAGGTACTATGCGCTCGACCTTAGAATAAGCTCCCCTGAGGTTAAGTTGTGTGGGCCCTATTATGATGCGTGTTAACCATCAACATCGTGCATTTGATGGGTCTCCTTTAAATTATGGGCTATCTCAAAAATCAGCCGTAGGTGGGCCATACCATCAAAAATCATGTGAAGACACCGTTAAAACATATAAAAGCACTTGGTGGGGTCCACTTGAAATTTCTATGCGTCTAAAACTTGGTCTGAACTCTCATTCAAGTGGGACACACATAATGGATGGGCTGGATTTGCAAACCACATCTCAGTGGGCCCAAAAAATAATTATGAATGTTTTAATGGTGCACAAACCCTCTCCACTTCCATATGTGGTGTGGCCCAATAAGTAACGGATTGACTTGACTTTTGAGACCTAGGCCCATAATGGAATGGTGCATCTGACTGATGGGGTAGATGTTCGAAATGCATTACGGAGGGGCCCACACAACTCAACCTCATGGGACGGAGGACTCGTGAAGTCGAGCGCATGGTACCTTTTCACACACACACACACACACATACATATATATATATATATATATATATATATATATATATATATATATATATATATATATATATATATATATATATATGAGCTGTATAAATTTATTTACGAATTATAACCATAATACATACAGATTGTTGGGCCTGCAGAGCACTATCCTCACTACTGGCTATGTCAGTGTCCGACCGTGGATAGAGTACTACCCTACTACGACCTATCTAGAGATGGAGATTACGGTCTGGCTACAATTATTTATATAAAACTTGTCTCCTATCGGATGCATAGAGAAGATTATATACTAGCTTTCATATAAGAAGTTAGATGATAAGAATGGCGGTTGTTGCAGTGTTTTTATGGGATGGCTTCCTCAAGGCGGGCCCTCCTTTGCCTGCACGGACAACAATGTCAAGGGAACCCTGGCTAGAGCCGGGGAACCTCCAATGCTTAAGTCAGTTATTTGGTCAATAGCCAAGAGCTTGTCTCGGTTAGAATTGCGTACCTTCTTCTGTCCCAAGCTTAGAGATTTATACAGTTTGCCAACCCTTATCCTCAGAGGATTCTTCTCCTGGGATTGCTCAAGATCCCGAGAATCTGGGGATCCGCTACCCGTATCCCTGAATTTTCGTAGAGCAGCATCTGTCCTCGTTCCGCCACTCTCTGTCTTGGCTGGATCTCGACCGACTCTGGGGGAGTCTCGGCCAGGTCGTGACCGACCCTGGGGGAGTCTCGGCCGACGTAGGAGGACGGGTTCCCGGCCTTTCTACGGGCGGAATAATCTCGGTTTCTACCGGTCATTCCTTACTCCGTGACCGACAGAATCAACTCCTTGAGTGGGTCTTATTCTATTGGCTGAGTGGCTTTAACACGCTTGGCCTTTAGTGGGTTTATGCAGGCGAGGTCATCACTCTGACAGAGCGACTTTAATCGTCCTTGCTTACGCCTCCCGACCTATCCTCTGTCCTGTCGGAGTTGTCTCGGATTCTTCAGGTAGTGTCAGCAAAACCGACCTACTCTTATCCGAGTCTCCGAGCTTGACCCGAGCTTGACACATTTTTTCCCAACAGTGAGCCCCCCTTACTCCTTGTGTCGTCTATGGCATCAAGGAGTACGATTTTCTTGGTCGGTTCGTATTAGCATCCGAGACAATGATGAGGCATTTAATGCTCTTTGAGTCGTCTCTAGCGCGCGACGTTGCGCCTCCCAAGGTCGCACGTGCGACCAGCCGTCAATTCGTTCCGTCCGCGTATAAAAAGCGGACGCGTGGCCACGATTTCGCCGCAGTCAGTCAGCGGTTGCCACGCGTTGAACGGGAGAGCCGAGGCGAACGTCGATTCGCTTTTACCATAATTGCTCTGCCACGTGGCGCAGCTATAAAAGGCCCGGGCGGGAGGACGGTGCGAACTTTGTTTTCGCCCTTCTTCCTCCCGCCTGTGTCTGATTCCGAGTGCGTTTTCACTTTTTCTTCTTCTCCTCTTCCGCTGTCGCCTCTTTCTCCGTCAATCTTTTCTTGCAATCATCGTCGATTTCTTTGGTGAGTCCTTTCCTCCTTCTTTTATCAGCTTTAATGGTCGCACACGGCTCTCAAAGCCCTCGGGAGGAAATGTTCGTAGATGAGGGTGTGTCCCAACACCTTTGAGACGTTACGGAACCACCTTCACTGTTGACGGAGTTTGCCGTCGGTGCTGACGCCGCATTCCGGCTTGTCAGAGAATCCGACGACTCATCGGCTGGGCGTCCTGCCCAGACTGGTCCATCCAGCGGTGGGACGTCTCTGGTGACTCGTCCAGGGAGGCCTAACCCTTGGGTGGATCAGATGAAGGACGAGGATGGAGAGGATGACCTAATCACGGGCGAAGGAACGGTCGTTCCATACCCTGTGAATCGAACTGCGGAAGCTTCTGGGTCATCTTCTAAAGGGGAAGAAGACGAGCCCAGCGGTCTCGTCGCATCCATTCTAAATGAATCCGACTTAAACCGGATCAGGGCCGGATACCATATCCCTGACTCGGTCGTCCTTCATCTCCCTCGTCCGGGTGATTTGCCCGACCATCCCCCTGCAGGGATGGTTGCAATTTTTCAAGTCGCGATGCAGTGTGTCTTGCGTTTGCCACTCCAGCCCATTGCCCGTGACTTTCTCTCCCGAGTCAAAATAGCTCCCGGTCAAATTGTTCCGAATGCCTGGAGGAATTTGTTCGGGTGTGCCGTACTCTGGTCCGAGTTAGAGCAACTTTCCCTCACGGTCGACGAGTTCCTCTATCTGTACCAAGTCCGACCAAATCCTAACTTCCCTGGCCTCTACTTTCTGAGCACGTGGAGAGGTAAAGGGGGGTCTCTAATAACCGACCCACCTACTTCGAACAAGTTCAGGAAGGAAAGGTGGTTCTGGGCGTGCGGTCGGTGGGAGTCGGCCGATACGTGGCCGTACGAGCCTCAAGTATCCCGTACGTTCCGTAGAGCAGGTGACTCGGCGCCTCGGCTCAATGGTCTTTCCTTTTCTTACTCTTCGTTTTTATATCCTCTTCCGCTGATCCCGACTCCACAATGTTTTACAGATATTTTGAAGAGGAGAGGGAAGCTCGAGTCCGGGGCTCTGACTCGGATAAGAGAGCTGAGGAAGCTAAGCGCGGCAGAACAATCTTGAAAGTTTCTTCTGCAGCCTGAGCGCCTCCACCTCGCAGGCTTAGACTCGTTCGTCTCAGGTAGTTCGTCCTCCTTATCTTTGTTCTTTTGGTTTTCTGTTTGCTCCCTCGCTCTTTTTACTCATCCTTGCAGACCTCCCCGAAGCTCGCCCTATTCTGAGGTCCGCGCCTGAGAGCATGGCCTAGCCTCGCCCTGCCCTGAAACTACTTTCCAAAGTGAAGGCCCCCCCCCCCCCCCCCCCCCGAGATCAGCTCAGTTGTCCGGGTCTCGGCCCTCGAAGCAGCAGAAGACCACGGGCAAGGGGAAGGGAACGGTCGCTCCACCTACTGCTGCACCTGCTGCTCCCCAAGTGGTCATTTTTTTCGACCCTGATGAGAGGGCTGAGGAAGCGGAGCCAACTCCTCCAGTGGCTCAGGTGACACCCGAGTCGGGGCCTGTTGCTGATGAGGTCTCAGGGCCGAGGGAGGCCCCGCGCGAAGAATCCTCGATAAGGGAGATGACTCAACAGGAGTCCCCCTTCACGAAGATCGTTGCGGGGATGATTCCTTGGGCGCTTGCCCACGGGAGCGAGAGAGACTTCGCCAGTTATTACAACGCTCCGACGGCCCAGACCCTCGGGCATGCGGCGAGGTTGCTTTTTGAGGTAAACTTTTCTCCAATCTTGTGTCGCATCTGGCTAAGTTTTACAGCACAGCTCACTGTCTCTTTATTGCAGCTGGCTCCTTGCCTCGTCAAAGCAAGCTCGGAGCTGACCGCCTCGCAGAAACTCGCATCCGAGGCGGAGACTGCGAGGAGGGTCGCGACCGAGGCTGAGGGCCGTAGAGAGATCGCTGAGAGCCGGATTGGCATCCTGACCGGCGATCTCTCTATCGCTCGGAAGCTGGCTGCGGACGCCCGTGCAGGAGTCAAGGCCGACAATGCTCGTTTGACTTCGCTCCTTCAGGAGGCCGAGGAAAGGGAGAGGCGCCTTCTCCAAGTTCACGGCGAGTGCGAGGGTGCTCTTGCTCGCGTGAAGGCCAAGGCCGCCGGCCTCGTTCAGGAAGCTCAAGAAGAAACGCGCCGAGCCAAAGAGGAGCGAGATCGAGCTGTTGACGCCTTCCTCTAATCTACCGAGTTTAAAGAGGAGAGGGACCATCTTTATCAAGGTGGTTACAAGGCGTGCGTCTTGGAGATGAGGGTGGCCTTCCCTGACCTCGATCGCTCCGCCTTCGAAGTCGACAGTCCGACCGCCGAGGCTGCTGAGGGCAAAGCCACTAAAGGAGATGCTGCCGCTGACGAGGCCGGTCCTTCAGGTGCCGCATAGGAGTTGAATCCCGACTGAACGGGACAGTTGGATAATGTACTTTTCTTTTTGTGATTTTTTTTTTGTTACTGACCCGACATTGGGTACTTCTACGAAATAGAACTTTTATTGAGTCGACTTCAATTACAACTCTTTTTATTCTATCTTACGGATAATAAGTCTTGAGATACTCGGCGTTCCAAAGATGAGGCAACAGCTGCCCCTTTAGGTCTTCCAGCCGGTAGGTTCCTGGTCGGATGGTGCTTGAGACGACGTAGGGGCCTTCCCAATTTGGCCCTAGTGTACCCGACCCAATTTTCTTAGTATTTGGGAAGGTCTTTCAGAGGACCATGTCCCCGGCTCGGAATCGTCGGACTTTAACTCGGTGATTGTAAAACCGAGACACCTGTCTCTGTCGGGCCATCATCCTCAATCGGGCACTTTCTCTTCTTTCTTCCAAAGAATCAAGTGCGAACGAGAGGAGTTCACCATTCTCTCGTTTACTATATAAGTTGACTCGGGCTGAACCAATACCGATCTCAACCGGTGTGACTGCTTCTGCATCGTAACATAGAGAAAAGGGGGTTTCTCCCGTGGCAGTCCGTGCTGTGGTCCGATAGGCCCACAGTATATTCGGAAGTTCTTCGGCCCACGCTCCTTTTGCTTTGTCGAGTCTCGTCCGGAGATGCTGCTTTATGATTTTGTTGACTGCCTCGACCTGTCCGTTCGTTTGAGGGTGATGAGGCGAGGCGTACATGTTTCGGATCCTGAGGTTACTGCACATCTCCCGAAATTGTTTGTTGTCGAACTGCCTTCCATTGTCAGTAACTATTGTCCGAGGTATCCCGAACCGACATATGATATTCTTCCAAACGAAACTCGTGATCCTTTGCTCTGTAATTTTTGCGATTGGTTCTGCTTCAGCCCACTTCGTGAAGTAGTCCACCGCAACCACGGCAAATTTAGTTTGACCCTTCCCCAATGGAAAGGGCCCGATTATGTCGATTCCCCACTGCGTAAAGGGCCATGGTCCCGACATCGGAGTCAGCTCCACAGGGGGGTTATCTCGGGATTACTGCGAACCGCTGACACTTGTCGCATCTCTGGACGAATCGTTTGGAGTCATACTGTATGGTCGGCCAGTAATATCCCTGCCGCAACACTTTGTTGGCGAGCGAGCGTCCTCCTGAATGGTTTCCACATATCCCTTTGTGTATCTCCCGTAAGATATAGTCGGCTTCTTGAGAGTCGACGCACCTTAATAGAGGAGCATGAAAGCCTTTTTTATATAGAATCCCATTCAAGATGGTGTAGCGCGAGGCCCGAAGTTTTAACCGCCGTGCCTCGGCGCGGTCTTCTGGCACTTCACCATCGTTGAGGTAGCGGACGAGTGAGTCAAACCAAGCAGTCGCTGGATTGATGGGAAATAGGGCTGAGACAGTCGGCTCATTTATGCTTGGTTTAGGGACATATTCAATCGGAATCGACCGAGGTATATCTTTCTCATCCGCTGAGGCAAGCTTTGCTAACAGGTCGGCTTTGGCGTTGTCGGTTCTGGGTATTCGAATTACCTCACATTTCTGGAATCCGCCGATCAATTCTTTAGCCTTTTCCATGTACGCCTTTAGCTGCTCTTTTCAAGTTTGATAAACACCGGAAACTTGGTTAACAACTAATTGTGAGTCGCTGAAAACATTCAAATGGGCCACGCCCAGACTCGCGGTGAGTCTGAGGCCTAACAATAAGGCTTCGTATTCTGCTGTATTGTTGGACGCTTGAAAGCCGAATCGTAAGGCATATTGCATACAAGTTTGGTCGGGAGTTTCTAACACTACCCCTGCCCCGCTTGCCTTCGAGTTGGATGACCCGTCGATAAATAGCTTCCAGGGTGTCGGCTCGAGAGAGGAAGAAGCCTCAGGTACATTAATGCCCTCTGATTCAGGCATATTGTCGGGATTAGGAACCACTTCGACAAGGAAGTCGGCGACGGCTGTCCTTTTAAGGCTGCCCTGGGCCTGTAATGTATGTCAAATTCGCTTAATTCGACTGCCCACTTTGTAAGTCGGCCGGAAGCTTCCGGCTTTTGGAAAATTTGGCGGAGTGGTAAGTCGGTCATAACAACAATGGTATGGGCCTGAAAGTATGGCCGAAGGCGTCGTGATGAAATCACAAGAGTGAATGCTACTTTCTCGAGCTGAGGATACCTCGTTTCTGTTGGTAGCAAGGCTTCGCTGACGTAGTAGATCGGCAGCTGCTTCCCTTGACTCTCTCGTATTAAAGCCGAGCTTACTGCGGCCTCAGACACGGTCAAATATAACAACAACGCTTCACCAGGCTCGGGCTTAGATAGTAGCAGTGGGGATCCGAGGTAAACCTTCAGATCTTGAAATGCTTTCTCACATTCGTCCGTCCACTCCATCGTCTATCGTCCCTTCAATTGCTTGAAGAACGGGAGACACTTGTCTGTGACCCGGGAAAGGAAACGATTGAGCGTGGCCACTCTTCCTGTCAACCTTTGAACATCTTTGATTGTTTTAGGAGATTTCGTTTCGAGTAAGGCTTTGATTTTCTCGGGATTCGCTTCGATTCCTCGCTGACTAACGAGGAAACCGAGAAATTTTTTCGAGCTCACGCCAAACGCGCACTTGATCGGATTTAGCTTCATTTTATATTTACGCAGAGTCAAGAACATTTCTTCCAAGTCCTTCTCATGGTCGTTTGCCCGTTTACTTTTGACGAGCATATCGTCAATATCAACTTCCATCGTCCGGCTTATTTGCCGAGCGGACATTTTGTTCACTAATAGCTGATACGTTGCTCCGGCATTCTTTAATCCAAAAGGCATCACTCGATAATAGTAAAGGCCTTTGTCGGTGACAAAGGCGGTTTTTGATTTATCATTCTCGTGCATTACAATTTGATTATAGCCTGAATAGGCATCCATAAAACTTAACAGTTCATGACCCGCGGTACTATCAACCAGCTGATCAATCCGAGGAAGAGGGAAGCTATCTTTGGGGCAGGCTTTGTTTAGATCCGTATAGTCTATACAGACTCGCCACTTCCCATTGGCTTTCTTTACGAGTACGACATTGGCTATCAATTCTGGATAGTATATCTCTTCGATGAATTTAGCTTTAAGAAGCTTGCCGACTTCCTCTCCAATGATAGCGTACCTTTCCGGGCCGAGATGACGACACTTCTGTCGAATGGGTTTGTAGGTTGGGTCGATGTTGAGTCGGTGTGTTATGACCGAGGAATCGATCCCAGGCATGTTTTCATGACTCCAGGCGAAGATATCGGCATACCGTCGTAGCAAGGTGATCATCCGTTCTTTAAGAGGTGGGCTCAAAGATGAGCTGATTCGGACTACTCTTGAAACGTTCGTCTCGGTTAATGGCACCGAGATGAGTTCTTCCATTGGTTCCCCCCGCTCGTGAGATCCGATACGGGGGTCCAGCGATTCAATCGTCGAAACCTCAGTCGGGGCCTTTACTGCGGTGGCATAGCACTTCTGAGAATCTTGCTGATCTCCTTTCACTATCCCTACTCCCGACTCGGTCAGAAATTTCATGGAAAGGTGGTAGGTAGACACCACGGTTTGAAGGAGGCTTAGAGACGGTCGACCAAGTATGGCGTTATACACCGACGGTTGGTCCACGACCAGGAAGTCGACCATCACGGTCCTTTGATGGGGCGCAGTTCTGGCAGTGAGCGGCAGCGAGACGATTTCCTCTGGAAGTACCTATCCACCCGAGAATCCGATGAGCGGGGTTCGTACAGGCCGTAGTACCGACCGATCTATGCCCATTTTGTCGAATGCTTGGGCGAACAGGACGTCCGCTGATGACCCTGTATCCACTAGTATCCGGAATACTTTTCTATTCGCGATGGTGAGGGTGACTACGAGCGCATCATCGTGAGGATGATGAATGCCTCGAGCATCTTCTTAAGTAAATGAGATACAATATTTCTCTCATTTCTTCTCCTTGGGAGGCCGAGATAGCAGGAGAACTTCGGACTCGGGGCGATCGAGGCTTCTAGCATGGTTTCTTCGGGCGTTATTTGAGTCCCCGCCGCCTTGATGACCCCCGACGATCGTTCGGATTTCTTCTTGGGGCCGCTCTTCACTCGGTCCTGCTGCGACGCCGGTCCCTACTGTATGTTCTCTTAGTCGGCCCTCTTTAATCAGCCGCTCAATCTCGTCCTTCAAGTGATAACAGTCACTCGTGTTGTGACCATGGTCCCGATGGTAGTGGCAATATTTGTTCTTGTTCCGACGATCCGGATTCCCTCGCATTTTCTGAGGCCAGTTGACGAAGCCCTCAGTCTTGATCTCCATTAGTACTTGTTCAGGAGATTTGTTTAGGGGGGTGTATGTAGAGAATCTTCTGTCTGGTCGCTTTCCTGGCCTGCTGTCGTCTCGCTCCCGATCGTCTTTTCACTTTTTCCCTCCGTCCGAGTCGGCTTCTTTTTTGGTTGACTCTTTCACCGATAGTTTCGTGTTCTGGATCTTCTCTCTTAGGAGTTGCGTCTCTTCCGCATCGGCATATTTGTCCGACCGAACCATAAACTCGTCCAGAGTATCGGGCGGGTTTTTGTCCAGTGACGCCAAAAAAGGCTTGTCCCTGACCCCCTGCATGAGAGCGTTGAGAGCTGTCTCCTCAGAATGCTTTCAAACTTGCAGGGACTTAAAATTGAAGCGTTTAATGTAGTCCTTTAGTAGTTCTCCTTCCCTCTGAACTATGTTGTTCAGATCCGCGGGAGGCTTCAGTTTCTTTTTTCCGCCGATGAAATTGCTGAGGAAGGCGTCACTGAGTTCGGCGAACGACTTTATCGATTTGGGTTTCAATTGCTTAAACCAAAGTCGGGCTACGTCAGTCAAGGTCAGAGAAAACGCTCGGCACATAACAACGTTCGAGGCGTCGTGCAATTCCATGTAAGTCTGGAAGCATTCAAAATGCTCTGTTGGATCAGTTTTTACAGAAAAAGGCGTTATTTGGGGTAAGCGGAACCTTTCCGGCAACCGAGCCCGCATTACCTCGTCCACAAACAGAGAAGCTTTTTCTTCGTGTTTGGTCGGATCTGAGTTCCGACCGTGCTTTATATCCGCCATCTCCTTTTCCATCTTCTCTCGGACCTCGTTCTTGAAGTCCTGTATATCAACCTTCCAGGGTTCGGCGCTCTCTGCCATTTCTTCAGCGTCCGCAGGTAGCCGACTTCGCCTCCTCTGATCTATTCTATGCCTCAGATCAGAGGGAGTTAAAATGGTTGTTGCTGAACGGGCAGGCGCTGGGTGACTTGGTTCTCGAGGTTGACTCGGTCGTCTGGGCGACTGTGGCGCGGCAGGCTGCGCTACAGACGCTGGCGGATGAACTTGTGCCGACTCCTGGCGCTGCATCTGCTGGTTGCGCAGTTGTTCCATCATGTGTTTCATAGCAGCCATCTCAGAACGCATTTCTTGAACCTCGAGATCCAGGTGTGCGTTCCCTTAATTGGGCTGGCTTGTAGTCGCAGGCGGTGCTGCCGGGGGAGCTCCCTGAGCTATGCTAGCAGCGGCCTCCCCAGCTTCATCTGAGTCCGTCCTTCTTGTTCTTGCCATTCAAATAGTTGGAGAAAATGACTTTTTGTCCGAATCCCACAGACGGCGCCAAACTGTTGCAGTGTTTTTATGGGATGACTTCCTCAAGGCGGGCCCTCCTTCACCTGCACGGACAACAATGTCAAGGGAACCCTGGCTAGAGCCGGGGAACCTCCGATGCTTAAGTCAGTTATCTGGTCAATAGCCAAGAGCTTATTTCGGTTAGAATTGCGTACCTTCTTCTGTCTCAAGCTTAGAGATTTATACAGTTTACCAACCCTTATCCTCAGAGGATTCTTCTCCTGGGATTGCTTAGGATCCCGAGAATCTCGGGATCCGCTACCCGTATCCCTGAATTTTCATAGAGCAACATCTGTCCTCGTTCCGCCACTCTCTGTCTTGGCTGGATCTCGACCGACTTTGGGGGAGTCTCGGCCAGGTCGTGACTGCCCCTGGGGGAGTCTCGGCCGACGCAGGAGGACGGGTTCCCGGCCTTTCTACGGGCGGAATAATCTCGGTTTCTACCGGTCATTCCTTACTCCGTGACCGACAGAATCAACTCCTTGAGTGGGTCTTATTCTATCGGCTGAGTGGCTTTAACACGCTCGACCTTTAGTGGGTTTATGCAGGCGAGGTCATCACTCTGACAGAGCGACTTTAATCGTCCTTGCTTACGCCTCCCGGCCTATCCTCTGTCCTGTCGGAGTTGTATCGGATTCTTTAGGCAGTGTCAGCAAAACCGACCTACTCTTATCAACCGACCTACTCTTATCCGAGTCTCCGAGCTTGACCCGAGCTTGACACATTTTTCCCCAACAGCGGTGATACAGCTGCATTAAAGAATAGAGTCTTCAAAAAACTCAACTCTCTCCGACACTAATGCCAAGGAAGGTCAATTAGCTATTGCCAAGTTGAGTAGCCAGACCTGAAGTGACGTCACATAGTTATGTGGGCCCACCTTGATGTATTTGCTGTATCCACGTCATTCATCCATTTTTAGAGATCATTTTAAGATATGAGAAAAAGAATAAGCATATTAAAAGTTAGAGTAGACCCCACCACAAAAAATAAAAGGGAGAAATTAAAACAGTGTTAATTGAACGTTGATCAGTAAAAATATTTTAGGGGCCATAAAAGTTTTGGATCAAATTTATCTTTGTTTTTTTCTATATAACTTAATCAATAGATTGAATGTCAAATAAATAATACAGTTGGCCTTAGTAGGATTTTAATAGTGGATATCTGATCACTATTGTTTTCCTATGGTGTGGTCCACCTAAGATTTATATCCATCTCATTTTTTAGTATTAAGCCCTGTAAAAATGGATCAACGGCAGCAGCCCAAAAAGGATGCAGAGTAAAGGCTCAAGTTGACAACACTACAAGAGTCAGTGGAGATTGAAAGCCTCTCGACGGCTGCATAAGTTTTGGAAGTTTTGGATTTTTTGTGACCTTATGAGCAGATTGGAAGGTAAAAAAACGTCACGGTGTGCTCTAGAAAGTTTCGAACTATAGGAGTTCCATCTCCATTGCTTCGTATACTGTGTTCCACTTGGTACTTGATCAGCTTCCTTCTTCGTCTCATACTTAGGATGATCTAACAAAATATAATGACTGTGTGAATAAAATATATACATAACGGTGGGTCCCACGGGGTCCTCGAAATGACCGTCCGTCTCTAGCTAGGTCCTGGCGGGGATAGTACCCCAATCCGCGTCCCTTTACATGATGGTACCCATGAATGGTCTGGATGCCATGCTGTCACTGACATGTACATGAGCTGCCTTGTATATATGCGTGTGCACTTGGCAAACCTCCTAATGGGATTGCTGTAGGGTGACTCATGGCACGTGCAGCATATGACACGCGTTGGTCCTTTTGCCCTCCCATTCAAATTTTTACAAGTGTAGAAAATCTGTTTATTGGCTACGGCTTGTTCATGGTCGGACTCCACGTGATGAATGGACTAGGCACATTTTCTATAGGCTGGTATTGGAACGAGGCTAAAAGCTTGTGGACTGGGCCTGGGCCCTAGTTGTTGGGCTTCTGAAAATAGGGTGGTGGCCCAAGCTCCAAATCCGGAACGTATCGCCCAAAACATACCGGTATTTACTCCGAAAAATAAACAGCCATACATAGTGGCACGACAGAACGATACAACCTGTATCAGTCTACCGGTGGTGACCGATGTGGTGCACCAAAACTGATTTGATTCGACGGGTCTTGTATTCCAGCTAGTGGGCTAGACAGGTGGGTCTGGTTTCTGATATTAGATTGATGACCGGGCTTGGGCAATGTCAAGAATAGCTCAGATTGGTCCATTAAACCTCTTCAATGGTCAAGATCACCTCTTCATTGGCCAAGATCACCTCTTCATTGGCCATGTGATGTAGAGCGGGTCGCGGACACTTTCATTTCCAAGATGGATTAGAGAAGGAACAATTAGATGCGGAAGTCATCAAGACCATCAGAACCTTAAAACAGATATACCATATAAGATTTTCGAATAGGACGAGCTACTTAAGCCAAATTTCATCTCATTGACAGCAGAATTTCATGTTTAATTCCAATTTTACTGTAAATAATAAGTTTTAGTTTGATTATAACTCTTCTTATGTTGGGCTTTAAGAATTGTGCCCAACATAAAAAGTGTTTAGAAAAATTAGATGAATAAATGATTAAATCACACAAGACACTTACTATAGACAAAAAAATTACTATTTATAGTGAGTTACGAATTTTATTAAGTTTTAATTATAATTTAATTCTTAAATTCATTTTAAGTCTTGGTATTCTTATTTAAAAGGTTGTAAATTCATTTATTTCATCTATCAATCAATTAACAAATTTCTTTCATGTATTTTTTCCTTGTGAATTTGAGAAGTTCTGAGAAGCTCCGTGGATTTAAAGTAGTTATTTTTGAGGAAGACGGTGATCGACCTCATCACGTTCATCCTTGCGTGACCATGTGTATCGGCCTCAACATGTTCATCCCTGCGTTACCATGTGTATCATCGAACTCATCTTACCATATATTATTTATCTTTTTATGCGCCATCATAGTTGGATTCAATCGGATGTCCAGGATGATTCCATACACGTAAGATCCATGGTTTGATGGTCCAGGCTGTTGGATGGCCAAAAAGTACTCTTGAACACTGGAACATCCTAGCCTTCAAATCCTTAGCTTAGACAGACCGTTAAGAAAATAATATAGCGATGGTGTGCTTCAAAGGGAAGTTAGGAAACATATTGTAGGCGCATAAAAAGCCCCAACGTTTTTTTCCTCAAGATTTTTTCTTATATAAGACTTGTCTTTTGGTAAACTTCTACATAAGGACTTGTCTGTTTTTGCTATATTCGAATGAGTGCTTAAAAAGCCCCAACGTTTGGTATTCATGCGATAGTTTATTTTATAGAAGTAATTTCCAAAATGTCCTTATACACATCAAATGCTAATTTAATAAAAACTATTAACTAACACATAGCCCTTAACCCAAACCAAAGCCATAAACTATGTTGGATCCATGGTTTATGGCCCACTGTACATGTGGGCCCTACTGTATACGCTCCCTATTCATTTTGCATCTTCCATCTATAGTCAAGGACATTGGAAACTATAAGTTGATTTTTTAGAAAATCCATGGATGCCTTGATCCAGTGGATATGTGGACATGACAAGGTCAATCTCAAGCGTGGGTCTTGATAACCATGGTTTTCTTGGAATATGCTATATTCTTTAGATAAATCTTGTGTTACACCATTTTTATAGGTTATAGGAAAGGAATGCGAGGTACATATTTTGGTTTTTAAAATTTTAAGATTTGAAGCAATGGTCACTGAATCGAGAGAATTATGTTTCATAGATCTCATTATTATAACGAGCCATGGCAAGCTTAGATGCACATGGCACATTTGCGAACAATTGCATTAGGATGGAAGGTGATGTAGAGCAGGTCGCGGACAGTTTCATGGATAAGATGGATAAGAAAAATCCCAGTCGACGACAAAGTGATCCAGACTATTGGACCTTATATCGGGTATATCTCACAATCTGGAATGAGTTACCAGGCGTAAAATATATGATTTTGGGGTAGAACGAGCTACTTTAGCCAACCAACCCTTCTATGCTGGGTTGTGCAAGCTGGATTTGTGAAATACCCCTGAATTGATAGTCGTTTTCCTATTTTAATTTTATTTTTACTATAAATAATAAGTTTTAGGTTGATTATAACTCTTCATCCCTTAGGCTTTAGGAGTTGTGTCCAACATGAAAAATACTTAAAATAATTAGGAGAATGGTTTGGTGAAGCCAAATAGGACACTTACTATTTTTGGCCAAAAACCTTGCGCACTAGTAGACATCACGACCGTTAGTTTACTATTTATAGTAAGTCGTGAATTCTAGGAGTTTTAGTTGTAGTTTGCTTCTGATTTCTTTCCTATTGCTTCATACCCTTATTTAAAGGGTTGTGAACTTATTTTTATTCATTTATTAATCAATTTCAAATTTTATTAGAATTTATTTATATTTTCTTGCTTTCTTTCCTCGTGGATTTGAGAAGTCTCTGTGAGGAGTTCAGAGAAGCTCCGTGGACTCAGAGACGATGATCGATCTCATCATGTTCATCACTGCGTTAGAAGGTCTTCACCATCAGTTGCGTTGATTGTGCCTATTGTCTTACCTTACAATGGAGTGTGAATGTGCCATGGATATGAGATTGAATTTGGGACCTTTGGACACTTGTATTAGTAGATAAAAGTCAAGTTAATAGTTTAGCGACTCATTAGTGCAGACTATAATTATGTGATCATAGGTTTAATAGTGTGGATTAGTTGATTAATTTTTACACCTAAGAGTGTGTGTGAGGATTTTGGATCTTAATTAGGTGGCTTTGGTTAACTTTATGAGGCTTCCTAGGAGCTTAAAAGTGGAGATGTGTCCATTAAGATTCTTGGAATCTTGCATGGATTAATAAGGGATCTACTGAGTTAACCATGAGACACGTTTAGGGCTAGATTTGATTAGATTAGAGATTTATTAAGTTATTTTATCATTGGACTCAATAATTAAAAAGTTTTAATTGACTTTAGAAAAAATTTCAATTGTTAAAATATTATTTTAGCTATTAAAAATTGTTTTGATTGTATTTGATGATGATCTGATAGCCTATATATGATGGTCTAATGCTTGTTTAGCATAGAGATCTAGATCTATGCTGGATAGTTTAGACAATGAAAGAATTATATTAGCAAGCTTATTTTATAGTAGGGTACAATAAAGCCCATAAGATGACTAAGTACCATGCATAGGAAGTGCATTATTAAAACCTCGAACCCATTCTCTATATAAGAATCATATTGCCGGGGAAAAGCACATAAGGTTAGGAGAGCTTGGACACCTGATGTAGAGCGGGTCGCGGACAATTTCATGGCCAAGATGGATCAGAAAAGGCATGGTCGACGACAGAAGTGATCCGAACCATTAGACCTTAGATCGGGCGTATCTCGCAATCCGGAATGAGTTATCCGATGTAAAATATATGATTTTGGGGTAGAACGAGCTACTTTAGCTAACCAACCCAGCTATGCTGGGTTACGCAGCCTGAATTTGTGAAAAACCCCTTGATCAACGGTTGTTTCTCCGTTTTAATTTTATTTTTAATATAAATAGTAAGTTTTAGTTTGCTTATAGCTCTTCATCCGTTGGGCTTTGGGAGTTGTGTCCAACATGAAAAGTGCTTAGGATAATTAGGAGAACGGTTTGATGAAGCCAAATAGGACACTTATTATTTTTGGCCGAAAACTTTGCACACTAATAGACATCACGACCGTCTATAAATAGTAAGTTTACTATTTATAGTAAGTCACGGATTCTAGGAGTTTTAGTGGTAGTTTGAGTCTGATTTCTTTTCTATTTCTTGGTTCCCTTATTTAAAAGGATGTGAACTCATTTTTATTCATTCATTAATCAATTTTAAATTTTATTAGAATTTATTTTTATTCTCTTGCTTTCTTTCCTTGTGTATTATTCGAGAAGTCTCTGTGAGGAGTCCAGAGAAGCCCCATGGATTCAGAGTAGTTATCCTTGAAGAAGATGCTGATCAACCTCATCACGTTCAACCCTGCTGTAGCACCCCAACTTGGAGAAGAGAAAGAGGAGTGAGAGCCATTCCTCTCATCAACCTGCACATCTATCATCACTTGTTTATCTTGTCTATAATCCATTTGTACGGACCATTCACGTTTTCTCAACTCCTACTAGAGGTAATATATTTTATTTTAGTGATTGCTTCATTTACAATAGATTAGGAAGAGATTTTGACCGAGAGATCAACATCAACAAATCTACATCATGAAATTTATTAAATGGTTAATATAGATAATATCTAAACCATTCTTATTTTCATCTTTTGAAAATTTGAAATTTTTACATCGAGAATCCGAATGAAAATGATTACATGGGATGGAAATTTTGAAATTATTACATCGCGAGTGGAAAATGATTACATGGGATGGAAAATATGAAATTATTACATCCAGAATCCAAATGAAATTATTAGATGTACACAGGGCTGTAAACATCTAGTGTCATGGGGCCATGGTATAGTGATTCGAATTCATACCATTGATTTTAATCATCAAGATTACCATCTACCATGCATGTGGGGCCCACTGTACATGTGAGGCCATAAATGTTTTGCACTGTGGGCCCGTGATTTAGTGATCCAGACTATTGATGTCTACCTACCATCTGATCATGCATGTGGTGCCATCGAATTTAAATGCACGATGATCATTAACAATCTAATATGTGGTTACTGACAGTGCTCTGTGGACTCTAACATGATGTGTGTGTTGCCATCCATCCATTTTTTCAGACTATTTTATGTTATGATCCCAAAAATTATGCAGATCCAAATCTCACATGGACCACACCACAGGAAAGAGTGGTTATTGACAACTCACCATTAAAAGCAGCTTAAGAGCCACACAAGTTTTGGATTAAACTGATATTTGTGCTTTCTCTACATGTAGGTGTGCATGACCTAATCAACAGGTTGGATGGCAAATAAACATTACAGTAAGCCTTACAAAGTTTTTAATCACGGGGATTCAACCTACAATTTTTTTTTATATGGTGTGTTCCACTCTAGATTTGGATCTCCAAAATTTTTGGCTGATGCTATATATGATGTATGTGGGAAAATAGATGGACAGCTCCAATAAAACACATATCATGCAGGGCCTACAGAGCATTGTCGGTAACCACCTCGCTACTGACGCTCTGTCAGTATGCAATCCACGTACAACTAATCTAAACCATTGACATTGACCATCTAATTATGCAATTGGGGTCATGGTTAGTGATCTAATCCGTTGATCTTTACCATTTAATCCATGCAAATGCAGTATACCATTTGATGATCAATGGGGGGCCTATTGTTTCCTGTGGGTGGCCCACTTGAGTTTTGGATCGTCTTTTTTTAGCTCACATCCTAAGATCAGTTGGCAAAATAAAATGGAGTGAATGCCGCAAAGGCGGGGTGGTGGGCTCGCAGTTTTGTTACGCAGGGGTATGGTAGGAAGTAGGAACTAGAACACCAAGTTCCAAGTCCTGTGCTGCCTACTATGTTTTATATGGAGCATCGACTTCGTTGATGGTTATCCTTGATGCTAAGACCTTGGATACAAAAATCAACCAAATCCACAATTTGGGTGGGTCATATCACATGTAACAGTGGAGATGAAATGACAACCATAAGTTTGCACGTAGAGTCGCAAGAATGTCAACATGAGGTCGAGTAGCCATCGTAGTATGTGTGCGGTATGTTAAAAAAAATAATCAGGTGTAACTCACCGGAATGAATAGCAGATCCAAATTTCTTCCCGATTCAAATTCAAGAGGGAAAGGCTGCATGAACTTAAGAGGTTCTAAGGGAAATTTTACATTATAACCATTTTTCAGGCCCACCAGAGTTTTGATCCAGAAATCATTAGTATGTACAGTGAAAATAAGGGGTTTCATCTTATTGGTGGACTGGATTTTACTTACGGAACAACATGGGCTTTATAGATCTTGTTGTTTCTCTCGGTTTGTGAAACAAGTGTTCCAGTTGGATCCTACTCTTAACATAGGGTTAGAGTAATCCCTTGTAACCCTCGTGTTTGATTTTTTAAAGTAGGTGTAAATATCTTGTAAATGGGTAATTATTATCCTTTTACCTTGTTGAGGTCAAAATTTGGACCACCCTTCACTTGGCACAGTGAACCTATGACGAACCTTGGTCCTGCACAAAGAGTGAGCAAAGGAGCCCTGGCTAGGCCGGGGGACCCTACGATGCCTAAGTCAGGTTAAGAGAATCTGGGTCTAAGTTGAATGTAGAGAGAGGGTGTGAGATGTTGCGTCCCTGTAACGATGAAGTCTCATTGTATTTATACTTGACTATTAGACGGTCTGAGTTCGTTAATCTCGGCACGATCCACTCAATCAGTGGGATACTGTGATCATAAAGATATTACCCGTAATCCAGAGTATCAAGGAAACTGAAGAAATCAAACAAGTGCCAACTCAAGCCTAGCTGCCACCATTAACATTACTAGATTTTATGCCTCCCATGAGTTTTAAGATCAGTTTTTTATTTCTGTAAATATTGCTATTAATTGTGATTGTAAATTTCCTTTTCAGTTACATATTTTTAAATATCTAAAATTAGGCCTCTCAGGTTGTATAAAGGTACAGAGCATGAATAGAAAAGTCGTGAGTTCAAAACACAAAACCATGACAATATTTATAGAAATAAAAAACTGATCCTAAAACTCATGGGAGGCATAAAATCTGGTGATGTTAATGGTGGTAGCTAGGCTTGAGTTGGCACTTGTTTGATTTCTTCAGTTTCCTTGATACAGGGATCGTGTAGCGTATAGTGCATATCTGTGGGTGAAACAACCGGTCGTGTCTGCTTAAGGTAGTTGCTTAGTTTAGTGCATGGGGCGTCTACGTCCCGCCTCGACCTTGGCTCGGAACTTCTGGCTAAAGAGACCCTGACCTTGAGCCCCAGCCATAGACTAGCATGTGCATGAGCTCTCACTGTCGGGTTGTTAAGCAAGGACTGTGTCGTGAGTCCGAGTCGAGCTCCGGCCTGGCCCTATGGCGGACTTGGCCTTACATATCTGTAGGGTGTTTCGGAGATCTCCCCTTCGAATTTCAAGGTGGGCGGCGGACTTGACCTGTTGAGTTGAGTTTCCTCGCAATGGATTACACAGATGTGAATGGTTGAATGATTTGTCTTTGGTCGAGCAGTAATGGAGTGGTCCGAGATCTCATAAGTAGATTCCGGCATGATCTTCATACCGACTGCCTCGGTCTTGGATTACTCTGAATTGACAACATCGGTGCTAAGGTTCCGCTGAGGCCGACTCAAGCATCATCCTTCAGATCAGTCTTCTTTTACTCTTAACTCTTATGTATTCGATCCGATTAGTGTGACGTCGGACCTCAGAGCTGAAGGGGCTCGGATCTTCCCATAACATACCCCATTGAAAATTCAACAGAAATTCTGTCTTGAAAATCAGTTTAAAAGGGGTAGTTAAAATTTCTAATCCCATTGTGATGTATATTATATATATCCATTTCGTCCATTTATTTTACTATGTTATTTTAAAGCATGAACCAAAAAATAAGGCAAATCCAACATTCAAGTGGCCCACACCAAAGTAAATAGTGGCCTCAAGAAGTTTTTAATAGAGTGTTTAATTTGCTTTTTCCTACGGTGTGGTCCACTTGAACTTTAAATCTGCTTCATTTTTTGACTCATGCCTTAAATTCAGTTGGCATAACGGATGGACGGTGTGAATAATTCACAAATATCATGATGGGCCCTACATATATTTTTCAGCAACCTCCATTTTAGTGGTTGAAAAAAATACAAGTCAAATCAATCCTCGGAACAATGATGAGGTAATTACCATGGAAATAATTACATAATTACCAAGAAAATAATTATTATATATTTGCAATGCATTTACCATTACTTTAGAAAATCAAACATGCCCAAGTGAGGAACATTGTAATGTTTGTGTTATATGGCTCAGTTTATCCATTTCACTAGCTCATTTAAGTCATGAGTCCAAATATGAGGAAAATCCAAAACTCAAGTAGGCCTGTTGAAACCCTATTGGGGTCACAGAAGTTTTAAATTAGGCTGATATTTTTAATTATTCTACATCTTGGTGGTAATCACCTTATATGTCATCCAACCTGTCCATAAGGTGATTCCCATTAGAATGTGAGGAAAACACAAATATCATCATCCTATCGTAAAAAACTTAAATGGCCCTAGTGAGGTTTCATTGGTGGGCACCCAAACCTAGATTTTTTCATGGTATGGTCCACTTGAGTTTTAGATATGACTCACATTCAAAATGATCTAGCAAAATTAAAATGGACGGAGTGAAATGTCACACCAACATTATGGTGGGCACCGTAAAGCTTTGGGTTACATGGGCTTCACGTAACAAGGGTTGCATGCAACATGCATCCTGCTTTAACGGCTCTCCAATATGAGAGATAACAAGAGCAAATTCATTCCTAGCAAAACACTAAATTATCATTTTCAAAAGCTTCTTAATTCAATCTCTCTTTCCCATCATTAAGCCTGATGTGTCCATATATTAAAATATTAGGCTTTATTTGAAAATAACAAAAAACAAAAAAAGCTCTTATTTTGAATTCAACCTAAAGACAAGCACCCATACGATAAACTTATTTTCCAGCAACATTAGCTATCTATTGAAGTCGATGAATGTTAGCTGTCTATTGAAACGAATGAAGCAAAGATAAAGAAAGATTAGGGGTTGTTTGGCACTGGGGATTGGAGGGGATATAAGGGAGTTTTAAATCCCCTTATTGTTTGGCGGCATAAATTAGGTGGGGGTTTCAAATCTAAGGGGCTTCAAATCTTCTCTTTAAAGGGTTTGCAATCCACAGTGAGAGCTTGGCTTACAGATAAAATCATTTCAATAATTGCAGGTGTAGTGTGTGTGTCGCCATACACTATCATTCTATTAGGCACATAACCCAATAATGATGATCAGCACCATCCAAACATTATCCATATAAATTAATATCATCCAAACATTGTCTATGTTAATCTAGATTATTGATCTAATATTGTAAATAATGAAGGAAATCAGTAAAAAAACATTATTTCTTACCAACCAAATCAAAGCAAAACAAATATATCTTTCAATTATATGTTATTTACTTTCTTTAATGTAATATTTATTTTTAGCTATTATTTATATTCCTTAATATAATCTTTATATTTCTCTGTCTTTTACATTTCTTATCGTAATCCATAATAATAATTAAATAGTTGTTAACTTTAATTTTAATTCGAGCCTATATTTATATATTGGTTTTAATACGGGTATCAAGTACACCCAAATCTATAGCGCAAGTGGCAGATTGAACGAAAGATACCTCGTTTCAACACTGAGTCCCTCTATCGATTCCTAGAGGGGGTGCTAACCGTCCGCTTCTCCCATGCGAGTGTGGCCCACCTGAATTCGATTGATTTATGGGACTGGGCATGTACACTGTCGGGACCACCTAGTGATTGGCAAGGATCTTGCACACGTGTGCAACAAATGACCCCTTGAATCTCCCTCCCCATGAAGAAAAACAGTAGCGCATTTCTCAAGCAAAGGCCGTCAACAAGGTGGGCCCAGGCTGAGCTGGTGCCATCAAAGATAACTAGAAAAACATGACAACTTCTGCTGTTTTTAGGAAAAAAAAATAAAGAAAGTGAGAGTTTTTCCATCCACATTACAATACGTTGCTGTTACTCAGTTATCAGAATCCGGCGTGGCATACGAAATGAGATCCAAGCCCTCCATGAGATGGGTCACAATCTTCTTTTGCACGGGAACAAAAATCAGGCCGTTCAGATCTGTTGGCCACAATTTAGAAAAGAAATGATTGGATGAAAAAACTGTCAGAGTTTTTTTAAGGAACGCAGGTCGCTGATGTATGTTTTTATCCACGCTGTCCATCCATTTTTTTTCCAGCTCATTTCAGGGGATGAGCCAAAACGAGGCAGATCCAAATCTCATGTGGACTACATCGAAGGAAAACGTTGTGATTGAACGCCCACCATTAAAAATTTCTTGGGGCCACAAAAGTTATTGATGTAGCGTTATCCATCCATCAAGGTCTCTGCGATCTTATCAATAAGTTTGATGGAAATAAACATTACAGTAGGGCCGGGAAGTTTTTAATGGTGGACATTTAATTCCTCTATTTTTCTGGGGTGTGGTCCACCTGACATTTCAACATATCTCTTTTTATTTTTCAAGGATGCCTAAAAGGAGCTGTGCCTGTAAAAATGGATGTGCGGCATAATACCAACCGCATTGTAGAGCCTACATATTACTGTCCAGCAGGGGCATCACTGTTGGCAGTGTCAGTGTCAATGTCCGACCTGGACAGGGTACCACCCCACCACGACCTATCCAGAGATGGAGATATATATATATATATATATATATATATATATATATATATATATATAGATATGAAAAAGGTACTATATGTTCGACTCTATCATATCTTTCATAAAGTCGAGTGCTCGTGGCCGTTATTAGTTGGATACTAATTTTAAATAAATTGAAAAATTTTATAGAAAAATTAGATAAATAAAACCAATGTAATTGATTATTAAAATATCTCTCTACCTCTATCTTTATTACGTTTATTTTATGTCAAGAACCTTGTGCTAGAAACTTAGCATGGGGTATACCGTGATCTTTTTTTTTTTTTTTTTTTTTTTTTGAGAAATCACCCTGTCCATCCATTTTTCCATATCATTTTAGGACAAGAGGCCAAAAATAAGCCGGATCTAAGACTCAAGTAGGCTGAAAACGTGAGAATTGAATGACCATAGTTGAAATATTCGTGGGACCACAAAAGTTTTAAATTAAGATAATATTTTTATTTTCAGTTCATCTCAGTAAGAATATTATTATGAACAGTATAGATGTAATTGAAACACCACTTTTGACCTAGGGAGGTTTTAACGGTAGGAATTTACTTACCCAACTTTTCCTTTAGTGCAGCCTACTTGAGTCCTGGATCTTGGCTCATTTTTGTCCCTATGTTCTAAAATGATTTCCAAAAATTGATGGACAAGATGAATTTTTCATAAACACTATGGTTATCGGTGACGAAAAATGGTACAACACTAACAACCCAGAGAATTTCTCAACGATGGAAGTTCAATTGACACTGATTCTATCCGATTGCTTCACGTGCAATCGCGGATGGGAAGCGGACTGTGTGCCTACTGATTAAACTCTGTGGGTCCACCGTTATTTATTTAGTTCCACTTAGTTTATCCGTGTTAACAGATAAGTTTAGGTCTTGAGAACAAAAAGAAAGCATATACAAAGCTCAAGTGGACAACACCACAGTAAATAGTGTGATTAAACCTCTACCATTGAAAAATTCTTGGAGGCCATAGAAGTTTTAGATCAAGCTGATGTTTGTGTTTTCTCTTCATCCATGTCTTTTTGATGTTATTAATAGGTTGGATGATAAATAAACATTAATGTAGGCCTTAGGAAGGTTTCAACGGTGGAAATCATTATTCTACACTATTTCTTGTGGAATGGTCCACTTGAGCTTTGGATTTATTATAATTTTAGGATCAACCCCTAAAATTAGCAGGAAAAATAGACAGATAGTGTGGATAAACCACATACATTCACGGAGGGCCCAACTGAGTTTACTCAGTCTGCTAAAAGCACACTGAGTAACTAAGCAATTCGATTTCTCGCGGATTAGCTATGACAGGTTGAGTAGCAAATAGGCTGCTGAAGTAATGTTACCAAGTTCTGTATGCCCCACCATGATGTATATTTTGTATCCACACCTTCCATCCATTTGGAGAGATCATTTTAAGGCAACATCCAAAGAATGAGTTAAATTCAGAGCTCTAATGGACCCAGCACAGAAAAGAGTGGCGATAGTGACGCCCACCATTAAAAACTTCTAAAGGCCACGAAAGTTTTAGATCAAGTTGATATTTGTGTTTTCTCTTATTTCATGTCTTTTTTAACTTTTGAACAGGTTAGATTTGAAATAAACATTATGGTGGGCCTTGGGATAGTTTCAACGGTGGGAATCACTCTCCCCACTATTTTCTATAGTGGGGTCCACTATAGATTCTTATCTTCCTCATTCTTTGTCTCATGCCCTAAAATTATATCTCAAAATGGATGGACGATGTGGATACAACACATACAACATAGTGGGGTCACAGAACTTCGTGACGTAACTTCTGTAGCTGACTTGCTACTCAACCTGCCTGCATCCACTTCTATATCAAAAGGAACGCGGATTGCATCCTGCTCCCTGATCCGTCCAGGTAGGGCTCTGTGGGGCCTAATGTGGTGTAAGTGTTTTATATATTTTATTCAAAGATTTTCTCATATCATTTTAATAAATGAGCCAAAAAAATGAAGCGGGTCCAAGGCTTAAGTAGACCACAAGGTGGGGATTGAACGTCCACCATTAAAAACTTCTTACAAGCTGGAGAAGTTTCGAATCAAGTTGATAATTGTGTTTTCAATTCATCCATGTCTACATGACCTTATGAATAGGCTGGATGGTAAAACAACATAATGCTGGCTCTTAAAAAGGTTTCAACGGTGAGTATCATCATCAGTACGACCTCCTTTATTGTAGTCCACTGGAGGTATGGACCTGCCTCATTTTTAGGATGATAACTTAAAACGATATGAGAAAATTTTTTAATGGCGTGGATAAAGCACTTACATCAGGGTGGGCCCCACCGAGCCCTGCCGGTTTGGATGATGCAATACGCATCCTATTAAAAGTCGTAATGGATTCCAACGCTGGGTTGGCTAGATGTAAATTAACTACGGATAGGTTACGTCACCAAGTTCTGTGAGAGCCATCATGATATATGTGTTATATCCATATTGTCCATTCACTTTGAGATATCAATTTAAGGCATGAGACGAAGAATGAGTCAGATCCAAAGAAGGTCAAATTTGTGTTTGCCCTTCTTTCATACATGTCTTAACTTATGAATAAGTCAGATCTCATATAAACATCATAGTGGGCCTTAGGAAGGTTTCATCGGTGGGCACAAGGCTTTCGTAGAAAATACGCATAAGAGAGATGGAGGGATATTTTAATAACCTGTTTCACCAGTTTTATTTCTCAAATTTCCCTGTAAAATCTCCTCATTTGTTTAAAATTTTCACCATCTGAACCAATAAGGTGCCCCCAGCACTCGACCTTATGAAAGGTATAATACAGTAGAGTATATAGTACCTTTCCACCCCCCCCCCCCCCCCCCCCCACACACACACACAGATATATATATATATATATATATATATATATATATATATATATATATATATATATATATATATATATATATATATATATAGCGGAACGCTCACCTGCCAACCAATTCACACGAACTCCCCACAAACTTTTATGAGAACTTATCATATCTGATGAGTCTCGAAAATCTGAACGGTCCACGTGAAGCAGAACCTTATAAAACCCCTTGATACCAATTTTTACTTTGAACCAAAACTTTGGTAGGCCATAAAAATGCAAACAATTTCTTTCCTTGATTTGAATTTCTCTTTGCTATGACCCACTAGAATCTTAGATTAGGGTGAAATTCACCCCCTAAGGTTTCATGGGATTCCGCATCTTATGGACCGTTCGGATTTGACACCCATGACACATGTGCAAAGGTGCGCACGTGCATAGGTGCATAGGCAAGCATGCCTCTCTCTCTCTCTCTCTCTCTCTCTCTCTATGCGCACGCGCGCGCGCACACACACACACACACACACACAACAGTGGTCTCTTGCGCACAAGGCCGCACCAACCTTAAATGGGAGCTACTCCTTCAGCCGTTAGATCCCCTCATTAGCTGGGATTTAGCAGCCGTGCGCAACTTTTTCGGTAAGAGACGAGAAGTGCCGTCTCCAAGTTCGGTCGGCCACACCATGATGTATGTTTTGTATCTACACCAGGATATATATATATATATATATATATATATATATATATATATATATATATATATATATATATATATATAAGAGCTGTAAAAATTGATGTACTGCGTAATACCTAGAGCATTGTAGGGCCTATAGAACACAGTTTAACAGCGGCCTCACTGTTGGCAGTGTCAGTGTCATGTCGGACCCTGGATACGGTACTACCCCCCCTACGATCTCTCTAGATGTAGAGAGTCCTGTCAAGCCTACAATGATATATTCCGGCTGATGAAGGGGATCTAATGGCTCTTATACGAGCTTGTATTTAAGCTCCGTGCGGCACAGTGTGTAGGAGACTGAGACTATATATATATATATATATATATATATATATATATATATATATATATATATATATAGAGAGAGAGAGAGAGAGAGAGAGAGAGAGAGAGAGAGAGAGAGAGAGAGAGAGAGAGAGAGAGAGTCTCCTACGTATGATACCATAAGGAGGTTATATGCGAGCCTTCATATAAACTGTGAGATGATGAGAACTGAGATTCAGCTACATTAAGATAGAGAGAGAGTCTTTAAAAAAAAATTAATTCTCCTACACTCAGGCAAAGCGAGGTGAATTAGCTACGTACGACAAGTTAAGTAGCGAGACCTGAAGTGACGTCACTAAGTTATGTGGGCCCACCTTGATGTATTTGTTGTATCCACACTATGCATCCATTTTTAGTGATCATTTAGGATATGAGAAAAAGAATGAGCATATCGAAAGCTGGAGTGGACCCCACCACAAAAAATAATAGGGAGAGATTGAAACAGTGTTGATTGAACGTTGACCACTAAAAACTTTTTGGTGGCCATGAAAGTTTTGGATCAAGTTTATCTTTGTTTTTTTCCCTTAATCTAGGCCCGTATGACCCAATCAACAGATTGGATGTCAAATAAACAGTACAATGGGCCTTAGTAGGATTTTAATGGTGGATATCCAATCACTATTGTTTTCCTGTGGTGTGGTCCACTAGAGATTTATATACGTCTCATTTTTGGTAGTAGGCCCTGAAATGATCTTTAAAAATGGATGATCGACAAGAGCCCAGAAAGGATGCAGATTAAAGGCTCAAGTTAACCACACTACAAGAGGCAGTGGAGATTGACAGCCTACCGTTGAAAACTTTCAGGGCTGCATAGGTTTGAGTTTTTTTACCTTCATCCAGGTCTATGCCACCCTATGAGCAGGTTGCAAGTAAAATAAACGTCACGGAGTGCCCTAGAAAGTTTTCACCTATACGAGTTCCATCTCCACCGCTTCGTGTAGTTCGATCTGCTTCCTTTTTCGTCTCATAACTTGGAATGATGTAACAAAATATATGGAGTCCGTGGATAAAATATATACATCACGGTGGGTCCCACAGAGCCCTTGAAATGACCGTCCGTCTCTAGCTAGGTCCTGGTGGGGATAGTACCCAATCCGTGTCCCTTTACATGATGGTACCCATGAACGGTTTGGATGCCATGCTGTCACTGGCATGTCCATGAGCTGCCTTATATATATGCGTGCGGGCTTAGCAATATTGCTATAGAGTTACTCATGGCACGTGCAGCATCAGCGTATGACACGTATTGGTCCTTTTCCCCTCCCATTCAATTTTTTACACGTGTAGATAATCTGCTTTTTGCCCATTTTCTTTAGGCTGGCTAGTATTGGAACGAGGCTAAAGGCTTGTGGACTGGGCCTGGGCACGAGTTGTTGGGCCTCTGATAATTGGGTGGCGGCCCAGGCTCCAAATCCGGTACGTATCGCCCAAAACATACCGGTATTTACTCCGAACGATAAACAGCCATACACGGTGGTACGACAGAACGATACAAGCTATATCGGTCTATCGTTGGTGACCGAAGTGGTACACCAAAACCGATTTGAGTCGACGGGTCTTGTATTCCAGCTAGTGGGCTGGACAGGTGGGTCTAGTTTCTAATTATTAGATTGATGACTGGGCTTGGGCAATGTCCAGAATAGCCCAGATTGGTCCGTTAAACCTCTTCAATGGTCAAGATCACCATACACATTGGCCATGTGATGTAGAGTGGTTCGCCGACATTTTCATTTCTAAGATATTGGATTAGAGAAGGCCCGATCAGAGGCAGAAGTCATCAAGACCGTCAGAACATTAAAACAGACGTACCATATATGATTTTAGTGTAGGACGAGCTACTTATGCCGGGTTGCCCACGCTAAATTTGGGAGATTCCATTATATTGACGACCGAATTCTATGTTTAGTTTCATTTTTACTAGAACTCTTCGTCGGTTGGGCTTTAAGAGTTGCACCCAAAAAGTGTTTAGAAAAACTAAGAAAATAACGTGGCTAAACAACACAGGACACTATAAATAGAAAATTTACTATTTATGAGTTTTAGTTATAGTTTAATTCCTAAACTTATTTCAAGTCTTGGTATCCCTATTCAAAGGGTTGTAGGCTCATTTATTTAATCTATTAATCAATCAACAAATTTCTTCTATATATTTTAAAATTATTTTTATTTTTTTTCGTTGTGAATTTGAGAAGTTATGAGAAGCTACTTAGATTCAAAGTAGTTATCTTTTGAGGAAGACGGTGATGGGCCTCACCACGTTCATCCTATGTCACCATGTGTATCGACCTCATCACGTTCATCCCTGCGTCACCATGTGTATCATCGGACTCATCTCACCATATATTATTTATCTTTTTATGCGCCATCATAGTTGGATTCAATCGGATTGCCAGGATGATTCCATACACGTAAGATCCATGGTTTGATGATCCAGGCTGTTGGATGGCCAAAAAGTATTCTTGCACGCTGGAACATCCTAGCCTTCAAATCCTTAGCTTAGACAGACGGTTAAGAAAACAATATAGCGATGGTGTGCTTCAAAGGAAGTTAGGAAACACATTGAACGGTCATGATCGTCCAGTCTGGAAGTGATGGTGCCCAGGATCGTCCACCTGGGTGGCAATCAAGCAACTGCACATTTTCACGTAGCACCCCACAAACATAGAAGGTCCGGATCAGGTTGGCCAAGTGCACCAAGCAAAATGGATGGCGAGAAACTTATGATTTTGGACTATTCAGGTTGGATTTCGACATGTTATCTCTATATGTTAGCGGCCAGCTGTAGATGGATGGTCCATCCACTTTTGCGTCTGCCACGTGTATGGTGGGATCTCTCTTACAGGAGGTTTGGCAATCATACGCATGGGCCCAATGATTTGCTGATCCATGCGCCTCATTTTTGATAGGTGATGCCCAACAAACCTCTCAGATTTAAAGTCCTAAACCTCGAATATTTGACCTTTTCCGTGTGGAATGTGGACCGTAGCAGTAATTTTATTTTAATAACCCTCTATTTTCAAGAATTCTTCAAATTAAGCTCCACGGTTAAGATGATGAACCAAGGGCCTTTGAAGCATACAATCTTGTGTGTTGACAGCTCATGGACTGTTTGGATACGAGAATAGTTGGGCCCGGAATAGGGAAAGATAAGCTATACAAATATTTTTCTCAAGATTTTGTTGGGGGCCTTGCACAAAACCTTAGGATCTAACCTCCTGAAACAAACCAGAATTATATGATAATAAAGCAATGAAATAAATCAAAGTATAAACCACACAACACCAAGAAATTTTACATGGAAAACCCTCAAAGAGGTAAAAACCATGGGACCTCGTGCAGATCAATAATCCACTATAAAGCAGAACGTTACAACCGATTACAAGCACACACTGCTTGGATTAAACCTTCTTCACTTATGCAGGAGCGAATAAACAATAAGGGAATAGAGAAAAACGGAGAGATCTCACTGATCACGAGGATGTAGAAGTTCTGAGACGTGTATTAAGAAGTAGATCACCTCTACGAGTAGAATCTCCTTTCCACAAGCTTCCTCTCTCTCTCTCTCTCTCTCATTCTCTCTCACCTTTGATAGCCCTAAGCCCTCCTAGAAAACCTTTAGGAAACCTTAGAAAATCCTGGAATCCACCCCGATCCCGCATACACCTTTTTATATAAGAATAGAAAGATGTAGAATCAAAATAGGAAATAATTTTTGCAGAATCTGCATTTTGGCAATTGCATCTGCGTAACTCTTTGATGATATCGAAGGTCTTTCGATGACGGCCTTCGATATCATCTAAGGTCCTTCAATGATATCGAAACATGACCAAAATTATCCAATAACTAGGGATGAAAATTCTGACAATTATCAATGTCATCGAATGTTTCTCAATGACAGCCTTCGATATCATCTAAAGTCCGTCGATGATATTGGAATAGGACAAAAACCGTCCAGCGACCAGCAGTGAAAAATCTGACAATTATCGATGATATTGAAACTGGTTCGATTTCATCAAATCCAGTAATGAGGAGAAAATCCCTATCAAATCTCTCCCTTTTCGACTCAGGAGGAATTCATCTTCTTCATGCCAGCCTGGTTTCTACAAACCTCAAACTTGCCCTTGAACAAAGTCTTGGTTATCATGTCTGACCCATTATCGTCCGTGTAGACCTTCTCAAGCTGTAACACCTTCTGTTCCAAAGTATCCCTTATCCAGTGATACCGAACCTCTATGTGTTTTGACTTGGAGTGCTGACTTGAATTCTTGCTCAAGTGTATAGCACTTTGACTATCGCAATAAATCATGTACTGCTCTTGCTTCAGGCTAAGTTCCTGTAGGAATCTCTTCATCCAATGCATCTCTTTACATGCCTTAGTGACTGCAATGTACTCGGCCTCTTTCGTCGATAATGCTACGACCTTCTGTAGCTTGCTCTGCCAGGAAACCGCTTCCCCTGAAAACGTGAATATGAACCCCGATGTAGACTTCCTGGAGTCTATGTCACCTGCCATATCTGCATCTGTGTAGCCCTCTAACAAAGGTTTTCCGTCACCATAATATAAGCTCAACCTGGATGAGCCTCTTAAATACCGCAGTATCCATTTCACCGTTGCCCAATGCTCTTTGTCAAGATTGGTAAGATATCGACTGACAACACTAACGACATATGCTATGTCTGGGTGTGTACATACCATAACATATATCAAACTTCATACAGTTGACGCGTATGGTATTTTTTGCATCTTATCCACCTCCGCCTTCGTCTTGGGACATTGCCTGTCGTTCAATATGAAGTGACCATCCAGTGGAGTACTGACCGGTTTCGTTGCATTCATATTGAACCGCTTTAGGACTTTCTTAATATACCACTCTTGTGACAGCCAAAGCTTCCTACTGCTTCTGTCACGGGTTATCTTCATTCCTAGGATTTGTTTAGCCGGCCCCAAGACTTTCATCGTAAACGACTTACTCAACTCCTGTTTCAGCCTGTTAATCTTCTTGATGTCTTTTCCCATGATAAGCATGCCATCAACATATAATAGCAGAACTAAGAAATCACTATCTGAGAACTTGCACGTGAACACACAGTGGTCCGACTCCGTTCTGTCATACCCATGCTGTAACATGAATGAGTTGAACTTCTTGTACCATTGCCGTGGAGCTTGTTTCAGCCCATACAAGCTCTTCCTTAGCCCACACACCGTATGCTCCTTGTCCTTGACTTCGAACCCCTCTGGTTGGTATATATAGATCTCTTCTTCTAGGTCACCATGGAAGAAGACAATTTAATATCTAACTACTCTATCTCCAGATCCATGCTAACCGTCAACCCAAGCAACACCCGTATGGATGTCATCTTCACCACTGGTGAGAATATCTCCTCGAAGTATATATCTTTCCTCTGACCGAACCCTTTCACTACAAGTCTGGCCTTGAACATCGTCTGTGAATTCTTCTGCTCAACCTTGTTTCTGAACACCCACTTGTTGCTCAAAGCTTTCTTACCCTTAGGCAATTTCACCATATCATATGTGTGGTTCTTATACAAGGATTCCATCTCCTCTTGCATAGCTTTCAACCACTTCCTCTTATGCTCGTCGGCTAGGGCCTCATAATAGTCTTCTGACTCTCCCCCATCGGTCAATATAATGTACTCATATGGCGAGTACCTCTTGGACGGCTGCCTGTCCCTAGATGACCTCCTCACCTGTGGCTTAACAGGTGAATCAGGTGGGGGTTGCTCCCTTAGGTCATCTTTTGAAGGAACTCCCTCGTCCTCTACACTATACTGTACTCCCCTGTCATCAGGCACCACCGGATGAATAATCGGATCCATGTCCTCTAGCTCACCTGAACTAGGCTAGTTCTTTTCTGGTTTATCAATGTCTTCTATACATTGATCTTAAAAAAAAAACCACATCTCTTGTAAGACCCGTATTCTTTACCGTACCGTTTCGTATTCTTCCGCGGTCCTTCCGGTCGAATTTCGGCAATCTTCGACCTGTATTCGACGTTTACGGTCGAACCTAAGTCGAATCTCGTATATCAAAGTCGACTCGACCCGAAACCTATACCTTAGCGACCGCGCCGTCACCGTGACTCGCGCACCGACCCGATACCCAAGGTGGAAGATATAGGCTCGTGTTCAATTCGAAGAAACACCGCATGTTGCGGATTACGAGAGAATCTCTACGAGATGTCCCATCAATCAATCAATCAATCTCATCAATCAAGTACACATCATACATCAAGTCAAGTATAACAACCCATACCTTTCTCTTACACAAGGAAGCCCAAAGTCAACTTTCACATCACCTCATCCATCACTAAACCCATCACCCATCACCCATCACATCACTCCATCACCCTTATCACCCATCACCTCCCTCTCTCTCTCAAAATCTCTCCCAAGCAAATTTCACACGTCCAAGCTCCTTCCCCCAAATTCCAAGTGTGGCCCACCTTCTCATCTTCCATCTACACCTCTCATCTCTCATCCACACCATCAAAGGTCCATCATCCACTGTCCAAAGTGAAGGCAAGGAGCTAAGGAGGCTAGGGGAGCAAAAAGGAAGCCAAGAGGTAGGTGATCCACCATTAAATTTCTTTTTAGGGACCACTTGTTGGTGGGACCCATTTTTGATGTATAATTTGTATCATGTGGAGCCCATAGTGGCGGGGCCCCACTATCACCGTGTCTTGTTCTCTCTCTCTCTCTCTCTCTCTCTCTCTCTCTCTCTCTTTCTCTCTCCTTATCCTTCCCCTAAAATGAAGTAGGCCCCACCGATTCATGATAAATCTACTCCATCCATCAAATGGTGTGGCCCACTACATCTTAGATAAAATGATATTTATTATATATATATACATGCAAGGTGAGCCACGATCATGTGGGATCCACCTTGGTGAACGTGGACCATGTGCATGTGGGACCCACCATGATGTAGTGTTTATCCAGGCAGTACAGCGTCCAGGAACGCTGGACGAGCGTGGTGTGCATGGAGTGTGTACTGACATGGAGGTGTACTAACGAGCTGACAATAGAAAAAAAAAAGGGAAAGTAAATTGTGGGCCACTGATGCAGGCCCCACATTGATGTATGTGCTTGATCCAAGACGTCCATCCTCTTTCTCAGATTATATTAGGCGTTGAGCCAAAATTTGGGATCAATTCGATTCTCAGGTGGGCCATACCAACTAAAAACATGTGGAGATATGCCTAAACATATAAAAGCACTTGGTGGGACCTACTTGAAATTTGGATGCATCCTAAATTTGGACTGAACGGTCCACCACGTGGGACATACACAATAGACGGTTTGGATCATCTTAATGTGGGCCCCATATTCAAAAAAAAAAAAAGGAAAAAGAAAAAGAGAGGCAGCAGCGTCAGACGCTGCTGCTGCTGACGCTGCTGCTGTTGACATTAGGCGGGCGGGGGGCCGGTCTGGGCTACCCCACGGGTCCCAGTTGTGAGCCCCACTGTGATGCGTTCTAACATCAACACCGTGAATTTGATGTGTCCCTTTTTTGTATGGGACTATCCCAAAAATCAACCGTATACGGAACTCAGGTGGGCCACACCATTTAAAATCATGGGAAGACATGCCTAAAACACATAAAATCACTTGGTGGGACCTACCTGAAATTTGGATACGAGTGAAACTTGGTCTAAACCCTTAGTCAAGTGGGACATACATAATGAGTGAGCTGGATTTGTGAACCACCTTAGGATGGGCCCCTAACTGTGACCTCATGAACCGGTTAGTTGGCAAATAAACATTATAGTGGGCTCCACGTACGTGTGACCCTATTAACAGATTGGATGTCAAGTACATATCACGGTGGGCCCCTCCCCTGACCGTGTGTCCCTGTAAATAGATTGGGTGGCAAATGAGCATCACTGTAGGCCCTGGCCCACGTGATCATATGAACAGGTTGGATGTCAAAATAAACATTCCAGTGGACCCCAGCTTTCCCAGGTCCATGTGATTTTTTTTAAATAGATTGGATGTCAGATGAATATCACAGTGGGCCCCCCTGACTGCGTGACCTTATCAAAAGGTTGGATGGAAAATAAATATTACAGTGGGCCCTCCCTGTCCATGTGACCTTATGGATAGATTGTATGGCAAATAAGCATTTTCAGTGGGCCCATGGTCCACTTGACCTTATGAATAGATTGGATGGAAAATGAATATTATGATGGGGCCCCATGGTCATGTGACCATATCAACAGGTTGTATAGAAACTAAACATTTTTGGTGGGCCCCTATCTATGTGATCTTTTCAACAGATTGAGTGGGAAAATAAGCATTATGACGGGCCTCACATGAGGCTCACTTCGATAAATATGGGCCCATGTATCATCTTGATGTATTTCAGGCCCATGATGGAGGCCCACTTGGATGCATATGGGCTAATATGTTTAGGCCCATCTTGATGCATTTTCAGGTCTATTATTGAGGCCCGCTTGGATGCATATAGACCCATGTATTTGGGCCCATCTTGGCATGTATATGGCCCAATATTGAGGCCCACTTTGTTATATATGGGCCTATGGATGTAGGACCATTTGATGTATTTGTGGCCCATTGTTGAGGCCCACTTTGGTATATATAAGGCCTATGTGATTAGGCCCATTTGATGCACGTAAAGCCCATGTGATTGGGCTCATCTTTAATGCATTCTAAGGCCCATGAGTTGTGACCCATTGCAAAGGACCTAAGGCCCATTGGTGAGGCTCATTAAGGTGATTCATTTGATGAATGTAAAGCCCATATGATATGGCCCAGTTGATGTACTTAAGGCCCAATTGGGGGTAACTAGGTCCATTGTAATGCGCGATCCCTCCATGGCACATGATGATGTTTATAGCAAGTAATGCCTTGGGAACAATGATGGTTAGATGCCCACATTGTAAGAATGACGACGGTTAAATGTCCGCACCGTCACTCTCCCTAAGGCCCACTAATAGGCCCATACTTGTAGTAAGTAGGCTGTCTCGGCCCATCTCAGTTATACGCAGAGCCCATCTCTATATACATGTTTAGTATAGATTCATGATTCATTATCATACGCATCATATGTATGACTGATATGAGAAGTGACTGATCATAGCATATGCCTTCGGGCAAACTGTTTATGGACTCCCTGATAGGCGGAGTTTCCCTACATGAGTGCATGATACACGTAGGACTGTTGCATGACTGGTAGTGTGACTCATGCACTTGCATTGTATGATTGTGATTATTGTATGCCCTAGCAACATCAGGGCCATAGCCTCCACAGATGCATCGTGGGTGGTTGGATTGGATACTGAAAATGTTTGGTTCTAGCATACGGACGCCATAGATGTCTCTGGGTGAAAATTCCTAAACACGATGGTACCAGAGGATGACTCCAACGTCGAGACCGCGTGGATACACGAGCGTACGAGGGCCGTATACCAGTAGGCCGCATCTCCCACTGTGTCGTGGTCGGTTGAAAAGGGGTGTGACCTTACCCGCCTGAGTGAGGAGGCAACTTCTAGGTTGAGTTTGACTAGCTTGAGAAATCGGTCCGCTATTGACGAGCCGGACCCGATATTGGCAGGTGGATAGTGAGGTCTATTTTGCTCTCCCAGTTGTACGTTCGGATAGGGACGACAAGTTAGCGTAGAGTGTACTAGACCTCGTTGATTATCCAGAATGAGAACTGTACTGATATATGCCTTGGTACGGCTGATTGCATTCATGTATTCATCAGTATGATTACGCATTACTCTAACCCTGCATTCTGAGCACGCTTATATTGCGCACACACTTACACCATCCTCTAAGCTTTCTATAAGCTTATGCACGATTGATGCGTGCAGGTAACGCTATGACGCAGCCTTAGTCTCACCGTCGTTGGAGCGTGCAGCGAGCTTTTGGAGTTTTCGTACTTGTATTATCTTGTATTTCCCTTCAAACGCATTGTACTCAAAAGTTTTTGATCATAGTGAATTTTATGGGGGTGTTCTTGTGGTTATTGTTCGTGGGTTATGCTTATGCTATGCTTATTATGAATTAAATGGATATTAAAAATCCTACTTATGGTATCCCAGGATCGGAACCTGATATATGGGTGCCGGGAGTCGAGAATGGGGTACTACGGAGGCTGTCGGCGCTAGATTCGGCGATCGGGAATTTTGTGAGTCCGGTTTCAGAGTTTGGGGCATGACATCTCTGCTCCTGATGAGCTTCTTCTAGGTCGGATTTCACAATCTGTAACTGAACTTTTCATCACCGTACTTCAGGAACACACACTGCCTGATATTCATATCGAGCTTGGACTTCTCGTCTTTTGGTACGTGAACGGATGCCCTGCATCCAAACACCCTTAGATAACTGTACGATGGATCTTGTCCAGTCTACACCTTCTCAGCTACTCCATTCAACGGGGCTGATGAAGACCTGTTTATCAAATACACCGCCGTATGCATTGCTTCTCCCTAGAACGTCTTGGGCAATTTCGCATGGGATAATATGCACCTGATTCTCTCTACAATGGTGCGATTCATTCGCTCAGTTACACTATTATGCTGGGGGGTTTTGGGAACCGTCTGTTCATCCTATATACCCAAGGACTTGCAGTACTCATGAAAGTCGCCAATATATTCACCACCATTGTCAGTGTGGATGCACTTTAATGATCTAGCTGTTTCTCTCTCGACCATAGCATAAAATAATTTAAACACACCAAAGACCTCGTCCTTGAATTTCAAAGCATAAACCCAAACCCTCCTATATGCATCATCTATAAAAGTGACAATACACAATACCTCACCCAAGGTTTTTGTCCTCATAGGATCACAAACATCAGAATAAACCAAATCTAATGCATGCACTTTATTAACATGAGAAACAGTTTTAACGAATAAAACTCCATGTTGTTTCCCTGATAAATAATCAAGACATGTTTTGAGAGGTATACTTGTCACGTCCGAAAGAGTCGCTTCCTTGTTAGTAGTTGAAGCCCTTTTTTCACTCATGTGGCCTAGATGCTTGTGCCACATGTCAATAGCTGAATCTTTCGCTGCGCTCAACCCACTCTTGCACATACTGACACTTTCCTTGTAAAGGGTGCAACACTTCTTTCCTCTGGCCACGATTAATGAACCCTTGATGAGCTTCAAGCGCTAACCAGCAAACCGGCTTTTATAGCCATCATCATCCAGCCTTCCCGTCGACATCGGGTTGAGGCGAAGGTTTAGGATATGCCTCACATCTCTGAGAACCAATGTGCAGCCTACATCAGTCTTCACACAAATATCACCGACCCCTATGATCTTCGAAATGCTAGAATTTTCAAACTTCATGGTCCCAAAGTCACTTGACTTGTAGCGTGTGAAGAAGTCCTTGCGTGGAGTCGCGTGAAAAGAAGCTCCTGAGTCTATCACCCAGTCAGTGTCCTGACTTCTAGCCGTGAGACAAATATCATGATTTGCTAAAGGAATAATAACAATGTCGCCATTTGAAGTGGCCGCAGTGGAATCCGATTCATCTTCCTTCTCATTTCCTTTTCCTTTCTTGTTTTTCTTCTTACTATGACACTCATGCTTATAATGGTCATTTTTACCACAATTACAGCAAGCAATATTCTTTGTAGTACTCGACTTGCCTCTTAATTTATCTCGGGCTTTTTCGCTCTTCCTGTTCTTTTCTCTCCCTCATTCATATCTCACAAGGACCTCTTGTTGAGTAAACTCTTGAGACTTCCTCCTTGTCTCCTCATTGAAGAGACAACTAGTTACCTATTCTATGGATACCTTTCTGTCTGGGGCAGAGTTACTTAGAGACACCACCAATGTCTCTCAACTATCAAGCAATGAACTAAGCAATAATAAAGCCTGCAATTCATCATCCAGGACCATCTTCATAGCGGAGAGCTAGTTCACTATATTGCTGACCTCATTCATGTGCTCAGCCACAGAACCACCATCCTTAAACTTGAGATTCACAAGTCACCTTATCAGAAAAATCTTATTACCGGTTATCTTCCTTTCATACAACCCTTCCAATTTCAGCCATAGGCAAGTGGCTGAGGTCTCCGTAGACACATGGTGGAATACAGAATCATCCAGCCATTGTCTAATAAACCCCACCGCCTTCCGGTCCAACTTCTTCCAATCATCATCAGACATATCCTTGGATTTTACTGATATGCCTAAAATTAGAGAATATAGGTCCTTACAATAAAGAAAGTCCTCCATCTTAGCCTTTTATATGGTCTAGTTAGAACCTTTGAGGCTGATCATCCTTGATGATCCACCTTCCATAATTCCAAACTGATCCTACCCATTCAATGAACTTAACTCTGATACCACTTTGTTGGGGGCCTTATACAAAACCTTATGATTTAGTCTCCCGAAACAAACCGAAATTATAAGATAATAAAGCAATGAAATAAATCAAAAAATAAACCACACGATACCAGAAAATTTTACGTGGAAAACCCTCAAAGAGGTAAAAACCACGGGATCTCGTCCAAATCAACAATCCACTATAAAACAGAACATTACAACCGATCACAAGCACACATCGCTTGAATCAAACGTTCTTCACTCACGCAGGAGCGGATAAACAATAAAAGCATAGAGAAAAATGGAGAGATCTCACCGATCACAAGGACGTAGAAGCGCTGAGACGTGAACTGCGAAATAGATCACCTCTACGAGAAGAATCTCCCTTCCACAAGCTTCCTATCTTTCTTTCTCTCTTCTCTCTTACATTTGATAGCCCTAAGCCCTCCTAGAAAACCTTTAGAAAACCTTAGAAAACCCTGAAATCTACCCTAATCTCGCATACACGCCTTTATATAAGAATAGAAAGAGGTAAAATCAAAATAGAAAATAATTTTCGTAGAATCTGCGTTCCCGCAATCGTATCTGCGTAACTCTTCGATGATATCGAAGGTCTCTCGATGACAGCCTTCGATATCATATAAGGTCCTTTGATGATATCGAAACAGGACCAAAACTGTCCAGCAACTAGGAGTGAAAATTTCGACAATTATCGATGTCATCGAAGGTCTCTCGATGACAGTCTTCGATATCATATAAAGTCCATCGATGATATCGGAACATGACAAAAATTGTCCAGCGACCAGCGGTGAAAAATCTGACAATTTCGATGATATTGAAACTGGTTCGATTTCATCGAATCCAGTAATGAGAAGAAAATCCCCATCAGATTTTTGTCACATAAGACTTGTCTTTTAGTAAACATCTAAGGACTCATCTTTTTTGCTATATTCAAATGAGTGCTTAAGGTTTGCACTGTTTGTCCAAAAAGCCCCAACATTTGGTATTCATGCAATAGTTTATTTTATAGAAGTAGTTTCCAAAATGTCCTTATTCACAACAAATGCTAATTTAATAAAATCTATTAACTAACACATAGTCCTTAACCCAAACCTAAGCCATTAACTATTGGTTGGATCCATGGTTTATGGCTCACTTTACATGTTTGCCCTATTGTATACTCTCCTTATCCATTTTGCATCTTCCATCTATGGTCAAGGACATTAGAAGCTATTGAAGTTGATTTTTTAGAAAATCCATGTATGCCTTGATCCAGTGGATATGTGGACATGATAAGGTCAATCTCAACCGTGGGTCTTGATCACCATGGTTTTCTTGGAAAATGTTATATGCTTTAGATAAATCTTGTGTTACACCATTTTTATAGGTTATAGGAAAGGAGTACAAGGTACATATTTTGGTTTTTAAAATTTTGAGATTTGAAGCAATGGTCACTTAATTGAGAGAATTATGTTTCATAGATCTCATTATTATAATGAGCCATGACAAGCTTAGATGCATATGGCACGTTTGTGAACAGTGACATTTGAGATGTATGGCCCTCTAGTGTGAGAGGACTAACTTGCATTAGGAATAGGATGGAAGGTCTTCACCATCAATTGTGTTGATTGTGCCTTTTGTCTTGCCTTACAATGGAGTGTGAATGTGCCATGGATATGAGATTGAATTTTAGACCTTTGGACACTTGTATTAGTAGATTAAAGTCAAGTTAATATTAGTCTAGTGACTGATCATTAGTCCGGACTATAATTATGTGATCAAAGGTTTTATAGTGTGGATTAGTTGATTAATTTTTATACCTAAGAGTGTGTGTGAGGATTTTGGATCTTAATTGGGTGGCTTTGGTTAACTTTATGAGGCTTCCTAGGAGCTTAAAAGTGGAGATGTGTCCATTAAGATTCTTGGAATCTTGCATGGATTAATAAGGGATCTACTGAGTTAACCATGAGACACGTTTAGGGCTAGATTTGATTAGATTAGAGATTTATTAAGTGATTGTATCATTGGACTCAATAATTAAAAAGTTTTAATTGACTTTAGAAAAAATTTTAATTGTTAAAATATTATTTTAGCTATTAAAAATTGTTTTGATCGTATTTGATGATGATCTGATAGCTTATATATGATGGTCTAATACTTGATCAGTATAGAGATTTAGATCTATGCTGGATAGTTTAGACAATGAAAGAATTATTTTATAGGTATGTGCATGTGAGAAATGGATTAGCAAGCTTCTTTTATAGCAGGGTACAATAAAGCCCATGAGATGACTGAGTACCATGCACAGGAAGTGCACTATTAAAACCTCAAACCCATTCTCTATATAAGAATCATATTACAGAGGAAAAACACATAAGGTTAGGAGAGATTGGGCACCCCAACTTGGAGAAGAGAAAGAGAGAGTGAGAGAGTTCATTCCTCTCATCAACCTTCACATCTATCATCACTTGTTTATCTTGTCTATAATCCACTTGTATGGACAATTGACGTTTTCTCAACTCCTACTAGGGGTAATATATTTTATTTTAGTTATTGCTTCATTTACAATAGATTAGGAGGAGATTTTGACCGAGAGATCAACATCAACAAATCTACGTCATGAAATTTATTACATGATTAATATAGATAATATCTAAACCATTCTTATTTTCATCCTTTGAAAATTTGAAATTTTTACATCGAGAATCCGAATGGAAATGATTACATGGGATGGAAAATTTGAAATTATTACATCGAGAATCCAAATGGAAATGATTACATTTACATGGGATGGGAAATATGAAATTATTATATCCAGAATCCAAATGAAATTATTAGATGTACACAGGGCGGTAAACATCTAGTGTCATGGGGCCATGGTTTAGTGATCCATACCATTGATTTTAATCATCAAGATTACCGTCTACCGTGCTTGTGGGGCCCACTGTACATGTGAGGCCATAAATGTTTTGCACTGTGATCCAGACTATTGATCTCTACCTACCATCTGATCATGCATGTGGTGCCACCGAATTTAAATGCACTATGATCAGTAACAATCTAATATGTGGCTACTGACAGTTCTCTGTGGGTTCTAACATGATGTGTGTGTCCAATCCAATCCACACGATCCATCCATTTTTTCAGACTATTTTATGTTATGGTCCCAAAAATTATACAGATCCAAATCTCATATGGACCAGACCACAGGAAAGAGTGGTGATTGAACATTCACCCTTAAAAGCATCTTAGGAGCCACAAAAGTTTTGGATTAAACTGATATTTGTGTTCTCTTCGTACAGGTGTGTGTGACCTAATCAATAGGTTGGATGACAGATAAACATTACAGCGAACCTTACAAAGTTTTTAATGGTAGGGATTCAACATACGTCATTTTCTTGTAGTGTCGTCCAAAGTAGATTTGGATCTTCCTCAATTTTTGGGCTCATGCATTATAATGATATGAAAAATTAGGACGTCTTGAATAAAACACATATATGTCATGCAAGGCTCATAGAGCACCTCGCTACTGACATTGTCAGTACGCAATCTGCGTACAACTAATCTAAACCATTGACCTTGACCATTTTATTATACAATTGGGGCCATGGTTAATCCATTGATCTTTACCATTTAATAATGCAAATGATGGAGTATACCATTTGATCAATGGAGGACCTATTGTTTCCTGTGGGTGGTCCACTTGACTTTTGGATCCGTCTTTTTTTGAGCTCACATCCTAAGATCGGCTGGCAAAATAAATTGGAGTGGATGCTGCAAAGATGCAGGGTGAGCCCACATTTTTGTTAGTCAAGGGTGAGGTAGGAAGTAGGAGCTAGAACACCAAGTTCTAAGTTCGGTGCTGCCTACTATGTTCAAAACGGAACGTCCACTTCATCGGTCAGGTTATGCGTGGTAATGATGCAGGGAAGGACGTGAGGTTGAGCACTATCTTTTTCCTCAAGGGGATAACTTGTTCCGAATCCACGAAACTTCTTTATACTCCTCACATAGACTTCTCAAATTCACAATAAAGAAAGCAAACAAAAATAGAAAAAAAATTTATAAAATTTGTAATTTGATTGATGAATAAAATAAACGAGTTCATAGCCCTTTAAATAGGGATACCAAGCAGAGAGAAATCAGAATTAAATTACAACTAAAACTCCCAGAACTCACAACTTACTATAAATAGTAAACTTACTATTTATAAACGGTCGTGATGTTTACTACGGTTGTAATGTCTAATAGTGCGCAAGGTTTTTGGTCAAAAATAATAAGTGTCCTATTTTGCTTCACCAAGCTGTTCTCCTAATTATTCCAAGTAGTTTTCCCGTTGGGCATAACTCCTATAATCAAACTAAAACTTATTATTTATAATAAAAATGAAATTAAAATAGGAAAACAACCATTGATCCAGTGGTCTTTTGCAAATCTGGCTTGCGGACTAAAGTAGATCGTTTACCCCAAAAGCATATATTGTACATTTGATAACTTATTTCGGAATGCGAGATACGCCCGATTTAAGGTCCGACGGTCCGGATCACTTCTATCATCAACGGGGCCTTTTTTGATCCATCTTGGCCATGAAATTGTCCGCAACCCTCTCTACATCCGATGATAAGACATTGGATCCAAAAATCAGTCAAATCTACAACTTTTGGTGGGCCATATTACATGTAACAATGGAAATGAAATAACAACCATAAGTTTACATGTGCCAGGCCAACAATCATAAGTTTGCATGACAGACTTTTAAGAGTTTGGACATGAGGTCATGGGTTCAAATAACATTGTGGTGTGAGCGCATGTGTTAAAAAAAATAAAAATCAGGTGTAACTCATCAGAATAAAAAGACACAAATTTCTTATCGATTCAAACTCAAGTGGGAAACATTGCATGAACTTAAGAGGTTCTAAGAGAAAATTTACATATTTTTTAGGTCGACTGGAGTTTCATTCAAGAAATCATTAGCGTGTAAGGTGAAAATAAGAGGCTTTCATTTGATTGATGGATTGGATTTTACATACGAAACATCTTGGGCTCTAGAAAGCTAGTTGTTTCTTGCGGGGTGTTAAATAGATGTTCCAGTTGAATGCGACTCTTAACACAGGTGTAGAGGAATCCCTTATAACCCTAAGTTTGAATGCGACTCTTAACACAGGTGTAGAGGAATCTCTTATAACCCTAAGTTTGAAGGCAACTCTTAACATAGGGTTAAAGGAATCCCCTTGTAACCCAAAGCGAGGCCCATTATGATGTTTGTGTTACATGACTCAGTTGATCGATTTCAGTAGTTTATTTTAAGTCATAAGCCCAAGTGTGAGGATCCTAGACTCTCAGGAGTTTCGAAACCCGGTCAAGGGTTTGAGTATCCAAAGGTGGTGAAATCCCACTATGGCATGAGTATGTGGGGGTCTGTGTGCGTGTGTAAAAAATAAAATAAATAAATAAATAAGCTCAAATATAAGGAAAATACAAAACTCAAGTAAGATTATTAAAGACTTTTTGGAGGTTATAGAACTTTTGGATTAAACTGATATTTTTATTTATTCTACGCCTGGATGGTAATCACCTTATATGTCATTCAACCTGTCCATAAGGTGATTCCTATCAAAATGTGAGGAAAACACAAATATCATCCTATCCAAAACTTATATGGCCCTAGTGAAGTTTCAATGGTGCGCGAGTTTCTTGTAGTATGGTCCACTTGATTTTTAGATATGACTCGCATTCAAAATGATCTATCAAAATTAAAATGGATGGAGTGAATGTCATACCAACATTATGGTGGGAATGTGCTTCATGTAACAAGGGTTGCACGCAACGTGCATCCTACTTTAACAGCTCTCCATTAAAGATAACAAAAGTAAATTCATCCCTAGCAAAATGCTAAATCATCATTTTTAAAAGCTTCTTAATCCTGTCTCTCTTTTCCATCACTTAGTTTGTCTTGGCCATACATTGAAATATTAGGCCTCATTTGAAAATAACAAAAAAGAAAAGGCCCTCATTTTGAATTCCACCTAAAGACAAGCACTCATGTGACAAACAACCATCAGAATAGTTAGTCAATTAAATAGTATATCTAAGATAACATGATCCAGAACCATTAATTAATCCTGCACCAGTGATGAAGTTGGCATCATCTGGGTCCATCATCTGTTCCCTCTTATTTCCTAGGATGAAACCCGAGATGACGCTGGTTTCATCACTGGTGCAGGCATTGAATGGTTCAATGATATGAACCATCCCTCCTATGGGCCCCAGCCGGACAAGACGCAATTCTGGACCGTCCAATTAGTAGAATTCTCACCCATTGGTGGACTTTGAGAAAGCTTTCAGCACTGCTTGACATTGGAGATGATTTTTCAAAATTATAATTTTCCAACAGGACACGTGATAGGGTGTGATGTGAAAATCATGTACACCCATATGCAAAAGCCCTGGCATGTATGGTTTGTGTTTCAAAAATCACTCATATTGGACAATCCTATCCATCTAATCGGTGGCCACTAAAGTAACGGTGGAAAACAAAAACAATTAACACTGAAATATGTAATGGTATAAACTGAATAGTAAGTAATGGATAGAATTATCTCACATGTTTTATTTGTAAAACATAAGCCTTTCCGCATGTTGGATTGGGTATCGGTGACGCCGTAACGTGGTAAGATATGATTGGGCTGTACTCGACCTATGTCACACAGGCCTGGACCCACTTACATCCATGCCATCCATCCATTTTGAAGATCATTTGAGGGAATGATCCCAAAAATGAAGCGGATTCAATTCTTAGGTGGACCACATCACAAGAAACAATGGCGATTGAATACATGACGTTAAGAACTTCTTGGGGGCCATCAGAATGTTTATTTACCATCCAACCTGTTGATAAGGTCACAAAGATCTGGATGAAGGGACCCAAAAAATATCAGCTTGATCCAATAGGTTTTTGGCCCACAAGAAGTTTTTAATGGTGAATCATCACTGTTTTCTGTGGTGTGGTCCACATGAGATTTGGATCTTTTCATTTTTAGAATCATGAGCTAAAATTAGGGGCGTACACTGAGTTGAACCGAGTTGAGCTAGCCTTAGCTCGACAGGGCTCGGCCACTAGCTGACCATATATCGAACTTGGCTTGGCTCAATCTTCGAGCCTAACTGACCAGCTCGACTCGATTCGGTCAGTAGCTTGAACCAATACGAGCCGAGTTCAAGCCAAAATCGAGCTTTTGAGGCATTTTCACAAACACATATAGTGCGCTTACAATTTCTCACTACATGTAAAACAGTGGTGACTGTTTACAAGTATTTCATCCAACACCTTATAGGCAACATTGAAATAAAAAAATAATAATATTTGTTTCATATACATACCTTCCTTGCCACTAGTTGACACTTGGTGAGCAACATCAATATCAAAGTAACCGAGTCACTGAACTAGTTCGATTCGAGTTTGATTCAAGTTAGGGTTTGATCCGAGTCGAGTCGAGCTTGGGCAAGCTCAAATTTGGTTAGAAAATTTTTTGAGCTCAAAAAATTAGCTTGACTCGGCTTGAACTTAACTTCGAACCGAGTCGAAGCGAGCTTTTTTGAATCAAGTCGAGCAAGCTAACCGCGAGCTAACTCGATTCGTGTACACTCCTACCTAAAATGAGCTTTCAAAATAGATGGTCGTTGTGGATGCAAGGCACATACATCACGGTGGCCCCTCAACCATATTAGGGTTCTTCTTGCTCTACGGTGTCATCTCCTTTCGTTGCTGGAGGAAAACATTAGGTCGTTGGTTCGTTGACATGGCGAATGATCTGGATCATTGGAACACGAGCCCACCTCCCTATTAAGTTACATGATAGGGAGTGTAAGGATGATAGGGTCCACAGGGACACTCTTCCTTAATGTACACGTGGCATTTACCTCAACTTTGAACGCTAAATAGTGGGACCCATTGATGATTGCTCATATCCTCATAGTCAGACCAATTAAATAATCCTGGCTCTCTATTAGTGGACCATTGTTTGTTGAATTCGGATCTTTCACCACTCTGCATTTCAACCATAATCTGTATGCAGTGGGTCCCAATGTTTGCGTGGTCCAAGTTTGAAGTACATGGCATGTGTAAAGAAGGCACTGCATACCTCCACATTGGGGTATTGGAGGCTGATTGCTAGGTGACCTGGTCTTTGTGCAAGTTTCAAAATGAACATGACCATACAACTTTCAAACATACATAACGTTGGCTCCTTAACTCTTTATTAGGGTTGTATATCAAGCCAAGACGAGTTAAGGTGGGCCAAACTTAGCTTGGCTCATTTGAGCTCTCCTCAAACTCGAGCCCGGCCTCGAGCTTACCACTAAAGATTAGCTTATTTGTCAAACCTTTCAAGTCAAGCTTAATGCGAGCTAGTGGATCGATTCGAAGCAAGCTTACATCAAGTCGAGTCAAGCTTGATACGAACCCAATCCAACCTGTATTTGACCGAACCCAATCCAACCTGTATTTGACCGAACCCAGCAACCCAACCCAATTGACGCCCGACTCAACCTAGTCACCTAACCCATACCCAACTCAAGTCCTAAATCAAATATTCATTTAATAATAATAATAATATATATATATATATATAATACTAGAAAATTTATAAAAGATACCTTATTGTTGGTGATCAAAGAGAGTGAGATAGAGAAAGAAGAGCTATGATACGCACGAAGTAAATAAGGAAGGAAAATGATAAGAAAGGGAAGAACGTATATGGTATGATTTTAGTTTTAACTTTTTAAAAAAAAAAAGGTTTTTAAACACAATATTATATATATATAATATGAGATACATGCAAGCCAAGCCGAGCTTGATTTTAAACTTTGAGCTGAGCTGAATTCGAGTTGAGCCAAGTGAAGATCCACTGTAATTAAAGACATCTCGTTTTCAAAGCAACCCGGGTCATAGGAAACTTGGCGCCCCACCTCAAGCCCTTGCTCAGGCCAAGTCAAGCAGAGCTAGATCGAATGTACGGCCCTACTCTGTATACCTAATCAAATCTTGCCACGTGGCTCACCGGATCTATGGTGTCCCATTGCAGGATTTGACCAGGTCACGTACATCCGGCCAGGTGCATGCGGGTGACCTAAGCAAATCCCATCAGGTCAGGTGTGGTATCTGTAGTGACCGAGGGCGGGATTTGATTGGCCACGTCAAGTCACATGGCAATCCATCCTCTCACTTAGTTGAACTATATATGTACATAAGGCATACTTGTAACTCAAAATTAAACCGTCCATCTGGTGGGCCCCACTTCAGATTCGTTGCAGACCAACCGACCTGTCTCTCTAAACTGTTGTCCGAGTAAACTTGTCAGTAGCCGTCTAAGGGACGGTTTTAAAAAAGGGTCAATGGTCTAAAATCAATAAATGAATGTCCCTTGATAAGTCGCCCAGTCAATCCCATTTAGGGTCATGGTCTGCCTACGGTGGGTCTTAGGCGCAGGGAGTTTAAATTGGACCCGGCTTCGGTCGGTGGATCCCCCACGTAGGGCCAACCGTGATATATGTGCCTTATATCTATGCCTTTCATCTGCTTTGACAGCTTATTTTAGAAAATTATCTAAAAAATGAAGTAGATCCAAATATCAAGTGGACCGCATTACATGAAAAGTGGTGATTGACCATTAAAAACTTTTTACAAGCCATGAAAGTTTGGATCAAACTGATATTTATGTAGTGCCTTCCTCCGAGTATTTATGACCTTATATCATTAGGTTGGATGGAAAATAAACATTTTAGTTGCTTATAAGAAGTTTTTAATGGGGATATTCGTCTACTACTGTTTCCTATGTTGTGGTCAACTAAGTATTGGATCTGCTTTGTTGTCGGGATCATGCCTTAAAATGAGCTTTAAAAACAGATGGGCGGTGTGGATGTAAGTCGCGTACATCCGGATTGCCCACAGTCAGGGCTCCACCGACCTAAGCGGATCCGGATCCGCCCAAGCCGCGCACGTTTAATTTGCGTCACATACGTCCACGTGTATAATTTCTAAGTACATCCATATCAACCATTACAGTAGACGCGAGTAACAAATAACATGAGATGATAGGGTAGATCCTTTGGAGCCTTACTAAGGTAGGTCTATCTCTCAATGACACACTGGAAGAGTGACTTATCAATCGGGACCGTCCATCTAGTTTCCTATATTTTAGATGGCAAATATGTCAAAACAAACATCCGTCATCAAATGATCCTATTCATCTTATCACTCCGAATCGACAATAGTAAAAAAAAAAGGGTTAACGGCCAACATTCAGTGCTGGAAAGTGAATAGAAATGATGGATATTATTGTATATAAATGTGGTTTTTTAAACATGGACCATCCATGATAGGTATCTCTACAATGACGGCTCTGATTAATGGCTTTCGGATTGCCTGTGACCCGGGCACAGATATATCTCTATGGAACCCATACAGCCCCCGGCACAGATCTTGGATCTGCCTAATTTTTAAAATAGGACACTGCCCTGTGGTCTTTTGAAACAAATGAACGGAGTGGATTTGTCAGGGACATCTCTATGGTCCCACACAGCCCAGGCACAGAGGGGAACGTATGGCTACTCCCTTGGCACTAGCCCGGTGGCTGGTGGTCGGTGATCTGTCGGCCCACCATGATTTAGTTTTTTCATCCGTTTTCACGGATCATTTTAAGGCTTGATATAAAAAATGAGAGGGATATAAATATCAGGTGGACCACACCACAGGATAACAATATTAATTGAATATCTACCATTAGAATCCTCTTAAAGCCCACTATAAATAATGTTTATTTGACATCTTAGGTCATACAGACCTAGATGAAGGGAAAAAACAAAGGCCAGCTTAATTCAAAACTTATATGGCCCCAAAAAATTTTTAATGGCCGACATTTATTCAATACTGTTTCATGTAATGTGGTCCATTTGAGATTTAAATATACCTCAATTAAAGATTAATATCCTAAAATGATATAAAAAAATACATGGACGGCATGGATGAAACGCATTCTTCGCGGTGGGGCCGACAGAGCACCGACCAACACGGCAAAGGGAGTGGCCAATCCGTTTCCGGCACGGAGTCGGAGTTACCCCTGTGCCGAGGTCACAGGTAATCCGCTCTCCTCTTTGACTCTTTCGTACAAGCTCCGTCAAATCACGGGAAACAGATTGGCTACTGATAGGTGCTCTGTGGGCTCAAACATGATGTATATGTTTCATCCATGCCGTCCATCCATTTTTTCAGATAATTTTATGGTATGAATTCAAAACCGAGATAGATCTACGTCTGAAGTGGGCCATACAGTGTTGATTGAACTCTCACTATTAAAAACTTCTTGAGTCCACACAAGTTTTGAATCAAGCTGATATTTGTTTTTTTAACTTCATACAGGCCTTCATGATATAATTACAGGTTGGATTCAAATAAACATTACAGTGGGACCTAGGAGATTTTAATGGTAGACATTCAATCACTATTGTTTTTTCATGGTGTGGTCCACCTAAGATTTTGATCTGCCTCAAATATGGTATAATGTATTAAAATGATGTATAAAATTTTATGAACGGTGTAGATAGAACACATATACTATGGCGGGGCCCACAGAACACCGACCACTAGCCACCGGGCCAGCGGCAGCGTTACTTGCCAAACCGCGTCCTAATGACTCTCGTGATTGAGGGCGCGGACTGGATACTGACAAGGTCAGTAGCCAAATCGCGTCACCAAGCTTTGTAGACCCCACCATAATGCATGTTTTGTATCCATACTGTCCAACCATTTTTAGAGATCGTTTCATAGAACTACGAAGAAAATGAGATAGATCTAAAGTTCAAGTGGACCCTACTATGGAAAATAGTAGGAACAGTGACATCCACCGTTCAAAACTTCTTAGGGCCACAGTAGTTTCCGATGAAGCTGATATATTTTTTTTCACTTTATCTATCTCTATGTTAACTTATGAAAAGGATGAATCTTAAAAATACATCACTGTGGACCCTGTAAATGTTTCAACGGTGGGTTTGACGGCTCTAACGGTTTTCTGTGGTGGGTCCACTTGAAATTTTGATCTATCTCATTACCTTTGTAATGCCATAAAACGGTCTTTAAAAATGGTTAGACGGAATGGATACAACACATGCATCACGGTGGGGTCCACAGAGCTTGGTTACGTCACTTCAGTTGCGAACCTTGTCAGTATGCAATCGGCCCCGTGATTGATGGTTGCATGTCAAACGTGCAATTATTTCTCCACCTAACCGTTGGAGAAACGAGAGCTAATCACATACACTTGGACGTATGCATACTTGTCATGCAGGCTAATTTTACTACCAACATGCCTCTCGTGTAGAAAATCTGTCCCATTCAAATGATAGGGCCCACAGAGAAGATCATCTGACACAAAAATCAAGCTGGTACCACTCATCAGTTGGGCTATGTTGTTGGAATCAATGGGCAACTGATGGTTTGACTAAGCATAGAAATATCTGCATCTAATGAACTGATCAGCCTTATTTTCTAGACGGGCAATCTTCTATGGTGAACCGTTTGGATGGGTCAGATGGGCCACGGAAATGGCATGCATACGGAGAGGATGGGCTGCACGACAAGTTAGCATTCCTCTAGTGGTAGGTGATCAGTCGAAGAAAATTCAACGACGCGTGTTGTTAATTTTTCTCCCAAGATTTGGCAATTCGCTGAATTTTCGTTGCATCTCTTGTTCGGAAATGGACGGCTCCCTAACCTCTTGGTGTGTGGGGCTTTCCTGGTTGAAATTCTCTCTCCGTGGTATCCGAGCCGTTTATTTGGCAGGATCTGTGATATGTTTTCGCACGTGTTTTAGTGACCCCCCTACTTCGTGGATGGTGCTACGTGAACCCATGATGATATATATATATATATATATATATATATATATATATATATATGTATATATATATATATATATATATATATATGGAAAAGGTACTATGTGCTCGACCTCACGATAAGCTCCCGTGAGGTTGAGTTGTGTGGGCCCCACCGTGATGCGTGTCAACCATCAATACTGTACATTTGATGGGTTCCCTTTAAATTACGAGATATCCCAAAAATCAGTTGTATAAGGAACTCAGGTGGGCCATACCATCTAAAATCATGTGAAGACACTGTTAAAACATATAAAAGCACTTGGTGGGGCTCACCTGAAATTTTCATGCGTTTGAAACTTGGTATGAACCCTCATCCTAGTGGGACACACATAATGGATGGGCTGGATTTGCAAAACACATCTCGTTGGGCCTAAAAAATGATTATGAATGTTTTAATGGTGCATGACCCCTCTCCACTTCTGTATGTGGTGTGGCTCACACAAGCCATGGATTGACTTGATTTTTGAGAACTAGGCCCACGATGGAATGGTGCATCTGACTGATGGGGTAGATGTTCGAAATGCATCACGGTGGGGCCCACACAGCTCGACCATATGGGACGAAATCGTGAGCTCGAGCGCATAGTACCTTTTCCCTATATATATACTATGCACTCGAGCTGATGGGAACGTCCCATGAGGTAGAGCTGTGTGGGCCCCACCGTGATGCGTTTCAAACATCTACTCCATCAGTCAGATGCATCATTCCATCGTGGGCCTAGGTCTCAAAAATCAAGTCAATCTGTTACTTTTGTGGGCCACACAATATACAGAAGTTGAGAGGGGCCGTGCACCATTAATACATTCATAATCATTTTTTTGGCCCACCGAGATGTGGTTTGCAAATCCAGCCTATCCATTATGTGTGTCCTACTTGGATGAGGGTTCAGACCAAGTTTCAGATGCATGCATATTTCAGGTAGGCTCCACCAAGTGCTTTTATATATTTTTGGCATGTCTTCACATGATTTTAGATGGGATGGCCTACCTGAGTTCTGTATACGGCTGATTTTTGGGATATCCCATAATTTAAATGGTACCCATCAAATGCACGATGTTGATGGTCGAACGCCTCACGGTGGGGCCCACACAGCTCAACCTCATGGGAGCTTATAGTGAGCTCGAGGGCATAGTACCTTTTCCCACACACACACACACACACACACACACACACACACACATATATATATATATATATATATATATATATATATATGGGAAAAGGTACTATGCGCTCGATAGTATTATACCTCTGTAAGGTCGAGTGTTGACAGCATATTATTCGTCGAATGGTAAAAGTTTTAAACAACGGGGAGATTTTATAGGAAACCGAAGAAACACAAGAAACGTGACCAAGTTCCGTGGGCCTCATCATGATGTATGTTTTATATCTACACCTTCCATCCATCTGGAGAGATCATTTTAGGGTAATATGCAAAGAATGAGTTAAATCTAAAGCTCCGGTGAGCCCAACATAGAAAACGGTGGAGATAGTGAGGCCCACCATTGAAAACTTCTAAAGGCCACGAAAATTTTAGATCAAGCTAATATTTGAGTTTTCTCTTATTTCATGTCTTTTTTAACTTTTGAACAGGTTTAATTTCAAATAAACACTATGGTGGGTCTTGGGATAGTTTCAATGGTGGGAATCACTCCCCCCACTATTTTCTGTGGCGGGTCCACTACAGATTTTTATATGCCTCATTCTTTGACTCATGCCCTAAAATGATATTTCAAAATGGATGGACGATGCACATACATCATATTGGAGCTCACAAAAATTGGTGATATAGCTTCAGTAACCAACTCGCTACTCAACTGTACTTGCAAATTAAAAGGGGAAGCGGATTGGGTGATACCTCACCTAGCTGTATAGCTGCTGTATCGACGTTAGCAAGTTTTTTTTTGTCTAATCATGAAGTATGTATTATATATATCCAAACCGTCCATCCATTTAGTGAGCTTGTTTTAAGGCTTTAGACAAAAAATAAGACAGATCTAACTATCAATTGGATCACAATGCAAAAAGCAGTGTGAGAATGAACGTCTATCATTGAAACCCTTTTTGGGTCACAGAAGTTTTGGATCAGTATGAATAATTTTTTTCCTCTTCATTCAGGTCCTTTTGACCTTATGAACAAATTCGATAGAAAATAAACATAATGGTAGGCCCTACAAATTTTTCAACGATGAAAATCATTATCTCCATTGCTATTTGTGGTGTGGTCCAAATGATCTTTGGATATGATTCATTTTTTGAATAATGCCCTAAAATGATCTCTAAAAATAGATGAACCATGTAGATATGATAAATACATCTGTGTGGTGTAACTTTGATCTCCTTTAAACCATTTGTACAACTCGGAGCTAGAGGAGCGTGCTCGTCTCGCACGACACTACCTACAACAGCTATATGGCTGGTGTGAGGTATACTAGCCAATCTCAATCCGCTTCCAATAGAATGCGGATTGCATCCTACCTAGACGGTAATCCATCCGGGCAGGGCTCTGTGGGGCCCAACATGATGTAAATGTTTTATATCCACGACGTTTAACGGTTTTCTCAGATCATTTTAATATATAAACCAAAAAATAAGGCAGGTCCAAGGCTTACATGGACCACAAGTTGGGGATTGAACGTCCACTATTAAAAACTTCTTACGAGCTAGAGAAGTTTGGGATCAAGCTGATATTTGTGTTTTCACTTCATCCACGTCTACATGACCTTATGAATAGGTTGGATGGTAAAAACGTCCATTATTAAAAGCTTCTTACGAGCTAGAGAAGTTTGGGATCAAGTTAATATTTGTGTTTTCACTTTATCCACATCTACATGACCTTATGAATAGGTTGGATGGTAAAAATTCAATAACAACTTATTTTTCCCTACATAGCCATTAAAGTGCGCCATAGGAGTTTATAACGATAGAAATTCAATAACAACTGTTTTCCCATGGTGTGGTCCATCTAAGATTCAGGTATAACTTATTTTTGGTGTAAATCACTTAAATTATATTTCAAAATGAATGGACGACATGGGTAGAAAATATACATCATGGTGGGGTCCACATAGCACCAGTTTTATTTCTCCATTTTTCCTATAAAATCTCCCGTTTTTTACCATCCGACTAATAATATGCTGCTAGCACTCGACCTTATGAAAGGTTTAATAAAGTCAAGCATATAGTACCTTTTCCATATATATATATATATATATATATATATATATATATATATATATATATATATATATATTGTCATGCCCCGAACTCGAAAATCGAGCTCACAAAATTTTCGATCGCCGGGTCCGGCGCTGACAGCCTTCGTAGTTTCCCATTCTCGGCTCCCGGCACCCATATACCAAATTCCGATCTTAGGATGCTACAAGGAGGATTTCAAACATGATTTGATTCGTAATGAGCATAACCACAAGCATAACCCATGAATAATAACCACAAGAACACCATCACAAAATCCACTATGATCAAAAACTTTAAGTACAATGCGTAGAAAATGGAAATACAAGATAGTGATAATAACAAAAATTCCAGAAGCTCGACTGCACGCTTCAACGACGGTGAGACTAAGGCAGCATCCTGGCGTCACCTGCACGCATCAATCGTGCATAAGCTTATAGAAATCTTAGAGGGTGGTGTAAGTGTGTGCGTAATATAAACGTGCTCAGAACGCAAGGTCAGAGAAATGCAGAATCATACTGATAAATACATGAATGCAATCGGCTATACCAAGGCTATGCGGTGCAAGATATTTATGCTATCGACCATATCCAGACCATGTGATGTGAGATGCAACTCAAGCATGTTAATTCTCATCATATATCAGTACAGTTCTCATTCTGAATAATCGCCGGGGTCTAGTACACTCTACACCAGCTTTCCGTCTCTATCCGAACGCACAATTGGGAGAGAGGAAGAGACCTTACTATCCGCTTGCCAATATTGGGCCTGACTCGTCGATAGCGGACCAATTCCTCAAGTTGGTCAAACTCAACCTAGAAGTTGCTCCCTCACTCAGGCGGATAAGGTCACACCCCTTTCCAACCGACCACGACACAGTGGGAGACGCGGCCTACTTGTATATGGCCCTCGCACGCTCGTGCATCCACTCGGTCTCGACGTTGGAGTCATCCTCTGGTACCATCGGATTTAGAGATTTTCACCTAGAGACATCTATGACGCCCGTATGCTAGAACCAAACATTTTTGGGCATCCAATCCAGCCACCCACGATGTGTCTGTGGAGGCTATGACCCTGATGTCACTAGGGCATGTAATAATCTTGATTATATAAATGCAAATGCATGAATCACCTTACCAAACATGCAACAATCCTGCATACGCCGCATGCTCATGTAGGGCAACTCCGCCTATCAGGGAGCCCATAAATAATCCACCCGAAGGCATATGCTATGATCAGTCACTCGTCATATCAGACATACATATGATGCGTATGATCATAAATCATAGATCTATATTAAACATGGGACTTTGCGTATAACGAATATGGGCCTAGACGGCCTACTCACTACAAATATGGGCCTATCAGCGGGCCTTAGGAAGAGAGTGACAATGAGGACATTTAACCAACATTATCCCTACAATGTGGGCGTCAAACCATCATTACTCCCAAGGTTCAACTCGCCTTAAATATCATTAAATAAATCATGGCGGAATCACACATTGCAATGTGCCTTAGGTACATCCCATTGGGCCTTAAATACATCAAATGAGCCGTATCTCATGGGCCTTATTTTCATCAAGTGGGCCACCTCAATGAGCCTCACCAATGGGCCTTACGTACTTTGTGATGGGCCATCACCCATGAGCCTTAGAATGCATTAAAATGAGCCCAATCACATAAGCTTTATGTGTATTAAATGAGCCTAATCACATAGGCCTTATATATATCAAAGTGGGCCTCAACAATGGGCCACAAATATATTGAATGGGCCTCATAACATGGTCCCATATATATCAAGGTAGGCCCCAACAACGGGCCTATAAACACATCAAGATGGCCTACATACATAGGCCCATATATACTAAAGTGGGCCTCAACATTGGGGCCTATATGCATGCCAAGATGGGCCTAAATACATGAGCCCATATATATCAGAGTGGGCCTCAATAATGGGCCTAAAAATACATCAAGATGGGCCTAAATATATGGGCCCATATTTACCAAAGTGAGCCTCATGTGAGGTCCGCCATAATGTTTATTTTCCTATCCAATCTGTTGATAAGGTGACATAAATAGGGGGCCCAACAAAATGCCTATTTTCCAGCCAACCTATTGATATGGTCACATGGACCAAGGGGCCCACTGTAACGTTTATTTTCTAGCCAACCTGTTGATATGGTCACTCGGATAGGGGGCCCACCATAATATTTATTTATCATCCAACCTGTACATAAGGTCACGTGGACCAGGGGGCCACGGTGATGTTTATATGTTATGCAACCTATTCATAAGGTCACGTGGACCAGGGGGCCCACGGTGGTGTTTATATGCCATGCAACCTATTCATAAGGTCACGTGGTCAGGGGCCGACCAAAATGTTTATTTTTCACCCAAACCTGTTGATTGGGTCAGGGAGCACACAGTGATGTGGTCCATAAATCCAGTCCACCCATTATGTGTGTCCCACCTGGCTGAGGGTTTAGACCAAGTTTCAGCCACATCCAAATTTCAGGTAGGCCTCACCAAGTGATTTTATATATTTTAGGCATGCCTTCACATGATTTTAGATGGTATGGCCCACCTGAGATCCGCATACGACTGATTTTTGGAAGGGGGCCCACTGCCCTGAGGGGCCACCTAATGAACAAAATGGATGTTCAAAACGCATCACGTGAGGCCCACAGCTGGGGCCGTGAGCCCCAGCCAGTCCGTCCGCTCGCGCCAGCGCTGGACGTTGTAGCGTCCTCAGCAGCAGCAACAACTGCTACTTCTTTTTTTTTTGAAATAGAAATTTTGTGGTTTTTCCCAGGTGCGGCCCACATCAGATGGATCCTTACCGTCCATTGGATTTCATGCCTCAAGACCAGCCCTTTGAGTCTAATATGCAACGTGTTTGGCGAGTAAAGAAAAATATCAAGAGGGTTTTAACGGTAAACATGACTATTTACTATGGTATGGCCCGCTTGATTATCGGATCGGCCTCGTCTTTTGGCTCAACGCCTAAAATGATCTGAGGAAGAGGATGGACGACTTGGATGAAGTATATGCATCAAGGTGGGGCCTGCACGAGTGGCCCACCATTTCCTTTCCTTTTCTTTTTTTTTTTTCTTTTTTTTAAAAGCTTTTCAGTACACGCCCATGTCTGCACACGCACTCCATGTTAGCCTCCACGCCAGGGACGCTGGACGGCATGGATAAACACATCATTGTGGTGGGTCCCACACGTACGTGGCCCACCATATACATATATATATATATATTAATATAATATAATATATATGTATATATATGTATCATATCGCCTAAAATGTGGTGGACCACACCATTTGATGAATGGAGTAGATTTAACATGAGTTGGTGGGGCCCACTTCATTCTAAGGGAAGGATAAAGAAAGGGAAAGAGAGGAAGAGAGAGAAGAACGGCGATGGAGAGGAGGGGCTCCGCCACTATGGGCCCTCTATTGATACAACACATACATCAAGTGGGTCTCACAACAAGTGGACCCTTAAAATGAAAATAAACGATGGATCACCCACCTCTGTTCCTTCTTCTTGCTCCCCTAGCTTCCTTAGCTCCTTGCCGTCAGGTTTAACGGTGGATGATGAGATCTTGATGGTGAGGATGAGAGATGAGAGAGTAGGCCATACTTGGTGTTTTGGGAAGGTTAGAATTGTTTAGACGTTGGAATGCTTGGGAGATATGAGAAATGAGAGAGAAAATGAGGTGATGGGATGATATGGATGGGATGATGTGTGATGGGGATGGGTGGAGTGATGTATTCTAAGAAGAGGTATGGGTTGGGTTAAAATTTTAGTAAAAGAGGGATGGGTGAAGAGAGAGAGAGTTGACTTTATGGAGAAAGAGGGATGGGTTGTTGTACTTGGGGTATGGAGTGACTTGACTTGTACTTGACATGAGTGATTGATTGATTGATGGGACATTTCGTAGAGATTTTCTCGAAGTTCGTAACACGTGGTGTTTTCTTCGAATTAAACGTAGGCCGACATCTTCCAGCTTAGGTATCGGTTCGACCTGCGAGTCACGGCGTTAGAACCACGACGATGGTGCGATCGCTAAGGTACAGATTTCGGGTTGAGCCGGCTTTGGTATACAGGACTCGGCTTAGGATTATGCGCAAACATCGAAAACGGGTCGAGGATTGCCAGAATTCGACCCGAAGGACCCTAGAAACCAAAATAATGGTATAAACTAGGATATGGGTCTTACAACTCTCCCCTCCAAATAAAAATTTTATCCTCAAAATTTACTCAATTATCGCAAGGAAACATAACTCATAATAGAATAGGTAACCAGACATAGTCCCCTACAACAAACTATGCCCTTCATGGGCGAGACCTTAAGATACACATAGTCCCCTATAACAAACTCCAAAAGACGACGTCGGTGATCAGCAAAACTATTCTGCTGGATCTGAGCTGTGTGCATCCTCTGCCTGATAATATCGATAGCCTCTGATGTCTTCTGCACAAGCTCAGGACCTAAGAGATGCTGCTCTCCACTTCGGTCTAATAACTCAGAGATCTGCACGGTCTGCCATACAATGTCTGAAAAGGAGCCATGCCAATGGTCGCCTGATAGCTGTTATTATATGCGAACTCATCCAATCGCAGATGCTCATCCTAGCTACCCCCGAAATCAATCGCTCAGGCCCGAAGCATATCCTCAAGTATCTGATTGACCCTCTCGGTCTGGCCATCGGTCTACGAATGATACGCGGTACTGAGCTGCAAATCAGTGTCCATCGCTCTCTAAAAGTTCTTCCAAAACCGATACGTGAACCTCGGGTCTCGATCAGAAACGATCGAGACTGGAACGTCGTGCAGTCTCACTATCTCCTTAATAAATAGCCTGGCGAGCCAGTCCGTATGCCAAGCCTCACGGATCGCAAGGAAATGTGCCGACTTCGTCAGACGGTCTACGACAACCTAGATAGCGTCATGACCGCATTGAGTCCTTGGTAAATCCATGATAAAATCGGTAGATACAAGCTCTCACTTCTACATCTTGACACTCAACGGCTGAAATAGACCAGGGGGTCCCTGATGATCGGCCTTAAAACGCTGGCATGTATCACACTCGGCTACAAAACTAGCAATCTGATACTTTATTCCCGTCTAAAAATACTGTCTCCTCATATCGCAATACATCTTCGTCGAGCCAGGGTGGATAGAAAACCGTGATAGGTGTGCCTCGATCATAAGATCTCTACGCAGCTCAGGAATATCCGGGACACATAATCGGCCTCTAAAGCAAAGTCCATCATCAGAACCAATCTGCCAATCTATCTAACTCTTAGATATTACCTCTGCTCGGTAATCCTGTAACAACTCATCTGTCTGTTGAGCTTCGATCACCCTTGCGACAAGAGAGGGTTGAATCGACAAGCTCGATAGCTGAATGATAGAAGACTACAGACTAAAATCAATGTCATACTTTGATATATCCTCGAGCATCCTCCACTCCTGAATCATCATATGTGCCACTAGGCCTCGTGGCTGACGGGTAAAGACATCCGCCACCACGTTCGCCTTGCTCGGGTGGTACTGGAGGTTAAAATCAGTCTTTCAGAAGCTCCATCCAGCGTATCTACCCCATGTTCAGCTCAAATTGAGAGAATAGATACTTCAAGCTCTTATGATCGGAGAAGAGTTCGAACCTAACCCTATAGAGATAATGTCTCCACACCTTCAGTGTGAAGATAACTGCTGCCAGCTTCAAATCATGTGTGGGGTAGTTCAGCTCATAGACCTTGAGTTGACGAGACGCGAAGGCTACTGGCCTACCGTGCTGCATCAGGACAGCACCTAAACCAATACAGGAGGCATCAGTAAATATAACGAATCCATCACTCCCAGAGGGAAGAGTGAGGACAGGAGCAGACATTAGACGGTCCTTTAGCTCCACGAATGCCTGCTCACATGCGTCAGTCCAAACAAAATCTACGTCCTTCCCAGTCAGCCTGGTCAACGGGGCTGCAATACGAGAGAAGCTCTCAATGAAACGCCGATAGTATCTTGCTAAACCAAGGAAACTACGGATCTCGTCAGCTCAAGGTCCCACAGACGCACTGCCTCAACCTTCGAGGGGTCCACTGCGACACCCTTCCTCGTCACTATGTGACCAAAAAATCTCACCTCCTTCTGCAAGAACTCGCATTTCTTCCGCTTCGTATACAGCTGGTGGGCACGGAGGGTCTGCAATGCAATCTCCAAATGCTGCATATGGTCCTCACGGGTCCTTGAATATATCAGAATATCGTCAATGAAGACCATCACAAACTGATCGAGATATGGACGGAAGACCTCGTTCATCAACTGCATGAAGACAGCGGGTGCATTGGTCAGTCCGAATGACATGATCTGAAACTCAAAATGACTATAACGCGTCCTGAAAGCCGTCTTCGGGATATCCTCATCTTGGACTCGAATCTGATGATAACCAGAACGCAGGTCAATCTTCGAAAAGAACTGTGCAGCCTGCAGCTGATTAAACAAATCATCTATCCTTAGGAGCGGGTACTTGTTCTTAATCGTGACCCGGTTGAGCTCGCGGTAGTCTACGCAGAGCCTCAACGAGCCATCCTTCTTCTTGATGAAGAGAACCAGTGCTCCCTAAGGGGAACTCCTCGGATGAATGAATCCCAACTCACGTAACTCATCCAACTGTCACTGCAGCTCACGTAACTCCATCAGTGCCTTACGGTACGGGGCCTTCGAGATAGGAGCGGTACCATACACAAAATTAATTTGAAACTCAATATGACGGTGCGACGACAATCTCGAAATCTCTTGAAACACGTCGGGGAAGTCACTGACAACCAGCAACTGATCAATACATGCTACAACGGGCTTCTCAACGGCGCAGGACATCAAACTGATAATGGCTCTCCTCTGGGCTCGGCAACAAACTGAAACTGCAGTAAACCTAGTATGCAGAATGTGATTGTCCTCGCGGAGCAGTATAAGATGGCGTAGTACTCAGTAAGCCAATCCATCCTAAAATAACGTCGAAGTCTGACATCGGTAGCACGTACAAATCAGCGGGCAAAAAGATATCACCGACCAGAATAGGACAAGATGAACAAAAATGGCCCAGTACTGAGATCTTTCCTAAGGGCGTCGATACGGTCAATCCCTCACTAGCAGACTCTGTCAGCAATCCAGTCGATCGGCAGAAATCCTCAGACATGAATGAGTGCGAAGCACCAGAATCAAACAGTACATGTGCGATGTATGAAGAGACTGAAAGCATACCCTTTACGACTCCTTTAGAAGTCTGCGGGTCCTGCTGAGCCACATAAAATCTAGCCTGAGCTGGCTGGGGAGGTGTCTGTCCCCTCTGAGTCCCTGGTGTTGCTGCTGCTGATGTCACTGAGGGGCTCGAAACTGCTGTCTCTGCTGCTGTGGCCTCAGAGGCTGGTGCTGCTGCTGAGGGGGCCTCGGTAGTGAAATCTGTTGTCACTGCTGCTGCAGAGGCTACCGCGGTACTCTCGGCTACTTTTGTGGAGGCTACTATGGTACTCTCAGCTGCTACTACATAGGTCGGGGACACTCCCACCTAAGGTGTCCTATCCTACCACATCCATAGCAAGTGTCAAAAGTTATCTCTAAGGTGGTGCCACTGGGAGTGCTGACGGTGCTACTAGTGCTCTGGTGGATGGGTGGCTCCTGTATCTCTGTGGTCGTCGATGCTACTGTGAGCTACTGAAGGGGGCCTGCATCTTCTGACCCCTCCTCTGATCTCAGTCAGCCTACGTGCTGGCTCACTCAGTTTCATAAATCTGAGCCCTCCGTACTACTACCTAGAAAGTCGGGAGTTCATGCCCAATGACACGGCCTCGAAGACCGTAACGTAAGCCGTTCTCAAAACGGCGGGCCTTCCGCCCCTCATCATCAACCATATATGGGGCAAACCTCGATAGCGCTATGAAACGGGCCGCATACTACACCACAATCATGTCCCCCTGCACCAGAGTCTCGAACTCCAGTGCTCTCTAATGTCGAATGTGGTCAGGGAAGTACTGCTCCTCTAATTGATCGATAAAGTCCTCCCATGTCCAGACATGATCAGGTCCTGCGACGGGGGTAATGGAGGTCCACCAATGCTCAGCATCGCCCTGGAGAAGAAATACTGTCAGTCGAACTCGCTGCTCGGTCGTACATCTCCACATCGGAGCGTCACCTCTCAGCCACTGTCAGATCTGGCTCATTGTGGAAACGCGGAGGATTGAGCTGTCGGAACTCTCGAAGTAAGGCGCTCGCACGCTCCTGCTCTGCCTGAGCTGGTGAAACAACTGGGCGCCTGCCCTGTCCCTGGAGTGCGGCTATCACAGCCTGTAACATCTGCTGTAACTGAGAGGCACTCACAGGTACAGTCGGCTCTGCATCGGCCTCAGGTGGAGGAATGTCATCCTCAAGCAAGGGAGCAGGGATCTTTGGCGGTGGAATGAGAGGCGCAGGTGGTAGAGCTGGAGCCTCAGGTGGTGGAACGGGGTGCGCTCGGGTCACTCTCCTAGGTGGCATGTCCTATAGAAAAGAACAATAACGCCAATTAACCTTGAGAATCGTACATTAGGGAATTCAATCGGAAGGTTTCGCACTTGGAACCTAATCGTCCTAAACTCATAATAAACATGTGATGTTGTTCTCGGTTATTCTCAAGTTATGCTCTGATACTAACTTCTGTCATGCCTCGCCCTCAGAAACCAGGCTCACAAAATTTTTGATCGCCGGGTCCGGTGCCAACAGCCTCCGTAGTATCTCATTCTCAACTCCCGACACCCATATACCAAATTCCGATCCTGGGATGCTAGAAGGATGATTTCAAACATGATTTAATTCGTAATGAGCATAACCACAAGTATAACCCACGAACAATAACCACAAGAACACCATCACAAAATTCACTATGATTAAAAACTTTAAGTATAATGCGTAGAAAAGGAAAATATAAGATAGTGACAATAACAAAAACTCCAGAAGCTTGGCTGCACGCTCCAACGACGGCGAGACTAAGGCTGCGTCCTAGCGTCACCTGCACGCATCAATCATGCATAAGCTTGTAGAAAGCTTAGATGGTGGTGTAAGTGTGTGCGTAATATAAGCGTGTTCAGAATACAAGGTCAGAGAAATGCAGAATCATGCTGATGTATACATGAATGCAGTCAGCCGTACCAAGGCTATGCAGTGCAAGATATGAATGCTATCGGCCATATCCAGACCATGTAATGCGAGATGCAACTCAAGCATGTCAATCCTCATCATATATCAGTACAGTTCTCATTCTGGATAATCACCGGAGACTAGTACACTCTATGCCAGCTTGTCATCCCTATTTGAACACACAACTGGAAGAGTGGAAGAGACCTTACTATCCGTCTGCCAATATTGGGCCCGACTTGTCGATAGCGGACCGATTCCTCAAGCTGGTCAAACTCAACCTAAAAGTTATCCCCTCACTCAGGCGGGTAAGGTCACACCCCTTTCCAACAGACCATGACACAGTGGGAAACGCGGCCTACTGGTATACAGCCCTCGCGTGCTCGTGCATCCACTCGGTCTCGACGTTGGAGTCATCCTCTGGTACCATCAAGTTTAGAGATTTTCACCCAGGGACATCTATGGTGCCCGTATGGTAGAACCAAATATTTTTTGGTATCTAATGCAGCCACCCATGATGTGTCTGTGGAGGCTATGGCCCTGATGTCACTAGGGCATGTAATAATCATAATCATACAAATGCAAATGCATGAATCACCTTACCGAACATGCAACAATCCTGCTTGCGCCGCATGCTCATGTAGGGAAACTCCGCCTATCAGGGAGCCTATAAACAATCCGCTCGAAGGCATATGTTATCAGTCACTCGTCATATCAGACATACATATGATGCGTATGATCATGAATCATGGATCTATACTAAACATGATATAGGATGATGGGCTTTGCGTATAACGAATATGGACCTAGACGGCCTGCTCACTTTAAATATGGGCCTATCAGCGGGCCTTAGGGAGAGAGTGACAATGCAGACATTTAACCAACATTATCCCTACAATGTGGGCGTCAAACCATCATTGCTCCCAAGGTTCGGCTCGCCTTAAATATCATTAAATAAATCATGGCGGAATCACACATTTCAATGTGCCTTAGGTACATCCCATTGGGCCTCAAATACATTAAATGGGCCGTATCTCATGGGCCTTATATTCATCAAGTGGGCCACCTCAATGAGCCTCACCAATGGCCCTTAGGTACTTTGCGATGGGCCATCACCCATAGGCCTTAGAATGCATTAAAATGAGCCCAATCACATAAGCTTTATGTGTATCAAATGGGCCTAATCACATAGGCCTTATATATATCAAAGTGGGCCTCAACAATGGGCCACAAATACATCGAATGGGCCTCATAACATGGTCCCATATATATCAAGGTAGGCCCCAACAACGGGCCTATAAACACATCAAGATGGCCTACATACATGGGCCCATATATACCAAAGTGGGCCTCAACATTGGGCCTATATACATGTCAAGATGGGCCTAAATACATGAGCCCATATATATCAGAGTGGGCCTCAATAATGGGCTTAAAAATAAATCAAGATGGGCCTAAACACATCAGCCCATACGCATCCAAGTGGGCTCAATAATGGACCTAAAAATACATCAAGATGAGCTTAAATACATGGACCCATATTTACCAAAGTGAGCCTCATGTGAGGCCCGCCATAATGTTTATTTTCCTATCCAATCTGTTGATAAGGTGACATAAATAGGGAGCCCACCAAAATGCCTATTTTCCAGCCAACCTATTGATATGGTCACATGGACCAAGGGGCCCACTGTAACGTTTATTTTCCAGCCAACCTGTTGATATGGTCACCCGGATAGGGGGGCAACCATAATATTTATTTATCATCCAACTTGTGCATAAGGTCAGGTGGACCAGGGGGCCCACGGTGATGTTTATATGCCATGCAACCTATTCAACCTATTCAAGAGGTCACGTGGACCAGGGGGCCCATGGTGGTGTTTATATACCATGCAACCTATTCATAAGGTCACGTGGTCAGGGGCCCACCAAAATGTTTATTTTTCACCCAAACTTGTTGATTGGGTCAGGGAGCCCACAGTGATGTGGTCCATAAATCCAGTTCACCGATTATGTGTGTCCCACCTGGCTGTGGGTTCAGACCAAGTTTCAACCACATCCAATTTTCAGCTAGGCCCCACCAAGTGATTTTATATATTTTAGGCATGTCTTCACATAATTTTAGATGGTATGGCCCACTTAAGATCTGCATACGGATGATTTTTGACAGGGGGCCCACTGCCCTAAGGGGCCATCTAATGAACGACATGGATGTTCAAAACGTATCACGTGGGCCCCACAGCTGGGGCCATGAGCCCCAGCCAGTCCATTCACCCGCGCCAGCGCTGGACGTTGTGGCGTCCTCAGCAGCAGCAACAACTGCTGCTTCTTCTTTTTTTGAAATAGAAATTTTATGGTTTTTCCGAGGTGGGGCCCACATCGGATGGATCCACACCGTCCATTGGATTTCATGCCTCAAGACCAATCATTTGAGTCTAATATGCAGCGTGTTTAGTGAGTAAAGAAAAATATCCGGTAGGTTTTAATGGTAAACACGAGTATTTACTATGGTATGGCCCGCTTGATTATCGGATCGGCCTCGTCTTTTGGCTCAACGCCTCAAATGATCTGAGGAAGAGGATGAACGACTTGGATTAAGTATATGCATCAAGGTGGGGCCTGCACGAGTGGTCCACCATTTCCCTTCTTTTTTTTGTTTTTATTTTTAAAGTTTTTCAGTACACGCCCATGTCTGCACACGCACTCCATGTTAGCCTCCACGCCCGTCCAGCGTCCAGGGATGCTGGACGGCATGGATAAACACATCATTGTGGTGGGTCCCACACGTACGTGGCCACCATATACATATACATATATATATATATATATATATATATATATATATATATATATATATATATATATATATATATATGTATCATATCACCTAAAATGTGGTGGACCACACCATTTGATGAATGGAGTAGATTTAACATGAGTTGGTGGGGCCCACTTCATTCTAGGGGAAGGATAAAGAAAGGGAAAGAGAGGAAGAGAGAGAAGAACGGCGATGGAGAGGAGGGACCCCGCCACTATGGGCCCTCTATTGATACAACACATACATCAAGTGGGTCCCACAACAAGTGGACGCTTAAAATGGAAATAAACGATGGATCACCCACCTCTCTTCCTTCTTCTTGCTCCCTTAGCTTAGCTCCTTGCCTTCGGTTAATGGTGGATGATGAGATCTTGATGGTGAGGATGAGAGATGAGAGAGTGAGCCACACTTGGTGTTTTGGGAAGGTTAGAATTGCTTGGACGTTGGAATGCTTGGGAGATATGAGAAATGAGAGAGAAAATGAGGTGATGGGATGATATGGATGGGATGATGAGTGATGGGGATGGGTGGAGTGATGTGTTGTAAGAAGAGGTATGGGTTGGGTTGAAATTTTGGTAAAACAGGGATGAGTGAAGAGAGAGAGAGTTGACTTTTTGGAGAAAGAGGGATGAGTTGTTGTACTTGCGGTATGGAGTGAATTGACTTGTACTTGACATGAGTGATTGATTGATTGATGAGACATTTCGTAGAGATTCCCTCAAAGTTCGTAACACGCGATGTTTTCTTCGAATTGAACGCAAACTGACATCTTCCAGTCTAGGTATCGGTTCGACATGCGAGTCGTGGCGTTAGAACCGCGGCAATGGTGCGATCACTAAGGTACAAATTTTGGATTGAGCCGGCTTTGGTATGCAAGACTCGGCTTAGGATCGTGTGCAAACGTCGAAAACGGGTCGAGGATTGCCGGAATTCGAACGGAAGGACCGCGGAAGCCAACGGAATGATATGGACTAAGATATGCGTCTTACATATATATAAGCCGTCTATCAATTTTAGATTATTATTTCAGGGTACGATCTCAAAAATGAAGCAGATTAATGTGGAATATGCCATAGGAAAACAATGATTATTAAATGCCTGCCATTAAAAACTTCTAAGACCTACTGTTTTTCAATGTTAAGTCAAACACAAGGTCACACATGTTGATGAATGCCCATATTTGATTAAATGTGTGCGGTTAGAATAATGCGGTTGTACAAGAGTTATACCCAACTCGAGTTCGATTAAACCTGTTGTAGACTTGTAGCCCTTAAATAAACTGGTTAAGACCGAATTTATGTGATTGGCCACCTTCGTCAATCACTTATTATTGTAGGTGATCAAGTAATTTAGAAGGGGTAAGGTTTATCCCTCTGAATGAGAATGTTTTACCTTACATTCAAGACATTTCTTTCAAGGGTGATTGGAGGCCTTTTATTTCTTAATAGAATAATGAGGAAAAGAATTAAAACGAAGAAGCTAATATTGTCAATTGTATTGATTTGTATTTGAAACTTAGTACAATCAACAAACATACAAAATAAGTTGAGAAATAAAAAATAAATATTTATGATCACATGTGTGGACAAACAATCAAGGCAGACGTGATTAGTAGTTTAATCTTCCAAGTAAAGATTTAGAATTCGACAACTATAGCATGGATATTCATTCTACTCTTAAGCATAATGTAGTGATGTCACTGGACAATAGCGATTTAAATTAGTAACATAAACTCCAAAAGAAATTAAGATAAAGCAACATTGTTTAGTGTACGGGAGATTGTATTTTATTTGGGCTTCAAGCTCTTCATCATGTATTCCTTAAATAGCTTGGCAGGAGACAAACTCTCGTTAAGTTTCCTTGTTGGTCTAGGATCCTTAGTGTAGTGTAGAGTTATTTTCCTTTCTTTTCAGCTTGGCTAAAGAGATCTTCGATAATTATAGTATCAAACTGTTTTCAAATCTCCTTGCCAGCATGACTGCATAGATTCATAGAAGTTGCGGAATTTGTACCTAAATTCTTCACGGTGTCTTTTAATTTTCTTTTGTTTTGATAAGAATCCACTTCTTGAATCTTTATTATCGTTGCAAGAGCACCAAAGCATCATTTTTGAGATGATCTCTTATTTCGGTAGAATTTTGTGACATGAACTCACCGAGCATATTTAGATTGCACTGGGATCCTTATTTTGATGGATTTTTATAGACTTATCAAGCATATTGCTTTGATCACATGTGCTACTTGTGTTAGGATTACGTGTCACAATGTCTTATATATCTGGAAACGTGCATACAACTTTGTATTGTTCTGCTTTTGCCCGATGACTAGCCAACGAAGGATGTGGCAAAAATATCTTCAATACAGGAGTAGTATTTTTTCCATCATTTAATAGATAACGCTGACATGTGACAGCATCTTATTGATCTTAATAGAAATACCACGACATGTGTAAAAAGACTACAAGCTTATTTGACATCCAACCTGTTTATTATGTCACGTAAACTTAAATGAAAAGAAAACACAAATGTCATCTTGATCCAAAACTCTCGAGGCCTCGAGGAAGTTTCTGATGGTTGGTGTTCACTACAATTTCCTGCGATGTAGTCCACTTTCAATCTAGATCTGCCTATTTTTTGATTTATGTCCTGAAAATGAGGAGTCAAAATGGATGGATAGAAACACATACATCATGGTGGAGCCCACAGAGTGCTACAGGCAGTTGCAGTATGCAATCCGCGTCCAATGTTTGCTGGTGTGAAAATTAGTACACGTGCCAATCTTAAGTAGGCCACACATGGATCGACCAATTATTTTAAAAACTGTCTTTCATTTGCCATAGGTCACTCACATGGAGACGGAATGGGCATGAAACATGCTGAGACCCACCTAATGAATGGTCTGCATCTCTCACACGTGCTGTGTTGCACACGACTGAAGAGTAAAATCCTACTATACAGAGGAGCCATCATTTTTCTCTAATGAAGTAAGTACAGAGAGTTTGGTTCAATGTGGAAACCCGAAAAAAATAGGACGAATGATCAACTTGGACCGGATTCATTGACCCGAACCAAACCCGAGCCGACCCACCTCGTCCAGACATCTAATAGGCATGTGACTCAAAGTGAGAAATTACAGGAACTGAGAAAAGCTGCGCGAGTGCACTTTCTTTTCAAACTCGCTCATCACACTCACACGTGGTAGCATGGTACACGTTAGTGAAATCCAAGCCGTTCACGGAATATTTAAAAACTCTCTGGTCACAGCTATTTTTGGTGGGACTTTGCACATGGTAGCACACCAATGCCAGCAAACCTCTTTCCAAAATTCCCCACTCCATCACCTACATTAAAATAGCGTAAGGCTGCAATGTTAGTTTTCACCATCTAAGATATGGTGGTGTCTCATAATCACATGTGGTGCTGTTGTACAGTACAGCTACCAAGACCATCCAAATTATTGATGGATCAATATCTAAATTCAAACCAATCAGGTAGCCCTAAGTATCCAATCAATGGTCATCAAAGGGATGTTTAAAGGTAAAATAGTAAGTGGTTGATATTTGAAAAGAAGAATCAGATGGTCAATATTACCTTATAGGTGGATTTTTTTAGTTGTGATCCATATCCACATTTATAGTGGTGATTTGAATGGTTTGGATTGCCGTAAAATCATGCCATATGTACGTTTGAATAGGCATCACCATTTTTAAACGGTGCAAAACTAGCATAGAAGTCTTGCGATTTGAAAACGGGAAACGCTTGTGTACTTTGCGGTAGATACCTACAGGGGCCACTGTCTTTGATGTGAGGGAAAAGAATTAAGATGCACGAAATCCATACTGTCCATCAGGTAGAAAAACCATATTTGAACTAATTATAAAATCCGGGATGATTCAACACTCCGGTGGGCGATCCCGTTAAATTATACCTTCAAACTCTAATTTCATACGGTATCTCCCAACTGAGATATGGAAATCTGTGATTATTGGAGAATTATTTCATCTCCATGAGATCCATCAGATTAATGGATTAGATGGGATGTAAATACGACGGTGGGCCATATAAAAACAAAAAGTGGGGCGTCTCATCCCAAGATTACCTCATGGCGTGGCTTACCTCAGTTTTATATGACGATGATTTTTTGTTTCCAGAATGAATACAAAGCAGTGTACCTGATGGAGGGGGTGGATCTTATCGAAGTTCCACCCACGTGGCTTTTAACGAAAGTGATCTACCAAAAGAAGTCTACGCGACGAACTTTAGCGCAGTACTGTGAAAAACATTTCAACCATACCAATCTACGTGCATTCCACGTTTACACGGCCAAACCAAACCGAGTCTCGGAATATTCAACGCAAACTATAAGGCGTTTTGCCTCTCATGCACTCAAGTCAGGAGCTCCTACCTTGTCGTGAGCCAGATGAGTAGCCGTCACGGAGCTCCTTCTGTGAGACCAACGGTCGTTTTGAGTCCCAACCCACGAGGCACATGTGTACAAGATCCAGGCTATTTGTTAGTCGAATCAACCGTGCACATTACATGGCCCGAAGGTACCTGATCAACTGTCAAGTGAGTCGGGTTGTATTTTGAATTCAGACCGTTGATCATATTAATTCAACCGTCCTAAATGATAATTAAAATCATATGATTTTCACTAATATATATGTTTGTGACAACAAAAATCTTCTGAAAGGACTAGATCTTTTACACGTGTGACAAGGTAGAATGTAAAACGCGAGGTAAAGACTTAAATCTCACGCGAGCAAATTTCGTTTACAGTTGTCGTCTTTGAAGGCAGTCAGTCTCGAAACAGTAGCCACGTGTCAGATGCTGGTGAAAGAGGGAATCCGAACTCGAAAGCAGCCATACTAACGGTAAGAAGTGATAGATAACGGCGTTACGCAGATGGCAGTGTTTTGCGCTTCTTCACGACTTAGTCGTCAGTTTTGACGGAAAAGACCTCCCTGCTGACCTCCAACCTTCGCTTCTTCCTCCTCTCTCCATATATATCCTCACCTGCTGAAATCCCACATATAGAGAGGGAGAGAGAGAGAGAGATCCTTCCATATATCTATCCTCACCTGCTGAAATCCGAGAGAGAGAGAGAGAGAAGAGAGAGAGAGAGAGAGAGAGAGAGATGAAGAGCCGGAATAACGAGAGAGTATCGGCGACATGGATTCTCATTCTCTGCATATTATGCTTCGCTCTCGGAATGCTGTTTACAAACAGGTCTCTCTCTCTCTCTCTCTCTCTCTCTCTCTCTCTCTCTCGCCTCAAATCCATTTTTTTTATATATAATAATTTTCTCGCATTTTACCTTCTTTTTTTTTTTTTTTTTTTTTTTTTTTTTTTTACATTTATTTCTAATTTTGGCATTTGTTGGTTTCTCTGGTGCATAGAGAAAAACGTTGATTTCCCCCTTTTGCATTTGATTCCTGAAATTGAAATAAAATTAGGGGAAGGGTTTCCTTACGATATGTTCTTTTTTCTTTCATGAATATTGCAAAGTTTTTGTTTTTTCTCCTAAGAATCGTTCTTTTAAACTGATAGTAAGGTTATAAAGATTTCAAAATTTTCGACCGTTGGATTGAGTATGTTTTCGATTGTATTGCAGGGTATGGGCCCCACCAGAATCGAATAATCAGATCATCTCGCGGCAGAGGAAAGAGCAGGAGCTACTGGTGGTCTCTGAGGAACGTGAGACGAGGGTTAGTATGCCAATGGTTTTTATTATTTATTTATTTATTTTATGGCGATGATTTTTCGCCTTGCACAGATTCCCTTAATCTTGTTTTTTTTTTTTTAAATTTTTTATTTAAATCAGACTCTTGGGAACGATAAAGATATTATGGGGGAGGTTTTCAAGACCCATGAAGCAATTCAGTGAGTAGCGGATTTTCCATCCATTTCTTCGGATATTTATTAATGTATTCTTACAATTTCTTGAAAATTAATTTATTTCTGTGCTTAATTTCAGATCTTTGGACAAGACAATTTCCACGCTTCAGATGGAGCTGGCTGCTGCTCGGAGTTCTCAGGAGATGGCGGGCCTCGGCAATTCTCCTGTAGCCTTGGACTCTCATGAGGCCACGAGGAAGAAGGCATTTGTCGTGATTGGAATTAATACTGCCTTTAGCAGCAGGAAGAGGCGGGATTCAGTCAGGGAGACTTGGATGCCTCAAGGTTAATTTCCCAACCTTCTCAGCAGAATATGTAATGAAGTCAGTTACTTTATGATTGATATGTCTGTATGATCATTTAAAACTGACGATTCGATGAGCTTTGGCTGCAAGTACTCCCCCAGTATCCATTCGGTTCTTTAAGCTGCGTTTGGACTCACCATTGAATTGGACTCTGTTATAATTTGTTCAGTAGAGCGGAAATGACCAAATTGTGATTACCTTCCTTAGCAATTTTAGTGAAGACATCATATTGTAGTCGTAGTTGTTTGAATTCCAACATGGAAGTAATGTTTTTATGACATGGAGCCTGGTCATTCAACATGACTACTAAGGAAGGTAACTGCAATTTGGTTGTTCAATTCACCACTGCATGCCTATGCAGCATTTAAGTATCAACTGCCCATCTCAGCTCTTCATTTTTCGACTGATTGTTGAAAACATGATTAGATGACAAGTTTGAATGACAAGTGGCAGAAGTTTCTGCTATAATTGGTGCATGTTTCAGCTATTTCCCAGGTTTTAGTTATAGTTTGTATGGGGTTTCTATGGTAATTTAGATTTATTCAGATAAATTGTTTGGATTTAGTTGGGGTTTCTTGTTTGTTTTATAAGTGTTTCTTTTCTAGTAAGTCTATGTTCTTTTTTCTTTAGTCAAGCAGGACTTTTACAAATTGATCCATCCACAAAGAAGTTTGTAACAGTATGTCAAGAACACAATGTTCAATGCAAAAATTTGCAAATCTAAACATGTGGTTCCCTAATATAAGAAAATCTTCCAACTTAAAAACAGGGGAGGAAAGAACCACCATGTTGGTGGGAGATTGTCCCTAATCTTATTGCATTCATTGACACCTCTTGATCTAGAGTGCTGCTTTTGGGAGTTGCAGAGCTGTGCTAGGTACCTACCGGGGTTACTTTTGCAAACCAAGAGCTAGTGGTGGAACTTTCAACAGATCCAACCCCATCCTTCAGTTACACTGTGTCATTTTAACCATTGAACCCAAAAATCATGATCATCCAAAACTTAGATAGCCCACGCTACAGGAAACAGTTGGGATGAAATGCCCATCATTAGTTTTGTGTAGGACCCACAGCGGTGTTTTATATGCCATCTCCATTCATTCAATGTGTCTTATCAGGATGAAAGAATTAACCAAAAAATCACGGTGTTCTAAAACTCAGGTGGGCCATACCACGTGTATCTTCTCGGATTACAGCATTTTAATTCGCCCAATACATTATTCATCGGATGTTCAAACACTTCTTTTGATGAATCCTGGATTTGTTCTTTGAAATTCTCAGATTCTTCATAAAATTTGAGTCGCTAAAGGTTTACATCACCTTCTCCCACATGAGGAGGCACTCCTTGATGTTGTGTTGATGCTATGAAATTATCCAATTGACCTAAAACCTCATGGAGCAATCCCCACAGATTACACCTTTTCGTTTATTCCAATTTCATTTATCATCCGTTCACAAGGGACACTAATTATCATTACTGATTCTTGTGACTATAGAGGTTGCAATGTCAAATCTAGTTCTCTTTTATTGGTAACAGGATAGCTTGCTCATAGTTGAAGGGAAATGTCTTGCACTTTATACAACTTTTGGCTATTCTGGGTAATATAACAATCTACTTACCTAGTTTAGTAAGAACATGTTATTAGCATACTCATAGTTCAAGAGAAATGTCTTGCACTTTATGCAATTGCGGCTACTCCAGTTAAGGTAACAATCTGCTTATCTAGATTAGTAAGAAATCTTATTGTCATAGTGACTGATTATTTTGAGTTCTCAGGCTTATTGAAGTCTATAACTTATTAATTTGTTAAAAGCCTTTCATTGATCTTCACTAATATTCGAAGCTGCTTTTTGTTGGGTTCAATTAGGAGAAAAGCTCCAACAACTTGAGCGAGAGAAGGGAATTGTCGTTCGGTTCATGATTGGCCACAGGTACATCTTAATTAATGCCAAGACCGCAATCTCAAGTCTTTACATTTGTTGATTTTTTTATAGTCCTTAATGTTACTTTGCTCTTCTCATGGGACTGCACTCTCTGTTTTATTTGTTTGTGAAATGAAAACGTACATCCAGAGAGAGGGAACGAATCAGCCATACAAAGCTTAGTTTTGGATAACGCCTTCCTTGGCATAGGAAGGATTTCTTATGTGCAATATGCTGAGAATCACTACTAGGAATCATGGTTACCAAAGAGCTTGACATAGAAATACAAAAACGCATCACCCACTTTGTAAAATCTAGCATGAACCTTTGGATAGTCTCTCTAGGATCGACAGTAGTAGCTGCATGGAGTATGGTAGAATTCCCTGGTACAATCATTCAGAGAGTCCCTCCCAAGGATGATTCCTGTACAGTTCTAAATGGTACTGCTAGCTGTAGGAACCCAATGTGACATGTATTCAAGAACTTCATTCTCTTGTTACTTGATCAAGTGCAGCTCCTCATGGACAAATCTGGACATGTTGCCTCTTTTCCGAATAAAATATTTCATAAATTTTAAATAAATGGAAGAATCTTATTTGTAAATTAATCTGAAAAAAACATTTTTATTTTAGCCGTGTCGTTTGTGTTTGAAATTAGAAACGAATGGAGAGGTTAGAGTGGTCAACTGCTCCTCCAATGGCTACATAGGGTGTAATCTACCTCTAAAATGGATGATTGTGATTGGGTCTAGGACAACAGTTATGTGTTTGGTTGATTGAAACCAACTGGGCATCTATCCTACTTGATGAAGGAAAGGCATGCTTTAGGTTTCAACATTCCTTGCATTGGTAGACTGTGTAATAGCAAATGGATGGTTGTGTGTTGATTGCCATTATTCTCTTACCTTTGCCAAGAGCTCTATTGCAACGCATCTATTCAATGTTTTTGACGATTCGATTTTATTTGATTTTTTTCTGAATGATCCGTTTGTTTTCTTTTTCTTTTTTATTTTTAAAATTTTGAGGATAAAAAATGTACCATGGTTGGGCCTGTGGCAATTTCTTTAGTAAAGCTGACCAAGCCAGTTGCTAGCACGGTTGCAAGGCTCATGTTGTATGCACCATAGCTGATTCATATCGCGAAATCTCTAGAATATTGAAGTGAAATAAGGCAGGGGAATGGAAATTTGACAAGGAAAGTGGCTTTCAAGGTGCGTTACGAAGTCACTTTCCTTAACGCAGTATCGACCCCCACTATGGACAAAATCCGAGTGTGCAACTAGGTTACTGCAATCCATACCTAGAATACAATGAAGCTTAGGGTACCCGTCTTTGATCTCCCACTCAATAGTGTTGGTTGATTGAGACCCCAAATACCTCTTAACAATGAATGTAAACATAAGCTGTATCTGTAAGTCCATTTCCTACCTCTGTAGTAGCAAGATAACAAATTAAAGACAACGAATAAATAAAGACCACTGAGGGCTTCTAGATAAGAGTTTTGTGAAAGAGAAGTTGTAGAGAAAAGCCAAATGCTGGAATGTACAAAACCCCTCATAGGACCCTCCTTATACAGAGGTTTTGGTGTGTGCAATGGGTCCTGTGCCTATTTTGAATAGTTATATCATTGTTCAACGGACCCTCCTTATGTAGAGGTTTTATTGTCTTTTGCAATAGGTATTGTGCCTGTTCTTAGTAGTCATGTAATTGTTCAAGGCACCCCCTTCTCACCCGGCAACCGTTCCAACAATCCAGTCATCTTGACACATCCTCAGGACCACATAACCAACACCACCCTACAAACCAACTGCCACTTGGGTGTAGCTCGCCAGTTAGGGAAAAGTTTAGGGTACCTTGAGACGATGCATGTGTGCGAAGTGAAAGCTGCATCAAGTGCTTTGTGCCCAAGGGCCAAGTCTTTGGCACACATGCACGAGCAGCGTGAAGTGCCCCTTGTAACTGTTCTCATTTGGTGTTCTTGAACATGATTTCATGGAAATGAAATCCTTTAAATGGGTGTTACCTTCCTCATCCATTTTCAATGTGGGACTAGAACTTGTAAATTGTAACATGTTTTGAACACTTCTAAAGGGAAACTTGTTAAAATTTTCAAAAATTGATTCTCGTCAAGTTGGTAACTTTATAATGGAATAAGATGTTTTCACATGAGAGAAAAGGTAAACTTTTGCTACAAAATATGTCAAACACAGCGTTGATAAGTTAACCGATATATTTGATATAAATAGACCCAGAAAATACTTTTATTTTGATAATTCCCAAAATTGAAATGTTGAACCTTTGATCTTGTATTTGGATAAGATCCATCATTCCGGGATTTGAGATGAAAACTACAGCTAAATAAACGTAAATTCAAGAGATATGATGCCAAGAGATGTAGCCTGAGGGCTGCAATATAAAAGAAGATATGATCTTTGAAGCTAACCGAACCTTGTATTATCCGTTAAAAAAAAAAAAAAAAAAACACTGAATTTTGGCTTGTCATGGTGTTCCTAATTCTGTATCTTTCTTCTTGTTGGAGCTTCCAATTTCTTGTCATGGAATGGTCCATGCAAATATCTCATCCCAGTAGCTATTTCTCATCATCATGTGTAAGGGTGAAGTGCTGGGGTGGCCCGGCCCAGCTCACCTTGGGGTAAGCCTAAATGGGTCAGGCATGAGCATTAGTTTTCAGGCCTGGTAACTAAATCGGTGTAGTTTGGGCTTGAGCAGTTGTAGTCATAAATGCCCGGAAAAATGGCTGATGTGGCCTGACTTAGCTCATGTATCTGACAGGGTACTTGTTTAGCTGCCTGAACCAGTCATGGACCTGACCCCTTGGCTAGCTGGTGGGGCTAGGCCTGGGGAGTATCTAGCTTACAGGCTGGGCTTGGACATGCCTACACCCCTAATTATGTATGTGGATGTTACAATGCCCTTTTTAGTCATGGTTTTATTTTCTGAAGAGTGGTTAAATACCATGCATCTCTCATATGCTCTCTCCTGAGCCCTCTAAGATGGCAGTAAAGGATCAAGATGGTTTTTAGAAGTGGGAACTGAACGAGATTCTCATTGTTTCATGCAGTGCTACATCCAGTAGCATTTTAGATCGGGCAATCGATTCAGAAGAGGCTCAGCACAATGACTTTCTTAGGCTGGTCAGACATTTTTCCTTCAAATTGAGTTGAAATCTGAGATATATGATATTATGAGGTTCGAAGTGTATTTAATCCCTTTGTTGTCTTTCTTGTAGGAGCATGTTGAAGGGTATCATGAATTATCTGCAAAAACAAAGATCTTTTTCTCTACTGCAGTTGCCAAATGGGATGCGGAGTTCTATGTCAAGGTGGATGATGATGTTCATGTCAATTTAGGTATGTCGCTTTGGTATTTGAAAGTACACTTCATTTTGAACTTAGCAGAAATATGAGTCTGTGAAGAAAATGAAGTCCAAATGGGGTGGGTTTTCAGTTTTCCATTTTTCAGCCAACACAAAGTAAATTCCATTAAACTGTTTTGGGTCTGCAATGCAGGTATGCTAGCTGCAACTCTTGCCAGACACAGGTCAAAGCCCAGAGTGTACATAGGGTGTATGAAATCTGGACCAGTTCTTGCCCAAAAGTAATCATCTTCTCATGTGAACAGTTTCCTTGAGCCGACATTTTCTAGTAATTGCAATTCTAATGTATAGTTTATTTGTAGGAATGTCAAGTACCATGAACCTGAATACTGGAAATTTGGAGAGGAAGGTAACAAATACTTTCGGCATGCAACTGGGCAGATTTATGCTATCTCGAAAGATTTGGCTACATACATATCAATCAATCGGTAAGATATAATGTGCTAGTTTCTGTTATATGATTTATATATGGTCCATTTCTGACAAAATGTGCTGATATTTCGTGCTGGGGGTTGTGGTTACAGGCCGATTTTACACAAGTACGCGAATGAAGATGTGTCACTTGGTGCTTGGTTTATTGGATTGGAAGTCGAACAAATTGATGATCGGAACATGTGTTGCGGAACTCCGCCTGGTAAGTGGAAATTCCTTTGGTTCCTGTCTTTTGAAATAAGAAAACTGCTATGCTTACTGTGGAGTCATTTGTTTCTTGTCATTCTACAGATTGTGAGTGGAAGGCACAAGCAGGGAATGTGTGTATTGCATCCTTTGATTGGAGTTGCAGTGGCATCTGCAAATCGGTGGAGAAGATAAAGGATGTTCATGCAAGGTGTGGTGAGGGAGATGGAGCTGTTTGGAGTGCTCTGTTCTGAAGAAACGAGATGAAGGGTTGTTAATGGTTTGATTGGAGGGTTTTCTCCAAGGCCTAGCGAAAGTGACGAAATCTCTTGAGAAACAAAGGTGGCGAGTGTGAATTTAAACAGAAAAGCCTCGTTATGAATCTTATCAGGAAACCATGCCTGTTTGTTTCTTGGAGAGACATTGGAAGAGCGGACCTGAATGCTTGAGCATGAAGATGAGTTTCAAGATGGTGGATTGCTTTGATGAGATGTGTAGATTTTAGAGGTGGGTGTTTCTGTATTTAGCTTTTATTGGGTTTTGAGGGCATTTTCAATATACAGTGATAAATTGATTCTTTGGGCGAGTGGCTGGCGGTGTCTCTGAGTGTTAAGTGTAAGATGAAGGGGCCGTTTGGTATCTCTATTAATAATAGCTTATTTGCTTATTCTTATTTTCGAAATAGACTGTGGGATAAAGCTAAGATTTTAGAATTTATTCTTTTATAAGCTAGTCAAAAAGCTCTTAAAAGATATGTGACGACGAGGTCATCCTTTCATTTAGACTTCATTTAGCTTAAGCTGGTAAACATTTTTTTATATAAAATTTTGAATAAGTTTATCCTCGATCCTTTTTAGTAATTCTCATATTACCCTCATCTTTTCTCTTTGGAATCTCTCTGTGGACCTACATGATGACTAACTCCTATTGAAGGTGAGGCTCCACATCAAGTTTGGCTCACATAATGTGCCGTCACATTAAAGTGTGCCCCACGTGATAGATGGTGGACAATGAAGGTGGGACCACATGATAGAAGGTTGACATCAAAAGTGGGCTAACATGATGAACGGTCCATATTGAACGTTGGGCCACACATGATGGATGGTTCATAGCAAAGATGGGACCATCCACATGATGAATGGTCCACATCAAGGTGAGGATATATAATGCATGGTTCACATCAAAGGTGGGCCCCACACGATGAATGACCCACGTCAAATTGTGGTTTGACATGATGGGCCATCCACATTAAGCAGGCCCTAGCTGATGGGTAGTCCACATCGAAGGTGGGCCCACATGACGAACTATCTGTATTGAAGGGGGTTCTCATAACGAATGGTCCACATCATGGAGGCCTACATAATGGACGGAGGGGGCCATACATGATTGGATGGCCCACATTAAAGTGTGGCCCCTCATGATGGATAATGCACATTAAGTGGGCCCCACCTAATGAATGGTCCACATCCAAGGTCTTGTGTGATGAATGATCCATATCCAAAGTGGCCTAACATGATGGATGATCCACATAGAAGGTGTGCCCCACATGATGGACAACCCATTTTGAAGATGGGGTCCACATGATGGACACATCAAATGTGAATTCCACGTCAAAGGTAGTGGACATTGAGGAGCCCCACATAAAGGACAATTAGCATTGATGGTGGGCTCCACATGATGGATGACCTACGTCAAGGTGATCCTCACATAATGGATGGTCCATGTCAAAGGTCAACCCCTAATGATGAATGGTGCACATTCAAGATAAGCCTTGCATGATGGACAACCCACTTTGAAGGTTTGACTCAGACGATGAATGATCCACATCAAAGGTGGGCTTCCATATAATGGTGGATCCACATCCAACATTTGACATAATAGATAGTCCAAATGTCTTAAAATATGAAGATCGTAGCCATCAATTCTTTTGTCATTTGGGGCAGGATCAATTTATGATGAGATTCACCAAAACAACCGTAAGAATTACTCTTATAATGGAGTTGCTGTAACATATAAAAATGAGATAACTACCTATAGAACAAGCAATTATTTGAATGTTTTACCAAACATACTTATTTCATATAAGAGCTTTTTTGAGTATTGAAAACCTACTTTTACCAAACGAACTTATTTGAAACAAAAGCTGGAATAAAAAAGCTTATTAGAATAACTTTTATTCAAAAAGCTCTTATTAAATTAGAGTAGAGATGCCAAATGATACACTTTTTTACAATTTTAATACAAAATTGAAAAAAAATAAAAATAAATCATAAACAAATTTAAAACTCATTAATCACCATTTTGCCATCAAATATACACAAGTATTACCATGTCATGATAAAGGATTCTTATCTTTCCTTTATTTTTTTTGTCTTTCAAAATTTTTTCCTTAAAATACATTTAGGGTCCTTTAATAATTTATGTTCTTGCTATTGTTCTTGAATGTCGAATCACGTTGAAAAAGTAATATTAGATGTTGTAGACTATGAAGAAAGATAGTTTGATTTCTAAACATTATTCCACAATATATATAAGTCAATACGATCATGACCATCCATAGAAACATTCTAGAAATGTCATACATCAATCTTTTATAAAACAAAAAAACAAAAAAAAAAACAACTTATCTTTTCTAAACAATTCGAAAAGATTTCGCCAATTTAAAAACATAAAATGGAAGCCAAATGAAGCTTAAAATAGAAGCGAACAAGTATAATTGGAATCTTAAATCGAAAGATTCAAACAATAAAATTATAAAATTTATATAAAATGGGATTCAAGGTAGGTATTCAAATTAGTTTTTTCTTAAGATTGGACTCAAATTGTATATCTTAAATCCTAAGATTTTAACAACACTACTTATGGCTGGTATCTAAAGGCCTTGATTTACACTATGGGTAGATTATGAGATTGACCTATATATATATATATATATATATATATATATATATCTGTGTGTGTGTGTGTGTGGGGGGGGGGGGGGGGGGGGGGGATATACTATGAGATTGACCTATGTGGGCCCCATCGCAATCTATATCAAACATCCACCCCATTAGTCAAATGCACCTGTCCATGGTGGGCAATGAGCCTAAAAATAGGCTAATCCATGACTTATGTGGGACACACCATAGACAACAATTGAGAGTAGATATTTACCCATTGAAACCTTCATGATCATTTATAGGGCCCACTGAGATGTGGTTCAAAAATCTAGCCCATCTATTGTGTGTGTCCTACTTGGATAAGGGGTGACACCAAGTTTCAGACATATTTTACGCATGATTTCACACAGTTTCAGATGGTGGTATAGCTGAATTTTGGCATAGCCCATAACCTAGAGAGGACCCACCAAATGCACATTGTGGATGTCTAATACATATTATGGTGGTCTCCTATAGAAAATAATTATATTAAATTTCCAATGAGTCTAAAATCGACTCAATTCGACATATAATGAGGGATTTATGAGCATTTTCATAGGATCACGCAATTTCGAAAGATTAACGATTGAGATAGAAGAATGACGATCGAAGAATTCTAGGGTGCTTTTGGGATGTCGAACCGTTTCTGAATCAGGAGATTCTTATCTTGTTTGAAAGATTGTCAAGTTACTTTTCCAACGAGCTAAAAATCGTTCAAATCCGACCTTTAATGAGGGAGTTATGAAGGTTTTCGTGGGAAGAGAAGATTTTAAAAAAATTCAGGTCTGACAAACATGACCCCACTTTTAGATACCTAAATGAGCTCTGAATGTCATGATTCCAGTCAGGATTGAAAGAGCATTGAATTACCTTTCCAATGACTATAAAATTGACCAAATTTGACTTGTGATGAAGGAGCTATGAGTGTTTTCATTGGATAACGTGATTTTGAAAGATTAAGGATCGTGATTAAAAATGAAGATCAAAAACTTCTAGCGTGCTTTTAGGATATCGAACAGGCTCTGAATCATTCAATTCTTGTCAAATTACCTTTCAAACAAGCTAAAAATTATCCAAATCTGACCTTTGATGAGGGAGCCATGAGGCTTTCAATGGGAAGATGAGATGTCAGAAAAATTCAGGTCCAATGAAATTAATCTCACTTTTTGATACCCAAATGGTCTCTGAATGCAAAGATTCTGGACATGATTGAAAGAGTAGTGAATTACATTTCTAATGATATTATGCATTTGGTGGGTCTCCTCTGGGTTATGGGCATCTGTTTGCTGGATTTTTTGCTATATATATATATATATAATATCTGTCATTTGCTAAAAGTCAACATCTTCTTCCAAAATCTTTGCATTCGCTAGTATTTCTTCAATTAACAAATCCTCTTCTAAGGAGTCGTGGTCACTTATATCTTCTTCTAAAAAGCTACTTAATTACTTGGTTTTAATAACGGATTTTCGTTTATCTTAGTCAGTCTGCATACTAGGACTTAGAGTGATTATTTCGGCTTTCTATTTCTTGTTCAAGTTATTAATTAGTTTATGTCCAATTTTGATCAAAGGCTTGTCGATCATATATGGTCGATCCTTTGATCCATTATGGGTATGATTCATCTTTTCGTGAACTTTTTTGCCGCCCTTTTTCATTGCTAGCTGCGTTTTTTAATCCTTATCATTTCCTGCGCGTATGGTGAAAATTTGGGATGGATGGCCCTAACCCATCGATTGACCTTAGACATGGCTGATTTGACTATTCTTGGTCATTTTCAATCATAAGTTTTGGAATTGGTCAACTGATTCACATCTAGGACGACCTTTTTAGGGTGACCAATTTGATATTATCAAATGGCGTTACGACTGAATTTATTACATTGTCTCTTCGGCGCATGAAATGCTTTTGCCGAATGTTGTCATTGAATATCTTCATAGCATCTTTCGCACAGTATATTTTTCTTGACCATTAACTCATTACCAGAATAATCCTGTCCCCTGTGTTTTGTTAGACTTAACTCACTTACCGGCATAATTTGGTTGATGACCATGTTTCTCCTTACTGATGCAAGATCTATTTTTTGTCTTGGGGTATTTATGTTTTTCATATTTGTAGTGACCATGTTATTTTCATGGTTGGAGGAAATGGGTCGATGTTGACAAACATAGCCTCATTGTCTCTTTTTGGAAACATGAGCATTCCGGAATCTCTAATGTCTTGGATCACGTTTTTAAAACAATTTCTTGTTGAATTAGATCATGAGCCATGCCATTTATAGTACTATATTTTCTTCAATTCTTCTGACAAAGGAATTCTTTACTTTGGCAGAAGTTTTATGAGTTTGACAGCTAATAAAAGATCAAATATATCATCATCTTTCGTAAGATCGAAGGAACATCGCCTATTTTGTTCAACGATTCCTTTGACTGGATTGGGGCCTGGATGAGATGATTCATTAATTCATTATCAGCCTCCATGAGGGCTGTTATGGGAAGATCTGAGCCCACGATACAACGCCGGTTCGAGCACCGGTTTGAGCCGAGGCACGACTCGTCCGACCTGTTTTGAGCATCATTTGACAATAACGAGTAGGAAGGTATGACCCGTCCGAGCAGCTGACTTGGCTAAGGTGTGGCTTAAGACAGTCCTCATGATCTGATCGGATGACCTGCTATCCGATAAACGTGGTCTGCTCGACATAGCAAGCCCTGCCAACCACGATGGGTCTGACCTAGCGGGTCGAGTCGAATACCGCTTGACTTGCCGCATCCCTTACTACATGGTCAGATGGGTCGAGCCGAGTAGACGTGTAGTGGTATACGCCAAATGCGAAAGTTGCCATTACTAATCATGGCCGATAACCTCGCTCGCAGATACGCGCTACTCGCCAGATACGTTGCGTGATCAGTAGATTACGGGCAATATCTCCATGATCCGGGAATCCCCTTAATTGTGCCGAGATTATCGGACCCAGACCATTCCACAGGCAAGTATAAATCGCACACGATGCCATATCTACAGGTACGCAATATCAAGCTTTCTCCTCTATTCTCTACTTAGACCCTGATTCACTTGCCCTGACTTAGGCATCGAAGGGTCCCCCGGCTTAGCCAGGGTCACCTTTGCCAGTTCTTTTGGTGCAGGTTCCAGGGGTGACACATTGAGGTAAAGACGACGTGGAGGGAGGACCGACCAGATTTTCACATCAACATTTTTTAGCGCCGTCTGTGGGAAGCGAGACTAAAAGTCAGGTTTTCATTTTCCTTCACCGAAGCAATGACAAAGAAAAAGAAGGCTGCGGTTGTAGAACCGGAACCGAACGAACAAACTCGGTTATCATCCCTTCACGTCGAATCTGCACCAGGGCCTTTAAAATGTTCTCACAATCGGTCGAGTAAATATCGTGCCATGCAGAACGAAATCCAGGCCCTGCGTGACGAGATAAATAGAATGAAGCAGCAGAGGGAGCCAGAGTCACGTCCGGTTCAGGAGAACTACGTTCTTGAGCCAGTGAATTTGTTCGTGGAGACTCGCTCTGTGCCGAGGAGTATGAGGCCTGAAGCTCCCCAGCATTCGGGGGTGCCGCGTTCGGGCCAAAATCCTCCTGCGGTGCGTGCTAAAAGGTCCGTGTGGAATGCCACTACCCGGGCTCCTACCACCATCCATTCAGCCACATCCGTCCTGTCACCCACGGATCTCCGTCATCAATTGGAACGGAGGAGAGAAAGAAGGACTCCCGAGGTCGAGGACGCCCCAGAGGTCGTCGCCAAAAATAAAGACCCTTAGAAGGCACGATTTGCGAAGCTAAAGGACCAGTTCTTGACACTGGAGAAAAAGTAATAACAGTAAACAGTTCCTGTTACGATCCAGGCGATCATGGAAGAGACCTAGCCTTCCTTCACCCCTGCCATCATGGCTAAGGTGATGCCGCAGAGGTTTCGGATGCCTCCCGTTATCCAGTATTCGGGATTTGGGGATCCGTCCGAACATCTGGAAGCCTACAGATCGTGGATGAAAATCCAGACCGCAATAGACGCGATGATGTGCAGAAGGTTCTCCATCACCCTAACAGGGTCCGCTCGGATTTGGTACCGACAACTCAAACTAAATTTCATGGGCTCTTTCACAGAATTGAGCCGTCTATTCCTTACACAGTTCATAAACGGTAAGAGAAGTCGGAAACCCAACACTCATCTGCTCACCATCAAGCAAGCTCCGAAAGAATCGTTGAAAGACTACATTGCTCGTTTTAAAGAGGAAGCTTTGCAGGTTGAAGACTATGATGACAAAATGACACTTGCTGCCATTCTAAGTGGACTCAAGGAAGGGAAGTTCGCCTTCTCAGTCGGAAAGAATCCGCCAAAAATATTAATAGACTTCATGGCGAAAGCTCAAAAGTATACTAATGCTAAAGAGTTCACGAATGCTCTTAAAGACGCGCAAGTAGCTGACACAAGTAAAGGGAAGAGGCCTAGGAACGAAGAGTCCCAGCCGAGCGGAAAAGGGACAGATGACCGCGCTTCTCGCGATCGCCGTCCACGCCGCAGGTTAGAAGGATAATTTCGTTCTTATACCCCTCTTAATGCATCCGCCGAACAGATCCTGCTGGATATCCGAGGAGACAGGTTACTTAATTGGCTAGTCTGCATGAGGGCTGACCCAGAGCATCGGGATAAGCGAAAGTTCTGTCGTTTTCACTGGGGCCATGGTCACAACACCGATGATTATGTGGACCTAAAGGACGAGATTGAATCCCACATCCGCGAGGGACATGTACGTCGGTACACCAGAAAGGACGAGAGCAGCCATATAACCCCCAGAAGAGCCCGTTGAAATTCGTACCATCTTCGGGGGCTCAGCAGGGGAGGGGATTCAAATAGGGCTTGGAAAGCTCATTCCCGGAGTTCCGAGCCGGAGTACCACGTTCACCTGGCAGAACGTTCCAACAAGGAACTCTGAGTCGCTCCGTGCAGCCTGACATTCACGGAAGATGACGCACGCGAGATTCAGCATCCGCATGATGACGCGCTAGTGGTCACAATGACCATAGTAAATCACAAGGTATATCGTATTCTAGTTGACACAGGAAGTTCAGCCGACGTAATGTACTCTTAAGCATTAGAAAAAATAAAAATTTTACGGTCACGACTCCTACCCGTGAAGACCCCCTACATGGTTTTACCGGAGAGAGAGTAATCTCTGAAGGAGCCATCTCCCTCCCAGTAAAAGCGGGGGAAGGGCAGCATCAAGTCACACTTCTTGTAAACTTTTTGGTTGTCAATGTTCCATCTGTCCACAACGTAATCCTTGGCCGACCCTCCATCAACGCGATGAGAGTGGTCGTCTCAACTTACCATTTGATGATGAAGTTTCCAGCTGAAGGTGAAATCGATTTTCTCCGAGGTGACCAACGCGAGGCCCAAAGGTGTTATGCGATAGCAATTAGAAAAGGAGCCACCAGGCAGGCGCTCGTTGTGGACGCCTTGGATTCTCGAGGATCCACGGAAAACTCATCAGTCGAAGATCTGAAAAAAGTCTCCCTCGATGAATCAGACCCGAGCAGAACTGTTCAGCTCGGGTCATCACTTAATTCCGAGCGGAAGAGCGCGTTATTAGGATTCTTGAAGCTGCACCGGGACGTCTTAGCATGGTCACACACAGATATGTCAGGGATCTCTCCTGACGTGCTGGTCCATAGATTGAATGTGGACCCGGATCATAAGCCAGTGAAACAGAAAAGAAGGTCGTTCGACGCCGAACGATATGAAGCCATTACCGAGGAGGTCTCCGTCCTGCTCGATGCGGGTTTCATAGAAGAAGTATATTATCCTAACTGGATAAAGAATGTCGTACTTTCAGAAAGTCCAATGGAAAGTGGAGGGTCTGTGTAGACTACTCAGATCTGAATAAGGCATGCCCTAAAGACAGCTTCTCGTTGCCTCGGATCGATCAACTGATAGACAGCACGGCCGGACATGAGTTATTCTCGTTTCTGGACGCCTACTCCGGATACAACCAGATCGCTATGTATCCCCCAGACAGGCAGAAGACTACCTTTGTCACGGACAAAGGGCTCTACTGTTACCGGGTCATGCCATTCGGCCTGAAGAATGCTGGGGCAACGTATCAGAGGCTGGTAAATCAGATGTTCGCTAGACAGATTGGACGCACCATGGAAGTGTACGTCGACGACATGCTGGTGAAAAGTACTAGAGCCTCCGACCACCTTGCCGACCTCGGAGAAACGTTTAATGTCCTCCGAGAATACCAGATGAAACTGAATCTTGCTAAGTGTGTGTTCGGAGTTGAATCAGGAAAGTTCCTTGATTTTCAAGTCAATAAGCGAGGAATCGAGGCCAACCCGGATAAGATCAAGGCTCTCCTCGACATGAACTCGCCTCGGACTATTAAAAAAATACAGTGTCGTATGGGAAGAGTTGCAGCACTCGGACGCTTCATATCTAGAGCTACAGACAAATGCCTTCCCTTCTTCCAGCAGTTGAAGGGCCACAAGAGGGCGGAATAGACGTCGGAGTGCGAGCAAGCCTTCCAGCAGTTGAAACAGTACTTGAGTTCACTGCCTCTCATATCTAAGCCTGAAGAAGGGGAGCCCTTGTTCCTCTACCTCGCAGTTTCGGCTTCAACTGTCAGCTCGGCTCTGATCAGAGAAGTCGAGAGCAAGCAATACCCTGTGTACTATGTGAGCAAAGTCATGGTACCTGCAAAAATAAGATACCAGTTCTTGAAAAAACTGGCGCTCTGCCTCGTTATTTCGATCAGAAGACTGTGGCCGTACTTCCAAGCCCACTCCATCATTGTACTGACTGACTCTTCTCTAAGGCAGGTCCTCCAGAGACCCGAAGTTTCGGGTCGGATGACCAAATGGGCTGTTGAGCTCGGAGAGTTTGACATTCAATTCCGCCCCTGAACAGCAATCAAGGGTCAAGCTGTAGCCGACTTCATCGCCGAGTTCATGACCCCGAGCGAGGAAAAAATCAGTAAGGAAGTCGAGATGACGCCACCCATTCCATTGAGCGACCAAGAGGCAGCGTCGAATCCGGGATGGGTCCTTTATGTTGACGGGTCGTCCAACATTAAAGAAGTAGGAGCAGGTGTTATCCTGGTTGCACCTTATTCAACGACAATCCAATATACAATCAGACTTGGATTTAAATCTTCTAACAATGAGGCGAAGTACGAAGCGTTGTTAGCTGGATTCAGGCTGGTAGCAAGCCTGGGTGTACAGACCTTGCAAGTCTGATGCGATTCGCAGCTGGTAGTGAATCATATCTCTTCGGAGTATGAGGCCAAAGAGATCAGAATGGTTGCCTACCTCGAAGAGGCGAGGAAACTGATCGAAAAATTCTGGAGTTGCACCATCCGACAGATCCCTAGAACTAAGAACTCATGGGTCGATGCCCTGACAAAGCTTGCCTCGACCTCCGAAGGAAAGATCCTACGTTTCGTTCCTGTCAAATTCATTGAGCATTCTAGCATTGACCAGTCAGAGCAGGTCAATCCTGTTCAGTCCATTCTAAGTTGGATGGACCCGATTTTTAATTATCTGTCATTCGGCGAAATCCCCTCGGACAAACTTGAGGCGAGGCGACTTAGGGTTAGAGCGGCCCGGTACGTCATATTCGACGAGGTATTGCATAAGAATGGACATTTTCAACCTTACCTTAGATGCCTCCGACTGGATGAGGTCGACTACGTGATTCGGGAGATTCACGAGGAGATCTGAGGAAACCATTCTCGCAGTCGTGCCCTGGCCATGAAGATACTTCGTCAAGGGTATTTCTGGCCAACTCTTAAGCAAGACTCAAAAATTTTCGTTAGAAAATGCGACAAGTATCAGTGTTTTGCAGTCGTACTGAGGCAACCGGCGGAAGAAATGACTCCCATAAGTGGGCCGTGGCCATTCGCCTAATGAGGGATCGACATTATCGGTCCTTTGCCTACAGGGAAGGGACAAGTCAAGTTTTTCATAGTTGCAGTCGACTACTTCACCAAGTGGGCCGAGGCCGAGCCTGTCGCAAAGATCACCAAGTAGAAAGTGATTGATTTTATGTGGAAGAATATCATCTGCCGGTTTAAAATCCCACGAGAATCCCACGGACTATTGTATCTGATAACGGCCGACAATTTAACAATGACGAGTTTCGTGGTATGTGTCGGGGACTTGGCATCGTAAATGCTTACTCATCGCCTCGGCACCCGCAGTCAAATGGACAAATGAAGGCAGTCAATAAGATCATCAAGCACCATCTTAAAACAAAGCTGGAGAAAGCAAAGGGCAACTGGGCCGAGGAGCTCCCCTTCGTCTTCTGGGCCTACAGGACCACAACCCAGACTTCAACGGGTGAAAATCCATTTTCGTTATCCTCTGGCTCGGAGGTAATTGTGCCAGTAGAAATTAGACTCCCCATGACGCGAGTAAGGAACTTCGAAGAGGGTCGAAACTCCGAGCAAATCGCTGCTAATCTGAATTTACTCGATGAGGTCAAAGATACCTCCAAGCTCCGAGTAGCGGCTCGACATCAACAAGTAACACGTTTCTACAACTCTAAGGTCAAGGTAAGACGTTTCCGCCCTGGGGACTTAGTCCTTCGTCGGGTCTTCCAGAATACTGCCGAAGCGGGAGCGGGGGCACTCGGACCCAACTGGAAAGGACCATATCATGTGGTCAGATCTACCAAACCAGGCTCATATCACTTGGAAGACCTTGAAGGCCGTCGACTCCCTCATCCTTGGAACGCTGAGCACCTAAAGATCTACTACCCATGAGGAACTATCCTTTAAGGCTCATAATAAAGTGTACGCCTTCGAGCGACTAACCTTTAAGGCTCTTAATAAAAGTTCTAAGTCTTCTCCTAATGTCCACTCAATTATCTTATCAGCATGAACACGAACTTAATGGTCCGATCCTTTAAGGGGTCGAAACCCAACCCTACAAAGGTTCGACGAGGCATCCCTCCAGGAGGAAAAAGCCTAATAATGACTCGACTCTCCAATGGAGTACTCGGCTCATCATACGATAAAATGAAAGGTCCTTGCCAGAAAGCGACGAGCCGAGTACCCTAAAAGATCGGACCCAACTAAAACTTGGGCCGAGAGAGCTCGAAGAACAAAGTAAATAATAATGAAAAGGCCGGACCCGTAAAGAGGTCAGCTCGACCCCAAAATAACATCGCAAGTCAACAGTAGACAAATACGAAGGAAACGTCTCTCATTCATCCCCCTCAAAGGGGCAAAAAAACATGTCTTCAAGCGAGAGGAGGAGCTTGGGCGTCGGGGGCTTGATCCGAGCGGGCAACTTCGGCAGGGGAATCTTCAGGGTCCTCAAGCAGAAGAGGATCAAGATCGAAGTCTAGGTATAAACTCAGGACTGCCTCGAAACAAGCATCGAAGCCGCGTTTGTAAAATGTCGCAGATTCGACGTCCCTCTCCTTTGAGGTCTTGAGGTCTTCAATTGCAGCGGCAACTGCCGCAGCCAGAGAAACCTCATCACTGACCCGCTGAGCCTCCATAGCTTGAGCGATGGCTCGGGTTCGCTCTTCAGCGGCCTCGGCCTTGGTGGGTTCTAAGGTTTTACTCAGCCGAGTAGTCTCCACAGCCAAGGAATCCGGGTGAGCCCTGGCGCGGGTCAGCTCGATGGTCGCTACATCACTGCTGGCCTTGAGATTATCTGCCCTCTCCTGCAGCTGCAGCTCCCTGGCCTCCAGGTCGACTACGACTCCCTGCAGTCGACTTACTCTGGCCTTCTCATCCAAAAGCTACCGGCGCAACTCACTCTGCTCGGACTTCAATAGGGCAGATTCATCTCGTAAAGCCGCCGTCTCGACCTTGAGAGCCTCAAACTCCATCTCCCTCCTCTGACGCTCTCGCGCACTCTCCCAAATTGAAAGCAACACCGGGATAACCTGAACAGGAAACAAGGATCAGAATCTAAGAAAACATATAAAATAACAATACGAAGGAAAGAGAGGAATCTCTCGGAGATATACCATGTAACACACGACAGTAAAATTCTTTAGAAAAGAGCCTTTCGACCTGCCAATGTTCCAAGCTATATCCTCCTCGGGGGCATGTCTGGCGGCCCACGGAGCCAAACAGGACATATGGTATCCCGGCTCGAACCTCTCACCGCTCGTCCCCATCTAGGACGAGACTACAGGCTCCTGAGCCCCTACCCTACTATCGGCCGAGTTCTGTCCCTCGGCGCGGGCATCTCTCCCAACCTCTTTTGGGAGGGGATAACATGTTGTCTGTCATTCTAATGGCCTCCTCCCGCTCGGAGGAAGAAGGGATAGCAATGGGACGCTCGGGGGCTGCGACAGGAGCTTCCGCGGCTGGGGGAACAGCGGTGGAAGGAGCAGAGCTCGGAACTACTGGAGCGCCGGAAGGAGCAGAGCTCGGGATGACCGAGGTACCAGCCACGGTCGTACTGACTAGTGCTGGGGGAGGAGCCACCGGAGGAACTATGGCCGCGCTAGGGCGCACTGGGTTCGGCGCTACACACGACGCCTATGGGTAGGCAGGCGCCGCAAGAGCTGAGCCGGCGAGCCTTGGGATGGGGCTTGCAGAGATCGGCGCAGCAGAAGACTCCCCCTAACGAGGGGGGACCTGTTTCTTCCTAGTGACCTTCACCCGGGGGGCTTCCTTCAGCATCTCAGCCGCCGTCGGAGCCGCCTTCCTCTTTAGAGTTCCAGACGCCTCGGCCATGTCTGCGAAATAAATGACTGTGTCAGCGACTAAGTAGGCAAAACTGAGCTCGACAGAAAGATTGGAATAACTTACTGAAGGACGTAGGTAAGGATTGTGTCTTGCAAAGCCCGGACCGATAAAGATTATTCACTGTTATCAGGTCCGTCCAGGAGCGAAGCGTCTCCGATCGGGCCCTGACCTTCGCAATACGGTTCTTCTGAGCCAGGTCGAGGAGCGACAGCCCCTTTGAAAAAGCTGTAAAAGGAAGCGGAGAAGCTTTGTTTCAATTGAAATAAATGAAAGCAAAGACAGTAATATAGATACTAGATGAAGTCCGACCTGGTTTAGTGAAATGGGTCGGAACCCGTGTCGTTAAGGTTTCGAATTTAGCTGTTGGCGCCTCCCATTCACCCACCGCCCAAAACTACTTATTTTTTCAGTCTTTGTTAGAAGACAGCAGGTTCATCACCAGTCCCGACCCCTTGCTACCCCGGGTTACGAAGTAGTACCAAGGGTCGTTGCTGTCGTGCTTGACCAGGTACAGACTTAACAACTCTTCCAGGGTTAGCTCAGGGTTCCCAACTTGTCGCCAGATAATGAAGGCGGAGATCAACACCCTCCAAGCGTTGGGAGTGAATTTCTCGAGAGCCAGTCCGAGGTAGGCCGTGACCTTCCTGATGAAGGGGTGAAGCGGGAGCTGAAGCCCGCACTGCAGTGCACAGAGGAAGATAGCAACTTCTCCCTCGACAGGAGCACCGGTCACGTCCATAAGCTCAGGGGCCCTTATCCAGACGGAGTTTGAAATTTGAAACTCCAAACGGATCCATTATATCTGGGATTTCGATAAAACAGAACCCCCCAAGACAACCTCCGCGGTTCGTCCACTCGAGGGCATTTCAGCGGCCTCAGTAGTGCTTGCTTGGCGGGCTCGTGTGGCGTTCCTCTTGCTGGGTTGTTTGGTCCGAGCACCCAACGTATTTTGTCTCCGAGGCGGGGTGTATAGGGGTGTGGTTTCGAGGGGGCCTTCGAAAGCCCCACTTCCATCTTCAGAACTCCCCGGCTCGGAGTCCTCAGCGTATTTGCGTACCATCTCAAGGTCAGAAGACATGGTAGAAAGAAGGATGAAGATCAACAGGACTAACCGGGTGACTGCCGGAAATCGCCTTCTATCGAAAAAGAAAGATCGGTCGGAATCGCCCGCCAAAAACTTTGAATTCAAATGGAATCGCCTCGTCGAAAATCGTCTTCTCCGGTACGCTCTTCTGGTTCACAATGTAAAGTAACAAACAAAAATTTAGGATTCCTTATATAGGCAACGAAGGAACTCTGCATTGATGGTAGGCCATAATGGCCTCAGTCGAATCGGCACGAGTTGATCCTCAAGCATACTTGGCCACACCTCGTTGGGGAAATATTCAACCGACGGTACGGCATTGACATCGGACGGCGTGCTTTGAGACGTGAAGCGACGCCCGAGCAGTGGGAACCTTCACTTACATGCCTCCTCAGACCTGCGTGGCAATCTCTCATAGGTCGGAAGGAGATTCGGAATCGTAACCGTGGCCACGCGTCGACCAAAGTGACTGACAAGCGCTTAATTCAAAAATTATCATCAATGCAGTATGGGCGGAAGATCTCTTACATGAGTACTCTCCAAGTCCGCAAGCAGACTCGAAGAGTAGGGGACTTCTGTTATGAAAAGATCCGAGCCCACGATGCAACGTCGGTCCGAGCTAAGGCACGACTCGTCCGACCTGTTTTGAGCATCATTTGACAATAATGAGCAGGAAGGTACGACCTGTCCGAGCAGCTGACTTGGCTGAGGTGCGGCTCGGGACAGTCCTCATGATCTGATCAGATGACCTGTTATCCGATAACCGCGGTCTGCTCGACACAGCCAGCCCTGCCAACCGCGATGGGTCTGACCTAGCAGGTTGGGTCGAATACCGCTTGACTTGCCGCATCCCTTACTACATGGTCAGATGGGCTGAGCTGAGTAGACGTGTAGTGGTATACGCCAAATGCGGAAGTTTTCATTACTAATCGTGGCCGATAACCTCGCTCGCAGATACGCGTTACTCGCCGGATACGTTGCGTGATCAGTAAATTACGGGCAATATCTCCATGATCTGGGAATCCCTTTGATCGTGCCAAGATTATCGAACTCAGATCATTCCACAGGCAAGTATAAATCGCACACGACGCCATATCTATAAGTACGCAATAGCAAGCTCTCTCCTCTACTCTCTACTTAGACCTTGATTCACTTGCCCTGACTTAGGCATCAGAGGGTCCCCCGGCTTAGCTAGGGTCACCTTTTCCAGTTCTTTTGGTGCAGGTTACAGGAGTGACACATTAAGATAAAGACGACGTGGAGGGAGGGCTGACCAGATTTTGACATCAACAAGGGCCATACAAACGAATGATTTGTTAAGGTTTGTTTTAACCAATGTTATCTCGTGGTTTAGATCATGATAATAAGTTCCCAATGATGAAATATTCCTTTGGTTATCCACTCTTAGATGTCATTCGTATTTGGTTGCTCCATCTAATAAATTGACCAAATCTTCAAAGCCCATTCCTTCAAACTTTTTTCAAAGTTCAATGTCCAATCTTTTAACAACTAGTTTAACAAACTAATCTTCTGAAGGAAGACTCGACGCTAATTCTTCGCATTTTTTAATCGAGTTATGTATTTCTCAGCTAGTTCGTTGAGTAGCTTCCTAAGGCAAGATAAATTGGCAAAAAAGAAATCGGGTTCAGTTCAATATAATTGAGCATGGACAATTTCTTCCATATCTTACAAAGATTGAATTGAATTCGCTGGTAAATTAATATACCATAGAAATGTAGTGTTGGTTAATGAATTTGCAAACCATTTCAATTTTACATATTCGATGGCTGAAAAATCACTGCATTGTACAGTAAAATGGCCAATGTGTTCTATTCTGGACTGACTTATATCTTTAGAAAATAATGAAAACTTTAGAATTTTTATAACTCTCCGTATCTCAGCAAAATGACCAACCCAATCTAGATACAACTTATGATAAACAAGTCGGTTACCTCATTTATCAAATTAATCAATTTATCCCGGTTTGCCAGATGGAGCTTAGGATTTTGGAGCCAACTGTATGCCATGGGCGGGTTGCAACATTTGGACTTGCTCCCTAAGTGTTTCAAGTCCTTGTTCTTGCTCCAGTGGTAGATTCTTAGGAGTTTCAACACCTGGTCAAGGGTTCGAGTACCCATAGGTGGTGAAAACCCACTACGGCGTGAGTGTATGGCGGTGTGTATGCGTGTGTTAAAAAAAGAAAAAGATACAAAAGGTATACCATTGATGGTTCTAAGGAGAACTTGGCTAAATTTAAATACTTCCTGATTATGCCGATGGTAATTGGGCAACCTGTTTATAGCTTAAGTCTAAGCTCTAGAGTATTCGTCTTGCACCCTTCCTTGTTCAATTAGTTCCATAAGCTAAAATTAATACTTCGCAAAACTCCATTAAAACATATGGAATTGTTTTGAAATGTTGATCCTATTTCCAGAACGGCTGAAAGTTGAGGGGTAAGGATTTCTTGTTCAACATACACCGGAAATGCTTTAGAGGCTTGGTTAGATTCTCGATCTTTGATATTTCCACTAACTCGAGTAGTTCGCTTATTCTCGTAAATCACCTACTTATGTTGTTAAATATTTCAATTAACAACTATACACATTTTCTACCGGAGTGTGCTAAAATAACATTAGTCTTGAATTCCGCCACGCGAAATATGTGTGTAAATTTCGGACATGCCAAAACCGATTGGCTAAAATATTTTAATATTAGATCTTTTAGGGGTGTCCCACGGTCGATGGTGGACCCCAACTGGAGGCATCGGGACACTATTCACGTTCTGATGAATCAAGACCATACTTCCTGTGATTCGATAATACGTATCATGTGATCCAAGCTATTCTTAATTATAACTGATCTGGACAGTCTACTTTGCAATTTATGAGGGAATATTGGGACTGTCCTCTATTCGATCATTCATAGTGTACAGAATATCCCATGTGCACGAGATGTACCGAATGCTCCCACTATCTTTCGTCGGTCTTAAATGAGCTGGAGTGGAACGAACGCGGATGGGGTATATCCATGCCGTCCATCCGTTTTACCAGCTCATTTTTGGGCATGATTGAAAATGAAGTAGATTCAAATCTCAGGTGGACCACAGACAACATGAAACTGTGGTGATTGAAGGACGCGGCTTATGTGGATCCCTGATTGTGGGGCCATCACGATGTATATATGTTTCTTATATCCATGCCATCCATCTGTTTTTCCCATCCATCTGTTTTTCCCTATCATTTTAGGTTATGAGCTCGAAAAATGCAGCAGGCCCAACTCTCAAAGGGACCCTCCGCAAGAAACAATGGTGATTGACCATAAAAAGCTTAATGGGAATAACAGAAGTTTTGGAACAACCTGATATCCGTGTGTTCTTTCTTCTAAGTCCCTGTGACCTTATCAATAGGTTAGATGGTAAATTAGCACTCTGGTAGCCCCGGTAAGTTTTTAATGGTGGGCATTCAATCACCACCATTTCCTGTTGTGTGGGCCTAACAAGTAACAATAATACCAGCTTGATTCAAATTTTTTTTAATGATGAACATTCAATCACCATTATTTTTGGGGGTGTGGTCCATCTAAGATTTGAATCAGCTTCATTTTTTATGGATACCATGGATATACAACACATGCATCAAGGTGGCCCATTGGAAGTGGATCGTCAGTGACAAATCACCACGAATATCTCCACTGACCCAACATTATTAGATTTGTTTGGGTTACATGCATTTGTTAGACCCCAAATAAAGCTTGTTAGAAAGTTGTTTAGCATGGCTGAAGCCATAGGACCATTATAATGTTTGTGAGGAATCCACCTTTTTCGTTTTCTATTTTTCCAGCCTATGTCATGACAGGAGCTTAAAAATAAGGCAAATTCAAAATTCAAATGGGGCATGTATGGGAAACAGTGAGGATTAAACATCCTTAAAACATTTATATGCCACAAAGGTTTTGGATTACTTAATATTTGTGTTTTATGTTCATCCTGTTGTAAAAATATTGATTTTTAAATATATTTTAAATAAAATATTATATATATATATATATATATATATATATATATATATATATATATATATATATATATATAGTAGTAGTAGTGGTCTCCTACGAACCATCCCACAGGAAACCTTAGTGCGGTCCAATTCTCACCGCAAGAGGCCCTTTTGCGGTATGCGGATTGGCTACTAGTAAGTTGACCAGCGATATTGCTACTGAATTTGTGGCCCCACCATGATATATGTTTTGTATCCACACCGTCCATCCATATGAAGGGATGATTTTAGGGTGAAATCCAAAAAATGAGTCACATCCTAAGCTCCAGTGGACCCCACTACAGAAAACAGTGGGGAGAGTGACGCCACCGTTAAAAACTTCTAAAGGCCATGAAATTTTTTTGATCAAGCCTATATTTATATTTTCTCTTCTTCAATATCTTTGTTAACTTTTGAACAGGTTGGATTTTCAAAAAACATCATAGTGGGCCTTAGAAAGGTTTCAACGGTGGGCATCAATCTTCCCGCTGTTTTTTGTGGTGGGGTCCACTATAGCTTTGGATCTGCCTCATTTTCTGGCTCATGGCTTGAAATAATATCTCCAAATGACTAGACGTTGTGGATACAACATATACATCATAGTGGGGTCTACAGAACTTGGTGACGTCATTTCCATGGAGTGACGTCCGGTGCTAGGAAGCGGATTACATGGTGAGTAACTCACTACGCTGGGCCTACTGAGTAAACTCTGTGAGGTTCACCATGATTTATTTATTTTATCCACTCCATTCATACATTTTAACAGATAATTTTAATACTTGGACCAAAAAATGAGATATATCCAATGTTCAAATGGACCACACCACAGAAAACAGTTGAATTGAATGTCTACCATTGAAAAATAATTGGAGAGCCACGGGAGTTTTGAATCAAGCTTATATTTGTTTTGTCCCTTTATCCATGTCTGTATGATCTTATGAACAGGTTGGATGAATATTAAACATCACCGTGAGGCCTAGAAAGGTTTCAACGGTGGAAATCATTATCCCCACTGTTTCTAGTGGTATGATCCACTTGATCTTTGGATATGCATCAATTTTGAGCTTAACTCCTTACATTAGCTGAAAAACTGATGGACGAAGTAGATCGACCACATACATTCACTAGCCCAACTTTGTTTACTTGGTACGATAAAAGCATACCACGTAACTCAGTACGCAATCTGATTTCCATACTGATTGGCGTGGCTGGTGGTCAGCGCTCTATGGCCCCATCATGATGTATGTGTTTCATCCACTCCGTTCATTCATTTTTAAAGAAGGGAAAATATAAATATGAGCTTGATCAAAAACTATAGTGGATCCCACCCTATAGTGGGGTCCACTGGAGCTTTGGATGTCACTCATTCTTTGGATTTCACCCTAAAATGATCTCTCCATATGGGTAGATGTCGTGGATACAAAATATATATTATAGTGAGGCTACAAATTCAGTAGCAACTAGCTAACCTGCGTCCGCACAAGGGTCTCTTGCGGTGGGAATTGGACCACACCATGGTATGGTTCGCAGGAGACCATTACTTATAATATATATATATATATATATATATATATATATATATATATATATATATATATATATATATATATATATATATATATATATATATATATTATAAACAAAAGTGAAAAATACCTTTTTGTGAGTTTTGGGAATAGTCCCACATTGGAAAAAGAGGAGAAAATTTTGTGGTTTAAATGAAAAGTGTGAAGTACCCTATTATTTGCCCACATAGTCCATGGACCATGGGACTTGTAGCACTAGAACACTCGGGCACGGGCTCGGACTCGGTCTCCGGCTTGGTGCGAGGGTGTGGGCATGCGAGGCAGTGTGGCTGTAGAGGTGCACTTTGCACTTCGCACGTGCGCATCGTGTCGCAGAGGGTCGCTCCCTTTGCAAACCGGAGCAAGTAGTTAAAACGAATGGTTGGCTGAAGGGGAGACTAGAGGACTAAATGAGAATCCTCTAGTATATATATATATAGTTGAAAAGAGTTGTTGCAGTAAAAACTGTAACAACTGTGCCATTAGTGCAGAGTCCAACTGTAATTGCTGTATGGCTAGCCCAACGGTTAGAAAACGGTTAGCTGTTGTTTCACAATAGTCAGCATGCAGTCAGCTTAATGGCCCATGCACAACAGTCTGAAAACGGCCATAAAACGGCTAGCTTTATCCAACAGCCAGAAAACGGTCATGAGATTTATTTCCTTGGATCATAACCCCCAGCCACCATAGCATATAAAAGGAGAGCCTAAATGGGTTTCTAATCCATCTCTCAACCCACTCCAGTAGACCTATACAAACTGAGACAACCAACCACTCCTCTCATATACTCCAATAATTCCAACAAGATAGTAAGGGTTAAACCTTTGCTTGAAGAACAGACCAGCGATGTGGTCTAAAATAGTTCAATTGAACTAAAAGTTAAAGAACAAGAAGAATAGACCAGTGCAGTGATCTCATTTATATACATCTTATCTCTTTTTCCTTTTGGAATTTAATTTTTTTTACTGTATTTTTGCCAGACTGAGTGTAACAGAGTTCCCTTTAGTGGGCCTTTGGGTTTGCTGAACGCAAACCCACACCAAGCTCATCGTATCCTAGAAATGGTCTGCTTGTAACCTGTCAACATACTTAATTCACTTGAGTAGAGGCAAATAACGCTTTAAGGACAGCGTCTTAGACGTGCTTCAGTCTGTCCTTATTCAAGTCAATTTTTTATTTTCGGTTTCCACATTATACATAAATAATTTTATTCCGTATACAAAACAACACGTCTTAGTGAAAATTAGGTTACAAGCTGTCTAAAGAGCATATAGAGAAGTTTTTAATGGTAGTCATTTTCTTCCTCACTTTTTCCGGTCATGCGTCCAGTTGCGATTTGCTCATTTTTTAGAAAAATAAACAAAGTGGATTTCTCACAAAAATCATAATAGGCCCACACATCTTCCCAGGTTATAGACGGATGTGACCTAGTTGTGAAGGTAGGATTCTGATCATGAAGTCCACCTAGATGTATTTATTGTAAATATAATGCATACAACTGTTTTTCTATATCGTTTTATGGAACGAGCCAAAATATGAAGCAGATACAAATCTAGAGTTACTGCATCACACGAAACAGTGGTCAGGGGACACTCGCCGTTAAAAACTTATCAAGGTCCACCTAATAATTATTTTTCAGCGAACTTATTGATAAGTTCATACAGACCTGGATGAAGGGTCAAATGTCAGCTATCCAAAACTTTTGTAGCCCACAAAGTTTTTAATGGTCATTCACCAATGTCTCATGTGCTGTGGTACACATAAGATTTGGATCTACTTCATTTTTGGGCCCATGCCAGAAACTTATACGGAAAAACCATAGACGGAATAGATATACAACTCCTACATCGATGTGGGCCCCACGATCAGGGTCCCACCCACATTACTGGATCCAGGGCGTCAGCTATCGTAGCCGGCAATCTGCGTCCCATCATATCCAAATGTCAAAGGTTTGAGCCGTTTGGCATCTTTTTCCGTTCCGAATTTCAATTTTGGAACATTGGTATCATGAGAGAGGACGATCAATCATACACATGCTCAATATAAAACTGGCTCATACAGACATCAATCCAAACCGTCCACATCATAGATAGACTATGGATCTAATATCAGATTAACTTGATGATGCTGATCTTAATTTAAATAACCTCTTTTTCTTTTTCTTTTTTTGGAATTTGGACGATTGAATTTTATTTTTATTTTCATTTTAAGAGTTCATTTATTGGTCATTGACTGTATGATGAAGATAATCCGTTGAGTGTATTGTTGGAATCTGATCCATCTACAATGGAGGCCCCAATTTGGACGGACTGGATTGAGGTGACTGTGTGCCATGTGAACGTTACTATGCTAGCGCACCAGGATAACTCATACGCTGTGTTGATAAATACATGGTTGATGCCTCAGTAAATCGGTGGACAGGCAAAATGTACGGTCTGAAATTGATTTATGCCCAACCATCTCCACTGTGGGTCCACCCGTAGACATTGAATCCAATTTAATTTGAAAATAGATTCCGCATTTACGCATCCAACCCTACTTTCTGTTGCATTTTGTGATCCTGGAGTCGAGGACGTGTGGAGCATCCAGGAGCTTAGATTTTGTGCAAGTGGGGCCCATGGATCAGTGGTTCAAACCGTTGATTTGATGGGTCCTACGTATATCTCCACTGGAACAATCCTAACCGTTTAAGAGGCGGAAAGTAACTATATGGTCAATAAGGCTATAACAAGGGTCCAACTTCAATTCAATAGAAAAGCCAAGGGAGTGGATTCTAAAACCGTTTAGTCTCTGAGATTTTTGGATGGCTCACCATCCATACAAGTTTACACACTATTAACGGTCAAGATCATCTTAACATTGTCCTCATTTGTACAAACTCAGCATTACTGGGTCCCGCGCATATCCTTAGCTCGAGGATCATCTGATTCTCCCTTCCTCCAGCGCGAGTTCGAGAGGAATTAAATGGTCCTGCGTACTCACAGTACGCTAGCGTTTTAGTTTTTGCAAGTGGAGCCCATTGTACCGTAATGCATAGCATCTGTCTGTTGGTCCCAACGGTCAATGGACCATGTCCCAAAAACTCCTCAACGTGGCCTGCAAATAGCGGTCAAGATGTTAAATACAAGAACAGTCCATATTCAAGTATAAGAAAGTGGGCCGATATCAGTGGATAGGATCTTTTAATCCATTACTTCACATATATTCCATCCAAATCGAAGCGTAACGGATCAATGGTCTAGATCAAAGAACCGTGGCCTCACTTCTACGAATTACAAACTACTGACCACAGGATACTGTTCATATCCTCGCATCGAGATTATACAATTCCTTCGAGGTACACTGCCACGATATATTCACCAAAATATCTTGAGAAAACTTCAAGGATTCTACTCAGATTCGAGAACTCGCAAATTTATTGAAATTCTCGTCTCCTGACCCCACCAGGACCGACATCTCCTTTCTGGCTCCCACTACTGCCTTTAAACCCACATCATTAACGTATCATTGCAGTCTCTGTGGCCCACAAGCCACCCAGCCAACCAGTTCACGCCACGTAGCTTATCCGCAACCGATGGGACGGACTGGAATCCTCTACAACACCTGTCTTCTACAGTGCGTAAAGATCCCTGGTATGTGGGGCCCTCCGTGTGGTATTTGTGAAATCCACTCCGTCAATCAGGTTCTATCCTCTATTTTAACCTCTAGGGAAAAAAATCAGCAAAATATATCGTTCCTGTGTGACACGAACTGGGATTCGGTAGTGATACCGCCAGTACTTACATCCGTACTGATTGGTGTTGGAAAAGCACTGTAGGCCATCATGATGTATGGGTCCTATCCACTCCGTTCATTCGTTTTACGATATCATTTTCGAATATGAGCCCAAAAATGAGGTAGATCCAAATCTCATATAGACCACACCTTAGAAAACAATGGTAATTAAACGTCCACCATCAAAAGTTTCTTAAGGCCCACCGTAATGTTTATTTTCCATCCCACATGTTGATTACGTTACACAGACCTCGACGAAGGGAAAAACATATACACAAGGTTGATTCAAAACTTTTTCGGCCCGCAAAAAGTTTTTAATGGTGGGCTTTCAAAAACCACAGTTTTCAATGGTGTGGTCCATCTGAGAGTTGGATCTTCGAGTCCGTGTTACACGTAACTCGCATCTGGGCCATCCCTTAAGAAAGCTTTGGTACTCCTCAGAGTGTAATACTTCATACGCATGCACTGATAAGCTATATACGTGGCACAAAGGTAACTTGATCTCCACCATCTGATTTGTGGTACCCAAATTAGATAGGTCATTAAAAAAAGGTACATTTAAATGATTTACTAGTTGACCCATCGGCGGATGTCTAACGGACAATGCGGAAGAAAACAATTCAGCCGTCAAAACAGTAGGATGAATGTTCGTTGATTAGAGAGTAGGATTTTCAACTCAAGTCAATCACATTTCGTGATTGTGATAAGTGGTCCCTTATTTGGACGGTCTACTTTGAGTTATAATTGTACAATTCCCGAGCGCATGCATATGAACTGTCACACTCTGCCAGCGTATCAAACAACTCCCCTCCCAATACGTGCGTGGGCCCCAACGCCTTGGAAGGGGCCCTTTCAGCATTTAGGATGGTTTTGTTCGAACAGTACGCCCCGGCATTAAGTGAGAGCACGTGGCGTAGCCTGCGGCGTACGATGGGGGCGAATCTGGGCCGTCGATCTTGGGCTGTCGCCGAGTACGATGCCGTGGTTGACTCGGGAGGGGCCTCTCTAATAAATCCAGTGGCAGTGAGCGGTGTTCGAAGCGTCCACGTCAGCGATTAACTCGTCCTCTGGTGGTTTCGTTTTCCCCTCGTGACTCGGGATCCCTCGTTTCCTGATCCTCCGCTCCCGCTGACACCGGCACATCCGGTACCCGGTCTCCCCACATCTGGCCGTTCGTTCTCAACATCTGCTGGTCCAGATCTCTCCTGTCCTAACTGCCGGTTTCTCATGGACGCGTTTCCCGGAAGACCCTGAAGCTAACGACAGCATGCAAACACTGGAAAGTTTGAAAAAGAGACCGCGAGCAACGCTCGCCCTCTTAAGCGCGCCCAACCTGCTCGCTCCCTCTGCTCCATCATGTGATGATCCAGACCGTTCACGTAGAAGCTCCGAAAGAATCTCACTGATTTTAACATCTAAACGAACGGAAGGATTATCATATGTTGGTGAGAATGGGTAGAGCAGATTAGGCGAGCCTCTTAAACGAGAGTCATGCTTCTTTTGGTCCTCTGGAAATCACCAGGCCTTCAATCGTGTCCTGATTCCCCAGTCCACACTACCCGTGACTTCGTTTCAAAATCCAGACCGTTGAAGTGATGGGTCACACCGTCAATTCGGGATGCTCTAAAAATTTCAAATTTTTCGTTCAGAAGGCTAGGAGAAGTAAACACACAATACGACAATAGACCCTAAAAATGCCAAACTGGAAGACTTTTGGGTCCCAATATCAATGATGGGGCCCATCAAATCATCTGTTTGGATAAACGAACCATAAAAAATGAAATAAAAAAAGACGGACGGGGCTTCGGTGGGTTGCCGGATCCACCGACGTCGGTGGATCCATGACTGTGGGACCCACATTGATGTATATGCCTTACATCCACTCCGTCCATCCGTTTTAGAAGATCATTTTAGTTATCATCCCAAAATTTAAGCAATAAAAACTTAAATTGGACCACACAACAAGAAACAGTGGTGATTGACCATTGAAAACTTGTTGTGGGCCAAAAAAGTTTTTGATCAATATGATATTTCTCTGGTCTCTTAATTCAGGTCTTTGTGAAATTATCAATAGATTGGATGGAAAATAAAAATTCTGGTGGCCCCAAGAAGTCTTTAATGGTGAGCAGTCAATCACCACCGTTTCCTGTGCTGTAGTCCACCTGAGATTTGAATCTACTCCAGTTTTTGGATCATCTCTTAAAATGATCTGTCAAAACGGATGAACGGTTTGGATGTAAAAAATGAATCACTGTGGGTCCCACAGTTATTGATCCACCAAACCGCGTTAAAAAAGACATTTGAGCCTACTGGTACGTCTGAACACAAAATTTCTGTTACGCATTTGCCACTGTTCGTGAAAATAATGGGAACACGGATAAGTGCAGTACATGAGTGAATGCTTTTGCATCCACCAACGTTATAACGAGGAACCACGTGTATTGGTAGTCTCATGATTTTGGCCTACTCAAATGTGTGGGCCCACACGTGATGTTGATGATAAATCCAAACCGTGCATCTGGTACCTCCTCAGGTTCACCGTGCAACCCAGGAATATTTTAGAGAGAAAGGTCAGTCGGGACACACCACAGTGAGCCATATACAATCACGGCTAAAACCTATAGCCTCGTCCCACCTGTTTTCTAATGCCCCCTGTATCCCTTCATTCTGTTAGGCTCACCTGATGAATGGGTTGGATGACATATAAAGAACATGGCCTTTGGCGTGGCCCACCTGATTTATGGATCACATTTTATTTTCGGATTTAGTTCTAACATGGATCGTAACATCTAATGGACAGGTTGGATGGTACTCACACATCTTCACTCCTTCTCAGGAACTCACCTAGCTTCCCTCATTGGAAGTTACTGATAAAGTTTTGCCAAACAATCCACATCCCGTAATTACATTACATTTCAATATGGGCCCACAGTTTAATGATCCAACGCATTGGTATCATGTGTCTCGTTTATGGATGATGCTTCATAAAATCTCTCACATCAAAAGTTTTGAACCTTGAATATGTGACATTTTAATAATTGAATGAGAAATGTTGTCTAATTTCTTTGTTAACCATCTATTAGCATGTCATCAAACGAATGGTTAGAATTTTCAAATACGAGATATTAATCAATCGTGTTTGGTCTAATCAACGGTGGACCTTATGGCATAAAATGTTTCAATCAAAGAATCATGGGTCCCACTTGTAATAACTAATAAAATGGAGCATACCTCGGGTGGAGAGCATTGTACGACACCTCCAAACTAAAAACCCATTTTGTGAGCTTTGGAAGAAACGTTGCGGTGGAACTAGACCAACCTGAATATCCATCTTCACGCAGTGTATGTGGCATAGTAATTGAAAATCGGGGCGGTCCACATGTAAGGTCATAGAAAGGATGATTTACATGTCAAAAATAAGACTTATCATACAATCCTATCCATTCAATATGTCGACATTAAATTGACGGTAAAAACAAAATATTAATGATAAAAAATGTTGTAAATAAACTATAGAAATGCCACTGGATCGAATGTCTCATGAGTTTTATTTTTAACCATTAATCCATTCGTCCTTTCAAAATAAATGGGTAGACCCGATCAATACATGACCCTAACATGTGTTTTGTAGAAATATGGCTCTACCATAGTTCAATTCTTCTTCTACGGTATCATTTTTTAAAAAGGTCGGCCAGTAGGGCTGTCAACGGACTGGGCCAGGTCAGTCTCGGCCCCGAGTTTGAATTGTTTCAGGTCCGAGGGTCATTACGGCCTTATTCAAAATTCTAATTTTACAGGCCCGAGCTTGGCCCATTGTCACGCCCCAAACTCAGAAATCGAATTCGCAGGAGTCTCGATCGCCGAATCTGGTGCCGACAGCCTCCGTAGTGCCCCATTCTCGGCTCCTAGCAATCATAAGCCAGATTCCAATGCTGAAATCCTACAAGGAGGATTTTTAGAATGATTTTTTTTTTTTGTAATGGAGCATAACCACAAGCATAACCAAGTCACAAAACAATATCATCACATATCCACTATATCAAAAACTTTCAGTATAATGCGGAAAAGGAAAATATAAGGTGATAAAAAACTCCAAAATAGCCAGATGCGCACTCTTGCCTCAGCGTTGCTGCTGTCCAACACTACCTGCACGCAACGGTCGTACATAAGCCTACAAAAGCTTAGAGGGTGGTGTAAGTGTGTGCGTAAGGCAAGTGTCAAGTACATAATATCATAGTAATGCGAAAATATGCGGTAAGTCCATGAATACAACCAACCATACCAATGCTATGTGATGCAAGGCATGAATGCTATCGGTCATACCAAGGCCATGTAATGCGAGACATGAATGTTATCGGCCACACCGATGCAATGTGAGGCTTACATAGCTGAATGTCATATGCGAAATGTAATCCAAGCAAGTTGGTACTCATCAAGTACACATATCAGTACAGTTCCTCTCTGGATATCACCGGGGTCTAATACACTCACACTGACTGCCTCCTCCCTAACTGCATAGCTAAGTAAGCGGAATAGACCTCACTATCCGCTTGACCAGTAATCTGTCAATACCTACTCGGCTCGTCGATAGCGGACTCATTTACGAACTGGTCAAACTTAGTCTAGTTTATAGCCTCCTCACTCAGGCGGATAAGGCCACACCCCCTTCCAACCGACCACGATATAGTGGGAGACGCGGCCTACTGGTATTCGGCACTCGGACGCTCGTGTATCCACTCGGTCTACACGTTGGAGCATCTCGTGGTACCAAAAAGGTTTTGGGACTTCCACTCAAGAACATCCTAAGTGCCCATAGTGCTGGAACCAAGTATTTTCGGTATCCTATACAGCCATCCACGATGTACCTGTGGAGCCACGACCCTGATGTAGCTAGGACGTGCAGTGATCAAGTCACACATATGCGAGATGCATGAATCACACTGTCAATTCATGTAGCAATTCAACGCATACTGCGCGATCATGTGGGGCACTCCGTCTCATAAGGAGTCCCGTAAGTGTCTCAGCCCAACGGCTTATATTATAATTAAGCATTCCTCATATCAAGCATACATATTATGCATATGAGCATGAATCATGAGGCTATACTAAGTATGTTATAAAGTGATGAATTAGTAACAAGTATGGGCTTATCAATGGGCCCTAGGAAGAGTTATAATGCGGCCATCTAACCGACATTACTCTTACAATGTGGACGTCAAACCAACATTGCTCCCAAGGCATGGCTCGCCATAAAACTTCATTAGACAAACTATGGAGAGATCACACATTGTAATGGACCCTAAGGACGTCCCATTGGGCCTCAGCCCATAGGCCTCGAATACATCAAATGGCCGCCTCGTATGGGCCTTATATAAATCAAGTGGGCCGCATCAATGAGCCTTATGTATATTGCAATGGGTCATAACCCATGGGCCTTAGAATACATCAAAATAGGACTAATCCATAGGCTCCAAACACATCACAATGGGCCTCATAGTATGGGCCTTACATTCATAGAAAAGTGGGCCTCAACAATGGCCTCATACACCTCAAGGTGGACCTCAACAATGGGCTATAAATATGGGCTACAAATGCATCAAGATAGGCCTCCACATGTTGGCCACAAGTACATCCATGTGGGCACCATGACATGGGCCTTAAATAAATCAATGGACCACACCAATGGGCCCTACATATACTTCAATTGGGCCATACTAATGGGCCCCATGTGTACATCAAATGGGTTGCACCCCAAAGCAAGGGGTGATAATGATTTCCACCATTAAATTTCTCAAGGCTCACTGTATTATTTATTTTCTATCTAATCTGGCCATAAGGTCACATAGACTTGGATTAAGAGGAGACAATTTCCTAGTGATTCAAAACTTCTAGGAAACAAATGGATTCAAGGGGAGACATTCAATCCCCACTACTTTTACTGTATGGCTCATATCTGCCTCATTTTTAGTCTCAAGCCTTAAAATGGGCTTTAAAAAGGGTCAAACGGCTTAGATGCAACACATGCATCAGGGTGGGCCCATATAGATGGACCGCATGAATACAGCACAGGGGGGGTCCCACCGTCCGCTGGACGGTGTGACTGAAACAGAAAAATCATAATGGGCTCCCACCGTCCGCCTGGACGATGGAGGCAAAGTACATACATCACTGTGGGTCCCATGTGGGGCCCACTATAACATTTATTTTACATCCAAACTGCGGATAGGGTCACAAAGACTTGGGTGAGGAGAAAAAATAAATTTCAGCTTGATCCAAAACTTCTGTGGGCCTCAAACAGGTTTTCAAGGGTAGACATTTAATCACACTATTTCAAACGGTGTGGGCCACCTGAGTCTCAGACATGGCTAAAACTTGGAGGGGACCCACTTGAGAAGGGGACCCATCATATGAACGGTTTGGATGAAAAATAAACATCAGGGTGGGGCCCACGGCTGGAGTCGTGGGTCTGCCTCCGCCCGCCCGCCCGCCCGCCAGCCGCTAGCGCGGCCAGCCTTCTGACATAGCAGCAGCTTATTGCTGCTTATTATTATTATTATTATTATTTTGAAAACCCATTTTTCTGGAGTTTTTCTCATGTGGGGCCCGCATCAGATAGATCCACCCCATCCACTGGCTTCCATGGCCCTAGACAAGTCTATCAAGACCAATATTGAGCCGTTTTCAGCGTGTAAGAAAAATCTGGGTGGACTTCAACAGTAATGATATTATTTTTAAAACCATGGCCCACCAGATACTCGAATCATTCTCATTTTTCGGCTCAACGCCTAAATGAGTTGGGGAAGAGGATGGACGGCTTAGATTGAATACGTACATCAATGTGGGGCCTATGCAAGTGGCCCTTTTCCAAAGGCTTTGAAACAAGCCAATATTTGTGTTTTCCTGGTCCACGTCCAGCGTGCAGGGACGCTGGACGATTTGCGCGCATATGCTTAAGGTGGGCCCTACTTTAGGTGGGCCACCACATGGCTACATGGTGTAGGTATAACATATCTAAAGTCGGCCCCACCTACGGATGGCTTGAATAAAATACATATTTCATGGTCGGGCTCATTCAAGTGGACTATATGGCCACATCAACAAACAAAGAAAATAAATAAAAAGGGGAGGGAGAGAGAGAGAGTAAAAGAGTGGGACACGCGTGATGGAGGGACCCCGACACTATGGGCCCGTCCCTCCATTTTGAGCATCTAATTCGTACATCAAGTGGGCCTCATTGCATGTGGACCCATCAAATCAAAGCTCTATGGTGGAGATCCTTTCTCCACCCAAAATGAATGGTCTAGATGACCTCTTTAATGCAAGAAAAGTAAACATCATGATGGGGTCCATGGAGATTGGCCCCATCATGGAATGATCATGATGATCAAAGTGGGTCATCGGCCACAGCTTAGGATCCCAAGTGAGATCCATACCATTGATCGGTAGACCTCATTTGGCCCATCATAAAAATACAAAATCTAGGCTATAAAAGCACCCACCACTTGATCTTCTTGGTCCGTTGGAGAGCCGGTCTCCTAGTGCTTTACTTTGATGGTGGAAAATAAAGAATGGATGGCTAGGATGAGAGATTTGGGATGGGAAGTGGGCCACCAAAATCACACTTTATCTTGAAAAAAATCTTGGACGTGTGATGCTCTTGCTTGGCTTGAAAAATGTTAAGAAATGAGAAGGAGAGAGAGAGTTGTAAGGAGAAGTGATGGAAGATGGGTGAAGGGTAAGGTGATGAATTGGTTGACTTTTAGGTTTGCTTTACTTGTGGAGAAAGGAAGCATGGGTGCTTTGTACTTGACATGAGAGGTGATTGATGGGATTGATTGATGGAATGGATGAGACATGTTGTAAAGATTTTCTTAGGATTTGAAATGCGCGGTATTTTTTCTCGAACTGAACATGAGTCCACATCACCTCGTCTGGGTATCGGATCGGTGCGTGAGTTGCGGCATTAGAACCGCGGCGACGGTGCAGTCGCAATGACACAAGTCTCGAATTAAGCCGACTTAAATATATAGGATACGACTTACGATTGTGTGCAAATGTCGATTACAGGTCGCGGATTGCTGGACTTTGATAAGGATGATCGCGGGAGTTGATGAAACAGTACGGATTAGGATACGGGTCTTATACCCATTGACACCCATACTGGACAGGCTATCAAATTAGCAGGGCTGACAATGGACCGGGCCTAGGGCCGGTTGGTCTCATCTAGGATTTTGAGCTATTTCGGCCCGAGCCTTTGGCCAGACCTATTCAAAATTCAGACACCCCTACAATTTAAATTAGTGGTCGCTAGGCTCCTGTTAGTGAACACAAAAGGGACCAGGGCTGGAATGAAATAATAAAACCACCCATTTTTTGTGAGCCTAATTGAAAAATAAATGGGCCACATCTGGGCACAATAGAAGTCGAGAGGAGCACCTATTTTGGTGGCCATGCACCGTTAATCAAAACGATTTAGGGCCTGTTTGGCTAGGCAGATCCCACGGTATTAGGAGGGATGGGATCGGCAATATCCTTAGATAGGCATGACGAGCCAAACAGATCCGATGAACTTGTCCCGGGATATAAACCATCCCACAAATCTTAAGACAATCCACTGACATCACCATCGTTACCTTAAAATTGATTCTATCCTTTGGTTGAATGGATAAGAAGGTAAAATCACGGGATATGCGGCCGAGGGTGCCAAACAGACCCAGTGAACTTGTCCCGGGATATAAGCAATCTCACGGATGTTAAGACAATCAACTGACACCACCATCATTACCTTAAAATTGATCCCATTCCTCCTAATACCAGTGGATCTGCCCGGCCAAACAGGCCCTTATTGGACATCGGACCAACCGAATTGGTTGTCTTCCACACCTTCCATTGGCAGAGATCTAAGGACCAACTCGTGTACTACTCGGGTCTTAGTTTAAAATGTGTGGGGCCATTCCTCTCTGGATACATCTTCAGGGAGCGATTAATTTCATGGTCTGCGGACCACCGAACTATACTCCTTTTCCAGCCCTAAATGGAAAACAACAATTTAAAAGAGAAATTGTTCTCTACTCTGCGAGGCTATGGCATATCAATAACACGCACACACCGACGATCCACGTGACATGAACGTACCTCCATTGAAAATCTAAGATCTTATAAAATCATGAGTCAAAGGTGGATGTGAAGTACAAAAGTCACATTTATTGGACAATCTTAACCATCTAAATAATATGCAATTAGTCTCTGACATTGAAATGCAAACAGTTCTTACCAACACTACTTTTATACTAAATAAAATATAGGAATTTTAGTTTGATTCCTGCTTTCAGGGTAGTCCAGTGGGTCTCACTATCTAAACGGTCCGGATTGACTCAGATCCATGCCAGATTTAGAATGGGCGTGAGTACGACTAAGTTATTCCATAATCCAGCTGAGTATAATATATTGTAATCCGCTGCGGCGTTTCTGGTCAACCGTACACGTGAAATAGGAACAGTGCCTAGAAAGACAAGCGCCAAAATAATAAGGTAATGATGGAGAATCCGCATTGAATTGGATTAAAGAGGAGAGAGAGTTTAATAAACAGGTAGTCTGCGGACTACTGAAGTTAAATTGTATTTTGCCAGCTGGGACACGTGGATCAGTGTAATATCTACTTCAAGATATAGGAACCACCTTGGATAGTCCATGAACGGTCCTCTTCTTCTGTAAATATTACTAAAAATGGATTTGAACCGTCGAAAATTGTGTGATTGTTTTTTTTTTTCTTTTTCGGTTTGTAGATCAAACGGCTAGGATTCTTTCTGGCAACTAAAGATTTTCACATAGACACTACCGGTGACCTCACCTCCACCCATTGGACAGTTCCAGATGTTATATCATCATATCCACTACTTGACTGTGGATTCACTTCAGTACTCCCTCGGACCATGAGAGTGGCCCTCTTTAAGAAAACGGGGAGTAGGTGTTTTTGTCTGGTTGTTGGGGGTGAGATGATGTGGAGCAGGTAACGGGGCCGTAAGGTTGACCGGCTACTGCAGGTGAGTGAGTCGGACCTAGGAAATGAAAGACAAACAGAGAGACGAGGGGAGGGCGCGTACGGTCACGGTAAAAGAGCCTTTCTTAGGTTAGTTCTTGTTAGTAGATGCCATTTGGGAATGCTAATAAATCCCTATTAGCCTCCTGGAGATGTCTTCAAATTGAGCCCTACCCCTCCTCTTCATTTCCTCCCTCTCTCGCCCCCCCACTCTCTCTCTCTCCCTCTTTTTCTCTCTCTCTCTCTCTCTCATGTCTATGTATGTATACATGGAAAATGGCATGTTGAGGGGAATGTTGGCTGGCTCGAGGCGTTTGCAGTTATTAGGTGCGTAAAACATCTCGGACCAGGCTTCATTCCCCTCAAAATCGCATTTCTTCTCACTTCCTTTTCCTCTCTTTTCTCTATTGGGATTCTTTGATCGGCTTCGTTGATGTTAGGTTGTGGGGAATGTTGTCTGGCTCGCGGCCATGGGGGTTAATTTATTGGCATATATAACAAGCCATTTAGAGCCATTGGTTCTATCCTACATGACCTCGGACCAGGCTTCATTCCCCTCAACCAATGTTCGCCATCTTCCATTGCGTATGGTTCATTCATGCATACCACACCAGGTTTGTTCATGCACGGCATTAAAACATATGTAAGAAATCGATTGCATGTGAGCCTGTACATAGGTTCAACCCTAAATGATATTGAACCAGGCTTCATTGGCCTCAACCAAGTTCGCCATTTTTACTTCATGTGTGCGGTTCACTCACACATACCACGCCATGTGTGTTCATGCATGACATTAAACATGTGTGAGAAATTAAGAAATAGATTGCATGTGTTGTATTGTCAGCCTAGCCTTTTAAATATATGGGTTCAACCCTAAATAACCTGGGACCAGGCTTCATTTCCCTCAACCAATATTCACCATCTTCCTTTATGTGTGTGATTCACTCACACATACATCATATGTATTCGTGCATGACATTAAACATGTATGAGAAGTCACTAGCATCTGTTGTTCTGAAAGCCTTTTAAGTATATAGATTCAACCCTAAATGACCTGACTTCATTCTCTTGAACCAACACACACCATCTTAGCTTTTCCTATGTGGGTCACTTACACATGCCACACGTGTTTTCTGCATGTCACAAAAGCACATAAAAATTTACAACAGCAGGAAGAATAGTCATATGATTTCCTGGCAATGGTATGTTTTCGTCTTTTAATATTGTTTAATGCATCCCTCAAATATGTATCTTTTATTAGGTTTCCTTACTTTAATATGGCACTTGTAGTACTGACTTTGTAATGCATTATTTCTATAATCACAGTAAATCTTTATAGATTTGATTTTTTTTCTCTAATCAGCAAACATGCATGTCGACACTTCTGTCTCTCAGTGACATATGCATGGAGGCTTTTCTTTTTCTTCATTTCAAGATCTCATGTCTTATCTTCTCTAATTTGAATGGGAGTATTGATTTATTCATTTAAATAAGAGATTTGTGTCCTTTTCAGTTTCTGTTCTTTTGTTTTTTCCCTGATTTGAAATTGGGCCCAATGCTCTCATGTCAATTTTCAAGGACAAGATGCATGCTACTGTAAAAATGTGTATATATACATATAATATTAAAATGAGGACACCTGCATGCTTGTCTAAGCCTAGGCATCTGTAAGGCTATTGTGTTTTCTTTTCAAATGTACCTTTTCACCAACTTGCCACCGCCCCCACCTCTCTCTCTCTCTCTCTCTCTCTCTCTCTCTCTCACACACACACACACACGTATAAACACACACTCTCTCTCACACACGTGTGAGAATTATAGTGGATTTGCTCCCAGCTTTTCAAATTTAACTTCTACTAACTTGCCACTCTCTCCCTCTCACACACAGACATACACGTGTGAGAATTATAGAGGATTCGCTCCACGCGAGGCCCATGGTCTTATGATCCCAACGTTGATCTGATGGCTCCCACTGTGCATGCTGAGTTAGAGAATAGCAACCCTGCAATACAGTGGCCTAAACGTAGACGTGGAGGGAGAAAAAACGTACCATATCGAAGGGTTAGGATCTTCCCATATGGGAGATATCCAGAACATCCACTATCCATGGATGAACTATCAGACAACGATCTGGACCACATAACCATGTATGCATCACGTACACAATATCATCAATGGTCATGATCTATCCGTGCTAATCTAACGGTTGAGAATCCCATTTTTCAGTTGAATGATGATGCATCAATCAGGACCGACCATCTAGTGGGTCCTATCACGGATGGGCCATGCTTCAAAAGTCACACCCATCAGACAATTCTTTCCATCAATTTCTTCACTGAATCTCAACCGTTATTCATTACCCTCGATTTAGCAGATGCCTATATTTAGGGTTTGCAGTTGGTAGTTTGTCCAAGTGGGGCTGTTGGTTCAGTGATCAAACTGTTGATATGATGGGCCCCACAGTGAATGGCTCATGTAATGAAAATATCCCACGTTGGAAGATCCTATCCATAGAATGTTTGGCCTTTTTTCTGGTCGAATGCTGTATTTTCTTTTATTAGCTGCCCTATTTGGTATGCTGGTTGGGGTTGCTAAAGACCATCCATGCAGTGGGTCCTGTCCATGAACGATCCAACAAGAGATTAACAGTTAGTATACATGTGTAATGCTTGCACATGGATTGTGTAGTGACGAAATGCTCTGTGGGCCCTACGTGATGTATGTGTTTATCCACACCGTCCATCCTTTCGCTCATATTACGTTTCGAGCTCAAAATTGAAGCATATCCAAAGCTCAAGTGGACCACACCACTGTAAACAGTGATGAAGGAAAACCTTCCTAGGGCCCACGGTAATGTTAGTTTGTCATCCAACCTATTCATCTGAATTAGGAAAAATACAAATATCAGCTTGATCCAAAACCGATGTTGGCCTCAAGAAGTTTTCAACGGTCATCATTCAAATTCTACTGTTTCCTGTGGTGTGGTCAACTTGACTATTGGATCTGTTTCAATTTTAGTATCATACCCTAAAATGAGCTGAAAAAACAGATGGACAGCGTGGATAAAACACGTACAAAACGGTGGGCTCCACGGAGTATCCAAATCACGCTATAGCATGGTCAGCTCCTCAGTACAGAATCCACATCCGTTATGTTTCAACAAATGCCATCTACAGACAGCACCCATTAGTTGAAAGGACAGGATTCACCTACAAAGGATCGCATGAGATGAGCTGGGGCTGTGTCATACGTGCCTATATAGCTCACGTGTGCAAGATCCGGGCCAATCTTAAGGTAGACCGCATTGTGAGCGTTGTCCATGCATATAGCTCATGTGCTCATTTTTTTTTTTAGGCACATGAATTCGTTAAATATTAGCCGTCGGTCATTTTCTAACCTTGCACTTCTCTCATGCTCGTGTGGCTCTTATGACTAATCTGATTTTCAGGAAAAGATGAGCTGAGTCACACGCGTGCCACGCACTTACGTTTTCATGCGAAGTGACATATGAAGAGACAGACGTGCATTGATTTTAACGAGAAAGTATCGTATTCTCCGGTTTCCTTGATTGTCATGATTTTAAAAGGTTTGTTGGAATACATCCAGATGTATTGTAATAGCGTACGTCGAGATTGTAGCCTTTGTATTTGGATCATCTTCAATGATCCAGATCGCTTATTATATCATGGGCCTCGCCTTGGATGGGAGAGATATCATAAACAAAAATCTCTTTTATTGTAATATTTCAAACGGTTGATCATTTTACTCTTTTACTTTGAACATGGTCGGTTTTCTTAGCTCTCGAGGGTTGCAATATGGCCGGTTTTAGTCATTGAAAGAACCGTGATCTAACTGGAGCTGATTAGTTGCGGCCCTGGCAGTTGGACCCACCTGGATATGTGTGTTGCATATCACCGTCCATCCGTTTTTACAGCTCATTTTAGGGCATAGACCAGAAAATGAAGCAGATAAGAGTGTCAGTTGGACCACACTACAGGAAATAGTACTAATTGAATGCCCACCGTTAAAAACATCCTAGAGCCTACAGTAATGTTTATTACCCATCCAATATGTTGATAAAGTCAGGGGACTTAGATGAAGGGAAAAAACGAATATCAGCTTGATTCAAAACTTTTTATGAGCGACAAAAAGTTTTTCATAGCCACTATTGTTTCCCGTAGTGTGATCCAACTGAGATCTACCTGAGACTGGAAGCATTTGATAGGCAAATAATATTTCAAATTAAACCAAGTATTTTCTTGGAAATCATTGATAGTAAGGGGGTGTTTGGATTGTAAGTTATTTTAGATAAGTTACTTCTTCGCAAGTATCTTATATTCATTTCTACTTATTCCGCGAAAAAAATATGTTTGGCAAATAACATACGATGAGCCGAAAAGCATATTTGGTTCTCAACGTTATGAGTATTTATTATTCATGCCTGCTTGCTTCCCCTCACATCCATCGTCCATGTGGACCCCACCTTTGATGTGAGTTGTTTATTTGTGGGCCCCACCTTTAATGTGGTCCATCCATCATGCAAGCGCCCACCACAATGCAGGTCATTCATCATTGGGGACCAACCTAAATGTACACCGTCCATTATATAAGACCCACCTTCGATGCAAGTCATCCATCATGTGGGACCCACCATTATTTTTATTGTCCATCATATGGGGCTCACCTTCAATATCCACCACCTATCATGTGGAGCCCACCTTTGATGTGGACCATCTATCATGTGGGCCCACCTCTGATGTGGGTCATCCATCAGACGGCCTGCCTTAGATATGGACCACTCATCATTAGGGCTGACATTGATGTGGACCGACCATCATGTGAGGCCTACCTTGATATGGGTCATCCATCATGTTGGGCCTAGCATTGTTAATTTCCCATCATGTGGAGCCCAGCTCTAATGTAGATTGTCCATCATGTGGGCCCCAACTTAAATGTGGATTGCCTATCATGCAGGGCTCACCTTGGAGTAGGTCATTCATCATTAGGGGTCAACCTTTGATGTAGGTCATCCATCATATGGAACCTACCTTTGACGTAGATCGTCCATTGTGTGAGCTCCACCTGCAATGTGGACAATCCATCATATGAGACCTCCTTTGATATGAAGAGAGAGAGAGAGAGGTAAAAAGTTAAAAAGCTAAAGAATAAATTAAACTAATGGGGATAAGTAGTTCTGAGGACATAAGTTACTTTTACAATCATGTTTATCATACTAACCTAAAAAAACAACTTAATAACATAACTATAAGCATTCCACCTCAGGCCCACAAGCTAAATGAGTTGAACCAAGTCAACCCTCCCTTACCCTTAATTAAATTAAAAACTCTAATCCGAACTCATCAACTCAACTCAGTTAGTCCACCCAATCAAAACTAAACCTGGCCCTAGAACCTAAAAACCCAATCAAAATCATTGAGTTGATACATTAAGTCAACCCATCTAGTTAAACTCACCCAATCAACCTACCTAGTCAACTCATCTAGTTAAATCAAGTTCTAAACCAACCTTTATCCAAGCCCATTCAAAATTTGAAGCACTAGAGGAGTCACAGCCTCCACACATGTATGGGAACTCATCTGCCAATCAGAGATCTTAATGTGGCTTTGGCATCATCTAGGGTGCCGCCAGCCATGTGTCAACACTACTGTCTTGGTAAAGGCACAACGCATGTGAGTTATCTCCTTTTCTAATGTTTAAACATGTGACAACATGAAATGACTCTGATGCTTATCACTAGCACCAAAATTACAACATATGCCATCAAATCCAACCATTGAGATCTTGCTACATCGCAATTTTAAATTTAAACCATTCAAACAAATTTTAACCTTGCACTTGCCAAGAATTATAAGAAAGATGCGGGTATGGGTTGTAAATAGCCCCCTTCCTTCTCATTTCAACATACCTTCTCATTTTCAAGCCTTCACTACTTAAAGAGAAACCCCTTAGCCTTAGCCATTTCATCCCTCCACCATGGAGAGGAAAGAGTAATAGGAGGAGAGTCAAGCCAAGGTCAACTTGGTCTAGCGCAAAGCCTTAGGCCGTGTTTGTTAACGCTGAATTTTTACACTTAACACGGAATGGGAAAATTTTTTCATGTTTAGTGATGTTTGTTAATGCGTTATTAACGCGGAAGACGGAAAACGATAAGTGTTTTGTCACTGAATTCTTTCTGTGATAGAAGTCTGGCTTAATGGTAAACGCAGAATGCGCTCCGTGATTTTTCATTAAACAAAAAATTTTTACTTCCAAAGTATCCCTTTTCAAATTACTATGAAAATTTTTTCTTTTAAATTATTCGCCCAATACAAAATCAACCTTTAACCTCTGAAACTTCTTTATGCCCCACCATGATTTATGTGTTTGATCCACACCGTCTATCAACTTTTTCAAATAATTAAAGGTGTGATCCAATAAAAGAAGCAGGTCCAATGATTAATTGGACCATAAGGTGGGGATTGAACGTCCACCGTTAAAAACTTCTTGAGAGTTGGAGAAGTTTCAGATCAAGCTGATATTTGTGTTTTCACTTCATGCATGTATACATGACCTAATGAATAGGTTGGATGGGAAAAAAACATTATAGTGGCCCTTAGAAAGGTTTCAACGATGGATGTAGCATCCTTTAGTGTGGCTCACTCAAGCTGTGGACCTGCTTCATCTTTCATATCATACATTAAAATAATATAAGAAAAACAGTAAACGGCTTAGATAAAATACTTACATCACAGTGGGTCCTACAGATCTCTACCCAGACTGTCCGGGCAGGGGTAGGACACGTTTCGCACTCGAAGTGGATTTGGGAGTGCAACGGATTGAGATTTTGAAAGCGAATTGGCTGGTGTATTAACGTCAACAAGTTGTGGGTCCCATCATGACTTATTTGTTTATCCAAACCATCCATCCATTTTTCGAGCTCGTTGTAAGGTTTGAGTTGAAAAATAAGACAGATCTAAAGAAAAATTGGACCACATTGCAAAAAGCAGAGGGGGATTGAACGTCTACCATTGAAACCCTTTTGGGGTCATGGAAGTTTCAAATCAATATGAAATTTGTTTTTTGGACCTGTGAATTTTTTAACGGTGAAAATCATTATCCCACTGCTATTTTTGGTGTGGTCCACTTGAGCGTTGGATCTACCTCATTTTTGTGTTCATGCCTTAAAATAATCTGAGAAAAGGGATTGATGGTTTGGATGTACAGATACATCATGGTGGGCCTGCCCACAGAACTGCCCATTTGGAGCTAGGGACGTGCGGGGCCAGTACGCAATCCACTTCCTCGTACAACTTGCCGCTCGTCTCGTCTTGGACACAAGACGGGAACGGATTGGCTACTCCCATCGGATGATCAATTTTCATGTTGAAAAATCACGGGCCCACCTGCCTACCTAATACCCTGATTTTCTTCGTTGAATGATAGAACCATCATTGTTTTGTGCAGACTCAAGGAGTTCTGCAAGCCACATACCAATATGGCACGTGTGGGAATATCCGATCCATGCAGGAAGTGGACCCCACCATGCATATGGTTGGGCACAAAAATCACGCTGCTCCGTTCATCTCCTGGGTCATCCCTATAAAAAACCAGTGGATGGTTCAAAGACGCATATATACGTGAGTAGAGTAGCCTCTTTTGCTGCTAACCATCTCCACGGTGGGCCCCACTTTACGAACTGTACGGAAGGTGGGAATTTCGAACAATAACGGTTAGGGAGCCCACGCAACAAAAAGGTCAGAAGGCCCCACCTTAGTGTATGTGGGACATCCAATCCGCACATTATTTGAGCCAGCTCGCGTTAGGATGTGGCCCCAGAAAAAAAAAAAGGGGCGATCCAGAGTTCAAGTGGGCCCACCATAAGGAAAAGTGGGGATGGAGACTCTTGCCATTGAAACCTTTCTGGGCTGGATCAGGCTGATATTTTTGGTTTTCCCCTTCATCTTGATGTGACTCACCTTATGAACGGATTGGATGGCATGTAGACATCAAGGTGGGCCCCACAGCATTTTGTTGCATGGGTTCCTTGCATAACCTGTTGTAGGAAATCCACACGTGGCAACATGCCGTGTGACACGTGTGACATTCGTAACGTGCTTGTGGCGTGGGACGTGGATTGGCTAGCGACCCTGCCACTAACCAATGGTAGTGGTCGGTGCTATGTGGGCCTACCATGATATGTATGTGTTTCATTGACGCCGTCCATCCATTTTTTCAGATCATTTTATGTTATGAGAACAAAAATGAGGTAGATATAGATCTCAAGTGGTCCACATCACAATAAACAGTGTTATTTGAAGGTTTTGTTGCTACTGGTGTTCAATCCTATACAACATATAGTGACAATCTTCTCGCTAAGAGGAATCAAGGGGCTTATAATGATATTTTAGTTTTTTATTAAGTATTTTAATTTATTTGAATTAAATATAATGGTTTTATTTTCATTTAATAAAAAATAAGTTCTTTATAATGTAAAACATTTCTAAACGAGAGATAGAGGCAAATGTGTCAAATTAATATATTTCAGACATTTAAGATGTTTATTAACAAACAACTTGTTCCAGATTCAGTACTTAATTTTTAAACCTCAATCGTAATTATCAAACAAATTTTTTTTACTTCAGATTTCAAATTCAAGATTTAAATTTCAGATTCATGCTTCAGATTTCAGATTCGGTTTTTAGACTTTAGATTTAATATACAGGGCCTTAGTCACCTGAGTATCCGAAGCCTCAATCCAAGCTACTTAATTTAATCCTTGCGACGCCATTATCCATCCTACGTGCTAACTTTCAATTAGCTTCAGCCATATTGCTTAAGCATCACGCACAACATCTACTCATTTCTTCACCTCCTTGCTTATCCAACTCATAGCTTTGCATCACATAGCATCTTGCACTTAATTGACTCTTAGCATATGTTCTGAGGCTTGACTTTATAATCGGATCTTACTCATTAGAAATTCCGGTTGATTAATTCTTGATTTGGCATGTGAAAGAGTCAAGATGGGTCTATCCATCCAAAAATTCCACTTAAATTTGTCCATCAAAGTGAGCTAATGAAAATGATGGACATGTGAATTTCTCAAAAACATTATAGTGGGACATTTAAATTTGTTGAGCTCCTCCATTTTAAAGTGGAGTTTAAAAATACTTTTTAAGTTGTGGCCCACCTAAATTATGAATCTTCATTTATATTTGGAAACATCGATTAAAATGAGCTCAAAAAACTGGTGGATGTAGTGGATTTCTCAGAAACATCATAGTGGGCCACATGATAATGGGCACAATTTCAATAGTGGGTGTTTCAATACTATTTTTACAAGTTGGATCCTTACTCTTGCTCAGATGGTAGACTCTCAGAGTTTTAACACCCGGTCAAGGGTTCGAGTATCCATAGGTAGTGAAATTCCACTACGGCGTGAGTGTGTAGGGTGTGCATGCGTGTTTTTTTTTTTTTTTTTTTTTTTTAAGGCTCACCTCCAAAATAATATGAATAAAATGGTTGATATGGTGAATTTCTAAAAAACATTATGAGATGCATTTTCCAACATGGTACATCCATTCTTCAAGGCACGTGCAGTGCTCACAATGACCCGTGTATAAGCCAATTTTTATAATTTAAAAAGGTTAAAAAAAATATCAAATAAGTTAAAGTTTAATAATCAAACTAATTTAAGTTAAAAAATAACTTATTAACGTAAGTTTAAAAGTTACTTATTAGGTGGTATCCAAACGGACCGTCTAGGTCTGATCTGGAGTCCATAATCTGCGCAGTTCATGTTTTAATTAGTTGTACTCTACATATGCAATTTCCACATGATAGTTTTTAGATTGTAACAAGGTGATAGATTAAGAATAGCATTAAAAAGGCTTCTTCTTTTTTTGAAGTTTTTTTTTAATTCAAAATAGCATGCTATCATACTCTTATATATTATTATTATTATTATTATTATTATTATTATTATTAAAGATTTTGTTCAAATCATAGTTTTAAAGTTTTTCTATAAAATTTAATTTTTAATTTAATAGTGTTTTATTAAATTTTAAACATAAATAGGTACTAATGCCACATTGAGTAAATCAATGAGTGCCATTTCAAGCTAGACATGGTGTGAGCACTGTTGGAAATTATACAGATTTATATTATTTCTGTATAATATAGAAATCGAAAATAAAAATTAGCTTGAATAAGGACATGCTGAAGCACGTCTGGGACACTATCTTTAAAGCGTTATTTGTCCCTACTCAAGTGAATTAAATATACTGATATGTTACAGGCAAACTATTTTGAGGATACGACGAGACTGGTGTGGGTCTGCGTTCAGCAAACATGAAGTCTCACCAAATCGAACTCTATTATACTCAATCTGGCAGAAATATAATAAAGAAATATTTCAAAAGAGAAAAAAAAAAAAAAAAAAAAAAAAAAAAAAAAAAAAAAAAAAAAGAAGAGAAGTTGTGATTTAGACCATTGCACTAGTCAATTCTTCAGCTACTGGTTCAGTTGAACCGTTCTAGACCATACCATTGGTCTGTTCTTAAAGCAATGGATCTAATTAACCTTGTTATACTGCTGATAATTTAGTCTGTAGGAGAAGGGATGTTTTGGTTCGTATGGGACTGCTGGAATGGGTTAAGATGGTTTGGAAACTCATTCAGGCCTTGTTTATATAGGCTGTGGTGTCTGGGGGTTATGGTCCAGGAAAATAAATCTCATGACCGTTTTCTGGCTGTTGGAGAAAACTAGCCGTTTTATGACCATTTTCTGACTGTTGTGCATGGGTCATTAAGCTGTTGTATGCTAACTGTTGTGAGACAACAACTAATCGTTTTCTAGCTGTTGAGCTAGCCATGCAGCAGTTATAGCTGAACCGCACCAATCCCATGACCGTGACCGTAATCGAGATCGTGCCCGTGCCCGAGCGTGAGCGCGCGAGCATCCATGCTCCTCGAACTAGATAAGCAAATATTATAGTACTCCAACACTTTAATTTAAATCACTTTTTCTTTTCTTCTTTTTCCAATGTGGGACTATTTCCAAAACCTACAAAAAGATGTTTTTCAAACTTTTATATATATATATATATATATATATATATATATATATATATATATATATATATATTATATTATTATATTTAAAATATATTTAAAAATTAATATTTTTGTAACAATCCCCCACTTGATTTTTAAAAATATATTTTTCTCGATTAAACATTTCTGTCAGAATAATCCGCTTATATCATAAAGAAAGATATCTTTCGATTTTAATCTTTCCTAAGTGTACGTATCTTAAAACTCTGTCGACATGACTGGTAGTCGTAGCGTTGAATCAGTTATTCCTAGATAACAAAGTCGGAGAAACCACACACATATTCATTATATGTTTATTAGAGTTCTTAAAATCTTGCTTAGCATAATTAATGGTCATGTGCTTATTCTATTTCATGAACGATCTCGAGAGAAACTTCTAACTCTCATGAGAGATGGCACTATCTCTACGTTCATATAAGTGAAATCCTTCCAGTATCACCGTTATTATAAGACACTTGTCCTATATATTGGATTTCATTAAGAGTTTTAAGACTCAACCCTCTTTCGTAATGCTCAGCACTTATCTATTATGGATAAAGTTTTATAATTTAGTGTTGAAAACTTTTTACATATCAGTAACTTGTTCTTACCCATTGAACCCAAAATTAGAGATTTTCTGACTTTAGATTGGGTTACCATCACTAGTGGAACTTTGGTTAAAGAGTTTCAACCTCATCCCTCTAAATGTAGCATTTACTACCTCTCTCAGTAGAGGTTTAATAAAAGGGTCTGTCAGGTTATTCCTTGATTTCACATAGGAAATAGTAATGATTTCATCTCGAATCAATTGTCTGACATAATCATGTCGAAGACTAATATGTTTAAAATTACCATTATATGTGTCGTTATAAGCTCTAGCTAATGTGTTTTCACTAGCACAATGTAGTTACACAGCCGATATAGGTTTTACACAGAAAGAGATTTCTAATAGAAAATTCTTTAGTCACTCAGTCTCTTTGCCTGTTGCAGCCAGGGCTTCGAATTTAAACTTCATAGTCGAGTGCGTTATGCAAGTCTGTTTCTTGGATCCCCAAGATATAGCTACACCTCGTAGGATAAATACCTACCCTGTAGTAGACTTGTTGTCTCCTGCACTCAATATCTAGTTCGCATCGATATATCCTTCTAATACGACAGGAAATTCTGAATAAATTAGTCTTAAATCTTTAGTTACTTTTAAGTAATTAAGGACTCTACTGATTGCATTCCAGTGTTCAGTATTGGGGTTACTAGTAAACCTACTAAGTTTATTCATAGCATATGCGATATCAGGTCTAGTGTATTGCATAGCATATATTAGACTCCTTATAGCACTCGCATATTATAATTGTGCAACTGTTCTTCCGGTATTTTCTTTTAGCTTGATACTTAGATCAAATGTGATTTTTGCTTCCTTTATATTTAGATGGTTAAATTTGTTTAGTATCTTCTCAATATAATGAGATTGACACAAAGCATAACCTCCATAATATTTTTTAACTATGATACTTACGATGGTATCAACTTATCCAAGATGCTTTATTTTGAATACGGAACATAGAAACCTCTTTG